>CAOLHI010000203.1:0-600000 GCA_948474755.1 Ctenosaura bakeri
GAATCTCATGCCCTTTCTATTTCGTTAGATGAGGCTCATATACTGAAGGTAGTTTCTGTGTAACCAGCAGTCCTTGCAAGTTGCTTCCATGGTTAAGAATACCTCTAAGGTCTTGTCAAAACAGTACTAATTGTGACTTTTGTGTTTCATACCTGTCATCACATAGCTAGGTGTGCAGTAATAAAGATGGCAGCCAGAAAAATATAATGCAGTTTGGCAGAATTTCTTCTATAGTATTTTACGTCTGTGGCATGATACTGCATTTTCTGTCCAGTGGCTCCCACCACCACCTCCTCCTGGAAGAACACCTGAGGATACCATGCTCAAGTATTGGATTAAGGGCAAGGTAATACTTCTAGAGAGTTGGGAAGAAAGCCAAAGTACTTACAATGTTGTTACAGGGACGAACAGCCATTGTAGTGTAATCAGGATTCTGCCTTATCCTGGAACACTTATTATTGATTGATGTGGCAGATGTTGACAAATCTTAGGCCCTTTCCACACGCGGGCGAAGAAACGGGGGAAACCATGCTGAAACGGAGTTTACCTGAGTCCGTCGCCACGTGGAGCAGCGCGTTTTCACTGCTCCACACTCCTCAGCGTCTTGCGGCATCCTGCGGGGCCCAAAATGGCAGCTTACGACTGGCGGAGGCTCTCCACCAACTGGAGAAGCTCGCCAGCCGGAAAGCCCGCCCCTGGCAGATCTGCAGGCACGCCCTTGCGCGCCCCTGCAAATCCACACCAGGTACTGCGACGGGGCTGCACGGTCCTTTTTAAAGACCACATGAAAAGTGGTTTTCAAAAAGCACGTGGTGCCGCCACTTCCGGGCGCCCTAGCATGGTTTGGGTGTGGAACTACGCAAAAGTAGTCTGCCCCAATCCACTTTACGGTGTAGACGACCTCCGTCAGAGGTCGCTCTACACCGTTTTTAAACCCCCATGTGGAAAGGGCCTTAGATATTATAAAGTGTGATTTTCAGTATTGTTAGTGGGATTATGCAGTGTATAAGATGGGCTGAATAATTGTAGTCCTTCAGGTGTTGTTGGACTGCAGGTAACATAAATCCTCACTTTTGTTTATGCTAGTAAGGGCTCATGGGCACATGCAGTTGTATAGTGTATAGCCCTTTATGGGACTTTTCATAGCAGTCCAGATTTCTACTATTTAGGTATTGTGAACACAGTTGTCATTGTTCAACAAATGCATGTTGTACAAGGCAGCATAATTTTTTATTACACAATGTGTATCCCAACCTTTTACACAGGAGCCAAGGATGACTAACAACATCCATAACAACGTACACATAATGCTAAAATCAAAAATTACTAATGACAGGAGGAGGAAGAGAGCTAAAGCACCTGTTTTTACCTTGAAAACTTGCTGGTCCTTGAATGTTAACAGCATGGGGCTGTTTTTAAAATTTCCCTTCAATCTTTGGTTTGTGCTTAAATTCACAGAATGTACAGAAAGAAGGAGAAACATTTGGGAGTTAGGCACAGTGCCAATAGTTTGGCGGCCCTGCATCCAGTCCCTAGGAAGCAAGGCAATGGAATTTCTGGAATGTATTCACTGAAAGCATATATAAGAAATTTAATAATAAACAGCTTTTAAAGCCTTATACCACTTTTTAAATTGTGGGGTTTACCTAGTTATTTAAAGACAGGCTTATTGGAGGAGTGAGAAAATAACGAGAATTAAAAAGGAGTTCTCTTTCAATATTTTCAAAATATGAGCTTGCTTAACTTTGAAAAAACTTTATATCATCTTCCTTGTGTCTTCTGTTTGGATTTTTTTTCCAATAACTGTATTCAGGGATCCAAAGAACTGTGCAACTGATTTCTGTACACCAAAAGAACTTGGAGATTGTATTTCTTAAACTCCTTAAACTCCTGTTCAATAAATGCCCAGCCTATTTCTTTTAGAGCTAGCCATGTCTAAAGACACATTGAGATGTGATGTGAAGACCCCACACAGTCAGTGACTAGCTTTAATACAGGCAAAGAAAGAAATCATTGTCAACTTAACAAACAAAACCCTTACAATCCCAACAAGTGTTCCTTCTAGAGCAGAGCTGGGAGCAGCTTGTCAGGATGAGAGCTGCAGAACATTTTTGTTTATAAATGTCTCTGGATAAGACAAAACTGATGCTTTATGATTCTTTTATGGATTTCTCTGAAACCAAAGTCATCTGTCTTCATGAAAGGACATAGTGTTTCCTTGCTTCCGTTACTATCCTGATATGAACTTCCAGTGGTCATTTGTGATGAACACATGCATGGTGCCTAGCATGTTCTTGTTTGCCTAGGTAGCTACAGTACTCATACAGTAGATCTGGTAATGGACAAGAATGTGCAGTCTTTCTAAACCACTGTTTCTAAGTAGATAAATGGTGATCTACCACTGAAAATGGCAGGATTTTCCAGACGTTGTGACTATCTAATCCTGAAAATGTTGAACTAAACTTCAATTGAAAACAAACTTATGAACAGAACCCAAAACTGATCATACTTAAAAGTAGTCGATCTCTTGGAATCACTGGAATCTGGATTAGTTGTGGCTAACTTATGGCTCACTGATTTAAATGCTCTGAGTATGATCAGACTGGAATCCGGTGTAGTCTTTAAGATACTGAATATAAATAATCAGACTTTCTGATGCATTATAATTATGTTTTCAGTTGTACAAATTGGAGATGAAGGCAATATACAACCGTAGTTCAATTAATGTGTTTCAGTGTTTTTGAAAACCACGTTATGAGAGACTGCCACTGGGAAACAGTGCCCTAAAATAATTTTTAATTACTGTGCAGACACTATTACTCTGAAGTAGTATTGGCTGCTTTTACAGAAGCAACTGATATTATAAACAACTGCTTGTCACCATCACATAGTTAGGTACTTTATGTGAGTAATGAATTTGCAATGTTTATTTTAACATTGCTTAAATCAGACCACTTTGCATTTTTTAAAATGAAAAATTCCAAGAAAAACCTTTGTTTTCGTAGTAAGCAGCTTCCTTGCCAGATTTTCTACCCTCCTAAAAATAACTAGTTTCAATGAAAAATTGATTGCTTGTGACATTGTGAAATGGAGCTTCAGAGTTAGAGACAACTGTTAATCTGCAGAGGGAAGATACTTGTTAGTGAAGTTACCAAATGAGGCTCTTGCAGTGTCCTCTTTTCTGGAAATCATCATGCATCTTTATTCCTCCTTTTATTTCCTCCTGGGGACAATCAATATGTTGATGAAAGTGTTGAGCTGATTAGCTTCTTAATATCTGGAAATCTTGGTGATTTCTATACTCCAGAGATTTTCTTTTTAATAATGCAGAGACCATAAATTATCTCCAAAAGGAATAAACCAATAAAGCCCCTCTGCTGTGGAGTGGCTTTAGCTAACTTCAGAAGTTGAAGATGCTTCAGGCTCATTACACTTATTTAAAAATAGTACTTAGCAGTTTAAAGGGTGTGGGGCTACAGGAGGAAGAGTATTTGTTGCTCTGTGTTAAGAAATAAACATCTAACAATTCACTTGTTTGCCTGTATCTTGGCTATGTTTCTCTCCCTCAAGTAAATAGCCCCTGCTGCCTTTAAGAAGAGATTCACTGTCTCCTTTGCCTCTATCACATGTCTTGATTTGGTGCTCAGCACCAATCAAAAATAACACTTTGGTCTCATTCATGGAGACCATCAAAAGCTTAGCTTCCTCTGCAGTGACATTTATCACACTAGTCTAGGTAAGTACTAGCAGTGGGTGACTGCAACATCACATAGTAGGTAACTACAGCCACCCTCAGTATTCTAAAATTAAAAATCTATACAGTTGTCTAATAATCTCTGCTTTTGCCCTGATTTAATGGTACACCAGATTAATTTCTGTGGCTTTTTCTTATGGCTCCAAGATCTGTTACCTGGATAGTTACAGCTGAGAACCAGTGTGATGTAGTGGTTTGAGCATCGGACTATGACCCTGGGAACCAGGATTCGATTGCCTCTTGCCCATGGAAACCCCCTGGGTGACCTTGGGTGTGTCATATACTCTCAGCCCCAGGAAACCTCATGATAGTTTTGCCTTAGGGTTACCATAAATTGGAAATGCCTTTAGGCGCACAACAGCAAAGTTACAACTAGTTGAGTTGATTTGTGAAGCCATGGAATGGGGCGTGCATGTTACTTCTAATATGAATCAGTTTGTTCTTATATCCTTTGCTGTTCAGTGGCTTGTTCTCCCTGTCTGCCTGGTGGTACACTGACTACTTTGGTATATCTATAAACGTGGTTAGCTTGTTTTTTCTTTCATTCCAGATTATTTATTGAACACATAAGGGCACAGATCTCACTATAGTTTCCCAAGAGACAAGCATTTATTTTCCTGAATTGCAACAAACATCCATTCATTCCTGTTGTCTGTTTCCTGTTTCTAGGTTTGGTTCATAAGAACTCCTTGTCTCTTATCCCATTCTGTTTTCTTTGTTGTTGATGACAAACATGTATATTGTGATTTATTAAATTTGTTGCCAGTGTCTACTGAAGTACTTTTGATAATACTCTGGTTGTCTCACTGAAGAACTGTAAAATGTTTGTTAGCTTAGACCCCTAAAAG
The DNA here is from genome assembly GCA_948474755.1 of Ctenosaura bakeri. Lineage (NCBI taxonomy): Eukaryota > Metazoa > Chordata > Lepidosauria > Squamata > Iguanidae > Ctenosaura > Ctenosaura bakeri. The sequence continues at coordinate 4,603 of CAOLHI010000203.1, forward strand.
CTGTACCAAATTCTTATTAGCAAGTTTAACAATATTAATAAGTTTAACAATAGTGACATCTCTCAGCCTGATCTATCTTGTAGGTTTTTAACAAGGATAACAATGAAGAGGAGGAAAGCTGTGTACCTTGTCTTGAAAGAAAGTCAGGAAACATAGAATAAATTTTATGGGGCAGTAAGGAATGTTGTATATTCAGGATAATTTGGCTGGACATCATAATAGGCTCTATTTAAAGCTTGAGCAAAGAAAAACAATTTTTAAAAGAATAAAATCTACAATAATGAAATTAGTTTACAAATAATTGATTATGAGAGATTAAATCTGATTAAGAATTACTGCATGGGTTGTAGTTCATGTAGATTCAATACCACAAAACAAAATTCTGTATTATTAACTTGATTTCCTAAAAATGAGAAATATTTATTTAGAGATTAAAATATACTTTTTCAAACAGATGCTAAATGCTGTTCCTGTAGGAGTGGCATTTAGATGAGACTAAACTATGTTTTGGTATTTCAGGTTCTTTCTCAAAACCACACAGAAAATAGGATTTATAACAATATCTGACTGTGCCCCAATTATTGTAATATTGCAGCTTCCAGAGAAAATCACACAAACATATACAGAGAGTCTAAAATGAAGATTACTGTAAAGATTACATTTTGAAAATATATTAGAAATGGCAAAGATTTTTTTAAAAAATAGAAATACCACTATTGAGGTATCTTTTGTGATAATCTGGAATCCAGTAAGGGTGGTGATAATGAGGCGAAGTTGTTGTTGTTGTTGTTAGAAGAGAGCAATAAAGGGGTTGGGAGAAGGCCATCCATACAGAAATTTCCAAATTAGTGGAATATTTAAAAAGCAAAGAAAAATGTACATAAATTTAAGGACAACAAGGTAAGAACAGGGAATAGACAAAAATTACAGGACAAACTCATCATTTCAGAGATATAAGATCAAATTATTTGAGGACAGAATGAAAAAGAAGACATTAAAACAAAACATTTTATTAGTATTGATACACAGATGACACAGAAACAATTATCAGTGCAGAATTTGAATAATTTTCATTTTTCTATGTTCATGAAGTCATTCAATGTAGAAAGAAATTCATTTTTTATGAGAATGCTGGCAGGTAGGCTATGTTATTTACCTGGCATCAAATCTAAATAGGATTTATTTAAAAATGAGATATAGAGACCCTATCAGAAACATAAATAATGTTTAATACTCCTTAACAAAACCAATAAATTGCAATCAGCTGGAGTCATATTATATACATTGAAGTCTTCCAGTAAATTGGAATGTGCATTTTAAATTCAACTGTAAAAACTTGTTATTAGACTTTACAGTTAAATCTTTGCAGCAGACTTTAGAGATTCTGTGATTTATATTTTGACTGCAATGGTATATGGTCTGTTGTGATATTTCTTGTCAATTATATGATAAACTATGTCAGAAATATTTTTTTAAAAAATAATAAAGGTCAAGATTATTTATAATGTAACATGTCTTTGGGATTAATTTGGCAGTACAGTGAAATACGTAGTAACCCTCTGATAATATCAGAGGAGTTATCTGCTTAAAAACCTATAAATGGAGACACTTCCTGAGAAATTTATTAATAATTTAAAAAGCACTGAGAACATAATGTGGAAAGGAAGGCAATGAAGCATATTTATTTAAATTACTCTTGTCCTATAATGAACTCTCCTGCTACACGTGAAAGCAGCATTGTAGCTGACCTGTAAGCTTTGGAGCAGCCCTGGTGACTGGCTGTACTCTCCTAAATCTGTAGCTTTTGATGCGGGTTGTCCAGAGGCAATTTTTACTTTGTGCAATCTGGAGTGCTGTAAAATTCATAATATATTCACACTGCATGAGTAAATTACCCACTTTTTAAGTTTCTGCCTGTTCATTAGTTATGAAAGAATGAGTGTTGGTAGCAGTGCTGCATATTCAGATAGTGCTTGTCGTTCTTATCTGGTGATGTTGGTGGTATTTCTGTTGCTGGGGGTTCTGGTAAGACATCCATAATCCTAAATACTGGTAGTGTGGATTAACAGTGTAATGAACTGTAACTTGAATGTGTGGCTTAACTTTCTTTCAAAAAAGAAATGACCATCTGTATAAGTGGAATCAGTTGATGTGTGTCCTTCTCTGTGCACTTGTCTCAACTTTTTTTTTTCCATTTTGCAAAACAAAAGACAATTGCCACCCTCTGCAGGTAGTGAAGACAATAGTAAGAGTCAGGAGCTTTCCTTTTGTAAAATAGCATCATTCTTCCCTCATTACTTCTGTCTGAGAAAAACTGGTGCCCAGTCCTGCTGCTGCTTAGCTCCTGCTGTCAGTAGGAAGCACTTCTACCTACAATAGATATGCCTATTCGCTAGCCATGACAACAACTACAACCTATTAAGCCTAAACTGAGACAAATAGTAGTATAAAGGCGTAGTATATGTGTAACCATGCCCCCTCTAGTGGCTGACTAAAGTGAATTATGTCTTGTGCTAAGATAGCTTCTGGTGTCCTGCTGCTGTTGGTTTGGTGATGTTTGTTTGAGCCTACAAGCTTCCTAATAAAGCTAAAGTGTAGACAAAAGAAAGTGATTTGTAATCTGTAAGTGACCAAGAACACAACAGAGAAACTAGCATAGGCTAGCATAAAGCTTCAAGTATTTTCCGTTAAGCCATGGATTCTCAGCCTCTTAACCTTGGAAGCTGATAAGATGCTTTCACAAATATCTTGAATTATTTTTTTTATTTTTTTTGGTGGCGGGGAGGCTGTAACTAAGTAACTTTATTGGTTTACTCAAGTTTTGAAATTCTTGGGTTTTTGAATTTGGAACAAATAAATCAGCCCTCCTTCTGTGAGGAATAAAAAACACTTTGCAGTGATCAAACCAGGAATAAGTGGAAGGATGTAGGGGTGTTTCTCAGGATAAAAACTGGTGGTCTTACCATAGGGGATAGGGACACTGGGATCCCACTGGGATAAAACAAATCTGAAGCCAATTTACACTGCACAATTATAGTACTATAATTCCACTACAACTACCATGTCTGCATCCTATGATGCAATAAAATCCAAGATTCCATAGGAAGAAGAATAATCTTCTTTCTTTGAGGAAACAATAGAGCTCTTTCACTGAGAATTCTAAATTCTTCTCTCATAAATAGCAGATCCCAGGATTCCATAGGATGTTGCCATGATAGTTAAAGTGGAATCATAGTGCTATAATTGTATAATGTGAAAGGGCCCCTGGTGGCATGCAGAGAACAAAACTAAAAAATCTAAAAATACCTTTAAAACATCTGATCTTCCAAGCTGTATTTTTAACTTAATCAGATGAAAATACCAGTATTTATATCCTTCATAAGGAAATCATATCAATATTTTATTTTTTTAAAGTTTGACTTTTCTACCTTTCACTTCAGATCTTGGCAGTTACTCTGTGTGAGCTTTGCTGCCATGACTGATTTTAGCAATTAGGTGGATTTTAATAAAAGATAACTTTGGTCAACTCTGGGAGAATGGAGTATATTATAAAAATGACTTCATGAAACAGCAATATCTGACCCTTTTCTAAAATTAAAATCACCTCCCTCTATGTTTGTGGTAATAAAAAGACACTCGGCAGTATATGGCCACTGGACAGAATGCAGCCTTCAGGGAATCTTGGCCCTTGGAGGGGTAGAAGGGTAATGTGAGCTGAGGGCTCAGACAGCAAGTTAAGCTGTCTTGTGAGAAATTTTTAGGCTCAGTGTTCTGTGCCCAGAAGAACTTGCATCAGTGTGAGATCACCAATGGAAAGACAGTGAACACTTGTTCCTCTGTTCTTGTCTTGAAATCTGCGTCTGCCATTTTTATCACCAACAGGATGAACAAGTAAAAATAAATATATTTTCAGGGATAGCTGTGTTGGCCATGCATCAAAATGCAATAAAATCCAAAATCCACAAACCACAATATCTTCATTGGGCCAACTCCAAAGCATAAAATACATTAACCAAACTTTCAAAGCTTCACTGGCTTCTTCATCAAGCAAAGATATCTGGATTACACTTCTGTCTCTTTGCCTGAAGATTGTTACCAGAGGGCTTCCACAATAACCAGTTGTTGTGGTTTTATATCCTCATATTTATGCCAGTTGTCTGATAAAGCTTGAAATAAGTGCACCTTTTTAATCATGGAAAGTTAGGAAAATAAAATTCTTCAGTTGTTTTGCAACAGCACATTACGTTGTTACAATTTCTATATTAATTTTTCCATGTAACTTTAGAAAAATCTGTGTGTGTATCTATATGTATATGTATATGTGCATATATATTGGGCATGCTCACGCTGCCATGCATGCGTGCGTGCGCACACACAAACACAAACACACACACACACACACACATATATATAAATATCTGGAACTGATATGAAACCATGAAAACATGTATTTCAAACTTAAAATTGCAGTTTTCAGCCCATCACGAAATTTACTTGCTTAACTTCACCCTTATCACTTCTCAACTCGCTTGTCTATAGTGGCTCATTAGTACATTAGATTCTACTTTTGTGTGCGTGTCAGTCCTTTCAAACTCTCTTCCCCTCCCTTTAATTTTTTAAAAACTCGTACAGGCTTATAAATACTGCAGTAAGCATCTGCAGTCTGCCTCTAAATTTAAAATAATGGATTAATGCAAGATGTCCTTGACCCGCTTATTGTGGTCTTCTCTTTGCTTCCTATTATCCTGAGAGGATATATAATATCACTAGCTGTGTTCTTTGTTCTGAAAACAGCAGTCCAGTTTATTGCCTCAAAGCTTAGGTTTGTACTTGACATAAATAATATATGCTGGTATGGCAGAGGAGGAGAGAGTGGGAGAAAATATCCATACACTTTCCCCCCACTGTTCAGTTCTTTTGGGACTCTTGAGAAAAGAAGAGCCTGTACTCCTCCGGCAGATCATATCAGTAGTGCTTACTTCTGACCAAAGTCTCAGTAAAGCTGATAGATTTTTTTTTCTGTTCCTGCAGTCCACAAAGTTGGGAACAGCAGCAGTAAAAACTGGCCAGAATGATGTCAGTTTTGCTCTGCTGCTTTAAAAGCTAATAATGACCTCTTAGATGGGGAAAAAATTCTTAACCTATTGCCTTGTATCTTACTCATTGTTGCTTGTATTTCTATAAATAAGTGTCCCCCCCCCTTTAATTGGAACATTTCATTCACTGTCCTCTCCTCTGCTTCAGTTTTTGGCGCTTAGTTTACAGGGGAAAGATTTCTGTTTTTGTTAACATGCAGAAATATTTCTCTTTATTGGCCACAGTTCTAAAGGAAGCATGAAGGTAAGGATGTTATCGTTGATTATTCTAGTTGGGAGGTTGAGATTGTATATTTCCTAAATATTGGAGTAGCACTTAATGGAGGGGGGGGTCATCATTTTTTTAAAAAACACTATATTGAAACTCTTTCCTGGAAAGTGTTTCAGGTGGAGTTTCAACCACCTGCCTGCCCTGTGGTGGGGAGAGTGTGCTTGAGGTTGCATTGCATTCATTTGAACACATTTGTCTTCTTGACCACCCTACTTTATAGCGTCATTGTCTTGAAAGGCAACTCAGGAATGACACAGGGGGAGATGTCACAGCTGAACAAATACAATGCAGTGAAGTTCACCTCTTGCATTTTTGCTACAGTAAGTGTGAGGGGAGCATTAGACCATGATTTCTACCAAACAAATAAAAAGTGGTACTCAAGCATTTCTTAGTGCCAGGTGAAATTTGTGCTGATCTGTGGAGCTTTTAAAACTGCTTAAAATCCTTTTATCTGGCTTTTGTCTGCACTCTGTACTAATGTGATTTTGATTCTTTGATACTGCTTTTATTGTTTTACCATTTTGAGTGTCCAGTTTGTTTCTTTTAAAAAACAGCTTAGAATAATGCAATAGATATTCTTTTTAATATATTAAATCAATTCCTCAGTGTAGGAGGAACCTGGTGATGGTGATGGTGGTGGTGGTGGTGGTGGTGATGATGATGATACTAGTAGTTGTTATTGTTATAGTTGTTTTGGAAAGTGACCTTGTTGCTAAAATTGGCTGTTCTCATTGTCATAGGTTTATGCTAATTGTTTAGGCACATGCCACTAATGTCATTTCCTCCATCATATTTCACTTTGCTTGTACCCTGTACCATATACAGTTTGCACATATACCAGAGGTTCTGAATGTTGTGCTCCATGCTTAAGGAATCCATGGATTGTAATCCATGCAAGCTCATGGCAAAATACATTTGTTCCTTTTAAAGGTGTCACAGTGAAAACTCTCCTTCTTTTGAAAGTTCTCAGATTTTCCACCACATTCTTTATGGCTCTGCTTGGTATGGGGAAGTGTGTTTTGTTTCATACCAGCAATTGTCAGGAGATCAGTGGCTTTTGTCTTTAAAGACAATGCACATTGATTTTTTTCCCCTCAGCCCTGCCTCCTCCAATCTAGCAAAGAATGTGAGGTTTTTTTAATAAATGTATAATATGATTTATTGTTTTTAAAAGAATTACAAGATTTTGGTTGGAGAAAACTGGCCTGGAGAATGATGTTTGGGCTTCATCAGTGTTATACCAAAGGAGAAGATGGTAATAAAAGGAAGATAAAGATTTTCTAAAGGATATGCTTCTATTTTTAATAGATCCTGCATTGCCATTACCAGTAGAATGATTTATGCTCTTCAGTAATAAGCTTGTTAGTTCTATAAAGTATCCTCTATTATTGTAAACATTAGGTAATAAATACCGTGTTCTTAGAGAGTTATGTTACCAGTTGTAATACCCACAGCTTCTACACACCCCTCCCCCAAGAATAAAAAGAAATAGAATTCCAAAAAAAAAAAAAAAAAAAGAGACAAGGATGTCTGCGAGCACCATCACAAAACAGCGCTAGATCCTTGCAGTCATGGGTCAGAACTTCATGGTAAGATTAAGGTGTCTTAGAATATTTTGCCTCCAGCATCTTCTGTGACTGAAGGAGTGAATGCACAAAGAAAAGAAACAAATTCTTCTGAAGCACTAGAAGAAGAATTGGCTGAAGCTGAGTCATTCTGGCATAGTGGTGTGGGGAGGTCTCTCTCTGAAGGTAGAACAGTTAGAGGCAGACCTTTTCTCCTTTTGACAAAAGTAATCCTTTAAAAAAAAATCATAGAACTGTATTAAGTCCTGCACATATAATCCATTAAAACCTGAAGCATGAACATCAAAATGCTGAGTTTAGACTAAGGTTGTGAAAATGTCTGCCTTACTTTCGTTGTTTTTCTCTACATCCCTACTGCCTTTTCTTCTGGACCTTGTTTTGTATTTTGTTGCCAAAGTTTGTGGAGTTTTCCCCACTCACACGGAAATTCATGCAGGTTTGGATATGTACTTTTCTAATGTGTGCTTTTTATAATACTTTTTGTACATATTTCTATATGTCTTTGATCAATTGACTAAAATATATTGGTGTGCAATTTTCATAGATTCACATATTGAATTCACATTTATTTGCATATAGTTTGTAGAGTGGGGAGAAGAAGAAGCTGCAGCTTGATGATTCTTCCCAGTGATAGGATACCAAGAGCCATGTACTTGCTTTCATTACTGGTCTCACAGACCACAACTGGATGTATTTGTTTCAGATTTTGGTCAATGCAAATTTCTTTTCCATCTCTAGTTTTGACTGATTTTCTGGGTAAAAGAGAGAACTGTGGGGAGAAACTTAAGTTCTAAAGTATTACAAATGGTGTGAATATACATATCCATATATATATTATCATTAGTTTCCTTTTGTATTTGGTGATTAATAGGTATTTACAGTCTCTAGTGTTCAAGAGATGCCATCCTTATATGCATCAGGCCTCACATGAAGCCTGCATCATGATTTTGTGCTTTTGTTTCATGTTCTCCAGCTACATGAAATCCATCATATTTTCAGTTCTGAAGTAGTGAATATTTATGACTCTACCAACCAAATAGCTTGCAAGATCTGAGCAAAGCTATTGATGGTTGGGGCTTATTCAGGTCTGTCATTGAAAGGAAGCCATCTTGATGGCAAATAGCAGCAGCAGCAACAACAACAAAACAGCAACAACAACAAAAATAGAAATCTACTTCCTTTCACCCTGGAAAATACAAAGTTGTTCTATATCTGCCTTCTCCTGGTTTTTTAGAGTTCTGGGTACTTGTTTTAGCCTTCTCATAAGTGCATTTACTTAGATGTTATACAATGGAACTTGCTTCCAAATACAAGTCCATAGCTTTTCAGGTGAGTGGTCTTGCTTAATATCCTTGTATGGGTACAGATAACCAAACTGAAAATCTATCTCTTGACTTTCAGACAGTGTGATTTTGCAGTGCAAAAGACATAGGTGTGTACAGTGGCCTAGGGTAACTTCCATTTCAGTTGGACAGTAAGGTTTTATTTTGACTATTAAAAAGAACTATCCAAGCTACTGAATCCTTTCCCCAAAATATCTTCAGCACCTTATGTAGTCCTTTAAAATTTGGGCTTTAAGCTGAAGCAGATTCACTGCTCCACCGCAACAACCTATTTTCACTAAGCGTACTTGCTCAGGAAACACATGAATCTGTCTAAATAAGAATAGTGTGCCTGTATGTTTGTGTTCCCTCTTCCTCCTTTTTTTCTTCCTTCTTCTTGTTATGAAGTTATGTATGTTGTGATGACTGTTTATGAAATTCAATTTTTAAAAAAAGGAAATATAATTTATATGAGGAGCACTTTGATCAGTCATTTTTTCCTTTAGTGAATTATGTTGGATTTAACATAAATCCACCTTTCTCATAAGTTGTGCATTAGAAGTCTCCGCATGCAGAGGTTTCTTTTGCCTATCATTTTACAGTCCAATCTAGACCATATTGACTCAGGAGAAAGTTTCTTTCTAAGTTCGATAGGACATTCCAGTGTCTGTAATCAAGTTTAACTGCCCTGGCTTTTGTCAGGGGAATTCTTCTTTCCTGACAGTAAGCCTCACTGTCTCCAAATCTGCCTCACATAATTGTGGGTGGGGAATGAGTGGCAAAAGAGAGAGAAGAGAAGATAGGAAAGCCTTGTTATACAAGTTGAGGTCCGCTTGCATGACATTGGACTTTCATCATTAAGTCTACAAACATTCCGTGTTGCTCCAGCTCTTTTATCTTCCATTTCTCTTGCTCACAACTTATGAAGTGCTGAACTGTTCCTTTGCACTGCTGTTTGTAACATCTCAGGATGGCTAGAAATGTCAGCATGACACAGTGTGTTTTGTGTTCCTTTCCTGGCACAGCAATTTACACTAGTTAGTATTTTGCTGCTTTTAAAATAGTATTTCCCCTCTATAAATGACTTGTTCAAGTTGGAAATGTTGACAAATTCTAAGGCCAAGTAGAATGGAATTGGTGTTTGATTTCAGTTCAGAATGTCTTGGCCACCTTATTAAATTGATATTTTCCTACAGTGAATAACTTTGAATTGATGGCCAGTTCCAAGAAGCAATTTCATCTGCAAAATTAAAATCTAGTATGTGGTTGTAGTTTGGCCATTAAATTATGCCTGTCACCTTATTGTGTACTATAAAATGTGCATGATTGCTCTTCTAAAGTTTGTTACTACATTGATCGTGTAACCCTCAGACATTGGATAGTAACATCATATAATGCTTTGCTTTTTCAGCTTAAAATAGCCAAGTTATTAATCATTCTGTTTAGTCCAGCAAGCTATCAGAATCAGTCAAGCACAGGAAGCTATACTATACCAGGTGAGTTGTCAAAATAAACAGTATTTTGACTGGTATTGGTTCTGAGGGGTCTCTAGCGGAGGTGTTTTTCATCACTTGCTACTTGATCTTTAAAAAATAAAAAAGCTGGTGATGCTGGGCATCAAACAGGGTTCCTTTTGCATACAAAGCATGTGTTCTACCACTGAGCTGTGGACCCTAGCCATTATAAGCTTTCATATTCACAAAGAAAGAAGATAAAAGGAGAGAAACAGTTCTAAAGATTAAGAAATAACCTGAAGTGAGTGCTGAGTGTTGACAGGACAATTTTGATTAAAGAGGCTTGTGTCACCATAACACACTTTTTCTTTCCAAGACAGTAGAATGCATGTAAAGTCCCACTTCTGTGTGGCTAATCATGTTTGCATTGTAAAACATATCCATAGCACAGCAGTGTTCTCAGTACTGCATTAGATTAGATTAGCAACACACTGTGTTGAATAGAAACATTTGAGTACCAAAGTGTCAAATGACACAGCCTGAAGAGAAAATGAAGCAGGGGCTCTCCCTCCTTCCAGAACCTGCAGGTTAAAACACTAGGATTTTTGTTCATTATTTTAACTGCAGGTTAACTGCTGAGAACTTAATCTGGGAGACATCCCTCCTTTTCAAAAGGAATGCCATACAACTAGGACCGAACAACTTTTCCCCCTTCACACACAAACCACCACAATTTTGCTGTAATTCAGCAGCAGTACTTGGCCAAAGTCAGACTGACTGTAGTACTGTATGCCCTTGCACCAAAATGTCACCCTAGTGGGGATGCAAAGAAATTAAAATATTAACAGCTATGAGACTCAGAAACACTTCAAGACCCTTCAGAATGGTATGTTTACATCTGTTCAAGTGAGGAAAGGGAGCATGTGGAAGAATAAAATGTGTATTATTTTATTTTAGTCAGATTTTAAAAGTAATTATTTTCATTTTTAAAAAATAGTATTTTGGCTTTGTGGTTGAAGCCAAGACATGTCATGCAACCTCACTCACAAAATTGCTGCATTGCTCGGCCCGTTAAGAAGGCTTTGCTATTGCAAGGTTGATTCAAAGCCCCCTTGATAGGTTGTGCCATGATTTTTCACTATTCAGTAGGTGATTGAATGGATCTACTGATTAAACAGAATGCTGACCATTATTGTAAAAAGTTACTTTTTTGTCATTGTTACTCATTGCATTTTGTTTATAGAGTGCCATGTTTATAACCAGTTGCTTTTAAATTAGTTGTTAAAATCATACTTAAATAAAAACATTGTCAAAATTCCCTCAAATAACCCACCCCCAACAATAGGAGTAAAGTGTATGCTATACTAGGCCTTAGGTTACATTTTAAAAGTAATGGCATGGTTAGTGTTCTTACCCAGCCTGGCAGTCATTAGTAATTGTTTTGCATAAGTTCTTTGTTACTGTTCGGTTGTTCATCACTCTTACAATAAGTACTTGATCCTATAACTGGAGTTTGTTTACTTAAGTCCTTGTCTTTATGTTGCACATTTATACAGTCTTATATATTTCATTTATTCTCTTGCGATATATGTAATGTGACTGACGATATAGAAATGAATTTACTCTGCTGTTAACTATACTACACAACTACTAGCAACTGTAAACACTAAAGATACTGAATAAACAATATAAAAATAGTAACACTATCCAGAGCAGAATGATGGTACAAAGGTTACTTAATATCAACAAATACTGTAACCAAAACTGTGAAGGAAACCTGTAACCCTGCAGAGGATCCAATGTATTGTAAGAAAGGCTTATAAGGTATGCATTACATACTCCAACCATTCACGATGGTCCATAAACTTCTTGTGGTAGATTAAATTTCTTGGGTTGCTGATTTTGAGAAGTATTAGATCCAGTTATATTTATGCAGTATATATCCAGTAATGAACAGAAATTCTTAAATAGCTGGTAGCCAAAGATTCCACCCAAACATAATAGCTAGGCATCGGATGATTCTAAGGCAACCCAATCATGGGGTTTGCTGGCATGCCCAGGGACACCCAGTGGGTTTCCATGGCCAAGCATTGAATTGAATCCTGGTCCTCAGAGTTGTTTTCCAATGATCAATGACCATGCTATCTCTAATTGTTATATATTTATTTTGTTTATGTGATGGTTTTATGTGTTTTTTGGCCACAGGGGAGAGCCAGCATGGAACTGGTTGTTAATAATAATTTTGAATGACACCATTGGACGTGGATGATGATGTAGCCCTACCCATGTGGTGGTTTATCTATAATCTTTTTGGAGTTGCAGGTCTTCAGATCCTATGAAGCACTTGAATGGCCCACTTTGAACCTTTTAGTATTGAAATTGATCATGTTTCTTGCTGCAGAATATGGAGCTCAGCATTATAGTTGTATTCACCTAATTGCAGACAAAACCATATTTAATCCTTGATTAACTGCAAGAAGGAGTTGCTTCTGTCTTCATGTAATGCCAGAGTGGTAGTGATTTATTCAAGAATAATGGATTTTCATGTTGAAAAATATTGAGGGGAGAATGTAACTTATATTTTGGGAGTGTAATTAATAGTAGCAAATTCTCTTTAAAAACAGCTGAAAGTAGAACATTGCTCTGCAAAACCAAGTTGAAATGCATTATACAGTTTTGTCTGAGAACATGTTAATTTTCTTTTAAGATATCTCATGTAGCTATCCCTGAGCTGCAGACAATTGTTCTAATTTACTGTCTGGACTATATTCCCCCCACCTTTTTTTTTTTTTTTAACTTGAGAAGAGATTTTCTCCTTCAGGCTATTCTCAGTGAACTAGTTACAAGTGTGTTTTTTTTCCTCCCCTATTGGAAAAAGAGAATATTTAGGTCACATGAAGAATGCTGTTGGAGGCTTGATTTATATGTATGGTGAATATCATAGCAACAGTTTTAAAATGGGAGGAAACTAAAGTGGTTTAGCTAAGCTGTTAGTTGAAATACATGAAACATGTGGTTGGGTTCAAATTCTATAGTGAATTAACTGCATGATAATGACAGTTAATTGATAAAATTTATATGCTGAAATGACCTGGAAAGTATTTGGATGAGGGTATAGAGTGTCCTGTTCATCAATAACTGTGATTATCTTAACTCAGCTAAAATGAGCAGATGGAAAAGGGAAAAAAAAATATTGCTATGATGAGAATCTAAATTCACTGAGCTGGAGCCAGTCTGTTGCATTATTGATGGGGAGGGGACAAGTTGGTAATTTTTTTGTAGACTCCTGTGTCTTGGAATCTAAACAGGGTCTGGCTCAATTAGTATTTAGAAGACAACACCAAGTGTTAAAGGCCAGTTCTGCACTAGACACCATTAGTGCATTGTAGCGTTACAGTCCCAGCCTTACCATTCCTGCAATGCCATCAAGTTAAGAATGCTCTTTTCTGCACTCTTCCGCCTAAAGCAGATAAGTAGCAGTATTTCCACCAGTGTTCCTTCCACGTTACAGCATCCTTGGCCACTCTTGTGCCCTGTCTTCACCCCGCCCCACTGCTCCTGATTGGGTGGGGGGGTTTGTTGTTGTTATATTGGAAGCTGTACTCATGCAACCATGTTGTAACCTCATGACATGCCTCTACACTATTGTATTTGTGTGCTATACCCCTGAAAAATGTATTAATAAATAATTTAAAAAGGACAAATGTAAAATAAACATGGAGAGGTGGTAGATTCCAAACTTGCCGTGCCATGAGAGTTGTGAGGGAGAGACAAGCTGGGCATGCCCACACCCTGCCCACTCCTGGATCCACAATGACAGGAAGCATTATCAAGCACTATTACAGTACCGCAGTGAGCCAGCTGACAGGATTGAAGTGCTAAAAGAGGCTCTAAATGAAGTTTTCCTAGAAATAGAATATGGCAGTTTGGGATAGCAGCTGGATAGTGACAGCGTCATGCAATAGCATGGCTCCTGGACCAGAAACAACGTGCCACTGTTGTGTTGTAGTGATGTTGTGCAGAAATGGCCATAGAAGAAAAAACTGCAAAACCACCTCTGAGTGTACACTGCCTAGGAAAATACTGTGAAATTCATGAGGTCGACATTGGTCAACAGGGGACACACATACACCAGGTGCCATAGGCTATATGCAGACAAAACACAATTATTGAATCTTGCCAAGAAAACCCTATGAAAGAGTCACCATAAGCTGGAGTGGACTTGAAAGCACGTAACAAAAACATCAGCAAAGCCTAACCATATCCCATGAAAAACTCTGCTGCTGTTTTTGGGAGATGCTCGTCTTAGGCTGGACAACAACTAGAGCGCAACTGTCGGAAATCTGGACTCTTATCTGACAAGACACGCTATAGGGAATTCCTTTATTCCTATGGAGTGGCAATAAATGTGGCAAAGAAGACTTTCCTCTCTGCACGTATTGCGTCTGTGACTTCCCGTCCAGCAGAGCTGTTCAGGGTGGTAAAGGATCTGACTCGGATTCCCACTCCCCCAAACTCGCTGTTAGAACCTAGTGTAGCTTGCTGTGATGCTTTGAATAATCATTTCGCAGATAAAATCTCTCAGATAAGAACCAATTTGGATGCCGGTGTTACTGCAGAGGTTGCGAGTGGAGTGTCCGGCGATTCCGTGAGCAGGATTATACTGGATCAGTTTCAGTCAGTGAGTACCGAGGACGTAGACAAACTCCTTGGAAATATAAGAAAAACAACTTGCCCTCTTGATCCCTGCCCTTCATGACTGGTCGTCCAGGGAGGAGTTGCAATTAAGACCCATTTAAGATATATTATTAATGCATCCCTTAGGGAGGGCAATTTTGCAGCTTGTTTAAAAGAAGCAATTATACAGCTGCTTCTAAAAAAGCCCTCCATAGATCCCCTGGATGTGAATAATTATAGACCAGTCTCTCATCTCCCATTTTTAAGCAAGGTGATTGAGAGAGCTGTTGGTCTTCAGCTCCAAGCTGTCTTGGATGAAACAGATTATCTAGACCCATTTCAAACTGGCTTCAGGGCAGAATATGGAGTCGAGACCTCCATGGTAGCCTTAGTGGATGATCTTCGCCTAGGTATTGACAGGGGAAGTGTGACCCTGCTGGTACTCTTGGACCTCTCAGCGGCTTTTGATACCATAGACCATGGTATCCTTCTGGAATGCCTGAGAAGGTTAGGGATCGGTGGCACTGCACTTAAGTGGTTCCGGTCCTATCTCTTAGGTAGATACCAGATGGTGATGCTTGGGAACAGCTGCTCCTCGAAAAAGGAGCTTAAATCTGTCGTCCCTCAGGGCGCTGTCTTGTCCCCAATGCTATTTAACATCTACATGAAACCGCTGGGAGAGATAATCAGAAGACATGGAGCAAGGTGCTATCAGTATGCTGATATCTCTCTCCATGCCTCGGATAATAGCATTAACTAAGGGTGGCATCTCACCTCTGAATGAATGTCTTGAAGCAGTAATGGACTGGATTGTCAGGACCATGGCACTCCAGGACTCAAGCTCTGAGTCTGAACCAGAGGACTTCAAAGCCATGGAGCCTGCTGCACCAGCAGAGCCCACCCCAGAGACTGCCATGGAGCCGGCTGCACAGCCCACCCCAGAGGCTGCCCTGGACACAGAGCCCTTGGCCCCAGTAGCCCCAGCAATGGAGCCAGGGGCTGCCTTACACCCAGAGATTCAAGAGCAGGTGCCTACTTACCAGCAGCTTCGGGAGCAAAAGAGTGCTCTCAGAAGGTCAGAGCGTTTAAATAGGAAACACCAAGCAATCAAGCTCCAGCTGAGGTAGCACCTGGGTGAGGGCCTGCTTAATAAAATCACTCACTCAGCCTTGGGTCTTTGTTGGCTCACAACTGTCCATTTTGGGTGTGCCTGCTGGGCTATTGGGGCCCTTGCCTTGCTTCCTGGAACGCTGCCCGACCGGCTGAGGAACAAGCTTCGTGGTATGTGGACTCTGTTTGCTGTTTTGCCTGGCTGTGCCGTAACAGCCAGGGATATCCTTGCTGCAAAAGTCTCTTTAGTTTACTGCTGCCTTATCTACTCACTGCTGAAATAAAGCCCTTTGATTTATTGCCTGTCTGCCTTATCTGTGAAAAGACCTATTAGCCGGCTCTTGGCTGCCTGCCACGCCTTGGCGCTGACATGGATGAGGTAAAACAGACTGAAGCTGAATCCAGATAAGACGGAGGTACTCGCTGTTAGGGGCCCTAGCCCAGACATGGAGGTTTGTCAACCAGTTCTAGACGGGATCACACTTCCCCAGAAAGACTGTGTTCGCAGCTTGGGGGTGCTGCTGGACTCGCCACTTCAGATGACAACTCAAATACATGCAGCGGCCAGGAATGCCTGTTATCAGCTTCAACTGGTACGCCAACTGTGCTGTTTTCTGGAGCTGGAACACCTAAAAACAGTGGTGGACGCGCTGGTAACTTCACAGCTCGACTTCTGCACTCTACATAGGGCTACCCATGTGCTTAGTCCAGAAACTTCAATTAGTTCAGAATATGGCAGCCAGGTTGGTCACCGGTAGACCTAAAACTGACCATATAACACCAATTTTAAAGTCCCTTCATTGGCTGCCTATTAGTTTCTGGGCACAATACAAGGTGTTGGTTATTACCTTTAAAGCCCTTCATGGCTTGGGGCCAGCCTACCTGCGGGATCACCTTCTCCCATATAATCCGCCCCGCACATTAAGGTCCTCTGGGAGGAATTTACTGCAGCCAGTCAGAACTAGGTTGGCTGCAGTTACCCAGAGGACCTTTTCTTCTATTGCTCCCAAGTTATGGAATGGCCTGCCAGAGGAGACCCGGCATATTACCAGTCTTGACAGCTTTACAAAAGCAGTCAAGACTGATCTCTTCTGACAGGCCTTCCAAGACTAGCATTTCCATCGCCTCCCATCAATTGTTTTGCTGCTTTACTAATAGTAATTGATGGACTGTTAATTGTTGTGTGTTTTAAGGGGTTGGGTTAGGTGGGTTGGTGGCTGGGTGGGGAGGATTGGGTATGTTTTTAATGTCTTTTAATGTATTTTAATGTATAATGTATTTTATGTTGTTCGCCACCTTGATCCATGTGGAGAGGCAGGATAGAAATAAGGGTGATGGTGATGGTGATGATGTCGGGTTAAAGTGTTGCATCAGAAATAATGATGAATCAGCAGGAACTCTGCTTGCCCCTGATTTCCCCCACTCAGAAACATCTGTTGGTTGCCAGAACCTTCAACGGATCTGAGGAGGCCATGTAGTCTAGATTTAACCAACAATGTCTATAATTGCAGTGTCTTCCAAAATGTGTCATACCTTTTCACATCTGGAAGTTTCCGGTAGGCATCATTTTCTAGAAACACCTTTGCAACTGAGATATGATGCCAATCTGCCCTGGAAGCAGTCGGATATTCCAGAGCTTGTGTCTCTCTCTGTGTGCCTTCAAATTGCCTGTTTTGCTGTGGTGACTCCATACATTTCATAGGATTTTCTTAGGCAAGAAATATTCAGAGGTGATTTTGCTAGTTCCTTCCTCTGAAGGAGGCCTGGTATTCATTGGTGGTGTCCCATCCCAATACTAAGTGTTTAGCTTTCCAAGATCAGGTGGAATCTACTGCTGTTAGGATGTTCAATCCTTAGCTTAAACTTTATATATTTGGGGGCAAGATTGCTAGAGGCTTTTATGAAGCCCTGTAATAGCCCTGTTTACAAATACATGTGGATTTAGCTGGCAAACAAGCACAGAAACAGGCAGCAGTAATCCCAAAGCAGTAGCAGCATCATTCAAAACTGTCTCAAAATTTTCTTCCTTTTCTCACACCTCACGTTTGGGATAGACAAACCAGTTTTGTAGGCTCTTTGAATTCTGCAAGTGAGTGTAAGCTGATCATGCCTTCGTTGTCCTGGTGTTATTCATGGCAGTTTTCCTTCGCATCCCAGTTATGCTAAAGTGAGAGGAACATTTGATGAAAAGGAAGCATGGCCCCATAACATTATTCTGAAATACAGTTATGCAGTTTATAATGTTTCTTTTTTCCCTATGCTGCCCAAAATATTTAAAGTTAAAACTCTGCTTTATTTTTAGAGGAAGAAGAGGAGGAGCTACACCGCTGCCTCCTGCTGCCTGCTTTTGAGCCTTATATATAATGGCTGTGCATCTGGCAGTATTTTACCTAATTCTAATGGTTACATGAATTGGTCTCAAAGGCCCTCTCCCTGTTTTGCCTTTGGTGAATATCAGTAGAAGACAGTTTATCTTCCCTTTCTTCCTTTCCAGTGGACTATAGCATACATGGAGGTCTGTCTATGATAGATGATGAGGATGATGATGATAATGATGATTTTATTCATTTATATTCCACCTTTCTCCTGATAATGGAACTCAAGGCAGCTAACTATATAGTTAAAACAGTACAAATTAAAAGCAATTCAGAAACACTAATAAAAGAAAAAGTGTGAAATGTAAAAAACAATTTATGAAGTTAAAACATTAAACATTAAAAATATTAAAATGCAGTAAATTCTTATTGGAACTTCCAGAGATAGAGCAGTATCTTTAACTATTTCAGAACAAGATCACAGAAGGGGCCAGAAATGTGTACAGGCATGAGTCCTTATTTGTAGCAGTGTTCCTCCTCTCTAGCGCATGACTAGAAACTTTTGGAAAGAAAAGGGAAAGAATATTCTGCCTAAGCACTTCTGAGAACATTGCAAGGACAATCAGTTCTCTTCTCCCTTGATACTTTGGATTCCATCTCTATGTGTTGGTGTGTGCGTGCACACATCTTCAAGTCACCTGTTGCCTTATGGCAGCCCCATGAATTTCATAGTGTCCTTTTAGGCAAGGAATATGCAGAGGTGGCTTTTCCAGTTCCTTCCTCTGAAATAAAACCTACAGCCCCTGGTGTCCATTGATGGTCTTCTAAGATCAGATGGGATCTGGTGCCTTTAAGGGGTATTTAGGCCCCAGTAATGTGCTGTAAAAAGGGTGTGGTAGGTGGGAAGATATAAACTTACTCAGAATAGAGAACAGTTGGATTTCTGTGTACTGTCCTTCCTCACATTCACAAGTTTGACCTTCCTGAATTTGATTATTCGCAAGGCATGTGCATTCTTTTCCTGTCTTCTCCTCCTCCCATTCCCTTGTGATTTGCTGGATGTAGGGAAGGAATACAAGCCCCTGGACAAAAGGGAAGGGGAGAGGCATGTGTGCGCCTTCCTTTTCCTCTAAAGAACTCCTCCTCCCATATCCTGGCCTCTGACCCTGGTGCTGAGAACTCATACTGATGCAAAAGGCAAGGGAATGGTGGAGAAGGCTCATGTGAGCCTTCTTTGTCCCCTCTGGTGTTCCCCCTCCTATTCCCTTGCCTCTGGCCCCTGCACACAAAAGATAAGGGAATGAGAGGGGGATCATGAGGGGGCTTGCAGTTTTTCCATTCCTGTGCAGGTTCTGCACCCCAAACCCTCACAAAACTGGAGGGGCTGCTGTACAGATAAAATGTACAAAGTAAAGTGAGTGTGTTCTCCCTAGGTTGCCTTTTATGTACCTTTAAAGCAAAGATATATGGAAACTTTTTCACGGTTTTTTTTGTTTTTTGGGGGGAGGTTAAACAGGAATTGAAGTAACTCAGCACGTCCCTCCCCCCGCCAGTTTTCAAACTGTTACGGGTAACAAGAATTGAAATCAAGACTTGTCACAAGGTCGCATTCCTGTAGGAGATTGATTTTAGATTGTAGACTGTGTGATCATCTTTGTAACCACTGCCTTCCTGCCTCCAACTTTGTGTTAGCATCCCTGAGTATTAAAGTGGTTTGTTAATGAAACTAATACAGCCAAAGACAACATAAAACATGGCTTCTGTCTTTTGGCATTGGAATGCTGAACACCCAGCTTCTCTCTTTTCCCCCTCACTGTATCTGTTGGAAACCCTGGTATAAAAGGAGCTTAGGAAATGAAAGATAAATGACTTTAAATATACTGTGAATAAGCAGGAGGTGAATCCAGAAACAATATATAGCCCCTTTTCCCTCCCTCACACATGTGGAAAATGATCTAATCAGGAAGATGATTGCAGTAGAGGCAAGATCATTTTGGAAAGTACAGCACTTATGTCATGGTAAAACAACACATAGTTGCAGATTACCTTTTCTATTCTAACATTCTATGTGTGATGGGATTCTAAATGTCTTACTCAATACTAAAATCTATGCAAACCAAATTGTATAAAGCAATGGTTTTTCAGAACAGTCCTTCATCTCTGGTGAGACCAGAAAATGCTATAAACCTATACTTTATCTTGACAGTGCTGCAACTCCAGGCCATAACTGACTGTTTGGGTGCTTTCTATCTGGGATTGGGTGTACGTTTTGGAATAGAAATAGTCTTGGTTGTATTGGTGGATACCTTATTTTGAGGAACTGAAGGAAAAGGAATATGGACTTCATCTGGATTTCTCAGCAGCAACATAATGTTCTTCTGTATTTAGCTGAGACTTGAGGCCCTATTTCATCATTCTGGTCCTGTTTGGCTGACTCTTCCCAGAAGATGAAGATAGGGAATTGTGGCTCAACCCCATGGCCAGATTTCCCCTTCTATTATCCCTGAGATTATGGAGGAATTAAAATAGAGTCATACCCCACTCCTCAGGAAAAATTATTTACTCCTACTTTTCTTTAGAAAAACATCTGGTGAGTGTTCAGGTACTCAGGAGGGGCCATTTGGGAGGTTTGGGACTGTGAAAATGAATTGGGACTCATAAGCTCCATTTTCCCCTAGGCCTCACCCATGAAGCTCCTTGGAACTCTTATTTTATCCTTCTAGGTTTTTTTTAAATATCTACACTAGTGGTAGGAATCATGCAGCCCTCCAGATACAGTCAGACTACAACTCCCAGCATTCCTCACTCTGTGCTGGTTAGGGCTGCTGAGATTTAGAGTCCAACAAGAGGTGCAAGGTTGCATGGTACTACCCCATCTATATGAAATCACTGAGAAAGGTTTATTTGAAGTTTGAATTTCATCTTTTTGGTCCCCTTGGAGCTTATTAACTTCATATAATGTGTTCTCTTCATCCTCCATCATACATATTTGAAGCAATGTGTACATACTTCTCTGCGGTGGTGATAGCTGTTGCTGTGAATTCATGTGTGCATGTGTTTTAATTAAGAAATTGTCCATATCCATTCAAACCTCAACAAAATCCCATTATCTCTTTGTAGACCCTATGCAGAATTGGTGCTAATTATCACTAGCACTGTTTGGGCAAGTTGGATTTAGCATATTTTTAACACAAACATTTTGTGTGTTCTAAATAGGCCTAGATGAGATGATTACTAGTGCATTATTATTGATACCACTCTCTTTTCTCAGTAATGTTTTACTGAGGTACTGAATATAAAAAAAGTCAGAATGGGTATGTGGGGAAGTCAGTTAATACTCTGCTTTAACACATTTTTCTTTGTATCACCTTATAATTCTGTGGGACATGGTACCCTTGACATGTCTAGACTACGTCCTCATTGACCATTGGCCATGCAAATGGGGATAATGGGAATTGTAGTTCAACACCTCTGGAGAAGGCTGCTTTAAGGGCAACATGTTTACAGTTTACAAAGTTTCTTGCTCTACTTTAGATTTCTTTGCAATTTCTTTTCAGACTTCTACAAGCTTACACCTTCATAGTGTTTATAAAGCTGATTTGGTGTGTATCAGTTTTTACTGCATTTCTGTTGTTTTGAAGTCAGAGCTCTTCTTGGCTCTTCAGATGCTTATCGTTTCTGTTGCCACCCCTCTTCTTCTTCCACCTTTTAGACTGGAAGCTATAGGTGCACTTCCCAAGTCTTGCTGAAAGAAGAGAATCATATATTGCTGCTCTTCCAATTGCAACATGCTGTTTGTGCTTTGCCATGAGTATTTTGTTCACCATTTATCCAGACTCTGCATAACAACTTGTCACATATATACATCTATTTCTGTGTTCTGGGGTTGTTTTTTTAACTCTTCAGAAACTTTCATAGTGCAAACCTCTGTCATTGTTTAGTTCTGTTCTGAGCCTATTTCAGCTATGAATCTTTTGATGTAAACTACAGCTAGACATCTTTTATCTTCTCCCATGAGCTGAACCGTTCTTCTAGGATGCTTCATTCTTCTTTCACAGATTTCTACCTGGAGATGGAAATGTTTTTGGGCATGTCAGTAGTATCCCTTGGGCATCATCAGATATCAGTCTTTGGTAGCCATTTCATGTTTTGACCTGACAGAAATAGTCTTCCTGGGCTTCCCCAAGTGTCTCTTAGAATTAAGTCTTGTGCCTTCTGAAGATGCTGTAAACTATCTGACTTGAAGTAGGACACAATACAGTAAATGATCCTAATGCAAGATAAACACAACAAGCATGTATGAGTATTTATGATAAGAAAAAACACTTGTTCTGTACAAAGAATGAGCTCTTTAGCGTGAAACCCAGCACAAGAAAATTGAACTGCTTTTATTCTGTATTTTAGGCATCTGTAATAGATTGCTTGCTAAGAGCTTGAAACAAAAGGTTTTGGTAACTGCAGTTCTATACCTTTCAGTGGAAATCGTTCTTGCATTCATCTGTATGGGATCTGAATGCAGGGTCTATCCGGTTTGACAGAGACTTGGTATCACCTCGAAAAAGCTTGATCTTTGAGCAAGAAGTAATATAGAGGACAGAGCATATTTTTGTTAGAGTTGATGGATCAAACTACAGACAGAGGAGTAATTTGATGGTAAAACAGGTAAAGTGAAATGCCAGAGTTTTGAGTTTTACCTTGCCACATGCTTGTACCATTTTATGATGGGAGCTTGTACATGTGGGTCATTGAGGCTGATTAAAAGGTGTCCCTCTACTCTTAGCATATGTACCTTGGAATCAAGATTTATGGCAGATGTTCACCTCAAACACCTGCAAATACAGATGTACATTAAACATTTTTTGTTTAATTTAATGAGGGCTGCACTTATGGTATGATCCATGTAAGAATTTTAGTCCCATTGAATTCAGATGGGCAGTTAAACACTTGGTTAATACTCTTCCCTTTAAATTAATAGTATTTAAAAGTGCTAGATTGTGCCATGAGGGCAATTAAAAACATATAGGTTATAAAATGTTAATAAAATTTAGGGAAATATTATGACTTTTACTTGCCATTGGAAGGGTAATGCATTATTTAATTAAAAAATAATATGTGTTAATTTTTGGATAATGACAGCAGAATTGAATTTTAATGCTTATGTTGGGAGGGGGTGAAGATAAAATGATATTGCAAAAAAGGGCATTCATACTGAACTGCAGAGACAGATCTGCTGTTGATGTATTGATGGAGAGGACATGATTAAAAAAAGCTTTTGGTGTTTTTGTAGATTTCTGTCCTGTCCTTAAAGTGTGTGTGTGTGTAAAATTGTGTGTGTGTGTGTGTGTGTGTACAATAAAGTGCTGGTTAAGAACATCAATTACAGTAATGGCAAAACAGCATAAAAACCAACATTTGAACTAAAATTCCTGGAAAATAAAATGATTTTGCCTGCCACCAGAGGGGTAAATACATGCCAGACAAGCCTGCTGGGTGAATAGTTTATAGCCAGGGTGCTACTGCTGTCAAAAATGCCAGATCTATGTTCACCACCTACTATAACCTGTGAGAGCAGAGGCATAAGATGATCCCCAGACAGAAATCTTGCTGGTTAGTTCCCTGTCCACCAGTCTCCACTGACTGCTGCCCATTAACAGCATTTCTCCATATCTGCATTGAATTATTGATAGGTCTGCATTCAGACACTTCTGTTGCCTCTCTCAGATTGGATTAAAAAGGATAATTAATGGTGAATATGCTCTTCATTCTAAATCTCTGAATGATTTCACTATGTAACTTCATGTAGAAGTCAAAAGCATGGAGAACAAGGAGGACCATGCTGTAATGGGTCCAAAAGGAAGCATGGTCATCCATGCCAGTCTTCTAGAATTTCTCTTCCAGGTAAGAGTAGAAGGACAGAAGTGCTGTGCCCTTGTTCCCAGGGCAGACAGCTTACCTGGAAAGATACCATGGTAGATGGACCTTTAGCTGCCTTCAATATTAGTGAGCTCACATCCCCGCTATAGCTCTCCTGGCATTGGTCATCCATCAGGGCAACCAAGGCAGTCTCTGTTCCAAATTCAGTCCTAAAATACATGTATGCAGAATCCTTGCTTTCATTCAAGAGCATCTCTCTTCATCTCAGGGAGTAAATAGAAACAATACTTATCTATTATCAGAGTTTGCTGGGTCTACAGACTTAAAAAAAAAAAAAGAATAGCCCCTCAGCTCCCTCCTTAAATGTAAGCAGAGCTATGTCCTTGAAGAGGGTGTAAGTACAACCTTTCTACATCACACATTGCTTGTTCTTGGATATTGCTTTTTCTGTGTGTTTATTCTCCTCTTTGCTCCCTAAACATGCCACAATAAGCCTAGGCATGCCGTGGAAACAAGGCACCTGGTCCCCCCCCAGTATATTTTTATCAGTTGATTTGTAGCAATCTGGTTCTGTTGGGTAGCTTTGATTTATGAGTTTTGCAAATCAGGATTGCTCTGTACCTCCGAAGATTGCAAGTGTTGCACCTTCTTCTCCAGCACTCCCACATTCCTGCCAGAAATCTTAACCAGGTGCACAGTTAAGTGTTTGCCTCAGGCTGTGGAAGGGGTGCCTTGGTAGGCTTGCTTCTAAATGATCTGCTGTATTCTGTGAAGCAGAATGAACTTTGTGAGATCCTTGAACTTGGTCTCCACCATGGTCAGTTCAATATGTTTTTGTTCATTATTTAGAAGGCTAGCAAATATAGGATAAAGTGCAATTGCTCTCAACAGCCAAGGAAAAGGGGCCTTATTATACCCTATCTTTTCTTTTCTCAACTGATTTGGGCTTGTGTGTTGTGCTTAAAATGGTCCTTCCAGCAAAGTTGTATGCAGGCTCAGTAGGCATTAATGAAAATCATATACTCACTTAAATACAATAATTTGGTTGTAGGAGCCTATATAAGGACAATCACAGAATTCCTATATTTTCATTTACCTCTAAGGTCGGTCTCATCCAGATTAACCAACACATCTGCTAGAGCTCTAGTGCATGAGAGCATTTATTCATCAAATCATAAGAATGCTAGGTCTATTAAGTTGTGAGGGATGCAGGGTGAGCAAAGACATGAAAGGGCTCTCAATGTGCAGTTTAATTCCATTTTGTGTACATCGGCTGTCCGTAAATTTTGAGATAAACGTGATGCACTGTCCATAGTCACCAGTATGTGGTTGGTATTGGTCTGGAAGGGGCCTGTGTGAGTACAAAGTTACACGTTCCATGTTTGCATCCTGATAAAAGTATGGGAACCCTAACTTGTACAGGATAATAAATGGCCTCCTTCAGAGGAATAAATATGTGCCAGCTAACCGAAGAGTCTTTCTGTTTGGTTGGGCCAACCACTGAGTTCTTGATGACCCTCTAACATGGTGGCACTGGTTGGTAGTGAATGCCTAAGTCATTGCATTATTTCAGGCCGTCAAGGGGGACTCCGCTCTGGAGTCCTATAAATCTTGCACTCTAATCTTGCTCTCCTTCCCAGAGAGGTGTTCAGACACTTTCCATCTGACAATATTGATTCCAACAATAAAAGAAACAACTCAGCCCTGGATACTTTCATAGGTGAGGACTGTTTGTAGATTTGTTTGGGAGTCAAGATGACAACAATAGTACTTGGACAAGCACCTCTCCTTTAAAGAGCAAAAAATGGTGTCCAGGAGTGCATTAATGCAGTTAAGGCTTGTATGCCAGCTGTGCCGATTTCTTGAGATGTCATATTTAACTGCATCCTATTTACATTACTGTCATGCACACTATGTTTGACTGTCTATGGAAGAGTCTTTAAAAACTTCAGCTTGTGCAAAAAGCTGCAACCAGATTGTTAACCGGGGCAGACTACAAGAAGCACACAATTCCTTTGTTGCAACAGCTCCAATGCCTGTCAGTCCATTTCTGGACATGGTTCAAAATGATGATTATGACCTACAAAGTGTTATACAATTCAGATCCAGGTTGTTGCCGTTGTTGTTGTCTCCTCATCCTATTTGTTTTTATCCCACTTTTCTCCCAGAATTGGAACCCAAAGTGGCATACAATTTAAATCTACAGGACTGTATCTCCATGTGTGAGCCTGCCCATGTCTCGAGGTCTCTTGGGGAGACCTTTACCTTTGTTCCACAATCCTCTGGTAGTAACATGGAAGATGGGCTTGATGGCTGCTCCCAGTGTCTGGAACTCCTCTTCTAAATGGACAATTTTGTCTCCCTCCTTGCTATCTGCATAAAGAACTTTTTGTTTTTGCAGGCCTTCTCAGGGGAAAAGACATCCCTTCTGCTCTGTTGTTTATTTTTGTCCTTATTTTTCATGGTTAAGCTTTTAACTGTTTCTAAATTTATTTATATCTTAATTATACTTTTTAGTATGATGGAATGCTTTTTAGCTGTATCTGTTTTAACTTCTGTAGGCTGCCTAGAGTCCCAGACTGGGTAAAAGATACACACACACACACATGCACACATGCTCACACACATATATATACACACACACATACAAACAACAACAGCAACAACAATTAATCTTGAAAAAATATTAAATTGTAACCATCCAGCAATAATATGAATAATCCCAAATTCTTATGTTTCCCATGCGTTTCAAAACAGCCTGGCCTTTATTCCTTCTCATTTCTTGCACTTGTTCAAATCGTTGATAGGTGGGATCTTTCCCCTTAACATCAGCCATGGCTCCTGCTTTTCAACCTGCTATAAAACCTTATCAAGGAAAGATTATTCTTCACTCAGTTTCTGTCTTGACTCTCAGAAATAAGTTTGCTGGTTTTCAAACCAGCTGAGGTCTGCGCTAAGTGATTCTCCCAAAGGTGAAGATCCTTCCAAAGATACAGAGTGGGGCTGTCATTCCTTGACTGGTAGATATTTGGATTTTGTGGAGAGGGGGGAGTGATTGAAGCAGAAGGGGATGAGATGGAAAGCAGAGATTTTGCACCAGATCTGTTGAAATACCCAGCACTTTTAAAGTGCCTCCTCTCAGCTGTAATCACCAGAAGACCTTCCAGCCAAAGGAGGTAAGAACTGTTCCACCAGTAAAAGAAGAACAAAAGTTCCATCAGCCATGTTTCTTGAATTTTCTGTCTTCCCTCCACATGCCTGTTCTCTCTTGTTTTTGTGCTTTTTTCTATAATTAGCCTGTGGGCAGAAGCTGCCTTTTTGAAAACTGATTTTATGCATGCTCCTATGGAGTGGGATTAAAAACACTTCAGATAAATAGATAAAATCATAAACTGACGTACAGTTTTCAAGTGGACTGAGGGCTTTTTGTTTGTTTCTGAAACTGAGAACTGTCCTAGGTAGCTTGGAAACACAACTCTGTCTGTGTGCTTTGAAAATGGGTCTCGGAAAGAATGCTCCTGGGAGTGACACTACATGAATGATGCTAAAGAGTTCCATTTGTCAGTTTTTGCCCTCTCCCGGTCTGACATCTCCCTCTGAGTTCTCTAGTTTCCTTGGCAACTGGAACTAGCCAGCCGCCTGCTGCCTTCCCCCTTGAGTTAACTTCTGGTTGGCCACCATTCTCATAAAGTTCACTAAAAGAGTTGCTAATAAATAAAATAAATGTTGAACTGCCAAGGCTGTAAGCAAAAAAAAATATGTGAATGATGTGTATATGATGAATGTAGCTTTGGAGAAGGTGACCTTTGCTTGCTTATCAGTTGAGCCAAGCATTATTCTTTGTGGATCATGTTAATAATCTAACCTTATAAAATATTGGAACCACACCATAAAAATGTATGTTATTCATTGGATGAAGGCTGCGGTTATACTACCGAATCATTTCTCATTTTTCTATACGCATTTTCCATTTTCATTTTTGTGTGTGTGCTGTGGCATTTGGTTTATGTGAGTACTTCTGCCACTGCCTTTTTCTTTTTTTCAATAACAGGAAGATCTGCTAAGCCTGCTAATAAGTATCTTGACTACCCATGCATGCTTTGGTTTGTTTCAAGCTCCCCACCTGTAGAGATCTGCTATGTGTGGGAGAAAACTACCTTGAAAATTTCCTCCATGACAGGCTAGCTTTCTGAATGGAACAGTAAGGCAGATAGATTTCTTTGGAAAATTTGAAGACATTGGCAAAAGAGTATCACTTTTTTGGGAGGAAGATTGAAATACGTGGAATAGCTATTTGGAGAATGTAAACTTTAGTAAAAATAATAATAATCTATATTAGTGCAGGAGAAAATCATAAACAAGTTTGTGTAAAACTAGTGGAAGCATCAGCTTTTCATGGATTAGAGTTTCTTCTAGTCCTGCCCTTCTGTTCTGTCTCTTGCCATCTGCTTTTTCTTTTCCATCTCACCCACATTCTTTTTGTTTCCAAATAGCTTTTCTGGTTTTTTTCTTTTTAATTTTTAAAATTTGAATGTAGTTTATCATTATAACCATTAATTCAAACAATTCAGATAGAACAAGAGTAGCTATCTGAAGGAATGTGCACACTTTGTACCCCTTCTTGGCCTGTACTCCTGAAGGCTCTGCTCATGCCCCCGACTTTACCAGGCAGGAGTGTTCCTTCTCTCTTTAAACTGTATGAAGATTTCAGGGGACATACAGAGAAATGAAGAACATGAAGCTGCCTAAGGCTCTTGTGGAGAAATGAATTTCCCAGGCCTGCTTACAGCTTTGCCACCCCTGGTAAAGTAAGATTAGGAAAGCACTGTAGATTAGTAGTGGAAGATGGGCCAACAAGATACAGATATATTATAATTACTTAAATTCAGTAATGTGTTATAGCAACAACACAAGTCTTTGAAATGCACACATCAAAAATTGCATCAGTAACTATAACACATTTCAGATATTTTCCCAGTATTGAAGTGGAGATACACAGGCATGTTCATGTGTATATACACATGTATACATTATTATTGCTATTATCATAAGAAAATTATTATTATAAGGTGATGATAATTATAAACATGGTGTTGAGAATGGAAGTTGTATACACTTGTATTGGAAGATAAATAAATCTATCTTTTGACTAAGTAAATAAGGTCATTTCTGCCCTACACTGTTACGATGCTATTATTCCACTTTCAACATCCTGTGGAATTCTGGGGTTTGTAGTTTGCTGAAGCCCAAGAGCTCTCTGACTGAGAATTCTAAAGGCCCCTCCCTAAACTGCAAACCCCAGGATTCCATAAGAGGTTGAAAGTGGAATAACAGCACTATAAAAAGCTAGTGTGGAAATGGCCTTGATCTGTGCAGGGCAAGGTGGTCGAAATGATTAGCTCATGCTTAAGCCTCTTCCACTCAACCCCTACTCTTGTCCCCTCAAGAGAAGTTATGAAAGAAATTGATAAAGTGAACTCACTTAATTGGATTGAACATTACAGATTGAACATTACAGAGGCACAAGGTTTTGTTGTGGATTGTTTGTTATTAAAATTCAAAGTAGGTCACAGTGCCTCCACTGAATATTTCTAATAGTGCAACTCCCTCTTGTTTCAGAGTTTAATTACAGCGGTGGCTCCCAGAGGGTGGTCTAGCTCTGTGGTGTATAGCATTAGATAGCTTTCTTCCTCCAAGACATTTATATGGGCTCCAGGTATGTCTGTCAAAGCCACAAATGGCAATGAGACTGGAGAATGTTAATTTAACTGATGCTCATTTTGCTGCTAATGGTAAGTACCACCAGCTGCAGATCATAAACACTGCCGTTTGTCTGCCGCAGCAGCTCTGTGTTA
This sequence comes from Ctenosaura bakeri, assembly GCA_948474755.1. Taxonomy (NCBI): domain Eukaryota; kingdom Metazoa; phylum Chordata; class Lepidosauria; order Squamata; family Iguanidae; genus Ctenosaura; species Ctenosaura bakeri. Next base: position 34,163 of record CAOLHI010000203.1, read on the forward strand.
TTCACTAAGGCCCAGCATGATTGATAGAGGTGGAATTGGAATGAAGGGCTGAGTGTAGCAACTTCTTCTCTAATGCTGCCTCTACGTATGTTTTTATTGTAGGAGACAGCTCAGAAATTTTTAATTGCTTTTTTAAAACTAGCAAGTGCTGATTGTGTCAAATGCTGATAATTGGTTTATGACATAAAGGTGTGCTATAAATTAAGCTGAGGTCAGTATGGATGATTTGTGTATCACCCTAGTTGTGGTAGGAGCTCGGGCGTTCTATTGAAATGACAGGCAGCTTCAAGAAGAGATTCACTTCTGTGTGGTAAAGTAGACTTGCTGAAGTTCATGCACTGAGTTGGCCATGCTGCCTGGAGATGATGGGAGTTGTGTTTCACATCCAGAGAGCACCAGATTGTGGGGGAAGTTGTGCTAAAATGTCCTTACCACTTTAAGGCTGAGTGCTTCTTGAGCAACACATTATATTAGGAAATGGATTATCTTAAACAATAATAATGTGCAACGTACTTTCATAATTGGTGAAGTTACTGAATAATGTAGAACTTCATGAAGCACTTCTCTCTAGCATATTAAACATTCATGTTAACTTGAAAAATAAAATTATAGACCTCTCTTCATCTATCATGGATTAGGTGCATTAAAAATATATATCTGTTTTTGTTGCATATTACCCCATTATATTGGCAATTATTATTAACCCAGCTTAATATAGGATACTTATGATCCAGAGGTCAAGTACCTAAAGTATTTTAGGAGCATGGAAAGCTCATATTTTGTGAAGAAATAACAGAGCAGGACCCGGTTGGAAATTCCATTCCCATGATCTCATTTTTTTTAGTGATAGGTTTGGATCCAAAGTACTCTGATCAGAGCACTCTTCGTGGAGAAGTGCCTTTTCACTTCACCATATTGCTGCACTTCCTTCTTCCTACTCTGATGGTTCTTGATGGGATTTGGAGCCTCTGCAAGATGGAGGACTGATTAACATATTCTCTCCCAGGAGACTGATGAATTTGAATGGTTTCTTGATGGGTCTTGCAGATTTTCTTTGTAAAGAAAAGTTGATCTTTGTAATGGGGAAATGCCTAGGGAATTGACCACTATTGCTTCTGACTGTCTTCTCTCACAGAAGTTAAACTACCTAGTTAAACTGGACTCCTGGTTCTCTAGGGAGCTGGTGGTAACGAAAGGAGTTAGATGGTGAATAGATTGACATTTTGGCAGAAAATTTGGAGTGGCTCTGACGAAACACAGGTTGGAAGCTGTTTGAAGGCTATGCTGTGGTAATGCAGATAGATTTTCTCTGCCACCACTGCGTCTATAAAATGCCACGTTTCAAGACCTGCTTCAAGTTATTAGGCATCTTTTACAACGTAACCCACAAGAGAACTCAACCATTTGACAGCCTACTATAGACAATTTGTCCAGCACTTTGCAGATAAAGTTGCTCAGATCATACCTGACTTGGAGCCTACGATAACTACAGATCCATTGGATGTAGCCTTAGGTCCCTGCTTGCCCAGTGATAATTGATACTTTCCCATTTCTACAGCCCAAGGATGTGGTAAGGATCCTTGGAGAGTTGAAAGTGTGTGTGTTCTAGTCTGAGAGGGAATTGCTATCTGGGGAAAATGAACAGCTAATGCTTTTTTACAACAAGGCAGGGTCCCAACATATCTCTAATTTAAAAAAAAACTTTCTTTGATCCCACTCTACTGGATTATGGCCAGCATATTTCCAATACTCCATTTTTCAGCAAAAGTACTACAGTACGTCATGGCCTCTTAGTTCTAGGGGTCCCTAAAAGGATACAGACTGTCTAGAGCCATTCTGTCTTCAGGTCATGATATGAGATAGAAACAGCTCTAGTCACCTTATTAGATTAGCTGTTCCAAGAACTGACTGGGGAATGTGTCCCTGTTGGTTCTGCTGGACCTCTCAGTGGCTTTTGGTATCATGGACCATGGCAGATGAGTAACTTTTCTGTGGCCCTTTTTGCACTGTACCTTTTCACGGCAGTGGGGAGCGGCACTCGCGCGAGCAGCTCAAAACAGCCCTTCTTCCTCCCGCATCCAGCTTCCTGTTAGCGCGACCGTTGCGCTAGCGCCCTGCCCCTTCCTTCCGCAGCGCAGACTGGGAGTTGTAGGCTGCGCTGGGGGAAGGAAGCGTGACCGGGCCGGCTTGCCAACACACCACACACAAGTAAGTGCACGAGGGCGCCGCGAGCATTGCGTGAGCGCGGAGTATTTTCGGCTTAAAGCCGAAAATCAAAAATGCGCACACACTCTGCTTTAGCCTCGTGAGCGTCGCACGAGTGGGAGTGCATCGTACGGAGCGACGCTCCCATTGACGCGATGCTCAAGGGGCACTCGTGCAAGAAAAAAAGCATGCGAAAAGGGCTTGTGATGAGATTGAGGGCATTGTTTTACAGTGCTTCTGATCATTCTCAAAGGAGATGCAAGTTCACATTCAAATGTTAGCCTGGAAACTGCTCTGGAGTGTATTTGCATAGTAGGTCTAGATTGCTGCAGAGAGATTGCTAGCAAGGGAGCATGCAGCTCCCTTGCTGTGACAGCTCTGCTGGTTGCTGATCCATTTCCAGCTACAACTGAACATGCTGTTCATGGGTCCAGGATCTTCAAGGAAAGCCCTTCTCTCAGTCCTAAGCAGAGAGAGGATGGGATAGGGCCTTTTCAGTGACTCCTCCCGGACATTCAAACTCACCATCTAGGAAAGTTAAGATGGTTCCTTGTTTGCCATGCCTCTGTTCTGGCAGGCTTTTGGGAGTTCTTTCTTGTGCTATTTTGCTTCTTTTTACATCTTTTGTCTCGTAATATGTTTTAAATGGTTTTAATTCTGTGGATTGTTTAAATTCATTTGAATAACAACTTTTAATATGTTTTCTTTTTGGTCTCTGTAAGTGCTTTTTGTTGCCTTTTTTTTTCTTTTTTAATTTTTAGTAAGCCACCTTAGTAAGCCAGTATTGAGGAAAAGGAGGGAGGATGTGCATGGATGGATGGATGATAATAATGGGGTATTCTGGTGGTGTAGAATACAGCGATAGGGGCTTCAACCAGAGATAGAAATTGGAGTGGATTCTCCTGTCCTCTCACAAAGGTGTGACTGGTTGTTTTCCCCTATGGAGTTGTCACAGCAGTAGGATGCCAGTTTCTGTATGGAAATAGATAAAATAAGGCTTACAGACGGTTTGTGAAATTCTTTAAACTTGAATTGCCAGCTGTGGCTTTTGGATCTACCACAGGTTACCAGCATGCTGATAAAACTCAACCTTTTATGTCCTTTCCATCTAATTCCAAGTAAGCTGTCTTGGTGCTAAATAGATGCTTGATGTCTGTAATGGATTACACGAGGCTAAACAAATTGAAGAACAAGGCGGATGTGCTCCTGGCAGTCAAAAGGAAGGTTGAGGAATAGGAATTCATCTAGTACTGGATGAGGATACACTCCCACTGATATCTCAGGTTTGTAACTCGAATGCACTCAGCCTGAAGCCTGAATGCCTAGTAGTGGCCAGGGCTGCATTTGTACAGTTTAAATTAGTACATCAATTGCACCCATTCTTAGATATGTCAGATCTAGCTATGGATAATTCACACACCTTGAATTATTTCCCATATATGTGAATGTAATTCACATTACCTGCAGCTGCCATTGGAAACTTTGGAAACTTCAGTAGATCCAAAATGCTTCAGCCAGAATGTTGACCAGGGCTGGTTACAGGGAACATATAACTCACTTGTTCAAATAACTTCACTGTCTACCGATTCATTTCCAGGCACAGTTTAAAGTGCTGGCTGTGACCTATAAAAGTGCTGGTTATGTAGACTAGATCAAGACTGTCTGAAACACTGCATCTCCAAACGTAAGCCTTTCCTAGTTTTAAGGTCCTCAGGGAGGGATTTCTCTCAGTCATCCCACCTATACCAGTATGTTTGATAAACACCAGTATGTTTGATAAACACCAGTATGTTTGATAAAGAAAAATGGGGAAAGCACTTCTTGGTAGCTGTTCGCAGGCTGTGGAACTGTTTACCACAGAAGACTTAGCTAGTTATCTCTCTACTCTCTTTCCACAAGCATTTAGCCACTAAGTGGCTGTGCAGAAAGGTGGTATGTATAACGCATTTTCACTGTTGCCATGTTTTAAAATTCTTTTACTTTGTTTTAAAGTATTAATGTTTTTGCACAGTATTTTGTTTTTAACTTCTTAACTGTTAGGAATTTCATTTACCTTGTTTTAATTTATGTTATGAGGCCTTGGGTTCCATTTGGAGTGAACTTATGTTTAGGGTGAAGATATAGATTAAGTAACTACATAAGAGGTCATCATACAGAATGATCCATTACTCAGAAGTAAGTCCTACTATGTTAATTCTGTTAGGATCATGGGTATTATTGTCCCTACATTCTCAGAAAACTGAGGTGGTAGTGGAGTCTAACCATCATCAAAGGGAAAAGTACCAGCTTATCTTGTGCATTGGTTCTGAGTACGTTTCCCCAGCTGCTTTTGCAATCACCTTTGTTTATTAAGTAGGAGTTTCTGTTTTATAAGCACTGGACAGAGGATTTCATTAGCCTGTGCTTTTCTGGACAGTGTAGGGAAGATCATGGAAGTCCTATGTTCTTGTCAAGCATTTTGTCAAGGCTTCTTCTGTGCTTTTATGTGGCAGCTTCTTTTTATCGCTTATACTTCTTTCTTCTAGCGATTTCATAAACTATCCTTTACTGCCAGTAAAACTACTACAGTGCAGTCATTTGAGCACTTCTCTCAGCTGTCTCTCTTTTATTTCCAAGATTTCTATTGCAAAAGGATGCCTCCTTTTTTTAAACCCCTGCTCATCTAGCAGTTCCAATTATGAACTTGAGATGGGGGTACATGGATTGAACAAACAAACAAAACTCTTAACAATTCCATTAACACTGTTCTTTTTCATCAGGCATAGATTCCATCTAATGTACTACTAACCATTATTTTCTCACCTAGTTTGCTCAGCGGTGACAGATAATAGATGAACCCATTACAGATATATTTGACACTGCATCCATGGAAGATATGAAAATTGGAATCTCTCATCATGATTTAAAATGTGTGCTTACTCACTCAAATGAGGTGGAAGAGGCTACAAAAGAAATAAAGCAAACCCAATTGCTTGGTGTCATTCAGGTTAATGTACGTGCATTGTGTCTTTATAAAGCCCATCCAGGACTAGCTTAGGATGAATCTGTGCTTTGTCAAGACTTCTCTTGATTTACTCTTTTCATGTAGTACAAAATATTTAATCAATAAATATGATTTATTCTGCCATTTATGTAAGGCTGGGTAAGAATGACCAGTAGGCATTTTGTCTGTGACCTTGAAATTTGAAATCACTATGTGATCATGACCAAATCTATTACATTTTCCTTATATCATCCATTTGTGTGTTTTGGGGAATGTATTTAAAGTTACCATAGAAATTTACATGAACAGAATTCTCAGTAATCTGGCCACAAAGCAGTATTGGAATATTGGAAGTTCTGTATTATTGATAATGTCATTCAACCCATGAACCTGTGGGACCAGTTAGAACAGGTATAGGTATATCACCCTTACTTTGCTTTATTTAAGAAGTGTGTGTGGGAAAGAGATAAATTCCTAGCCCTAGACTAGGGCAAAATTATGTTTGCTGTTCCTCCCTGAAAGATACTGTGTTTCCACCATGAAAGTTATCAAGACTACAGTATAGGTTTTTTTGTGTGTATTTGTTTTAAATAGATTTCCACTCAATATATCAGTGTTTTGTTCTTGTTTAGTCAAACTCTGTAACTTAAATTTAGGCAATCACTCCCATGTAATTAGCTTGCTTATCTTGGCGGTGTTCCTGATTTGATTGATAATGTCTGTGACATACTTCACTTTTTGGTAAGGTTGCAAAATTTTGTGGCTTTTTTAAATAGCATATTTTGATGCTATTAGGAATACGCAAAGATCATATTATTAGGGGATTGTTGCAAAATCTGTGTTCACCACTGTGCTGCCTGTCAGCTAATACTTTCTGAGCTGCAACTTGTAAAATAATGTACTATCATCATCATCATCATCATAAATGTGTATAGTTCCTTCATCATAAATGGTGTTTTACAAATAAAGGAACAACAAAACAGTCCCTGCCATCAGGCTTGCAGTCTAAGTAAGTACAGTCTAAATATTATAGATGCCTAGAGCTGCCAGCTCCTGAAAGGAGGCATCTAAAATGGTGCCAGTGGTAAAATAAAGTATCTGTTTCCTGAAGGTCTGTGGTTTGTGCTTAAAAGTCCCCTATCTCTGATCAGTACATTTCACACTTGATACTGATTCACCTTGGAGTGACCTAATAGAGTTAGAATCATAGAATCAATAGTGTTAGAATCAAGCAGAAAGCAAGAACCAGGTTTGCTGAACTACAAACTACAAATCAAACCAGATGTATTACAGGATAATTGAAGAATATTTGTGGAAGAACTAAGCATTTGTGTAACTCCTTTCTGGGAAGAGACTTGCCTTCCTCTGTTTCATTTGCAGCTAAATTAGAACAACTGCAAAAGCAAGTGAGATAGGAGACTGGCCACAATTGCACAGCCCATGGGTAATCTTCCAACTGGCTTTTAAATTTTATGGGTGGCTATAAACACCAGTTCTGTTGCAGTTGTGGAACAGTTTAGAATTCTTCCTTTCCCCATGAAAAACAGGCACATGGAAACTAATATCTCCCCCCACCATTTTTTTAACATGGAATGGCTAGACATCTCATAACTTGTTCCCTGATTTGTTGGCGACCTCACTGGCTCTTTCTTCCCTAAAAATAAATTAATTTATGCAGTTGGTATATATTTAACAGTGTTTGAAACTCCATAAATAACAGTTGCTGATTACTAACTTCTTTGGTGATTCATTTGAAGAATTACATTAGACTTCTGATGAATATTTAAGTTAATGTCACTGAACACAGTCTCTTTCACCTATTTCTGTGACTCGCTCTCTTTGAAATAATCAAACACTAATACAGAGTTTTAAAGCAGCAGCTCTGCTTAATCTTCTGTGTCCCACATGCACAGGGTACAAAACTTAATTAAACTAAAACAATCTGGCACTTGTTGGCTATGTAAGTATTTCACACACACATCCACACACATCAATACTTGGTAGAAACATCTTTGCCAGCAATGTCAATCTTCTTGGGTATATCTCTTTCAGCTTCATGTGTCTGGATCCTGCAGTTTTTGACCATTCTTCATGTCTCATGATGCATGTGTTGAAAGGATCTATGGATAGTTAAATGTTAAAAATGTCTAAACATTTTGTTATTGATACTCTTCAGTCTTTTGTTAGAATTGGAGATCCCACCCTTTGTTTGAATTTTGAGCTTGCCACACTTAATAAGCTTAAGACTCACAGAAATACGTAGCCTGCAGTAATGTTGGAAGTGTTGGCAGTTTTTTGAAAGCCATGTGTACTTGAAAATGACCATACTCCCTAGTGTCTAATTTTCTATCTAAATAGTCACACAAACATGTGTGTTTGTTTTTACACCTATCACAACATTTCACAATTTATACCTATTTCATTTTCTCCCAGTATTTGCTGGAAAGTTTACAGAAAGCTAAGCAAAGCTAATTTCCTCAAATCCTCTAATCTCCTTGCATCTATCAAAACGTATTTGACATGAAGTTGCTTGAGTAAGTGGCCTGAATGATACGTTGTGCCTTCACCAGACCTGGAGAGAAAATGCTTCTGTTCTTTTTATGAATGTGCAGTACCTATTAGAATTAATTATGTTTTAGAGTTTTCCAAATAATTTGTGAGTTGTTTGGGCTGTATGGCCCAGAGTGGTAGGAGAAGGTGATTTCATGCTACTTTGTGGAAAGATTGAAATACCTGGAGGTAATGACTGTTCTCCACTAGCCAGTTTTCATACAGCTGGCTTTAGCTGTCGCTGGGCAGATGAGAAAGAACCAAATGGCACATTCCACAACTCAGTGGGCGATATCTACTTGTCACATGACTGTTTGCCCAGGACAATATGTGTGATTCCTCTCTTTCCCTCTCTAAATTCTCCCATGCACTTCAGAAAGTCCCCCAACATTCCAGAACATATTTGTGATTTGTATGTGTGTGGGGAAACAGGTGGGGGAGAGAGAGAGAGAGAATATAGTTCCCTGGCAGTGTTCATTTTACTGGCAGACAGACACAGCTGGGCACAACCCAGTTCCATCAGAGTTACATATTGAGATGCATATTTTAAATAAAGTAATTCTACATACATAATAAACCTTTTATTTTTAGAAGGCTGTTGGCATATGTTGTTCTCTTTCTTCAATAAAGTTCCGTTTATGATTCCACCATAGCATATTTCCTGTTGTTTTCCATCTACATTCAGAAGTGGCATCTGTGTGCCCTTCTCCTTTTGATAAGGTAGAATAATTCAACTAATTTCAGATTCATCCTTCCTTTAGCTTTTTGTGAAATTTTGTTCCACAAGCCTCCATGAATGACACGTAAAAATGTTGATGTGCTCATTGGGGATGTACAGTCAATTTTTTTTGTAAAGAATTAAGATTGGATCCAAATATAATAAATGTAATAAGAAAATACCTGCTAGCAATATAATTTGTATGTTACTACTAAAAAAAAAGTAGGTACAGCTTTCACCAACCTTGTGCCCTCCATTTGCTTTGCAGTTTGCTTTCCTTGGGTCATAGCCAGTGACCAGGTCAGCTGGGACTGGTATGAACTGTAGGCTGAAATCTGTGGCATTCTACTTTGGTGCTGTAACACTTCTTAGGCTTCTGATTATACAAGAAGGTTAGGGTTCCTACCTCCAGGTACAGAAAAACCCTTCAGTGAACATAAAGAGCTAGAACTTTCTTCATGATATATTGAATATGAGAAGAGGAAGAATGCTGAATGTTAATGCACATTTTCTCCTTTCAACCTCCTTTTGTTCAGTTTAACATGTACCTAGCTCCTTATGCCCATAACAAAACATATATCTAAAACCAGCTTCGAGATTGGCTGGGAAAAAGGAATTTCTAGCATGTAAGCATACAAACTGTGTGTATACAAGCCATGTGTGGAAAATCATGGGTATTTGTATATATGTCTATCTACAGAGGTTTTGCTCTGTTCATTTAATGAAGTGCACTGTGTGTGAGAAAGCATATGCAAGAAATATCTTCTCAGGCTCAGAGGTGCTACTGTAGTCCTTTATTGTCTTTTTTTTACGCCAGAACAGATTAACACAGCTATCTCTTTGTATATAACTCCTGTGCACAAGTAACATTGTGTATGTATGGATTCTTTCTGTCTGCCATATGTGAGAAAAGTAGGATTTTTAATTGCTTGGGAAGAGTCTTGAGGCACATAGGATATACACATGTTAAAGTGGACACATAGAGACTTGGAACCAATGTCATGTACTTGATCCTGTTATCCCCCTCCCAGCTCCTGCTAATTGTAACTATGTGCTTGGAGAAAGAAACTGTGCATGCACTCCAGTGTGATAATCTTTACATTTGATTTATTTTTTATTTATTCCTTTGGATTTATAGATAGATAGGCAGACAAACAGTGTCTTTTGCATAGTTTGATTACCCCTTTTTTTTAAATTTCCAGACACACAGCAGATATAGGTACACTTTTTATTGAAATCAGGTGTTCATATTCAAATGCGCCATGTTTATATAGAGTTCAACAGAGACAAAAATAGATGAAGAATGGCCAATAAAATTTCCTGGTTGTAAAAAGCACAAAGTCAAGTTGTTGTTGTTGTTGTTGTTGTGTGCCTTACAGTCATTTCCAACTTATAGTGACTTGAAGGTGAACCCATCATGGGGTTTTCCTGTCAGATGTATTCAGTGGGGGTTTGCCGTTGCATCCCAGTGGCTTTCCTTGACTGAGGGGGGATTTGAGCCCTAGTCTCTCAGAGTCTTAGTTGAATGCCAAAAAGACTTCACTATGCTGACTCTTATCAAGTAACTCTGGACCCAATTTGTTATGTAGTCTCCCCTCCCACTAACATACTTTGTATCCTTAATTCTATTATGAAGAATTACAAAGTCCTTGGGAAGTACATGGAGTGAGAGGGAAGAGTTTTATTAAAACAAAACAAATAATGTGGATGGACATTGTGAAATAATCCTTTTCCAGTTACCATTTGGGAAAAAGCAGGTTATGAAGCAGCCACTGAACTCATTAGAGAGTCTTTTAAAATTTTGTTTTCCAGTTACTTCCATTATGAATACTTCTGGCAAAAGGGGACTTTGAGACCAAGAAATGTTTTGCTGCAGTAACATTGTCATATTTCAGATACAATACTCAGAAAAGATTAGCATTTGTACCACTAGACATGGCTTCTAAGTACTTTTTCCTGCCTCCCAATGCAAAAAGAAAGGAACCACTTCTTTTCTTTCTGTCCCACTCTATATTGTTGAACTGTTTCTTCCCATCAGCCCTTACCAGCACAGCTAGGGTAAAGTATGGTGGAAGTTGTAGTCCAGTGACATCTGAAGCACCACATGTTGCCCATTTCTTACTTAAATGGCTACAGAGTGATATATCTTATGAATATTCATAAAGTCTGTGGGGGAACTAAGGAAACAAACTGTTCTTGTTGTCACTTAAAAATAGACATTCTAGACAGCTTTTCTACATACTAATCAGGAAGTGCCTGAGACTGGCATCAACAAGAATGTCATAATTAATACTGTTGTTGTTATGATGTGTTTCTTTTTTCCAGCCGTGGGACAAAAGGTGGTTTACAAAACTTGAAAAAGAGCTAGAGCTAGAGATACATGTGATAGAAAAGATAAATACAATTAGACTATCAATGGAATTAAAAGAGAAAAAGAAAAGTAACACAGTGCATTATAAGAGGCCTTTCCACCTGAGAAATTAGTTCTCAACAGTGTGCTGAAACAAAAACCTCCTTTAGCTGCCTGCAAAAATATAGCACAGATGGTGCCAGTGTATCCTGTCTAGGAATGGAGTTCCAGTGCCTGAGAGCAGCCACCAAGAAGGTTCTCTCCCTTGTTCCTGCCAGATGTACCTGAGATGGTGGTCAGACAGGGAGAAGGGCTTCCACTACATCTGAAAACAGGCTCACGTATGGATATATGGTCTGTCAGATAGCCTGGGTTTAAATTGTAGGGAACTTTATAGAGCATAGACAGCACTTTGAATTGTGCCCAGAAGTAGACAGACAGCAGTTGTCCTTTCTGGCTTGTTCAAAAAGCCAGGGGAGTGGAGGGACTCACTGAGTGGGTAGAAATGCTGTTGCAAAAACAGGTTGTTGTTGCTATTGTTATTTGTACCCCGCTTTTTCCCAGGTTGGGACTCAAAGCAGCTTGCAGGATAAAAAAGACATAGTTAAAAACTCATAAAATACAAAAGTTAAAACATAATTAAATAATCAAAAGGAATACAACGATGATAATTAAAACTCAGTTGTTAATCTAAGAACATCATACCCAGCACATTTCTATTGGACAGGCCACATATAATCATACACCAAATGCCTGACTAAATAAAAATGTCTTTATCTGATTACAGAAGGACAGTAGGGAGGGTGCCAGTCTAACTTCTCTGGGAAGGGAATTCCAGAACCTGGGGGGCAGCCACTGAAAAGTCCCACTCCCATATTCCCACCAGGTGTACCTGCAAGGGTGGTGGGATAGAGAGAAGGGACCCTCCAGCAGATCTTAAGGCCTGGGCTGGTTTGTAGGGGAGAATATAGTCTTTCTCCATAGCTAGCCCTAGTCAACAATGTGGTTGCAGCTCTTTGGACCAATCAAGTTATGAGCACTCTTCAGAGGCAGCCCCATGTAGAGCACATTAGAGTAATCTAAATAGAATATTACTAAGGCATATGTCACTGTAGCCAGATCTTGTCTGTAAGAATGTAGACAATCAGTGGACGAGCCTTAATTGTGCAAATCCACTTCTGCATATTACAGAAACCTGAGCTTCCAGGCTCAGGATAAGATTGAGGAGTATACTCAGTCTATGAACCCATGTAATACCATCCAGCAGAGGCTATTTGTGTTCTCTGGTCTGCCTTTTGACTGAACAGGAGCACTTCTCTTATCTGGATTAAGTTACCATTTGTTTTTTCTTTTCTGGTTCATTACTTATGACTGGCACTGGTTTAGAACCCAAACAGCATCCTTGCAGTGAAGTGGAAATGATTAACAGGTTAGAGTCTCACCGACATACTGATGACAGTGGATCCCAAAAAACCACACAGCCTCATGAATATGTTAAATAGCATGGGGGTACCCAGGGGACTCACGGGCCAATGACCAAAAAGTCAAACAGGAGTCCTCCAGCACCTTCTTTTGAGTTCCCTGCTCCTAAAAACAGTGCCACCAAGACCAGCATGGTGGCTCAGAAGGCATAAGCCAGTGGTATCAAAAGATTCTGAAAGGTCTAGCAGAACCAACAGGGACACACTCACCCACTTCCAAGCTTACATTATCCATCAAGCAACCAAACCTGTGTCCCATAACCAACCCTGAGACTAAATTGAAATGGATAGATAATCCATTTCATCCAGGAACCCCTGGAGAATGGAGGCCATTTCACAATCCAGTGCTCAGTGGAATGTTGGAATACAGTGGGATCCAATGAGGACTTTCTCAGTAATGGTCTTATAACTGCCCCTGTAGATATGATGGGACTCTGTCATATTTTAGGGGGGTGTTGACCACTACTTCTAGTCTTTCAGTGAGTCTTCCCCCTCTCCTGGCTTTTTGAATAAGCCAGAGAGGACAAGGACCTAACACACTTGTGGTAGCTCACACTTCTCTGAGAATCCTGTCCACATCTTTGGGCTGCATGTATTGAGCTGGACATGCAAGGGCCAAAGTTACATCCACTTGATCTGTATTTATTATAGCATCCAAGTCAGAGCATCTGTCTAGTGAATAGCAGAGTTACATGCTGCTTTGAATGTGTACATGCTTTGCATGTTCATTGTTGCTGAAACTCCGACAGAGTTAAGTGCCAAAACATAGCCTCGCAGTATGTGGTAGAAGGAAGAACATTGCTTTTACAATTGTACATGACGATTTTGTTTTTCTTTCTTATACATGTATGAAATCATGACTGTGAAATAACCCTGAGTTTCTGGAACTAAGCTGTAGTAACTCACTTACCTTTTGCAAGATTCCACTCTCTTCTCCCTCTAAACTCTTTGTTACACAGGGCCGAAATGTGTTGTACTCAAAATACAAAATCAATATGTGGTGTTATATTCACTTTAAAAGAAAAAAAATTATATCGATTCAGAGGTAATGGCAGCAGTTCATTTTGCAGAAATACATGCCACCTCCTGTCATGAGGATTATTTTCACATTTATTACATCTCAGATCGGGGCTTTGGATATAAAAATGTCTTGTTAGTTTATAACTTTTTTCTGGGCACCAAAACTGTGAATATATTCTAAAAATATAGAACTGAAGCTTGTTTTTATTACTTGAACATGCTTCTCTAATAGAAAAGGGATTTTCCTCCCTATATATCTATGCTTTCCCTTCTTTTGTGTTATGTCTAATGTGTTGCTCCTCTTTAGTATGCTATACCAAGTAACTTGTTTGCATATGAACTCTATGCAAATATAACACCATACATTTTATGGTGCCTTCTCAGCCTGTTCAGAACCTTCTAGCAGAACAGATAGTAAGGCTTGTTTTTGTTAACCAACCATTTCACACCACAGGCAGTGGTAGGTTTGCGTGTTTGGATACATGCATGCTCGAAAGCCTCTCATATGTGGCCTCTTATACAGAAACCTAGCACTTACGAAGCCAACACTAGCTTCAAACATACATCTGTTCACCTCAAGGCTGGAAATGGTACAATCCAGATATTTCTTTGTCACTTAATTCTGCTAAATGTACAAATAAACCTTCATCTTGCCTGAAGCTTTGTAAGATAATTCCAGCAGCAATATTTTACATGGCACAGTGTTGTTGTAAGAGATGACTTGCATTAGTGGAAGAAACAATCAAATAAGTTACCAAGTTCTTCACATGCAAATTTTCATCTTTCTTTTGTGGGAACAGTCAGTTTGTCAAAGTAATCACTGAAACATTAAATGTGAGCTATCAGTGAAATTGTTCTTGTCTTCCATACCTTATATTTAGGAAAAATTAATTCTATTCAACCTGTCACAGCTGCAGCTTAGGCTTAACTGAAGTTTCATATTCAGAAGAAAATTTATGACCCCTCTCCATATTTTTCTAGGTGATCTGCTCTCTGAGAAATCTGCTGCTTTAAATGTAAGAAGTGTGGAGACTTGTGGTTACGTTTAATTGCAAGAGTAAGAATTACAGATTCTGAAAACAGAAAGGTGAGTTGGGGGTATACTTAAAACATAGAATGTAGTGTTTCTTGTCATGTATAGCTGTGTGTGAGGACCTGTCACTTTCTCAGTTCTTGACTGCTAGTGACCTAATGCAGTTCACTGGTTCTCTCAAGTCTAGTGCAGAGGAATGTGGGTGCCTTACAGTGATTTAAAAGAATGGAAGAGTCTGTCCTTTACCAGGTAGAAGTGCACCAGTGTTATCTACTTTTTTATCTGCACTTCTAAATGGTCTGTGCCTGTGGCCACCTCACTTTTTAAATGGAGCAGTTTAAAACATTGTCCAGATAGTGGTCCCTAGTGGCATTGTTTTTAATTAATTTTACATTTTTCAGTAGAGTAGCCTTTTTGGAATTGTTTGAAGATGCAGTGCTTACTGCTGTGAGTGAATTTAAATTAGAATACCAGTTTAGATAGGTAAACCTATATGAAGCACAAAAATACAAAGTCAGTCATTTCTGGAGGTTGTTTCTCCTCTCTCTGTGTGCTAGATGTCTCTGTAATTTTACCATGACCAGCCTTCAGGGTTTCCCAGTGGTGATGTCATCTGAACTCTTGGCTGAGAAAGGTTTTCAGAGCAACTCAGTAACCTTGTGAGAATAAGGTAGTTTGTGGAAACAGTTCCAGGTTGGCTAATGTGTGGCCACTAAGGAGCATTTCTCTGGCTGTTTAAGTTTTTTACATTTTTTTAAAATCATCTTTATGTTGTATTATATTTATATTTTAATATGAATCACTTAGAGATTTTAAACTGTTTATAAGTGCTATAAATAAATAAATAACACCTTCACTGGTGACATCTAAACTTGCACCTGGTATTGTAGTGCTTACCAGCTGTTGATACAGGAGTTGCCTGAGCAAGAGAGAAGAGAAGGCAAATCCAGTCTTCCCAGTGTGATATAATTAATCAATACATCTGTGATATCTTATGACCTGTGTAAGCCCTGGTTATCTCTGTAAAGGCATTACTGGAAATTGACATGGACCTAGCCTTGGAATGACAGAATGTTCCTGCTTTTAGGGCTTTCTGTTCTTGATGCTTTAAAAAAAAAAAAGTAAAGGGGAGAAGTTTTCATCTTAAAATAAAAAAGTAAAGATACCCATTTATGGTTTCTGGAATACTGTTTATGGTGCAAAATATGTACATACTGTACTCTGAAAAAAGAATAGTTGCTCCGATAATATATAATAAAAAGCATAGTTGCATAACTCATCTCTCTCCCTTTTGAAGTTGGCATTAAATTCCTGTTGCACAGTTAGAAGTCTCCCCTCTGTAATAGGAGCAAAGAAGTGTTTAAAATTAAGGCTATGATGCTGTTGTTTAAATAGTTTCAGCTGTTACCTTGGGGAAGTTATGTGGGACAATGGGTAAACTGTCAGGTAGTGTTAGAGGCACACTGTATACTAGGAAGGTTATTAAAATCACACTGCAGGAGAGTCACAACAATGACTCCCTTTCATGGGTCATTGTAGCTCAGTGGGAAAACGCTGAGGAAAAGAAAAAGGCATAACAAGAAGGCCTCCAATGTTTATTTTGGGAATGTAGAAAGCTGCCTTATGCTGAGTCTCTTTGGCTGCCTAGCCCACTATTGTTGACTCTTTGGGATTTCGAACAGGATTTTTTTCCAGCCTTACCTGGAGATGCTGGTGATTACACTTGAGATCTTTTACATTATCAATGCGCATTCTGTTACTGATGCCATTCCTGAAAGTGTTTGCTTTTACATTACTGTTCTAGGATTTTTTAATCATTCAGAAGGAGTTCTTGTTTGACTGGGGCTCGTTTTATTTCTGTTCTGCTTTGCTACTTAAAATAATGCAACAACTAAAGAGCTTTTAGTACCGTGTAAGAAAATTAGAAGCTTTAATCTAACTTACTTTTAAAATATCACAATTGCTTCTTAAAAATCAAAAATGAGATACAATGAAATATGATGCCTTGATCTAGTGCCCCGGAGCTTTGTGACTTGAAACAGATCTTGAATATACAGCAGACCCTTGGGAACATGCCATTGTTTACAAATGTAGATTTTCTAAATCCATAGAAGAATAATGATGAATGGAACACAAGCTTTCATGACCTTAGTGTTACTGTCATTTAAAATATTTTTCTAAATCCTTTAAAAAAGATACCCCACCCTGCTCCATAAAAGCTTTTTCACTAATGGAAATTCTACAAATCCTTTCATTTCGAAGACAATAATCATTTGAAGCCCTTTGACATTCTGCCTCTTCAGTTGGATTTACTTTATTTTTAAAGGTATCAGTCCTCCACTCACCTGTGTTACTAGTCTAAATAAGCTCATTTGACAGTTGTTTAGATAGGTATTTTTACAGGATTCTTCCTATATTTTATTTTTCTGCCCTTAAAAAAGACTATTCCTAAAAGTAGAGTTTATTTAACTGTAGGTGCAACCTTGAAAAAAGACAGATGTATTGAATCCCTACTGGTGATTTAAAGAGCTTAACTTTACATTTAAGTCTCATTGGTCTCAAGAAGTCTTCGAGCACACACGTTCTTCCTCTGGATAATATCAGAAGAGCAGAAAGGGCAAGCAAGGGATGTCTACGCTCCAGCATTTTCCATGCCATATCTGTTCCCTTTCTCCCCCTTGCAGGAACATGTGAACTGAGTCTGTATTTGAGTAATGTACGTAAACTACTCATTACCTTTTAACAGGAGAAATCTCCAGGCTGTTTGGAGTGATTCAGCCCCTGTCTTTGGTGGACTTAGTGTTGTATGAAGTTATCCCACAGTGGCTGCTTTTGTTTGCCAGAATCCTCTCCGTGGCATCAGCTGACGTAATGGGGGTTATATGAGCATAAGGAATTCTTCACAAGAATTGCACAAGGAGGTATCAACTACCTCTTTTCACAGTGGTTTTCTCCAGGCCCTGTAGTTATTGCAGAGAAGTAACTGGTGCAACTCTGTTCCTAACTCTGTAAGTCACTCTTTGGTTGGTGAGGGATTGTACAGGGAGAGCTTCATTGCACTGTTGACCAGCTTGATCTTCATCCTTGACCTGTGTTACACAGGAACTTGGCCATTTCCTTTCAGGGCCTTACTGCAGTACACTGATATAGTGCTGTTATTCCACTTCTAACATCCTGTGAAATTCTGGGGTTTGTAGTTCACTGAGGCCAAAGAGCTCTCTGGCTGAGAATTATAAATGTCCTTCCCTCAACTGCAAATCCCAGGATTCCATAGGATGTTGAAAGTGGAATAATTGCACTATAACAGCATAGTGTGGAAATGGCCCTTAGCTGTGGTACTAAGTGGTTGTACACACAACTGCTTAAAAAAAAAATCATACTTGCACCAAAATACCTTGCATTACCTCATGCACTTTTTTTTGCAGCTTTAAAATTCCAGTGATAAATGATTTCAATTAAACCTAATATATATTAAGAAATCATTATTGATCAGTGTGTGCTTTTTACTGGAACACAGCTCTATTCCTCCTCCACCAGCCGGAACTCAAGAGATTATCTCATGTCACCAGAAAATAAATTATAATGTGAAAAAGGGTATTGTTTTAAAGGTCAGGATGTCTGCATGCTTGCTTTCTAAGAAAGCCTTTTCCCCCAAAAACCCAGAATAACTATTATTGCAAACAAAACAAATGTGAGATTTTGAAGTTAATAATAAAACATAAATTACTTTGAGGTGATAGTGAGAACTACGCCTTCAACTAAAGGGGATCAGAAATGAGATTTACTCTGTTCATATTGCTAAACAGCCTATTATTCCCATGAGCTATTTCAGAACTTTTTGTCTTGTTTTGAGATTAGAAACACCTAATACATATTCAGTGCTATGTACAAAATGCTGTTTTCTGTGAGCTGTTGCTGGAATTTATGTGGGAAGAGGGTTCTGTTGCTTATAGAGATCTCTTTACATGTTTGCAAATGCTTTGATGTATTTAAAAAAAGGCTTTGAATAATAATAATTTTCTTCAAGCAAAGAAAATTTTACAGACATATAAAACCACATTATTGACAGAACTAGGGACATACTCAACCAAAGGTGGGAGGAGTACAATGCAGGGGCTGCAAGAGGGCCCCAGGGCTGTCTTTGTGGTCCCCAGGGTCCTGCAGCATCCATTTTTAAATTTTGATTTTGTTAATTTAAAAAACCTAGAGAGTTTAATGTAAAAAATCTGAAGTCAATTTTGCCACAATTTGGCTCCCCTTGTGTTGTTTTGGGTCCCAAGATGCCCTTTTTCAAGAGAAAGTAACCTACATGTTTGAAATGTATTTCTGTATACAATAGTTATGGCCTTGATTTAAAAAGCATGCTTATTTTCCACAAATTTCCCTAGGGGGTCTGTGATCTGGATTAAGATTAGCATTAGATCCCCCCCCGCTTCTTTGAATTCTGTGACAGTTGGATTGCAGGAGAGGTTCTGTTTCTGCTATTTGTATTGCTAAAACCCAAATCCAATTTATTTTAGTGGAACCTTCTCTGACAAGTTTTTACCAAAGTTTGGCAAATGTTTTAAGTTGTATACTAACTCAAGATGACGTTCCATGGATCTGAAGTGGGCTCTTGTCCACCAAAGGCTATGAAATAATAAATGTGCTCATTTTCAAGTTACCACAGGACTCTGCTGTTTTTTGCCACAGCACACTGACACAACTGCCTCTCTGGAAAGGGTATTTGAAGACTGCCAATTAATCAGTACACTAACTGCTTTTCAATGAGGGCCTGTTTATTTCATTCTAAGCAAACTGTCAAAAATATTTCTTGGAAAGGTTAATGGTCTAATCCAGGGCTTTCCAAATGATGTGCCATGACACGCAGTGTGTCACCTGAATTGTGTAGGTGTGTCACCTACAATCTTAGAAATGTATATTATTATTTATAAAACATATATTTTTTAAAAATATATGAAAGGTTTTCATGAGATATGTTGTGTCCCCATACATTTCATTATTACAATTTATGTATGTGTCCGTATCTCTTATAATGGGGTTAATTTAACCTCCAGCTTGCTAGTAAAACTGAATTACTGTGTCATGAAATGATGCATGTCTAAAAAGTGTGTCACCAACATGAAAAGTTTGGAAAGCTCTGATCTAATCCAAGGACCAAAAAAAGGAACTTCACACAGTTTAATAAGAAGCCCAAATCTCATCAGATATAGCAAAAGCATTTGTGTTAACTGTTTGTGTCCTTGAATACACCAATGCATTTGAACTCCTCCTGCTTTAGATTTTCAAACAAATTCTTTCCAGTCTATGTGTTACCTGTTAGCTTGTTTGTGCTGCCAGTTTTTTGCTCCATCTCTGCCCGTTCGTTCAGAAAATAACCATTTTTTCCCAAATATAAGTTCATAATGTGCTTGGGTGCTACTGTATTGCCATAAACACGAGCAAATTGCTCCTTCATTTCTGCTCTGTCGAAGCACAGGCTGAGGCATTTTGTCTGGCCTTTTCAAATGCAAGGACAGATTGGTTTTTAGTGTTACTTTCAGAAAGGTCTATGTTACAGAAAGATTTCATCACAAACTGAAGCGACAGTCTGACAGCTTTGAAGGTTGTGCCATCCATCTTTCTGAGTATAAAATTTACCCCAATAAATTGACTTGCAGTGTACAATATAAAAATCAGAATCTTTTTCTTATACAGGTGCAATTCTGCAAAAGAAATCTGCAATTTATCAGCAGGAGATCCCCAGTAATGTGCCCATTCAGTCATAAGTTTTTAGATTAGGAACAGTTTTGATGCATGATGTAGCATCTCAAAAGCTTCCCTTCAAATGCAGCTGCTCCAATGTTTTCTATAACCCTTGTGTGACCAGCTCTTCTTCAGAGGAGTGTTTAAAATGCTGCTTGAATCAGCTAAATCAGACTTGCACTATGAATGAACTTTGTTGCATAGCTAGCCGTGACTGTGAAGACATGAATTATTAAAACATAAATTGTTTTCTGCCGTTGTTTCTGTGGTCATGGGGGGGGGAGTGTTTTGTTTTTTGTGAAAAGGGAAGTGTTGAAGGCTACAGTGAGGATAGACAGCCTGTGTTCACAATGAATTATAAACTTGTTACCAATATGTGTACTGAATTTTAAAAAAAAATCTATCACACCTGATTTTTAGTGAATTTTTCACTTGCCTCTGGAAAAACAGGCCTCCGTGCTTAAAATTATTTTAGCTGTTATTTAAATAATATTATTTTAGGAAAGGGGAGATAGCTGTAGGATCAGCAGTGAGCTTCTGCATATTGCTTTATGATGAATGCCATCAAATGTTGTACACAGTTCCTTAAATCATGCAGACAGAACTATTTTAGTCTCTTTCTTAAGCCCTTTAGGACCTTCCTCCCATCTTCCCACACACGCAGTGCAAATGAAAGAGACGAATTTCTCTCCCCCTTTTGGCAGCATTATTGTTTATGTAGGAGGATCTTAGCAAGATTAGAATCTTTCACTGCCTGGTCCTAAGCCTACTCAGAATTGCTTTTTACATCATTGTGAGGAGAAAATCTTCAAGAGATTTGAATACTAGAATTGCCACTAATATCTGACATAAATGGATGATTGCCTGTATATTTAATTTATCAGCATGGAATTGGCAAATAGGATGTGGATACCTAATCTAGTTCTGTTACAGAATTCAGTATCAAATAGTTATGATTGTCATGGTTTTCATTCACTTTGGGTGTAGATATGCCAGACTTTCAGTGTACCAACCTTAGAAACATAACTCTCTGTAGTGGTATTATTCAGCAGCATAAATCTAAAGAGAATTTTGTGGGATTCATTGTCTTTTCTTGGTCAGATAATGTAAGAATTAATTACAAATACAGTACTGTGTGTGGATGTTGCACTCTCAGAGGAGGCAGGGTAGCTAATACCACGCTGTAGATAAGCTCAGTGTTGTGCCTCTTCAATTTATCTTTCTGCTATAAAAATAAACACTGATGTGTGCCTTTTTATATGTCCACTTTCCCACTGAAGTACTTCTAAAAATGTAATTTTATCCAAGTATTTGAGAGAGTCATTCAAATCATATCCCCTTTGCTTTAAAAATGAATACTTTGTATGAAAAAGTGTTTCATATCACTAGGACTAGTAATCTAGTTCCCATCCAGTAATCTATGTTATCCCCTCTTCCCAATCAGTTTATTTGATATTCTATATTGAGAATATACAAGTAGGTCCCCTACATCCATGAGGGATATGTTCCCAGACTTAACTTGGATGGTGAAAAATGCAAATAATACCAAATGCTATATTTTGACCCACATGCCAGGGTAGGGCAGTCAGGGAAAGAGGGAGGCTGTTCCTGCCTGCCCGCCTGCCTTTCTGGTGAGGGGTGGCCAACAGCCCTCTCCTTGGAAGCCAAATCTGGTGGGAAGCCTGAGTACTCAGAGCTTTGTGCCTCTCTTGGCCAAGGAAGGTGTGTCTTGTCTCCTTCCTTGGCCAAGTGAGGCATGGAAACCCCTACTGTGCCTCTCCATGATTCTCTCTTGGCCAGACTACAAAGAACATGGTGACAACAGCCATGGCTGTCAAGCACATTGTGGGTAAGTGAATCTGTGGATACCTGTTATGGGTGACCTACCGTATTCTGTATTATTGTGGTCTTCTAGATTATTTTGGCCTACAGCTTGGATCAGCCTTAGCTAGCATAGTTAGGATAAGGTACGATAGATATGGAATTATGTGAGCTATAATCTACAAGCATATTAAGGTCATCAGTTGCCCATCTTGTCTTATATCCTTGATAGTTTTACTCTGCTATATTCATGGATTTGAAAGATCCTTTTAGTTCATAATGGCTGTTAAAAGTAGATGTTCAGATTTGTAGTTATGAATCTACGATGGGATGATTTGCCTAAATTACCTTACCATTAAATGCAATAATTTGGTCCTTTGAATTTGTGAGATTAGAACTTCAGTTGTGAAATAGTTGTATCCAATAAATTAAATAATATACATAATTTAATTATAACTTCATGAAATTAGGTTGAGCCACTTGCAAATATTCTGAATGAATGTTTGCTGACTTTTCTAAAATCCTAGAAACAAGGAATAATTATGAAGGAAAAGAAAAAACTTGAGCTTTTCTTCTTACCTGATGTCTAAGGAATAAGGACATAAATGCTTAGCCGTTTACTCTTGCAGGGAAAATGAATAATTTCCGCAGTTTTCTCCATTGCAAGAGAAAACAAATAATTCTATACAGTTCTTGCTTGGTAGTCACACATCCTGAAGTGTTTTAGGAAGTTATTCTGCGCAGAAATACACATGAAGTTCTCTTGCATGAAAGTTGGGCTTTTGTGCACAACGTGTTTTTTGCACCCACAAAAATATTAATTTTTGCACAAAAACACATACTATCCTCTGGAGATTAATTTTAATTTGGATTATTATTTTTTTTAACAAACTTCGGGGCTTTTGTGCCGAAAACACTGTTTCCCTTTAGTGGCATGGTGTTTTTTGGATGTAAGCTTGCTATGGGGGGGAGGGGTTAGGGAGTTGTGCAAAAAATAGCAATTTTGTGCGTACACAAAATGTGGCTAACTGGAAACAGTGTTTATTGTATGAAAAAATGTCTTTTTCACACACCAACCCCCCCACCATGTTCATGTAAAAACCCCTATGCATTTATCTGCAGAATATTTTCTCTAAACGCTTAAAGATGTGCAAATAACAAGCAAAAGCTATGCAAAATACTTACCACTGTTCCAGTGTTGGGAAACCCATGTTCTGGCTAGGTAATGAGTAACAGAAAATATTATTTCCATTCCTACTCAGGAGCTGATTTCTTACAGAATATAATGCAACATAGAGAACTAGCATGGCGTAGTGGTCTGAGCATTGGACTATGACCCTCGAGACCAGGGTTCGAATCTCTGCTCAGCCATGGAAACCCACTGGGTGACCTTGGGCAAGCCACACTCTCTCAGCCTCAGAGAAAGGCAAAGGCAAGAAAAAAAATCTTGGCAAGAAAACTCTGTGAATAGTTCACCTTTGATTGCCATAACTCAAAAATGACTTGAAGGAATATGACATCAAAAAGAACAGCAGCAGCAGCAACAACAACAATGAAGCAGCATCAAGAGTACATACCATTACTCTGAGCCCTGTTCTCAGTCCCTAAAATTCAGACAGTGCCTCTGTTCTACAGGAGTGAGCACCTCTGTCCTCTTTTGCAACCCAAACAATATGTCTACAGAGGTACTCAGATTTCTCACAGAAAGGCTTTTGGGGTTATATCCAAAATTTCTGGTTCAGATCCCAAACCTCTATTTAAGTAATCCTGGATGTAAACCTTTATTCCAGCTTATCATCTGTACCCTGGAAATGATTTATGTCTGGTCTCTCATGAAATCTTATCTTCCCTGAGTCTTGGGTAGCAGACTATAAATGGAGAGTAGTCCAGGAGAGAATGATGGTGCATCATGTTGTTCAATAATACTGAAAAGTGACTCATGTTGTTGAGAGCCATCTAACATAAGGCACATTTCCCAGCTGAGAGCTAGTATAAATAACTTGTGTCAAAAAAAAAAAAAAGTCTAAAAGCTTCCTTCCAAAATCCTCCTTTGCAGCCCAAACATTGTGTGGAAAGCTGTATGTACCATCTGCTTAAAGGAAGTCTCCCCTCCCCACCCCCTACAGTTAATCATTCAAATAAAAGTTACGGATATCCAGACTTTTACTCTTATTTTTAATTAAGAAAATGATTGGCTTGATGACTTGGTTGGCTTACTATTTGTCAAAAGTGACATTATTTCGTACTATATAAAGTTAAAATGTTATGTGCAGCATCCCTGTTTCTTACCTGCATAGCAAAGGCTTTTAGGTGCCAAGGTAAAGTAGGAATGGGCTAATGAAAAGGCACAGTTTATTGGTTAGTGTTTATTCATATGGTCTCTTCTCTTCTGCTTGGCAACTGTCCCCATCCCCGCAAAAATAAAAATTTAATATCTCACTTCCATAGCTTCCCCCTCTCTTTTGATCAGCTTATTCAAAACATTGCTTATCTTTCTTCTAGCTTGATTCCATTCTATTTCCTTCCTGTTTCTCTCTTCAGACTAGATGTGGCAGGCAACTATGTCTCCTGCCATACTTTTGTGATTAAGACTGAAGATGTGCTTGAGCAAAGAAAAGGGAAGGGACTGCTAAATCCTTTTCACTCCAGTGTTTTCCATGCTTCTCCTCCCTCAGTCTAAAAAATACAACTGTTTTACACTGTGAAGGAAAAGACGTTAGAAAGGATTTTGATTGGACAAAGACCAAAAGCAGCCCCTTCATATCCTTACTGCTAGCGCCGTTCAATGTAGTCAACCTCCTAAGGTTTCTTTGGACGACAAGAAAGGCACGGATATGTCTAGTTTGAGTCATAGGTGGCTGTCCTGTTTTAACACCAGCAAAGCATATAGCTCCACCAGTGGACTTACACAGATGGAGCTGACAGTGCTGGGAGGGGCAGTGTGACTAGTAGCCTCCAAATATTCCAAAGGCCATTCCTGGGATGTTCTGGTAGCCATTCCTGCCATACAGTGGGCAGTGGAGTTGTGTTTGCATATGATTCTGTTGTGGGTGAAAGGGAAGCAGCTTGTATAAGGCGAAATTAGATGTTTCATCAGTACAAGCACTGCCATAACCAGAAACATAAAGTCCCAAGAGGATTCTGACTATACAGTGCAGCTGCAGGAAGGATATGCTTCTGATTTTTGTATTTATTGTACAACTAATAATCTACTCAGTTTCTCAACAGATAATTTTTAAAGAACCTGATTGGAATGCCCACACGTTGTACTGTCTGGACAAATGTGCAAATGTTTGTGAGAATCTCTGTACTTGTGTTCATATGAATGAATACATGAATAGTTGTGTGAACCCCTATTCATTGTATGGAAGATGTAAATGAAGAAATCTATAGCTTGCATGGAAAATAATCTGTTTTGTGCCTAAGGAGGTGCCATAGAAATTCTGAGGAGGATATTTTTGTATGAGAGGCAAGTGGAAGACATGAGAGAAGAAAGGCATTGAGGAGAATAAAGAGAAAGTATGAAATGTGTGAAGAAGGACCAAATGAAGGAGACTGCAGGTAATCTCAACACAGCCTTCACCCAGCTACACCTTGGATGCCAAGGATGGCAGGATAAGACCTGGAGCTGCTTTCCAGCCCAGGGCTTTGTAAAGAAGACAAGGCAGAATGCCTAAGTTAATATCTATCTAACTTAATAGACAACATCCAGTCCTAATTTGTTTAGTTTTGAGACTTAACATGCATAAATATCTGAATTGTTCATGTTGTACTCCCCCCTGCTGTCCCCTTTTTAATAAAAAAATTCTCAACAAATATTTTGACTTGCATTTCATTTATTCTGTTTCCAAAATGTCAGAACAGTGTTTTTTGATGTAGAAAAAATAATAGACTGCACACTGGAATTACATATAATTATTTAGGCAGAACTATCTTCACAGAGAACATAGTCCTATGCAAGCCCCACTGAATGTGTAGGACTTGCCCTTGCAGTATTTTTTTTTAACTAATTGCTTAATTTTTATTTTTTATTTTTAAAATGCTCAGTTAATAAAAGACCTTCAAATTCCTTGTTTTTACTTTTTGTTAAGAAGCTTGAACACTGGAACAACAGTGTAGATCTAGAAACTCCCATATGGACACACATACATTCAGTCATAACTCATTAACTATACCTGGGTACAAACCAACAGTTTGGATTCAGAGTAATTGTGTTGAATATTATTTGTGGAAAAATATTTGAAGGTAGTTTGTGAATACCCCTATTGTGACAGTTCTGTAGCAGTTCAAAAAGGTTTTAAAAAATAGTATTGTATGTTGTACCTATGACCAAGTGGTCTTCTCCATGGTACATTCCATGCCTAGAGCTTAAAACTGTTGAGGTTTTTTAGTCCAGTGGTACCTTGCCTAAATTTGGTTAAATTATTTTTTAATAATTATAAAATTACAGATGTCACAGCTCTAAGTGTGTGTGTGTGTAGATGGTAAAGTTTGTATCGTCCTGCTCTTTAGACTCATTTCTGAGATTTAAATCACAATTTATAGATTGAAAAAATGTAATTGTTAGAACTCCTTTCTTTTTCTTTTACAATTGTTTTTGCAGAGTTGTCAGAAATAGAGCTAAAGATTAGAGTAGCCTCCACTCTGCAGCATGCTGCTCTTCAAATATTTTAAATTAAATCTCCCATCATTTGTTACCATTGACCATGGTGGATGGGGCTGATGGATGTTGGAGTCCACAGTGTTGCTAAGACATGAGATTGAGAAAGGTTGGGTTAGAAGTGTAAGAAAAGTAGCATGTCAATCAGAATCCCACCATCATGATTTGAACAACTGCATGGGAGACAAGAGGTTTGTTGCCCTTTTTTTGGTTAAAAGATGAAAACCTCCATGGAAGCTATGCTTTCAGTAGCATCTGCTGCTGCTGCTGCTGCTGCTGCTGCTTCCTCTTCTCCCCACCCCCTTCTTCTCCTCCTCCCTCTTCCTCTTCATCTTCATTTTTGGCTGCTGGTGTTTACTGAAGACTAACTAGCATGCTGCCTGTTGCTAGCATTTTTGTAGGAGATGCATTTTCGAAGAAAGTGAATTATGGTCTGAATTCTCTGTAGAAAGTGATTGGTGTTTCAGTAATGATACTGAATATGGGAAATATCTAATAATCTTATGGACCTGCATACATTCATAATAACAATATGTTAGACTTTTGAGTTGCCCACATTATTTTTCAGTCACCAGGGTGCCAGGCATTAATCCAGGTATGAATATTTTTGTGTTAAGAAGCATAGTAATATTCTTTCTTGGCATTTTGACATCTGTCTTGGCTTTGAGCTCTATAGCTTTTTTTAGGGTAATGAATTCTTGGTACCATATGTTAATACTAATTAAGCCTTTCTTTTCTGCATTGGGTGCATTTGTTTCATTAATAACATCCTGTTGTTGTTAATGTACATTACTTCAGTATGCAAATGAACTTTATTTTTGTGAGGGAAACCTATATAAGCCTTACTGGCACCCAGAATCTCCTAATCTTTTTACCTATGCTCAGTGCTAGCCAATAATCCTAACAGCAGACCAAACACAGTAAGCTGTAAAACAGGAAGCACAGTTAATACTAATCCTTCCAGCAGCCTGAAACTTGTCACACTGGATACTGCAGCAGATCCGCCTGTCTGAAACCCATCCCATTCTGCATTTATGATGATGGCAAGTGCATATATTAAGACTTCCTTTGATTTCTACCCCCCACTGCACCCCACCCACAACTTATTGGTATTCTAAGCAAGCAGTTGGTTTGTTTAGGCTCAGTGTAGTATATTAAAAGTTCACTCCATGCAGCTCTGCTAGAGGAAGATTTGTTGACTTTACTGAGACTTGCTCTGTTGAAGCACTCTGACAGTGAGAAAGCCAACACAGTTCTCAGTATGCCAGAAGTCTAGGTTTGGGAGGCTTAAAGGAGGCAAGCCTAGTCTGAGTCTTCACAAATCATGCAAACGTGCCTGTCACTATGCCAGTATATGTGTGGCCACAGAATGCCTATCAAGGATAGCCAGTTTTGATTTCTAGTGGTTGCTCCAGTTTTTAAAAAGCTATGTGGAGGCCAGACTTACATTTTTCTACAGAAACTGATCTCACAGGGTTAAGTTTCATTCTAAATCTCGGTATCACCTAAGATGTGGGACAGTGCTTCTTAACTTTTTCTTTACTGGGGGTCCCCTGTAAATATAATTTGTTGCCAGGGACCTCAAGACTTAACTCAAGATTTAAATATTTAAGTTTAGATTTAAATATTCACGTATTTATTTAGATGTTCAAATATTTATTTATTTATTTATTTATTTAAGTCTTCTGGAGATTGGGATTCAAATCCCCACTCAGATACTGGGTCATATTGTCTCAGCCTCAGAGGGGAAGGTAAATGCAACCCCCTGAACACATTTTGTAAAAAAAAACAAAAAACAAAACAAAACAATGAGAGGTTCATTTTAGAGTTGCCATAAGTCAGAAGTGACTAGGGCCAAATCCAGGATTCCATAGGATGTTGAAAGTGGAATAATAGCGCTGTAGCACTCTAGTGCAGAAATGGCCTAGAATGCACACAATAACAAAGTGCCACTGACAGGGGGAAGTTCTTTCTAGCCATCATGTCTCTCCCCATCTGCTGCCTTTGAAAACTTACTTATGGTGACCCTAAGGCAAACCTATCATGAGAGTTTTCTTGACAAGATTTGTTGCCTTTGCCTTTCTCTGAGAGTAAGAAAATGTGACTTGTCTGAGGTCACCCAGTAGATTTCTGTAACCAAGTGAGGATTCAAACCCTGGTCTCCAGAGTCATAATTTGGATGTGCACACATGCCTGCAGCTGTGTCACTTTCATCAGGGATGCGGCGGCTGACTGTGTGTGCACAGGCACTGAAACTGTTCCCTCATTTGCAAATGAGGGAACAGTTTGGGTGCGTGCACATGCCTGCTGCTGTGCCACTTTTGTCAGGGACAAGAGTATGTGCAGATGCCATAACTGCTCCCTTATTGCAAACTAGGGAGCAGTTTGGGTTCATTCATAAGCCTTCTGCTATGGCCCTCAGCACCCACACTCCCTGCTGCTGTATCCCTGAGAAAAAGGACATGGTGGCAAGCATGTGCCTGCACCCAAACTGCTCCCTCATTTGTAAACAAGGGAACAGTTTCAGCACCTCCATACATCCCTGTTGTGTCCCTTTTGCCACTGCTGCTGGTGATGTCCAGCAGTAGGGCTTTATGGACCCTAATTGAGGACTCCAGACCCCAGGGGTCCCAGGAGCCCCCATCAAGAACCACTGATGTCGGAAGTTTGCTGCTGGGGAGAGAATGGCATTACATATCATTAAGTCTACCAGAGGCCAGATTGAAAGTGGGTTTGGGATTGGTTATGGCATACTACCTGGTTGTTGTTGATTTGGAATAATGAAATTGTATCATCATCATCATCATCTTTATTTATATATTTATTTTGTGCCATCATTGTATTCAGTGCTTTACAAGTACAGTATAAGACCAACTAAAAAAGCTCTGTCCTCAGGCTTACAATCTAAGCTCCCTGTCCTCAGGCTTACAATCTAATTAAGGCATGACACACAAGGAAAAGGGGATGACAATGTGGGAGGGGATTACGTCCAGCGGATATTGCCTTTTCTTCCCTCTCTCGATTGCCAGGCCATCAGCAGTTGGAATGTAGGGCCTTTCATCTGCTTCTGGAGCTAGGCATGATGGAGCTATGCCTGCCTCTTCTTCTCTCCCTCTGCATTTTGGATCCATTGTGCATGTTTTATTGAAAGAACAAGGATTGCTGACATGTTCTCTAAATCTGCTCTGGAAGGTAGGAGGGGACCCCATTCCCACCCCCACCCTAGTACATTTGTGTGAAGGATGCAGGACAGAGTAAGAAAAAGAAACTCTTTTCATCAAAGAGATTCATGTCTGCATGACATTGGAGGTCTCCCTTACAAAACAACTGTCTGGACGATTTTCATGAACTTGTAAAACCTATGTGTACTTCTCATGTTATCTGATGGGCCCTGGCAATTTTGTTTTCCAGTGAGCCAAGGACTGGTACCATATTTGTCCCCATTGGCTATAACTTTCCTGGAAACTTGCTGTGGACCAGCAGCTGATTCCTGAAGGCCTGGTACTGATTCACAGACAGCAACTTTTGAATAATTCTACTTTCGAATACTCCTAGATTGCACTCTTAGATGAAATGCATGCTTTATATTTGGCAGCACTTGAAAATTCTTTTTCTGTATCCCAGCTGGACTACTTTTCAGGCATTGATAGTTTATTCTACTAAAAGAATAAACTGAACAAGCAGAGGTCTTGAGAGTTTGATCTTAACATTATTTTTTAGGATTAATTGTTTAATATTTAAGATTTGGAAATATGAAGAAATATTCCCCCATCATTATTAAAACTATCTGTACCAAAAACATGGAAAATAAAAAGTGAATTGCTTAAGGGTTGATGATAGACCCTCTAGAAATCCAAAGCATGAGCATCAGTACAGATTAATCCCACTTGTTGTGGATATGATATATCTTGGAGAGAAGCTGTACAAATACCATATTGATGGTGCTAGGAGACACCTGATCCTGATCACTGAAGTCTTTACTGGTATGCTGTCAACAGCAATTCAAATCAAGGCAAAAGAGAGTGACAGCTGGGACCCCAACAGAGTAAATGTAGAGAAGAAGTGTGCTTACTAAATACTTAAGGTAGGGGTGTCCAGTGTCCTGACAACCTGACGCAAGAATGTACTTGAGTAATGTTTGGAAAAGGTGTGTAGACACCATGTACATCTTTCTGTTATTTTAACTGGGGTGTAAATGGTCCCCACCTATTAATTGCTTGATGTTATGAAGGTATATTGTCCTCTTACAATTGTAAAGAGAAAAGAAGACTAGAAAAATGGTGTTACAATTGCTTCTCTTTACAAATACTTTACTTCAAATAATGCACATTTCTTCAGTAGTGTCCACATTTGTGTTCATACTCATATGACTCCTCTTCACTTTTGTTTTTAGTGGGAACATGCTTTTATAAATTAATATTTGCTCCTTTTCTTGTCTTTAGTGGATTTAAACAGCAAATGTAGGCTATGCAAGCAGAAGGCCAAGGAGCAGAGAACTTCACCATCCACTGAAAAGCCCCTCTACTGTAGAGAGATCCTCCTAAATGGCATGGAATATTTCACCTGGAAAAGGGAAATGCCTCGAGTGGGAGGAGCAAATAGTGCCAAACCAGGCAAAGGAACCTTGCAAAAGAAACTTTTTGGGGTATCTTTAGTGAGAAGATGAGAGTGGGAAAGATATTTGTGTGATTGGACTTCTGTTCACCTTGTTTTGGATCCAACCCATTGTGTAGGAATGAGGAATCTCTGACACTTATGATGTTCTGGCTTGCTGCTCCTGTGAGCTCCATCTATCATGACTTAAGGTCAAAACTTCATGAGACTCAAAGATTCCCCATTTATACCATAGTGTTTAAATATCTGAGGTAGAGAACTGGTTACAGATGCTGGCCACTGGAGTAGGAGCAAGTTAGGTCTGCAGAGCCATATAAAGTCAAGCATCTCCTGGATACATCTTATAAGATCAAATGCAGAACAATTGTCGATGGAAGCACTGCTTGTCTTAAGGGAAAATAGAGTATTGCTTGTATGAGAATGTGAGAACGTATTTTGTGCAATTTCCAACTGATATGGAAATTAATTGGGGATAAGGAAAGTTTCTTGCTTCATCCTTTGGGTAATTTTTTGTAAGTTATTTTTACTTCGTTTCACAAACTTTTCTTCCAGTCGTTCATGATTTAAAGAATCAAATCTTTTTGCTACAAATACAGTGCTAATAAGCAAATAAACATAAAAATGCCTTTAATTGAAAAGAATATAAAAAGAGTTAGCGAAATTGGATGGGTTCAGACTTTTAGTTATAACAACATGTGTGTTTGTTTCTAAAAGCAGTTTGCAGACCTATTTTATTACATCATGGCAAGCCAGAACCATTTTTATTCGACTTTTGATGATTCATCCTGCTTGATGCTTTTAAAAGGGTGGGTGTGGGGGGTTTTGTTTGTTTATTTGTGTAAACAAGTAAACGAAAAAAATCTGTTTGCTTTTATTCATTTTATGTAATTTGTATTGTATTGTAACTTGATTTCAGTTCCTTTGCACAGAAAAAAAAGCAGGATATAAATCACATAAATAAATAAATAAGGAGTTTCTTGCTCCACATTTCTGTTTTTCATTCCTGCCTCCCCTCACCACCTCCTCTCCCTGAGATTGAGAGGTCTAGACTCCAGCAACTGGCAGATCAGACTTCATAGCTAGATGTCTACGGAGAAGGAACTTTGCACACCTGTTAAACTGCCTGTGCAGCTTCAGCAGGAAGCCTTGCGAGTCTGAATTCATGCACCTTCAGCTTGAGGAGAGACGGAGGATGAAATGAGATCTGGTCTAGAGGAACTCCAGAGACGTTACTAATCCTGATTCTAATTTTACATCTTGGGAAGAAGCTTGTTTATATTCTGCTTTTAACAGAGCAGGGATGGGGGGGATTAAATGATACTCATACACATTTTATATTGGAGCAGTAGCCTTTAGGGGTCTTGAGGCCGGAGTTGGGGAACTTCACAAGCAGCTACTTCATATGTTAAGAATAGATTAAATTCATGGGGGATTGCTCCTGTGCTGTTGTTTTTTTTTTTATGACTCAAACATGTGGGACTTATTAGCACTTGCAGCTACTTTAGGAGGAAGACATGAGATCTGCCAAGCTGCTTCCAGATTATTTATATCATGATCTGTGAAGCAGATGGTTTGAGATTTCTTTTCACTGAATTTTAAAGGAGACATAAGGCTAAAAGGCCCACAGGGGAGGTTCAGATGTAACACTAAACCATAGTTTAGCATTGCAAGGAGCTAGGTGAGCCCTAAATTCTGCATTGCCCTCTCCACTTCATTCCACTCCAGTATGGCTGCAAGGCTTTGAAATGATCCCTCTTTATCACAGCTTTCCATGCCCCTGACGTAACAAACTATAATTAATCTCAGTTGTGGTTTGTTGAAGCAAGAAAGCTTAAAGCCATATAGTTTAAGAAGGTGAATTGTTTCAACAAACCACAGCTAAAATTAACCACAGTGTACAGTTCGAATGCAACACTAAATGGTGGTTAGTCTAAAACAAGCAGAAGCTTCTGCCTTTCATGTGCTGAAATTGGGGGATAGGTGAGGAGCTCACTGAAAGCACATTCTTACAATGATAAAGCATAGTTTACTATTATGTAGATTCAATTCTAGAGCATTAACATTGGCTTGCTTCTTAGGATAGCAATGAAGCCAAGCTGAGTATGGAAATGCAAAGAAATGGATGGTACAGTTGGAGGCCATAGAGAAAGGCTTCACATTAGTAGCTATCAAATGTCTGCGATCATTTGTTCCTTAGAAAACATCTGTAAAAAGCAAACGTAAACCTTGTGTTCATTTTTTATAAAGTTTGAAGAGGAAAAAATACTCATCAGGCTTTTTTTTTTTTTGCTTCCATCCCACATATAATTAAATGAAGGAATCTTCCATTTTGAAACATTGAGAACTGAGTAATGCACATAAAATAAATTGGCGCATTCATTTCCTTCTCCTTTTAGGCAAACTTTGAGCTCTGTCTCTGTAACATGCATTTTGGAGAGATGAGACCATTACAGTATTGCCAGCTCCATCTGTCAAGAAATTAATTGTTACAATATGTGCTGTTTAAAACAGCAGCACCCCAGTAGCTCAGATCAGGGAGATGAAACAATGTGCTGATGGTTATTGCCAAAAAATAGGTGGCCTGTCATGCATATCCAATTTTGCTTTCATTCTGTTCTTGTTCTTTTTGTATTGGTGATCCATGCAGGTGACAGATTTTGTTCAGATAAAGGCACCAGATCCCATCTCATCTTGGAAGCCAATCAGGGTCAGCTCTGGTTAGTACTTAGATGGGAGACCACCAACAAATACCAGATGCTATAGGCTGTATTTCAGAGGAAGGAACTGGCAAAACCACCTCTGAATATCACTTGTCTAAACCCTGTGAAATTCATGGGGTTTCCATAAGTAAACAGACAACTTGAAGGTGTATACATACATATACACACACACACACACACAAAAAAGAACAAAAAAGTACTCAGATAACTCCCCTTTTTGCTACAAGTAATGGGCTTCTGAAAGAGTTACTGTACAATGTACTTGAAGATTGTTGTCAGGAAGTTTAATTTGGCAAGCAGGTATAAAAAAGAAAAAAATGCAGTAAAAAAACAAAGCTTGGAAAAATTTCGTAAATTAATTTGTTGAACTTTCAGTTCATTAGATTCCCCTCCCTGTAGGTCATCTCTCTAGATTGCTTGATTCACACTGCAGCTGTTCCTTCACTTAATTCATTATTTTAGGCCATAAGAATTTGTTAGGGTTTGGCAGGCTCTGTCTTTGCCAGATACAATACAACAGGGGAACCTTGGAAGAAGAAAGACTAGGATTTGAGGAAATGCTTCTCATGGCTCTATGCTGGCTGCTACATTGGTCTGATTTGCCTTCTGCTCATAGATTAAAAGCCAGAAAGTGGAGAAGAAGGGGAGAAAGTTAGCACTGGCCCAGAATAGAAGAATGGATACAAGACAACAGATACAGTAGAGTCCTGGTTATCCGACCGAAACGGGCAGCCGCAGCGTCGGATAACCGAAAGGGTCGGATTACCCGGACACCCGTGGCGGCCGCCATTTTGGGGGCGTGTCGGTGGCATGTCTGGGCGGGCTCGGGGGCGTGTCGGGCGTGTCTGGGGGCACGGAAATGCCCACAGCCACGCCCCCAGGCCGTCGCGACGTCGGTTAATCCGGATGGTCGGATAACCGAGCGTCGGATAAACGGGACTCTACTGTAATCAATTCAGGATGCCCATGGCCCTTTCAGAATGTCAGGCCTTTTAGAACAGAGGATGTATATGTTCCCCCTTGTATTGGCCTGTAGAGTCTTTACTGGTAAAAAGACATGACTCCTTCTATTCTCTACCTTTTTTAATTTTCTAGTTTCTGTTAAATACTATTGTTTTGGGTGAGCTGCAGAGAAGCCCCTTGTGTTTACTGTTGGGCACTTGGACAATCAAGTGGAGCATATTTCTTCCCCCTCTCCATCCATTTCTATTTTTCATGGATTCCGTCCCCTTCTTTTTCCTTCTGCTTTTTACCCACAGTCAGTGGGTCACATACTTGAAAGAGTTTGGTAAGGTGGGAGCAATTATTCTCAGGCCCAAAGTTACAGCTGGGTAAACATATATGCCTCCTATGTCTATGTCTTTTTCTTTTTTTAGTAGGGCATTCAGAAGACAGTCTCATGGAATTCAGTGAAGCTTATGTCCATGTAAGTGGTCATAGGATTGCTATGGCTATTTCTAAAGTCAGTTTTTCTTTGGTGACAATGGTGCATATTCAGGAGTCTTTAGGGCTTGTCTACAGAAGACCGTCAATGCCAGACTATGAGATTCAAAGCTGTGGGATAGTTTAACAACCATCTGTTCACCAAGGCTGCTTTGATTCTTTTATGAACCTCTGTTGTAAAAAAATTTTTGTTGTAAAAAAATTGTATCATGTGAAACAGAGACCAAATAACAAAGTGAATGAGTGCAAACATAACTTGGTTCGTTATTGTTGCAGTACAAGTTTAAAAGATTTAAATAACCAATTGTTAAGATGGAGGATAATGTTACAGCCTGATAATAATTTGGTACAATTCTTGCAAAAGGTAATCCTCACAAGCCTGTGTATTAAAGGAAGTATGCACACCTGTATGGAAGAAAAATCTAAATGTCTGTGTAAGAAATACCTGCTTACTAGCTAGTCCTCAGCAGGAAGTGCTGTAAACCAAAACAAAGAAAATAAAGAGAAAATAATTTTTAAAATGGACAAAAATATAAAAAGGAAACCTAAACGGCATACTGCATGGATAGGGTTACTCATATCTCGTGCAGTTCTGATGTCTGATGCAGCCTGATGGAAGTTATATGACTGCAGGCAGCTAGAAACAGTGGATAGTGACAATCTCAGGTGATTGACCATTTAGTGGCCTCATTTCCCATTGGGGGTTGACTTTGGCCATTTCCTCACTAGACTGTTACAGTGGGTTTGAAAGACCCCTCCCTAAACTGCAAACCCCAGGATTCCATAGGATGTTCAAAGTGGAATAATAGCACTATAACAGTCTTGTGCAAAAATAGCCTTTGTTGACATTAATGGGGTTAAGTTAGGTCCATCTCTTATTGGGCAGATGGAGGCCAGAGTCAGTACAAAAGGTGCTTCTTGAGATACAAGAATTAGGCTGTTTACAGCAATCTCCAACAAAGTTAGACCTAGCAATCTTCGACAGATTTTATGCTGCTAATGCTGATTCCTAGCTGACAGATGGCCTTAAGTTGCTGATAAGAGGAAGAAGAAGACAGTCTCTTATCTAAATGTCTAACAGTCTGTAATATGGGCCATAAACATATCTGTTCAGTTCATTGATGAGTTAATATATGGAGAAGCCTGCTAGAGATAAAGCAAAGAATATGAAGCATTAGGTCCTAAGCCATTTATGGCTTAATAGGTAAGCCCCAAAACCTTGATTTTTGCCCAGAACCAAATTTACGTGAAGTATATGAATTTTACAGGGTGAGATAGCAATTTATACAGAATCATGCCCATCAGAGTTTTCACAAGAATCTGTTGGATATCTTGACTTCCAATACTGGCACTAGAGTATAAAGCATCTGATGGAGTGACTTTCTCAGTAGAGCCACTGATAAAGTTGCTTCTCTATGCTTTTGTGAAACCAACCAGAATGTACTTATCACTACCAAAAGTAGCTACAAAATAGTTTTTAAAGAAGTTATTATTTTGGCATGCTGTGAGAACACTAGCCCATATTCTCCTTTATTTAGAGAGGGGCAGGATATAAATTAATTAAATAAATAAATGCCTCTTTGTCAGTATTTTTAATGAGCTAACTTGTTTGCCATTCAAGATGACCTTCATTGCAGAGCAGGTTTAAATGGAAAGAGATGGTCCTTTATGTATCCAGATATTAGGGCCTAAGTACCCTAAAGCACCAGATCCCAGGTGCTGTAGGTATACTTCAGAGAAGGGAACTGGCAAAATCACCTCGGAGTGTTCCTTGCCTAACAAAACCCTCTGAAATTCGTGGGGTTGATAAGTCAACAGACAACTTGAAGGCACATACAAAAAAATATTGTTGTGTCTGTCCACATATTTCAATGATAGACATTTTATTATATGTCCCATTCATAGTTTAACAACCTGATCTTTATAGGAACATAGTTTTAGAATGTAATATTGGAACAACAATGTAGGATACAAAAGAGATACTCTGAATAAAAATAGTCCTGTATTTGAAGTGTCAAATGAAATACAACGATTTTACAGAGGAAAGGATTAAACCTCAAATTTCTTACTGGCCATTTCATTATTTATTACCTGTATTTATGCAAGAATGACAGATGGAGAAGTTACAATAACCACAAATGCCAGAAACAGAAAAGCAATTGTTCCTTCAGAAGGATTAAAAACAAAACAAAGCCCAGTGAGAGATTCTGCTCATATCACTGATATTCAGACTTGGACAGATGGGAAAAACACAAATGAGAATTGGCTTACTATGTGACTGTTCAGCTTCCATCAGTGCAAATATGTCAGTTCTTCTGCCTTCAGAGTCCCTACATTTTTCCCTTGTTTATTGTTTGGACTAATTGAATTATTAGAATTATTACACTGTCAGACAGATATTGTCTACAGATAATTACAATGGCAGTTTGCCAGTAATCTTGTGGTCACTGTGTCCTGTCTCTCCTTGAAGATGTAACACTCAAAAAGGAAGGAAGTGGGTTAAAAATAAACTTTGTACAAAAGCTGTCCTCAGGAAGACAAAAACACTCATCCTTAAAAGCCATCAAATAGTTTGCCTTTCTTTCCTTCACATTCCAGAAACAGCTGAAAACAAATATCTTAGAAACAACAATTTAAAAAAAACAACACAAAATCTTCACGTCTAATTGGTGGAGTGGAATTTACAGTAAGACTGCTAGATGATGTTCACGGAGAAAGGAGTACACCAGGTCTGTTTCAGTGTGATTCTGGCCTTGTGACAAGACTGAGAGCTTGTCTCAAACTTGCAAGCTGACTATCCTACTACTCTCACTACAAACTGATGGCAACTAGTGAGGACTGGGTGCAGTTCTGATTAATAAATCTATGATCGTAAGGCTCTGAGAGAATGGACAAGCATTGTCTGAGACAAAGGGCCCTAATTAGGTTGATGTGTGTATGGGTCTTCAAGTCACCCATCAACTTATGGTGACCTTATGAATTTTATAGGATTTTCTTAAGCAAGGAATACTCAGAGTGGGTTTAGCCAGTTCCTTCCACTGAAATATATAGCCTACAGCACTTGGTATTCATTGGCAATCTTCCATACAGGGCTGACCCTGCTTAGCTTCGAAGATCAGATGGGGTCTGGTGCTTTTAGGTTTGGCTCTGATGTATCAGTATTTGTTAATTACATAGGGTCAGATTTTTATTTATTTTGGTTAGTAGTTAGAGAAATAGGCAAGTTTGTTCCTTGTCATTATCATAATTTCCATTTTCTATAGACCCCTTGGCTACAGTACTTAGAAGTAGAAAGCAGGTTAAAGGAGTTTGGCTAATAAATAAGAAATTGAACCTGAATCTATGAAGATGATACAACGCTGTTTGTACAAGATCTAGGGAAAACAGCCAGTAAGCCTTTAAGATTACTTGGAGAATATATTGTGATTTCAGATTACAATATAAACTGTTTAAAATCAGAATGGATGGTGTTTAATAAAAAGAGAAGAGTCTGAATTACATTTAATTTGGAAGACATTGCAGTATTTAATCATAATAAATTAATATAGGTAAATTAGTGTTTAGTGGCTTACATATAAGTGGGATAGTCGCTTCATTTTAGGAGTTATCGAGAGGGATGAATCTTGTCCCCAGAATAGATTCAGTCTCTTTGAAGTTTTTGGATAGCCCCTTTGAAGTTTCCCTTTCTCCTATTTATGCGTATAAGTCATGTGCTTATTAACCAATCAGAAAATTATGGTGAATGTTAAGTAAGGATACAAAATAATTTTAAGTAAATCATATAGTTTAAGTGAAGTTATTGGAGTCATTTAAAAATCTGTATCAACAAAAGTAGAAATTGGATATTGGAAAGAAGGGCTGAGACCCTGCATCATAGGCTATGGTACATAACTTTAGTACGACAGAGTTATATTCACTGACATGGTATGCAGCCATGCTAGTGAATTCTGATGATGCATAACAGGGCACCATGAAAGATGTTCTGTTGCACAATAGTGCAATGATTCCTATTGTGCAAAGTTAACACATTGTCATTGGAACATGTGCACATTGGTAAACATTTCACATTGGAACATGATGTGCAACAGCCACACTGCTGGTTCTACTTGCATCGTGTCCTAATGTCTTTCCTGTGTTTCCACTTCCCTCCAGAGAATATGAATGTTGCATACCAGCACATGATCATACATCATATAGTTTATGATGATGCAACTTCCCAACAGGAAACCAGACAAAGTTTTTTGTGTGCTTTGGGACCCGTTTATGGGGAAAAGTATCACAGCAAACACTGTCTATGAGATGTAAAGGGGAAAATTGCAAATGTTTATTTCATTGGTGTTTGACTCCAATCAGACTTAGTAGGATTTATCTGAGGGGAAAAGTTAACTGCTGGCCTAAAGCAGATATTTCTTATATTTTTTGGACTTGTCCCAAAATTTGATTATGTTGGGTAGCTGTTTTTTGATCCTCCCGTGATATTGTTAAATTCCATCAAATGATTATTTGATTATTTTTTTCAGTGCACTATGATGTTTCATGAAAGATGAAAAGAATACTTTTATATGGAAAATTTTGTCAGTGTAGAAAAATATTGTATATATATATTCATATTTTTTATTAGTATGATGATTTTAAAAAATAATATTTTCTTTCTATTCATCAGTTTTTTTCAATTTGGAGGATTTTCCTTTCTTTTGTAGAGCAAGTACCTATAATATATCAGATCCACCACCACCATTCCCACCTACCTCCCGCCTTCTTCTTCAGTTGTATAGTTAACCCCTTTCCATTAAAAGCAGAATTTAAGAGTATTTTTTTAATAAGAGAATCAAGAGTTAGGCTTCAGGAACTGATTTTGTTCCTTATCTATTTTACATTTCATTTTGAGTTGGGTTTTTTTTTAAAAGAAAAGTTTGAGGATGTCTGATTTGAAATACTTTTAAAAAATCATTCACTGTGTTTGAAATAGTGTTCCCCACTTCCAATAGCGAATTAGTATAAAATATGTTGATTCAGCTTATGTGGTTTCCTTTGCAACCTTCAGTGTTTTGTGTGTTTTGCTGTCTTGCAGTAGGATTGTTGTCTTACTGTCCCACCACTTGAGTGTTCTCCCACTATTTTTAGTCTTGCACATCAGTTTCTGAATCTGATATTTAAATGTGTTAGTAAGACTTTAAAAGCTGAGGCAGACTGTTGGCTGTGAGTATATAAACACCTCGCAAGTTGAAGTTCCAACCTTTATTAGAGTCTCTAGATGACATCCTACTACAGATAATGCCTTTATATAAAAAATATTCTCTTAGGAGCAATCTTTTTTGTAAGTTCTCAAGAAACAAAGGTGTGCAGTTAACCCCTCATAGTATTTATTCAACAGCTTATTCTTATTTTTGACATATTGGAAGAACCATGCCTACAGACTGGATCAAGGCTTAATAATGTCTGCTAGG
The DNA here is from genome assembly GCA_948474755.1 of Ctenosaura bakeri. Lineage (NCBI taxonomy): Eukaryota > Metazoa > Chordata > Lepidosauria > Squamata > Iguanidae > Ctenosaura > Ctenosaura bakeri. Next base: position 74,953 of record CAOLHI010000203.1, read on the forward strand.
CTAAGTGCTAACTTTCAGTACTGATTCTAGAATGAAATCTGCAAACAACATCTCTTCCTACTTCATGCAAAGCTGGAGAATCTGTGGCTCTCCAGATGTTGTAGGACTCTAGTTCCCATAAGTTCCCAGAAACCTGGACAGTGTTGAAACAAGATGGTTTACTAACTGCTGAAGAGCCAGAGATTCCCCACTTCACCATAGATTCTGAGACTAAACCAACTGAAATGTGAATCGCTGCTGCTGCTGCTGCGTCTTCTGCTTCTTTTAATGTACAGTCTGTAGTTCCTAGATATCAGTCTTCCATATTAATATGAACTGCAAAATCTTGTGGTGCAGATTTTATTAAGGCTAAATTTTTATGGATTGAAGCCTACTTTCATCATGGAGTGCATGGAGTGAGATCTAGGTTTTCATATTAAAGAGGGTCATAGGTCTCTTCATCTTCATAAAATGGAGCATTTTTATCTACATGACTGTTTTTACCACTAGTTGAAATACTTGTCTATTCCTTTTGGTGTTTATTTATTCCTTTTGGTATTGTTTATTCACGTATTGTGTTAGCTGCTGTCACTGAATAGAAGAAATGCTCTGGTGCAAATGGAGGTATGATAAATGAACTCAAATACCGTAGGTGCTGTGCCACCACTTACATTAAGCAAACCTATTTGCAAACAAAATGCCTGCTTTTGTTCTCCACCCATGGTACACATGGCTGGATGTGCATCCTGGCTTTGCACCAGAATGTTAAAAGGAAGAGGAGGTTACTGCATCTCTCCATCCTGCCTGCTTCAACCACTTAGTGAAGGGGTGCAGTTCCATTTCTTTGACCAAACAGAGGTTAGGAGTGTAAAAATCATGGTTGGATTTGTCGTCACACAGTAAATGAGAAAGCTGCGGGGTATTTGCACATGTTATCCTCACATCAAGATGGTAGGCTTTGTTTTTATTGACCTCAGATGAAATTTGCATATTTTCACAAGTGGTTTTTATTCATTTTTTGTAAAGTGCACCACATGGGAAAGTGTAATTACTGGTGGCTTGTAGTAAAAATAAAAGTTATAGCATTGGAGGAGTTATCTGTGTCATTCTGATCCATCAGCCTGTTCTAGCATGCTTGTTCTGTGGGTATATGTGTATTTGCTTAGCCTCACAAAGTGAAATGACACTTGTTTTTCACACAACCAGGAAGTCTGCACAAAGTATATTGAGAATAGAGCCATCATGGTGTAGTGGTTGGAGGTTGAAGTCTCCTCTTGGTCATAAAACCTACTAGATGACCTTGGGCAAATCATGTTCTCTCAGCTTCAGAGGAAGGCAAAGGCAACCCCCCTTTGTACAAATCTTGCCAAGAAAACATATGAAAGCTTCACTTTAGGCTCTCTATCAGTCAAAAATGACTTGAAGGCAAGCAACAAGCAAATATTGAGAATCCTTGAGATGCTATCTTGCCATGACAAGACAGACAGTCTTGATTTTAAAACCTTGGTGATAACAAGGTTTCTTTCTATTTCTAGCAGAGGAGGAGACTGAGGCCCTTTTCGCACTAGGCTTTTTGCGCGAGCGGGGGCGGGCGGCTTGCGGGAAAAGCCTAGTTCAGGAGCCTGCCGGTTCCCCGCTGGTTCCTTCTGCAGCCGAAGGAACGAGCTGGGAAACGGCACCGTCCCGGAGGCGGTGGCGGCTCGCGAGTCCATCCCCCCCCCGCGCGCGCAAGAAAGGAGCCCGTCGCTCCTGGCGCGCGCGGGGGGCAGGCGCGACTGTCGCTCGCTCCTGGCGCGCGCGGGGGGCTGCTCGCGACAGCCTCTCGCTCGCGCGCGCACGGGGGGCGGGCGCGACTGTCCCTCGCTCCTGGCGCGAGGGACAGTCGCGTCCGCCCCCCCGCGCGCCAGGAGCGAGCGACAGTCCCACCCGCCTGCCCCGCGCGCGCGCGAGCGGGAGGCTGTCGCGAGCAGCCCCCCGCCCGTGCGAAGCAGGGTGCCGTCGCATCCGTCGCGCTACCGCCCCGCCCCTTCCTTCCGCAGGAGCAGAGGGAGGGAAGCGCGACCCGGTCGCCGCCCCGACGCACCGCACAAGAGGTAAGTGCAGGCGGGCGCCGGGAGCGTTGCGCGAGCGCGGGTTGATTTTCGCCTGCTAGCGAAAATCAAAAACCCCGCGCCCGCGCCGCTGCAGCCCCGTGAGAGCGCCGGAAGTGGGAGTGCGTCGTGCGCAGCGGCGCTCCCACTCCCGCGCGGCTCACGGGGCTCTTTCGCTTGGGAAAGCCCGTGCGAAAAGGTCGCAAGATAGGGATGTTGGAGGTGAGTTGATGCTTACTTTTTACAATAGAAAGATGCAGTACTTCCCCACATGCCCACAGGATGACAAAGGGCATGTTATGTCCTTTGACAGTATATATTATTGTTGAACCTGTGACAGGCTCTGGCAAACTTGGCATATGTTCAGAGAGGAGAATTTGGATTTGGAGGTTCTTTTATATATGTTGCTTTCATAGTTAGCCATAGCAGCAAAACAGGAATTTGAAGGTGGGAGTCATAGGCCTACAAATCAGGATCTGGATTAAAAAGAGTTTTGAAGGCCTCAACTAGAATAATATGATTTTTAATATTTTCAAACAGAGGAAATGGGAAACTGTGATACCTGTATTCTTCTCATATAAAACTTTAGAAAAATATCACTCTCACTTTTCCTGCCTTTCTTGACTTGAGCTCTGTCTCTTCTTGTTATTATGTGTGTGTGCATGTGTGTATGTGTAAATAAATAAAAATTTAAATTGCAAGCTGATACATATGCAGTACCTTCTTTGTGTCCAGTTAAGAAAGACACTATAATTGTGTGTGGTGAATTGTTCTGACAGTCAACTGTCAGAAGACTTACAGCCAAGATCTAGCTGTATACCTAGCATGGTGGAAATGAATAATCTTACAGGAGAAGTTCCATTTCCAAGAACTATTTGTACATTCTGCCTCTACTCTGCATAATAGGATTACATATTTCTTATCACAGCTGCAAACTGGATGCATGCCAGCTATACGTAGGAATGTGACTTGAGGCAATTTCGTTCTGTCTCTCTCCTTGCCTCTTCTGCCATTTCCACCTATTCTTAGTAAAGAGGGGGAAAATGCCCAGCACACGTGACTATGTATTTAAAACTTATCACTTAAAACGTCAATATGGATTGGTATACACAAGGAAAACCACTCAGCCTGCTGGAAACTCACATTTTAGATAAAGGCTGTGTACTAGGTAAGGGAGAAAGCCCTAGAAGTGGAGAGCTATGAATATTTAAATTTGGAATTTAAGGTCAGGGTTGTCATTTCAGGGTAATGTTGTGATGTGGGGACAAATAAGCATTATTGCTGAAGGCACTTTAAGCATCTATAGTAAGTAGAGTGCTGCATTGTACAGAAAATATGGAAAGTACTGCATTGTCTGCTGCTCCACAGTAATCACCGATTTCCACACACACACACACACCCTAGGTCATTGTTACTTGTTTTCAATCATGATTTCCACATGGTGTTCTGATCTGCTAAATCTCAGAGAGACTACATGACAGCGCCAAATCATGTGGTTGTTTTTTTATTAGCCTTTTGTTTTTCCACAAGGTAAATATTACGTTTGAAAGCAGCTTAAAAACAGTTTGAGATGTTCACCTCTTGTCTCAAGTGCAAATTAATTACTTCAACAGCAATGACAAAAAGAAAGTCCTATATGTTTCTAGTTATGAAGTCCATCATCAGTGATTCGCAGTTTGCTGTGTTATTCACCACAAATAATTTACCACCCACACCTGCTTTGTCTGTCTTAACCATATAGAAAAGCGTGTATGTCTGTGTGCCTTCAAGTTGCCTGTCGACCTATGGCAACTGCATGAATTTCATAGGGTTTTCTTAGGCAAGGAATACTTACCTACTGAAGTAAAAACATCTTTGTGCCCTCAGAAAAACTGCAGAGTCCACAGCTGGGTTTTTTTCTTTTTCTTTTACAAAGGAAAAAAAAAATTAAACATTTGTTAAACATTGCGTTGATTACTCTCAGCTGGTTATTATCCAGAGAGAGGATTAGTTCATATTTACATGACAGAGCAACATTCCTAATCAGGTACATCAAGACGCTAATCTTCTGGGTGTTCAAGTTTGTCCTGCCACTTTTAGAGAAAGTTAGAAATCAGATGTTAAAAATTTAGTACCTTAACAATCAGGATATGAAGAATGTATAAGAGCATTCATTTCAACTGTGAACGGACTCCTTCCCAGAGGAAACAGGTTTCTGTTACTGACTTACTGCAGGTGCAGTGTCTAAGTGTATATTTTCATATGAATATGGATTTTGAGTGGGCTGATTGTGATTAATTTAGTGTCCAGATCTCTGAGGAACATGTTTGCCTTCTCAGACAATTTGTTGAGAAGAGTGTTGGAGACAATATTTAGTGGTTCCACTAGTATATATGTAGGGGAAGGGACCACCACCCTTGGTGTTATTATGGGCAGACGGTATGGTGGTAGTGGTGGCAGAGGCATGAATTGGGATTGATCGTTGAGGGAAACTGAATTTGATATCCGTGTGCTATTTCCCCTTCCAGGTGCAGTGTGGATACCATTGACAGCCTTGCTGTGATCCCCTCAAGTCTCAGGGTACTGCTGTTGGATGCTGCATTGCTATGGGGGAAACTAGAGGTTATTTGCAATCTGATTCAAGAAGAATCAACCAACCTAAGGGGTATCATGGAAACACAGCTTATTTGTTTGTCCTTTTCTATTTTACAACTTTTTAAGCACAAATTACCTCTTGAAATCCCCTAGTCAGTGCATCTCCCAATTGTTCAAAGGGAAAAATGGCAAAAATCAAGGAAACAGGTAATTGGAACACTCCTCTGTGCATCAAGTCAAGGTGTGATAACTAAAATCGATTCCATATAATTGAATTACAGAGTGCTCTGGACATTCCTGTAGGTCCTATATCCAAGATGGATTGAATATGAGCAACTCTGAGGATACAGTTCCTTAAAGACATGTCACAGTAGGCGTTCACAGGTTCTGCTATGTCCCAACAGGGTCAGATTTTAATAACACACCTACTGTGTGAAAAAAGCACTGCTGGATTGCTATTCAAGGGGAAAAGTGGAAGTGGAGAAATATGAATGCTATGCCCCTGCTCAATTGTTGATGGTTACTTGTGTTTGCTGATCATGCAGATGACACATAGCTTTGCCTCTTGTTTTCATCTTTTAATCCCAAGGAAAAGGTGGAGAGCCTGAATATATCTGGTAGTAGCTTTGAGACAGATGAAAGATTTAAATGCAAAGTAAGTGTTGTTCTGGAGAAAACTAGCTGTTCTGGATGGAGGCTACAACTGACATTGAATGGGATTGTGCTCCATCTAAAGAGTCAAGAATACAAGGCGTTTCCCTGGGCTTTGTGCCTACAGAGCTGTGTGTAGCACTGTGGCCAGAGCTACTTTTTTCCAAGTTTAGTTCTGAAATTAAAATTGGTTCAGAATTCAATGGTTATCATGTTTATACGAGCTAGACATTTGATCTATTTTGTGCCAGTCATATTGACTCCCTGTTGTTTTCTGGTCCCACTTTAAGATGCTCATGTTAACTTTTAAAGACCTACCACCTAATTTATGACTGGATTATGTGAAGGCAGTCTTCCTTCATCTAATTTTAACGTACCTTGTTTCAAATATGGTTCTGTTTGCTGTGCTGTGTTCCTTCTTTTATTATGTATGTATTGAAATTTTTTTTAACTATTTATTTTGCATTTTTAAAGCATATGTAATCTGTTTGGCAATGATTTTGCTTTTAAAAAGCAGGATATACATCTGTTAAACAAACTAACAAATATACTTTCACGTCAGCTACAAAAAATAATAAAGAAAATGCTTCCTGAATCACTTTCTAAGGCACGGAGGAGTTGATGTCACTTTAGCTGAGACAAGAGTCTACCACACCGAATTGGACAAAACAAATGGGAATTTGTAATTTTCTCTGTCACAGCTCATAGCTTTTAAGGGTTATAAAATTCCACTTCAGTATTTGCTTTGAAATCTTTTTTTGGATGGAGTGGAAAGGAGGTATCCCAAGAAGCAGTACACATAATCCTTTCTGAAGGCAGAGAAGTAACCCAAGAAGAAATATGCCAAAAGTATTGACCCAAAGCATTGTGCTTTGGGTAACTCCCCTTGAAGGTCTTCTTTAGTAGTGCAAAAATAATTTTTATTTTGCTCCTGAGACACAATTAGAGATATTTTTCCACTCCATGCTGGAAAAAAGGATCCCTATTTACTCTAATTTCCCGTCTGAAAGACATCAACAAGTTAGTTTAGAAATCATCTGACTCAGTGTCAGTGTAAGGAGTGACAGTTACTTTATCCAGAAAATATGAAATGGCTGAGATCCAGCATGGCTAACGCCCAAGGTGAAAACAGCAGCATGGGGGTGGATCTGTAAGTTGTCAGTTAGGGAGAACTGCTGGAATGAAGTTGAGATACTTGTGTTGAAGAATTAGAGAACTCTACTTGATTGAGCAGAGGGCTCTACAGTAATGACTGTATATTTTTTTTACTAATGGTAGATCATTGAAGGAAGTATACTATTCAGAATGGGAGCAGAGAAGAGGTAACCAAAATGAAACAAAGAGGAGTGCATTGTTCATGTAAAGCATTGCTCTAACTGTATATGTCTTCCTTGCCTAGAGTTACCTTTCTTCCATCTAGTCTTTTCGCTCCAAGTAAAGATTTCCCCAAAGTAGCTCATGTTAGCTATTTCATGGGCTTTTCTATAGACATTCATTGCAGATGTAGGTGAGCTATAATTTGCGTTGTCCCAGTTTATGATATTTCAAATTTACATTGTTTCCCCAGAAATAAATAAAAGAAAGTCTTGCCCCAAATGCCTAGCTCTTCCAGCACACTGCACAGTTGATTGAGGCAGGAGAGCAAGGGGGATGAGATAAGAGGCTGTTTATGGAGTTTTGAGCAAAAAAAAAAAGCTTAGTGTACTGGGTTTCTTCAACCTGCCAAGGTAACAGGCAGGAAAACTGCAGTCTTAGTATTGCTGGGAAGAAAAGGTTTCCTTTACCTGTTTAGTAGGAGGAGCGTGAGGGAGAGGAAGAAACTTGATTCTTGCTGTTATTTGGATGAAGAGGTTGACTTTGCCTGCTTGGAATGGGGAACCATGAGGGGGAGGAAGAAACTAAAGAGAGGAGTGTGTTTCCTTCGCTTGTGTAAAAGACAGGTATTGGGGGGGGGGGAAGAAGCTAAAATCTTATCTTTGCCTGCTTAAAAAGGAGATGAAGGGAATGAAGAAACTGGTATCTTGGAATCTTGATATGGCTGGGAGAGGTTTTCTTTAGGATTTTTCTTTGATTTTGAAAAATATCTTTTCTCTCTCATCTTGTCATACATAATGTGTGAACAAGCCTCAATACAATGTCTAAATTGTCATCACAAATGGAATCTATATATACAATTTTCGTAAGTGAAATTGAGAAACTGGACTAGTTCAAATGTTGAAATTGAAATTGCCATTTATTTATTTAGTTTATATTCCATCTTTCTCCTGGCATGGGACTCAAGGTGGCTCATGTTAAGTTTAAAAACAAAATATGCTAAAACATAGTTGATACAAAATATTTTTGAAAAGTAAACAATTCTATTAAAAGCACTAAATTACAATGATTGAAAACACATTCAAATATACTTTTAAAAAAAGGTTAATGCATTGCATTAGACAGATTTTTCTGCCACAGTGACATAAAAGCCAAAAGCCTGCCTAAATAAGTTTTTTTTTTCCCTGCCAGTGAAAAGAAAGGTGAGAGAGGGCCAACTGAACCTCTCACAGGAAGGAATTCCATAACCTGGGAGCATCCACTGAGAAGACTCTCTCGTGAGTCCTCACCAAACATCCCTATGATAGTGAAGAGACAGAGAGAAAGACTTCCTGTAAAGATCTTAAAGGCTGTGTAAACTCATACAAGGAGATAATGAGATGATCTGGACCCAAGCAGCATAGGGTTTTAATGACCAGCACTTTCAGTTGTAACATGAAACAGACTAGTTGGCCAGTGGAGTTGCTGAAATATGGGACTTACCGTATTCATTCCCTGTAACTAGTCCCATTCGGTAGTCTGGCTGCAGTATTTGGGGTCTGATATAATACTTGGACAGTTTCCAAAAGCAGCTCCTTCTACAGTACTCCAAACAGGATGTAATCAAGGCATGTGTCACCTTAGCCAGATCTGAAACCTCCAGAAATGGGAGAAGCTTGCACACTAGTTTTAGCTGTGTAAACACACTCCTAGACACTGCTGAAACCGGAGCATCCAGACTCAGATCTGAGTCCAGGAGTATGCAGCAAACCTGAGATGTCAGGGGGAATATAACTCCATCTGACACCAGCTGAATTTGTATTCCCTAACCTGTCTTCCAATCAACCAGGAGCACCTCTGTCTTGACTGGATTAAGTTTCAGTTTGTTTGCCCTAATCCAGTCCATTCCTGATAACATATACTAGTTTAGCACTGGAGCAGCTTTGTCATAGACTTGAATATCATCAGCATAGTTATACCACCAAACCTCAAAACTCCAGATAATCTCTCTCAGAAGTTTCGTGTATATGGTAAAGAGCATGGGGGGAGGACACTTCTGAAGAACCTCCCAGGACAATAACAACGGGGCCAAACAGAAATCTCTCAGCATCATTTTCTGAAACTAGACTTTAATTAGCTAGACTTTTCAGCATTCACTCTTGATCTATATCTCCTTATTATATTGATAAACAAGTTAGCCTTGCCAATTCATATAACTTTAAAGGTTAAAAAGATGCCCTGATTGGATGATTGATTGATTGAACAACAGCAGCTGTTTCAAATAGATTGGAGCCTTCATGATACTTGACAAAAACCAGAAGCCTCCACACCTTCTTTCTCCACCCAACTTAGTTACAGCTAAGAATTATTTTAAAAAATGTGTGCCATGACACTATGCTTCAGGTTCTCCTGCTCTTACAAGGGAGGGGGTTGGACAGTTGTTGCTAGGAGAATACATAAGGCTATTATTTGCAGTGAGAGGACAGACATTGTCTACATTTAACATCTAGTTTCCAGCCATACATTAACTTTTCATGTTTGATTGTACTTCTCTGACTCTGGGAATTAAAATCCATTAAAATAAGAAATTTTCTATTGTGTTTGGAAGAAAATTCACATAAAGTTTCTAGAAGTCTCTGAGAGTTGAGTTTAGTGATTGTAATACACACAGAAACACACACTATGTTACAAATCTTATGTTAAAATAAGCATTTCTCCTTTTCTCTTACACAAGAGGAGTTTTTTTTTTTTTTTTTAAATTGCCTGTGTGCTTTATCAGTAGCCTAAATCCATTTGTTACTCGCAGGTAGATCTGAAGCATTGAATCAGTGGGACTTTTTGCTTTATCATTCAGCACTGGCTTCAGTGGGTCTTACCTAGTTGGTAGAAGCCCCTGGATTTAGGCCAAATAAAGTGGCCTCCTTATTGAAGAGCAATTATTGTTCCACATATGATGCTCCTATAATTGATGACCAAGTTCATCTAATCAATAGGATTCAAATTTTCTTGAATCTGATAGGAGCTTTCCTCTTAGTACAAATGGTAGAATGTAGGGCAGAGAAATGAATTCTCTGACTTGGGTTTGGGAACAGTCTGTCTACTTTGTCTTCCCTGGAAGATAATATAAACATGCAGTAGCACCCACTTAGGAATAAGAGTATACATCCCCTGCAAGAAGAGAGGAAGACATAAGCATTCTTTTGTGTTCCATGGTTTTATATTTGTGCTGTTAACGTGGTGGGAACATGGTGACTGAAAGCAACCCAGCTTGAGTCAAACAGATTTTGATGTAAACTGTATCAGTTGCAGTCAAGTGATATGGATTTCAGCTTATTAACGTACTGCTAGAGCTTGCTTTAGAACTTTCATCCATGAACTACCAGCACAAGCAGCAAACTGACCTTTTGCTGAATACGGGAGAAGAGCCAAGCTTTGAAAACACTTCTACAGCTAAAACATCAATCAGCTCACAACGCATAGTTCAGTTTCTACCCAAAAAGTGAATATTAGCATTGTTAAAGAGATGCATTAAAATTATGCAAGCCACTTAGAATAAAAACAGGCAATTTTACTTTAGGTATCTATGAAAGTTTCAGCCTCCGTTCAGTGTCATTATAGATACCTTACTACTTAGAAATCTTCTCACATGTTTTACAAAGGAGTGGAATTTTTCGTTGTCCAAAATGACAAGAGACCATAATGCACAGAAGCAATAAACACAGGTTCTTCTAGCAATCAGATAACACTCACTGTAATAAAATTGCTTAAACCATTGTTTATTTTTTTTAAAAAAGGGTTAGCATTATTTTCTTAAAAGGATTTGCTTATTCTTTTTTTTCCCTTTTTCTTTTTTACATGTTGACAAAAGTACCAGCGGTTGGTTTAGCTACAAATGTTTAAGTGGAATAATTTCTGAAGGTGTCAAGTTGAAATGGACATAAAATGCCAGTGCTCTAACAGAAGTGTGTGAAGTGTGTGCTTTTGTTTGTGGAAATCTTGTCCTGATCTCCAGAGATTCCAGTATTCTCCATAACTTCCAGACCTTCTGCAGCTCCCTTATTGATGGTTAGCCTTCATTCAGTCTTGGTGGGTTTGTTGTATCCAACAAGTGAGTGGCTGGTAAAGCCTGAAGAGCAACACATAACATATTTCGTGTTACCAGTGGTGGGAACTTGGAGATCTCACAGAGAAGCAAGTATATAATAGTACACGTGAAAGGGATCTAGGAGTCTTGGTAGATCACAAGCTGAACATGAGTCAGCAGTGTGATGCGGCGATCAAGAAAGCCAACGCAATTCTTGGTTGCATCAATAAGAGTATGGGATCTAGATCGAGGGAGGTAATGGTACCACTCCATTGTGCTTTGGTTAGACCTCATTTGGAATATTGTGTCCAGATCTGCGCACCTCAATTCAAGAAGGATGTTGACAAGCTGGAGGATGTCCAGAGAAGGGCGACCAAAATGGTGAAGCCCTATGAGTAGTGGCTTAGGGAGCTGGATATGTTTAGTCTGTAGAAGAGAAGGTTAAGAGGGGACATGATAGCCATGTTTAAATATTTGAAAGGATGTCATGTTGAGGAGTGAGCGGGCTTGTTTTCTGCTGCTCCAGAGACTAGGGCAAGGAGCAATGGAGTCAAACTGCAGGAAAAGAGATTCTACCTGAACCTCACAAAGAACTTCCTGATGGTCAGGGCTGTCCGACAGTGGAATATGTTGCCTCGGAGTGTGGTGGAGTCTCTTTCTCTGGAGGTTTTTAAATAGAGGCTGAGTGGCCATCTGTCGGGAATGCTTTGATGTGGGCTCCTGCATGGCAGGGGATTGGACTGGATGGCCCCTGGCGTCTCTTCCAACTGCATGATTCTATTAAAAGCCATCTAAATAGCCCAATTCATTTTTTTCTATTCCTGATTTTTTTAAAATGTTAACAATGTGTCAAATACAGTCTTTCATTATCAAATCAAACCACCTATCAATAATATGTTTATGTATACAGTACATCCATCCACCAGTATTCAATATCTATTATTGATTACTCTTTTTTTTTTTTTTTTGGTAAAATATTAGTATCTGCTATGCCAGAAATCCAGTTGATTAGCTGAAGGGCCATCTTCACCATTCAGTCCTTGAAAATACATTAACACCTCATTTCATGACCTTTCTCTCCAAGCCGTCATAAACTCCCTAATTGATCGGTGTGTGTGCGTGTGTATGAGTGTGCGCGCGCACGCGTGCGTGTTCATCACTACAGTGTTAATGTTCCACAATCATGTTTTAAATGTTTCATTTTGGGCAAAATGTGTGAGAAATTAAGGGACTTGCATGAGTGCTTTTGTATGTATGTTAAATATTTGAACCCAATAAGGACAGCTCCATTAAAACGACAAAATCATTCAAATCTTCACATGTGTTTTCAGTGTAAGAGGTCCATGACAGAAAGGCATTTCCACTGCACAAGGCTCTGCCTATGCATGCAAACCAAGTTTTTTTAAAGAATAATTTTATTAATATACAACCTAAGAAGAAAAAGCATAGTAGAAAGCAAAAATCAAATATATCAAGAACAAAAATCCACTCCCAGAAAAGCACTCAGCCGGAATCCTGAATGGTATGTTGGAAGCTCTGATGGTGATGAATTGCATCATTGATGTAAGGAAGCCATTTTTTTTTCAAAGTTGTCTTGTGTGATATATCCTTTCGTTACCCTCTCCTTGTGTGCAAACTTTTCCGTTGACCATGTGTCCCATATCCTTTTCCATCATGTTTCAATGGAAAAATTTCCTGCTTTCCAATTGGAAGCTATTTCCAATCTTGTGTTTATGAGGAGAAAGTTAATGAGGTCCTTGCGGTTCAGCGGTTTACTTTGTGAGTCATATATTGAAAGCAACTGAAGGGTAGGACAAGGATCAACTGTTTGCTTTGTAATAGTACTGACAGTTTTCAAAACCTCAGACCAAAATTGGGCTACAAGAGGGCATGATAACCACATATGAAGGTAGGTGCCCTTGGAGCTACAGCTCCTCCAACAGTTGTGTGATATGGTTTTTGTAATGTGACTCAATTGAACAGGTTTAAGATACCACCTATGAATCAATTTCAGGGTGCATTCTTTAAATTTAGTCAGGCAGGATTTGTTTGGCAGTGATGTCCAAATTTTCAACCAATTCATATCAAGATATCTGAGCTCCAAGCTCAGCTTCCCAGCCTGATTTACTATGAGGACCTGAGCCATAGGTCTCCTCAATTAGCCGTTTGTGAGCATGCAAACCAAGTTTTTGAGGTGATAGTGACTTTGAAATAGATGACCCAAGGAGGTTGTGGGATGGGGGAGAGAGGAGAATGGCATTGCCATGGGCAGACTAAAGCTTGGAAAATTACTTTCATGGACCAAAATTTCTAGTAGCTCTGCTGCCTGGTTGATTGTGGGAATTGTAACCTTAAAAATAACACTTCCGGATTCTGAGCTAATGTATATTTACCTTCTGGAGGAATTACCCTAGGTACCATTGAAGCATCTTTCCCTAAGATCTGTTAGGACTGCAAGAATATACAGTGCTACCTATGTTCACTGTCTCTCAGCTGTGGAGTATTTTTTTTTTCCTCTTAAAGACTTCTAAGAACTTTATGTGACCACAATGAAAATTTTCTTATTTCAGTGAATTTTAGTGTCTGGAATAGGGAGATATTCTTGTGGAAAAGAACTTACAAGAAGACTGGAAAAGAACTTACAAGAACACAGGAATTAGGTGTTACACATAGACAGTATCTATTATATCACTGAAAAAAAGTACTTGATGCATTCTCCTCTTAACGGTTAATTGCAGTAAATTTGTGATACAGTTTTGCTTCAGATTTCTCCAGGAGCAGGAGAACCTAGAGTGGGATGTCACAGCAGAACACATTTAAAAAAAAGTCCTAGCTTTTAGGAGAGCAAAGAAGGAGGACATGGAGGTTTCTGCCTACAAGGGCAACCACTTGTCCTCTGCAGTTTTGTGTTCTGAACTGAGGTGAAGAAGCCTCTCATACCCACCCACCCCATACGCTCATACACTCATTACACTCATACATAACCTGGGCTATCTTTGAATATGTATGTTTGTAAACAGACAACACAGGGCCTGTATGATAGTTGTATAGTCAACAGTTCCCAAGATCAGAGGGCTAGAAAATAGTGGTAAAGGGAAACTATGAGATGAGAACTTTCTGTGATCCAGACTTAAATATGTCATTTATCAGCAATATCATGTTGACAAAATATTGTCTAGTGTAGCTGTGAAAAACCTGGTCTTGCTGGTAACAATGAAATGTATTTGCATATTAAAGATCTGTGTTTGTGTAGATTTGTACTTTTTGATTATGAAACAACTTCTGATAAAAACTATTTAGAGAAATAAAACAAGTTAATGAAAGAATCCCTCTGACCATTTTAATATGCTAGGTGGAAAACAGAATGTATAACTTGGTACAATTATAACTTATTCTTCCTTAGCAGATGAAAGTCTCTTTGCATTGCAGTACTTGTGGTGAAATTTATTTCTTAATATCTGTGTAGTATGACAGAGTTATTATTACTTGGGGAACTGTAACTTTCAATTCCATGACTTCTTCATTTTATGTTATTTTATTGTATACATTCCGTTCCCCGTAGCTTAAAAATATGAGAATAAATACAGGGAATAATCATACCATTATATGGCAGTAAACAGCTATGAATCTTATTGAGTTTCATGGTGGGACTTTTGGTAACCTGTACATTTATCTGAATCTCAGAAGTGTTTTTAGAACCAGGTATCAGGTGTATACACCTGTAGTAATATTCGTTGTGTATGCATTAACCTGGCTACAATGGAGGACAGCATATTGCTCAATTAAGCCAGAATCCAGCACTTCTGTCTGATCTCACAGCTTGTGCTAGAATTCCCAGTCTATCTTTTAACCCCACATTTACCTTTAAAACTTCCTCCAGGGAAACCCTGTAGCATATTTCTTGGTATCCCAGAGGGCTGGAGCAGCAAGATAAGTAGTAAGTTCCAGTTCTAGTAAGTTGGGGTACAGAAGTGAACCACTGAATATGTAAGCACACCATTGTATCTTGACTTTAAATTGAATATCTGTCACGTACTCATGTATGATGCAGTGCTTTGGAAAGCAGGATAAGACCATATTTTTGCTTCATATAAAAACCCTATGTTCGTAGGACAAGATTGCTTGTGAACTAGAAGAAGATCCATGATGCTGTCAGCTATTTTGTCTCTATGACTGTCATTAGGAAGCACTGTCATTCCCAGGATTTGCAGTATTTCTTGTAGCCTTGCACACATAAAACAAACATTTAATTTATAGGCCTCAGCAAGTAGATTGTGGGGAGATCCTACAAAAGCTGTTTCTTTATTTAATTTATATTTCAAGATATAAAAACAAAGTACAAGTTAAAAAATTATTCATTCAGAAATAAATAGTTCAATTAAAAAACACAAGGTTAAAACAATATAAAACACAGTTAAAACATAATAAAAAGATGAAAACAGATAAGATAAAATAAAAAATAAAAACATTAATCCCATTAAAAGCTCTTTTCGTCACATAAATTATAAGCCAAAGCCCTGCTTGAATAAAAAGATCTTTGTCTGGTGGTGAAAATAAAGGAGAGAGGGGGCCAACTGAACTTCCTGCAGAAAGGAGTTCCATAACTTGGAAGCAGCCACTGAAAGGACTCTCTTACAGGTCCTCACCAAATGTGCCTGTGATGGTGGAGGCACCAAGAGAAAACCTTCCCCTGAAGATTGCAAAACTCAGGCAGGCTCATACAGGGAAATACAATCTTTAAGATAGTCTGGACCCAAGTAGTATAGGGCTTTAAAGGTCCAGAATTGAACTAGTAGCTAATTTCATTGGAGAGGGGATCTTCCCATGTTCCCTGTAAGCAGCCATGGTCAAAAGACTGGCTGCAGCATTTTGGTCAAACTGAAATTTCCAAACAGCTTCCAAAGGCAGTCGCACATAGTACACATCACAGTAATCCAACCAGGATGTAATCAGGTTTATGTTACCATGGCCAAATCTGATGTCTCAAGAACCAGATGCATTTGGCTTACTAGTTTTAGCTGTGCAAATGCACTCTTAGCTGCCGCTAAAACATGGGCATCCAGGCTCAGAGTCTAGGTATAACCAGAGATGTCTGGATTAAGTTTCAGTTTATTTGCCCTCATCCAATCCATTAATGATTTGGTTTACCGCCAAAGCAGCCTCCTTGGAGTTAGGTGGAAAGAAAAGACAGCATTGAGTGTCAGTGTACTGGTTACACTGAACTCCAGAACTCTGGATGAACTCTCCCAATGGTTTAACGTACATTTTAAACAGCATGGAGGATAAAACAGAATCCTGGAGTGCAGCACAGGCCAATGGCCAGAGAATAGAACAGTAATCCCCTAGCATCACCTTCTGATTTCACCCCTCAAAAAAGGATTGGCGCCACTGTAGAACAGTGACCCACATTACTACCTCAGAGAAGCAGCTCAAAAGGATACCATGGTCGGTGGTATCAAAAGCCACTGAGAGGTCCAGAAGAATCAACAAGGGCATTTATACCTGTCCCGTTCCCTGCATAGGTCATATATGAAGGTGACCAAAGGTGTCCAAGCTGCATAGCCTGAACCTGACCAAAATGAATCTAGGTAATTTCTTTCATCCAGGAGACCCTGGAACTGGGACCACCACGTGCTCTAAAACCTTGACCAAAACTGGACGTTGGAGACTGACCAGTAATTACCCAGCATGATTGAGTTCTGGGAGGATTTTTTCAGTAAATACATCACCACAGTCTGTTTTAGACAGGACGAAGCTCTCACTTTGCTGCATTCAGGTATTTGTCACTCCCCTCACCCACTGAGCCATTTTATTTCTGGTTGCTTTTATAATCCTGGAACACTATGGGTTTAATATGCATGTAGTGGCTATCATCTCTCCAAGAATCCTGTCCACATTCTGAGGCTGCACAAATGGAAACATATCCAATAACATGGATCAAGCAGGAGCCAAGATTACATCCACTGGACCTATATTAACCACTGCATCTAAGTCGGAGTGGATCCAAGTGATCCACTCCGACAAAGTGTCATGCAAATTCTTCAGAACAGGCTGCCAGATGGTCTACCTGCTGCACTTATGGGGCAGAGTGTACAAGCCCCCTGACCACTTGAGACTGCTCTGCTGGATAACACTGTGCAGATGAAGTAAAGACAGAAAAGAAAGATTTCTTTGCTGCTATCACTACCATGAGATAGTCTTTCCAGTGGGCTCTAGCCTGTGTCCAGTCTGAGTCACTCCAAGTTTTCCGCCCTTGACACTCTAGTCTCTGACCCACTTGTTTCATCACCACCAACTCCCTACTAAATCAGGGGACTCACTTGGGGGGAATGCTTAGGACCTATCATGTCCATCACCCTGGCCATTGTCCTGTTCCAGATCAGGTAGAGCTTTGACAAGATCACTTGCCAGGGCAGCAGGAATCTCCCCCAAAATCCAGCTGAACCTGTAAGCCTCTTGGAGTGGACCATTTGAATCAGCCCCCTCATGACCCTGAATCCCAGTGAGTCTAAACCCAACCCATAGTAATTTGTCCATATCAATAGAATGATAGAAAGTTCCTCCACACCCAGATCACTCTCATCCTCCTCAGCACAGCAAACCATAGTGTATTCTTTGAAATGGGTGGCACCAGATCGTGGTGATCATGAAAGACACAGAGTCCTGAGCTGCTCTAGAAAGAGCAGTCTCAGTATGGATACAGAAGTTCCCCAGGACAACAAGTTCCCCAGGACAACAAGCCTCCAGCATCACTGCCAAGATCAATTCTGCCAGCTCAGTAAGGGAGATTGTTGAACAGCAGTGTGGACAGTACACTAAATGAATCCTTATTTGGCCACTGCCACCCACCTTCAAAAAACTACAATCATACCCACAAGACTGTGGACCAGGTCACTTAGTAAGGGGACAGAGTCCCGATAGACCACTGCAATTCCACATGCCCACCCACCAGGCCTTGCCTGCTGCTGTACAGAGAACCCAGAGGGGCAAAGCTGGGAGAGGTTTGCCCCCCCACAACTTTGTCCACCTGGTCTCTGTAATGCAAGCCAGTTCAGCATGTTCTTCCTGATCAAGGATGTTTTTCCATTTACCGGCCTGGTGTTCAACAGCATCATTTTTAGCCTGGAGGTCTCTTTCCAAGACTATCCTCACTATTTGACTTAAGGGAGAATTTTGGAACAACAAGTACCCTGTTCCTCTCTATTCTCCCATGAGTCTCCTGGATACATGTCTCCTCCTCAGTGGCTGCTCCCAGGACCAGTTCCCCTCCCATACTCTCCATGGAATTCATCCTTGTTGTTTTGTTTTCCAAAAGACAGGACATTTAAAAAACCCATAGACAAAAATTGTAAAACCCTCCTCTACTCTCCAAACAGGGGTATTGGCTCTCTATCCCCAAAACAGCTTCCCCTAAAGGGGTAACCCCCTTTGGTGTTGCCACCTCAGGTACCCAGCTTTTATCCCCTTGCTGAAAGGAGGAAGGTGGAGCTGGCTAGCTGGCACATTATCTGGGGGTGCTGGTCCTGTAAGGAGCCAATGCCAGGCAGCAGTCCTCAGGAGAGAGAGAGAGGTAGTAACAGGCAAATGAGCAGCAGACAGACAGGAGCAGGGAGTGGTAATTGTGGTGGCAGTGATGCTGGTTCTCCGATGTCATCTTTTTTTCTTGCACTCTGTAGAACATTCATCTCCCTATCTTGCTTATCTCTGTTGTTACTGTACATTTATTTTGTAAGTCTGAGGTTCAAATACTAGCTGACTACATGGAAGACACAGTATCCCCACGCTTAGCAGCTAGTCCGAACAAATAGGACCTGCCACAAAATTTTAAAGTGCTTCTGTTGAGGGTTCCAGCCAGCCATGTTCTTTTCCAGGATGCTCCATTCCATACTCCTGTTTTCTTCCAGAGGCAGAATTGTGTTGATGTGCTGCACTAGTAGTCACACTTTCTTCAGAGTTACACAGCAGTGGAAAGAGAAGGGGGGAAAATCTGCGCATTTTGAGCCAGCCTCTTTCTCCAATGACTTACTTTGTCCATTGTTTTTTACCTCTTGCTACTACCACCTGCGTCAGCAGAATTACTCCTGAGTAGTCAAGATAGCAGTCTCAGTGCACTATGGCTATTGAGCATGCTCAATTCTCATATGACTGTTCTTGCGCCCTCCCCCTTTGGTGTTTTCTAAAGATCTAGGAGTATTCTTGTAGACATTGGGGTATCAGTAAGCCTGCTGATAGCCTTTCTCTTGTGTATATATGGTACCATTTTGTCTTCTGTAAGAATCCGTACTTGTTGAGAATGATTTCTTGTTGTATATGGGATTTCTTTAATAATGCCAGTACTTTGTCTGGGAACTGCAAAAGTATTCTGGGTCAGTGGCTCACTGGGTAGCCAATGATGTATCTTAAACTCTTAGAAGGAGCAAAGTTCAATCAGCTTTCACTCATAAGAGCATTAGTAGTGCATAATACTTTTACTTAATAAGTAGACTCTTGACCTGTCATGGTATCATACAATTTAGTTGCTGTAAACAACCTCCGGTGAAACATCCACAATCATCTTAAGAGAAGAATGCTATCAAGGAGGGAAGTCCATTTGTGGATGTGAATGTGGACTGCTACACAAAGGTTTATTTGGAGCTCTGAGTGGTTTCTTGAACAGCATTTCTGAATTGTTCAGTCAGTGTAAACGAATGTATGTTATAAGCTGGCGTTACAGGCCTAGGTTCACATCTTTCTGAACCACAGACCCCTTTATGGGAGGGCAAGGTGCCGTGGGAATGTTCTTGATTTCTGAAATTGGAATAACAGTGACCTTTCTTTCAAAGTTGCGGTGGGATCAAGCAAGATGAATTGTAAATCCCTCCATGCATATGAGTCTTACATTTTGTTCATGACAATAGAGAGCCACTGGAATCTTTTAATACCCACTTTCCTGACCAGTTGGCTTTCCAGGATTGCCTTTAAGACTGTACTGTCATGACAAGGTATGTCTAATGACCATTCCTAATTTTAAATATTATCTGACTGGTCATATTTCAGATCTCTGCTGTATGAAAGAGTGTGTTTATGTAGATATTTTATAGTGCAAATGGGCATACATAAATGGGGAGAATGGATTCTGTTGCAGCCTGATTGCTTAAAACAAATAACTGGAAAATATTATTTGATACTACACACTTTTTAAAGAAAGGAAAATACATGTGGCTCTCTCTGGGCTGTTGTAATACTAGTACTACAGAGGGAAGGAATGCTTTTACCCTTTTCATCTATGATTTTCTGTAACTTAACTTTCATCTTGTGTTGGCTCCCTTAGCCTCTTTTCTGATTTTTTCCAGCAAGTGTAAGTCTCTCAAATTTTATATATACACATTTCTCCCTGCTGCTACTGTGCACTAATATCAGTCAAGTGAAACTGGCTAAGATCCTGATCTCTGGAGCACTGGCACAGAGTGCTTTAGAGATTAAGATTTAAGTGTATCATCCTCACCTGCTCCCAGAGCACAGCGGTGTGACAAGAAAACACAATGGCCATAGCCAAAGGTTCTGGCCTGGAACCTGAGCTTATAGTCCCTAGAGCTTTTCACTGAACATGTTTCCATTATTGTTTGCCACCCTTTAAAGCCAGGGAGAGGGGAGATTTCCTAACAAATAGGGAGGGGAGATTTTCATGTTTTTGCCTTTGGGGATCTGTTCCCTTTGTGCTTTTTATTATTGTGAGGAAACCTCATGTTTCAGCATTCATTTGATAAACCGTGTCCCTCTATGCTGGTGGTGGTGGTGGTGGTTATTATTATTATCACTACTCAGCCTGGGAGCCACTTCTCATGTGTCCACTTATAGTCTGGTGCATGGGTGCATGGACAGAATCAGAGTGAATGTTGGATTTTGTTAGATATAAATGCCTGTATGTGCTTGGTTTGTTCCTTTTGCCTTTTCAAATCCATGTGCACAGTAGAAAGAGAAGACTGGACTTTTTTAAAAAAGAGAACAGCGGCAAATAATACATGCACCCATAATTTATATGAGAGGCAATCCAGTTGTCTCTGTCTGTCAGCCATTACTTACACAAACTATGATCCCAGCATTGTGTGTGTTGTTACTGCCATGGCTGGGCCGCACTTAAGGTGACATAGATATCATTTTGATACCAATGAAATCATTGATTCCACCACCCCTCTCCACATGAGGGGAGGCCCCCGGACAAGCACAGAACTAGGCTCGGCCACCAAACGCTGCAATATCCCAAGACAATACAGGCAGGCCAGAAATAGCCAGATCACTGCTTTACGAGACCTCTCTGCAAACACCCTCATTAGGTATGCACGCTGTTTATGAATGACTCCCTGCCCCGAGCAGGCAACTTGGCAAGCTGAATACTCAACTGTCAAGCGTCCTGCATTTGCATACTGGCTACCTCTTTGTCAATTCAGACCTAACTCAATCATGTTAAATTTTGACCTTTCCAAAGCTTTTCTCCAGCCCCAAACTCATTGTTTTCCCCAAGTACGGAATAGCCTGCAGTTACATTTCTCTCTATAAAACCCCCCGATTCCGAGACCATCCTCGGATCGCTCCTGAGTTCCATCCCATCTTGCCGCCGCTCTGCTTGGCGAGCCTTCCCCTCAGTCATATTGCCTGAGACTGCGCAACTTCGGACCTTCGCAGTGATCTATCCGGGCTTCAGGACAGGTGTTGTATCACCCAATTCAACAATCCCTCTCAAAAATCCCTCTATACCTTTCCACCCTTTATTTTCTATAGTTATCTGTGTGAGTGTGTTGCATACACTGTTTGTCTGTATTTAATAAATATCTCAATTATTCTTATAACTTGGTGTGTTCCTTGGCTTGGCCTGACCCCGTAGACATTGGGTAAAAGATTCCGCTGCGTTGCCCTGCCTCTCGCCTTGCTAGCTTGTGCTCTTAGCTAATTTCCCCAAACTTAGTTAATTGACAGCGCATATAGGTGTCCCTCCTGGGACCCCCAGAAATCAGGGTAACAGTGTGTTTTTAAAAGATTTGACCTCTGCCCTCCATCCACTGATATTCCATTAGAATGTTTTTTCTGTTCTTCACATCATGATCAGCATGTTGACAGATTATCTGCGATATTTGTATATTACCACTAATTGAGATGGTCAACAGTTGTCTCTCTTCATGGTCATTTATTGCAACACCCATCATACTTAGCCAGAATAGCCAATGGTGAAAGAATTATGGATGTTGTAATTCAGTAGTGCCTGGAAGACCATAGATTGTATGCTAATATATTAAATACTGAAAAGTAAGTTGGATTCAAGCTTGCACAGAGGTGGAGGAGGGGATTACATGGTGGTTTTTGCCAGTTCCTGGTTGCAGCCTCATGCTCCCTGAAAAGCTACTCCTGAGAGTTGAAGGTCCTGAAAGGGGAAGGAGTTTGCAAAAACTGCTATCCAGCTACCTTTCCACTCTTGGACCATTTCTGCACTGGACTGTTATAGCGCGATGATGCCACTTTCAACCTCCTATGGAATCCTGGGGTTTACAGTTTAGGGAGGGGCAGGCTGGTCCCTCCCTAAACTGCAAAACCCAGGATTCCATAGGAGGTTGAAAGTGGCATCATTATGCTATAATAGCCCAGTGCAAAAATGGCCTTGGTCCCATTAGTTGTGGAATCTAATTCTGTTGGCTAAGGAATTCCAGCTGTACCACTTGGCTGGTTCCAAGCCCTTCCATTAACAGAAGGGCTTCTCCGGATCCAACTAGCAGCAGGTGATGGTTGTCATGTCAAAAGTTCTATGAATTTGCTTTGGCTTTAGTCTGAACTTTAAGGGGGCTTTTGGAAGTGATGAATCTATTTTGGGGATAGGATTCCACATTTGTTTGTTCAGACTAAAACCAAAACTGGATTTACCACCTCACGCTGGAGCCACCAGTTGCTGCTGGCTCCAGCCCACTGCACAGAGATATGTTGCTAGTGGGACATAGCTCAGCAGGTGAACCAAAGGAACCCAGAGTTCAAACATCAAATAAAAGTATCTAGTCCAGTTTTGCTTTTTTCTAAGTCCCTTTGTTTCAGCCTCAGCAGCCCACTGCACTCCAATCTGCAATACAGACTGAGGCTATTTCTGCATTACACTCTTATAGTGCTATTATTCCACTTTCAACATCCTGTAGAATTCTGGGACTTGTAGTTTGCTGAGGCCAAAGAGGTCTCTGGCGAGAATTCTAAAGGCCCCTCCTTAAATTGCAAACCCCAGGATTCCATAGGATGTTGAAAGTGGATTCGCAGCACTATAACCATGTAGTGCGGAAATGGCCTGACATTATGTGGCTGATACAAGTACAGTGTAGAAGATAAAGGAGAACTTTTTATACGTTATCATCATGCCCTTAATATTATTATTCCTACTTGAGAAGGAAACCTGTGACCAGTGTCTGGGTTTAATTAAACTGAACAATTTGCTTTGGATCAGTATTAGTAGTAGTAGTAATATCACTATTAACAGTGCTCAACAGAGACACAGAGGGTGAGCCACACACACACACACAAAAAGTCTTAGAGCCATAGAAAACAAAGGATGTGATGTAAAGAGGAAGAACGAGATATATTGCTGTAGATATGTTGTAGAAGTCAAGAAATGTGAAAATACAGTCCTAAATTGTGGTGCCTGCTGCATATCTTTCACTGCCTGAGACTAGCATAGCAGTTTTCTGTACCAAACAATACAGAAGAATTCTCTTTCCTTTTCACACTCAAAATAAATGTGATCATGCCTTTAGCAGAGAACATTTTTCACTAATGAACATTTATCATCTAACATGCTGATATATACAACAATAGCCATTACAAATATAATAGTCTGTGATCCTTTAATAATCATTTAAAAATCATTCCAATGTTTATAACCAATCAGAATCACAAAACTGGCAAAATATGATTACGGACGGAGAGGTTTAATGATCAGTCTCAAAATTTGCAAGGAAAAAAGTAAGAAGCTTTAGCCTTTTGATTCATGGTCAGTCAGACAGATTGACAGATACTTTATTTCAGTCATTGACGAGTAAAATAATAAATACAGTCATAAAAGCAGGTGACAACTTTTATAACTCACATCAATGTCTGTTAACCGTTTGAAAGTGTATCTTATACATAATGTAGAAAAATTTAGCTACTTTAAGTATGACAAATTGCTCCTGATTGTCCAACAGAGCGTAAATAGAAGATATAAGGATGTCCTGGGAATTTGGTTAAAAAGGGGGTAATCAGTTGTTGTTGAATATCCCTGTATAACTGACGGTACAAAAGTACATCGACTGTGGTTTCTATAGCACCAGTATTGCAAGGGTGAAATCAAGTCTCGTAGAGAATTTCCCCATATTTCCCTTCCAGTACTACTATTGGGAGAACATTGAATCAAGCCAATGATAAAGCTCTCCTAAATTTGCTTACTGTAACGTAGTATAAGTATGTGGCCAGTTCAGAAATCAGCATTTGATTCTTGGCAAGTGTGTAGTTAGTAAAGGCACCAGTTTCTGTCTGACCTTCTATATCGTTGTCTTACAATAGATTTCGCTTGACTCATGGTCTTTATTATAAAACATCAGTATTGGTGAGACAATTAGGAAAGTACAAATTTCAGTAGAAAACTTCTAGAAATCTTTGACTTCTATTTATATTTTGGTTGCACAGTTAGGAATGTAAAAAGTCAAACGGAACTTAGTGGGAGATCTTTGCGGTATTTGGGTTTAATTAAACTGAACAATTTGCTTTGAGTCAGAATTAAGAGGAGAATGAATAACTCTGAGTCATTATGGGAACTGTTTATTCGCTTTAGGAGCCCATGTAGAGGTCACTAATCAGTCTCTAGGTTTCTTTGCTCCATCATAAATATTTGCTCTTCCTGGTTGTATTCTAATTATTAAGCATCAATTTGGTAAAGGTTGACTTTTCTACTGAATACACTGACAAATTAATTCAAGATTTGTGGAAAAATACTTCCAAAGTGAAACAAAGATACATGTTACTAATACTCAGTGGCGTTAGATTTTTTTAAAAAAAAAGATTATTCCATTTTTATCTGAATATTTGAATATTTCAGTACAAAGTATTGATAATTTATGATACAAACTGACTTTTAATAAAGTGCTGTCTGAATATTTTTTGTGAGCAGTCTCTGTTAATAACCTTTTCTGTGTGGCTACAATGTTGTTTTATTCTTTATGTTCTGAGGTTTCTAATTTTCTAGGTATGACTGTATAACACAATGATCAACCATTTGCAGGCTTTAAAAATAAAAATAATATCTGTGGCACTAGCTGGGTGGAATATCTACAAATCTGAACTGCAAATTTTGGTACGTAATGATGTTTTTTGCGGTTTTATGTGAAACAAAAAGAAAGACTCAAGTCCTAAACAAACTTCCAATTAAAGGTTCTTTGGAGTACTGTTTGTGTATTTTTCCCAAAGAACAGCCTACATTGGTGTGTTACTCTGATAGTGGTTTTGCAGAAGATGTGTCAGATCGCAAGAGCACATCTGGTTATGTTATCATTTACAGTGGAGTGGTTATTGATTGGAAAACTAGGAAACAAACATGTTTATCTTTATCAACAATGGAGGCTGAGTACGTGAGTTTGTCTACACTCTGTACTGAACTAGAGTGGTTCATACAGTTGTTAAAAGATCTGGAAGTCCATGTTCCACAACCAGTACAAATATATTGCGATTCACAGGCCTGTATTCACTTGGCAGGTTCTGACAGAATTTCCTCTCGCTCAAAGCACATTGACATTAAGTTTCACAATGTAAAGTTGTTTTTGCGAGATGGGAAAGGATCTCTCACTTATATGCCTTCAGAATGTAACTTAGCTGATGTGTTTACTAAGCCACTATCTGCTGAGACATTTGGTCAGCTTGTAAGTAAACTGGGATTGACAAAGCTTCCAGTCCAAGTGGCTAAATATGTGACTATAATTTGTTCCACAAGGAGTAGGGGAGTGTTGCATTATGTGGATGCATAATGGACTCCTTGCTCCACAAATTTCTCACAGCTCTTGTGTGTGTGTGTGAGAAAGCAAACTGTTACAAGCCTGTTGTTATGGCTAGCCGGTTCCATGGGAAACTTTTCCTCAGCGTTATCAGCTTGTCCGGCACTGGCACACAGCTGCGCCATCATATGTGTTTTTGCTACATGACATGTTATGGCTATGAACTTGTTATTCACGCTTGTTGTCATGAGTTGAAGGTGCCTACAGCATGTTTACTGCATATCATATAAACCCCATGCCTTGTGTAAAAGTCTCTCTGTTCTTTTCTCTTTGCACTCTGTTGCTGATCTGCCATGATGTTCGGCAGAATAGATTTTGCTTCTGTAACTTAGGCTGTTTTGAAATTCTTTTTTTTTACTAATAAACGTAGTCAATCTGCTAGTATGACCTCAGCAGTGTTTTGTTACTTGCTCCATGAAGCAGGCATGAAGTCTAAAGCAAGCAGGAGTTTTTATTCCTTTTATCAGCAGGAGTTTCTCGACTCCTGTTTTGCAACAAATATCAGATGTGTAATTATATTGCATATAATTATCTCAGTGCCCAGGGCTGGATGGCACGTTAGGTCTATATGGCCATTGCCAGAAATCCTTTGAGATTGTAGCAGATTGCATTGAGTTTGTAGTGACTGTTTGGCTAAGTTTACCACTAATCATAGAATCATAGAATCATAGAAATGTAGAGTTGGAAGAGATCCCAGGGGCCATCCAGTCCAACCCCCTGCCATGCAGGAACACCCTCAAAGCAATCCCGACAGATGGCCATCAAGCCTCTGCTTAAAAACCTCCAAGGAAGGAGACTCCACTACACTCCGAGGCAGCATATTCCACTGCTGGACAGCCCTGACTGTCAGGAAGTTCTTCCTGAGGTTCAGGTGGAATCTCCTTTCCTGCAGCTTGAATCCATTGCTCCTTGTCCTGGTCTCTGGAGCAGCAGAAAACAAGACCTCTCCTTCCTCTACGTGGCATCCCTTCAAATATTTGAACATGGCTATCATGTCCCCTCTTAACCTTCTCTTCTGCAAACTAAATATACCCAGCTCTCTAAGTCTATCCTCATAGGGCATGGCTTCCAGGCCTCTCAGCATTTTGGTTGCCCTTGTCTGGACTTGCTCCAGCTTGTCAATATCCTTCTTGAATTGGGGTGCCCAGAACTGGACACAGTATTCAAGATGGGGTCTAACCAAAGCAGAGTAGAGTGGTACCAGTACCTCCTTCGATCTAGACCCCATACTCCTATTGATGCAGCCGAGAATTTCATTGGCTTTCTTGGCTGCCGCATCACACTGCTGACTCATGTTCAGCTTGTAGTCTATTAAGACTCCTAGATCCCTTTCACTCATACTGCTATCCAGCCACGTGTCCCCCATCCTATATTTCTGTATTCCATTTTTTCCACCTAAGTGTAGGACCTTACACTTCTCTCTGCTGAATTTCATTTTGTTCGTCTTGGCCCAGCTCTCCAATCTATCCAGGTCATTTTGAATTTTGATCCTGTCCTCTGGCGTATTAGCAACCCCTCCCAATTTGGTATCATCTGCAAATTTGATGAGCATGCCCTCTGTTCCTTCATCCAAGTCATTGATAAAAGTGTTGAACAGCACTGGGTCCAGGACAGAACCCTGTGGCACCCCGCTAGTCACTTCTCTCCAGGATGAAAAGCAGCCATTCGTGATCACCCTTTGGGTTAGGTCAGTCAGCCAATTACAAATCCAACTAACAGTAGCCCTGTCCAGCCCACATTTTACTAGCTTCTTTGCAAGAATGTCATGGGGAACTTTGTCAAAGGCCTTACTGAAATCGAGATATGCTACATCCACAGCATTCCCTTCATCTGTCAAGCTAGTAACTCTATCATAAAAAGAGATAAGATTAGTCTGGCATGACTTATTTTTGAGAAATCCATGTTGACTTCTCGTGATTACCTCATTGCTTCTAAATGATTAGAAACTGACTGCTTAATGATCTGCTTCAGGATCTTTCCGGGTACTGATGTCAGGCTGACTGGGCCATAATTATTTGGGTCCTCTTTTTTTCCCTTCTTGAAGATGGGGATAACATTTGCTCTCTTCGAGTCTGCTGGAACTTCTCCTGTCCTCCAAGATTTCTCAAAGATTATAGCAAGCGGTTCCAAAATGACCTCTGCCAGCTCTTTTAATATCCTAGGATACAATTCATCTGGCCCTGGAGACTTGAATTCATCCAGTGTGGCCAGGTATTCCTGTACCACCTCTCTACCTATTATGTGCCTCATTTCCTCTGCTTCCTCCCCTGCTCCCCAACAGCCAGGTTGAGTGCTTGTATCCTTCTGGGAAAAAACTGAGGCAAAGAAGGTGTTAAGTAGTTCTGCCTTTTCTCTTCCCCCTGTGAGTAATTCGCCATCTTCTCTGCACAGCGACCCTACTGTCTCCTTCTTTTTCCTTTTGCTGCGGACATATTTAATAGATGATATATTCTGGTATTTTTTAAAAAAGCCAATGGAACATTAATCTCAGGTGGCCCAATGCCCAAGAAAGGAAAGGAGATATACAAGGAAGCTTCTGTACTGCGGTCTCACCTGTGTTTGCCAGACTTGTGGTCATGTTTTGTCATCTCCCAGTTTTCTGAATGCCTTCCAACAGAGAATGGAATCTGCCACCATTTCATAATGTTGGAAAATCCACATCTATCTCGACTGGATAAGCTGGGGCAGTTCGCCTCTATTACAAATAAATAAATAAAATAATTTTTTTTAAAAAAATGGGGTTAGTTGGAGTAAACTGTGGCTTGGTGTGCAACAAGGGCTTGGTGTACAACAAGATGAGGTCTATAATGGAGATAGCAATGAAGTGTGATAACTTTTTCTGCCAGATTTCCTTTAGAAGTAGCTGTCTGCAAAATCTTGAATGAGTAATATCCTTTTGTAAAGCACAGAATGCAATATGGAAGTGAGGGTCCCTCGAGTTTCCACTGAATGGCTTGGCCATGACAGTTTCTCTGTCTGTTTTTATTGCATGTCCATCTCAGCAAACTTCCTAGAATTTCCATTTGTTTGGGGAGTGCTGCAAAACAAACAAACAACTGTTCTGTGATGTCCTTTCTAATATATCAAGTAAATGGTCCCTCTTGTCTGGGGAACACTTTAGAATCTTACCTTTAAAGAAATGCATTTCAGTTAAAACTTCCAAAAGGGCTCATTGTCCAGAGCTTAACTTACGAAAGTGGACTGATAAGCTGCTAGGAGATCAGCCTGTGGGACTAATTGCTTGTCTTATGCAGTTAGGATTTTTTAAAAAAAATGTGTTAGCCCAGTTCAGATATCGTTATGCCAAAGCATGGTATTTTCTAACCATAATTTAGAACCTAGAGGATGATTCGAGAGTCTGAATGTACAGCCAACAAGTTACACTTCAGAGGGTGTTGCTTACTTTCGTTTTCCATCTCTATAGTTTAACCAATTTACTCTTCTTTTCATGATGCAGCAGCAGCCTCTGTAGGCAGAATGATGGCCATTAATATGGCTAGCCATGGCAGACACTACACCAGAGTTTCCTATAATCAAAAATTAGCAGAATATCTCAATTGACTCTAACATGGTGTCGAGCCTGAATTTGCTTCAGAACATACACTTGACTGGCTGGGTGTAGTTGTAGAAGCCTTGGTTATTGCAATCGTTGATTCTCATATTCATCCATTACATTTTTAGATGCGTACCTTAAAACAATTTGTGAAGCGACAGTTAAGCTTACGAGTCTACTTTTGTGTTTCTGTTGCTTAGCTGAGGCCCCTCTCTCAAGGATGTTATCTAAAGCAGCTTGAAATATGTGTTTGTGAATATTTTTAGTGCAAAACTGGTGTGTTATGTTAGTCTTCTCTCCCAAACGCTTTTGGAAACTTGTTTTGGCTTTTCATTGGCACTGTTTCACAGCCATCATTTGCCCCCCACACCATTCTTCTCCTCTGGTGATGTTATTATCGGGATCTTACTCTCTCATTGTGTGATTCCAGCTATTTGAGGGAAGTAGAATAAAAGCATCAAAGACATCATACATTTAGCTATAGGAAAGTGACACTAAGAAGAAATTATACCACTTCAGAGGAGTGGTAATTTCTTCATATGCAGCCAATTCAGAGTGATCATAGTGTATTGCCCTCATTCTGAACAGGTTTCAAGGAGAGCATGGAATAAAACAGTTTTCTGCATAGGTATCATGGTTACCCTAATGCATGCTGGGGGAGCCTACGTAATCAGAAGAGAGAGGGAATCAAACTCCAGTTTTTTGAAGACTGATTTAGTTGCAGACGTTCCAATAACTGCCTTTGTGATGCGTGGCATCTTTCAAGCAATTGTTCATCATCAGAGGCAACTAAAAAGTAATAATACAATATGGACACTAAAATGCATGGGCAGCACCAGACAGCCAGACATCCCACCCTCAATTCTGTGGGTTGTATCCAGCTTTGTCCATCAACAGAAAAGATACCATTGGTGGAAAAGACTTTCCTTCCTTCATATGTACTCCCAAATCTGACCTTCATTACCGAGGGCTTTTCCTAAGCAGAGGATACAGAGGGGGAAAGAGAGAGGGGGAATTTTGTTCATACAGTATTGGGTGGAATCCTGTTTTCAATCTGGCAGACATGTTCTCTTTTTCAGTCAAGCCTTCTTTTAATCTTTTGAAATACTTAGAAGGACTGTATCTTGTTTCTGTTATGTGTCTTCAAGGTGACTCATGGCATCATATCATAGGCTTTTCCTTGTCAAAATTTGCTACTGCCTTTCTCAAAGTCTGAGAGAGTGTGACTTGCTCAAGGTCACCCATTGTGTTAGCTAGGAACCCTGGTCTCCTATGGTTCTAATCCAGTACCCAGACCACTGTACCATGCTGGATCTCATCTGTTGTGTATATGTGTGTGTGTATGTAAGAATGCCATTTTATAATGCCATGTATCTGTCTGGCCCTGTGAGGCAGATTGAAGTTCAATCTGGCAGTCTACTGATTCACTGAGTTTACACATTTCTCCCAATGTGTGAGATTGACCTTATGTAGATCAGATGAGCTGCAAATTGCAATTAATTTTGTCTAACAAAAAAATAGACTATTAGAACCACAAGTTTTTGTTTTCTTTAGCAAGTTTGCCTTCAATATGAGCTACTGTGGATAGTTTGCATACATGTATGTATGGAAGTATGAGAAGTTAGCTGCTTGGCTGTAACAGTCAGTACAAGCTAGATTATTTTTTTCTGTCTCCAGTTTAACCTTTAAGGGGAATACTTGTATTCTTGTTTTGGCTATGCTTAAATCAAAGCAATGAGGCCCTTGCTACTTTTATTTAAAGGCAGAGGAAAATAGTGTTAACAATTGTTTGGTGGTGGAGAAGTTTTTGGTCTAAATTATTGGGCTTTGACTTCCTACAATTTAAAAGAAACATTCAGCTATTGTTGAAAGGAAAGATGATAATTATATGGAAAAAATTGTTTCTGTTCTCTTGAAAGACAAAGAAAAATCTAGTAGAACAAATGAGATTCAGCAGACCTGTACTATTCAAGAATAATTACTGTCCCCAAAGTTAGGTACTATTTTTCTATAATTTCAGTGTGGATTTCCTTGTGTGCTTTCTGAAGCACAGTGCTTTTTGATAAGCTATTCTACATTTTCTTGGCAAGATTAATCTTTTTTGTTATATACATATGTATTTTGGGTAAGGGGGACAGCATGCTTTTCCCCTTGTGTGTTTCACAGCAGGAGGAGAAAGAAAATGTGTGACGATTGAAGAATTTTCATGTTTATGTATGCCACACATAAAGTTAGCTATCCTTTGGGATTTGCTGGTGTTCTTGTATATGTGTGCAGATGAACATCTGTGGAATGACAGTCTAACAACTTCCTACTGACATTAGGAAGGTGCCATAATAGCATTTTAAAGGATTTTTTAAAAGTTATTTTAGTTCATGCAGTCCCTGCTGGTTCAGTAGATAAAAAGTTGTAATAGCCAAAGAGTTGGTTGGACCTTGAAATTAAAACCATAACTCAGAGTGCTAAGCCTTCATCCTTGGGGACTAGGAATCTTGAGCTGAGGTCCGTGTTTATGTGTGTGAGAGAGTATAAAATATATACACATACACTTTTGCACAGCTTGATTTATTGAGCTGTTGTTTTTAATATTCCTGTCTCACTCCCTTCTAATCTATTCCTTTGTTTTATTTCTTTCTCTTCAGTAATAAGATAAAGAATATTGCATTTTGTGTAATTGACTGCTGCATCTCTGCAGCCTGGATAAGAAACAATGACTATACCTTTGTGTGTTCCTGATATAGATAATGGTTTTGAGGGTGTCTTCATGCTCTTTGTTTCCTTTTTCTTTTGCCGTATATTGAAACATGCTCTGAATACAGAAATACTTTTAAAATTCCACTACCTACTGTATGCCTAATAATTATAATGGTAAGTACTTTGTTCTGAGATACTTTCAGGTATTCAAACCATCCCTCATATTCATTATCTCAGTAATCCATACAACAGCCCTATCATTGCTGGTGTGTTTTGGAGGGTGCAGTAAATGGATGGTAAATCAAAGGCTCATGGTAGTTTACGTGAGACCACTTTGTGAGTTCATGGCTGATGCTAAATTTGAACAGCTGATCCTAAAACTCTGCTAGTGACTTCTAATTCACTCCCTGTCACTTTGCTATACCAGCTCTTGGCAGTCACATTAACTGACATACTTCAGTGTTTATCTTTGGTTTCACTCATTCTGGATGAATTTGGAAGTACTGCAGATAGTGATGTATGCTCAGCAATGATTCTATTCTAGCAAATGCCTCCATCTGAAGCTGTGGATTTGGGGACTTGTTTACATGGCGTTGCATGATTGCTGCCTCTTCCTTATGGGTTCCCATGCTGCTCTCAGTACTGCCTGCACCTTCAATCCATATGGATGGGGCAGAGCTCATGGGGACATGTTATTAACTTGAACTTGTTTGTGGTTGGAGTTCTGGATAAGATATTTTAGCAAATCTTAACCCTTTTCCGTGCTGCCATCTGGCTGTGAACGTAAAAGGTACTCTGGTCCAGCCCTCAGCAATTTTGCTGCATTCAAGAGAACTTGCTTTAGGTATCCTTGGCTGCAACCTTCATCTTATTTTCATGTTTTTTGGGAAATGAAACTGGGTGTTGATGTGCTGAATGTTTTATATGTGTATATAATTCCTTACTAACAGCATGTTATGGTCCTTCCTGGGCTATGCCACTTCAAAGTGGTTGTGAGGGCTGCCTATACGAATACTTCCCCATGTATGTATTCTTTTAAATGTGTCTTCTGAATGCAAAAAGAGTAACAGCTTGAAATTCTCCCTGAAATACTAACTTTCCATGTGATGGCAGAGGTGGTAGTGGACATCACCTTCCACTTCACTTTAGGACCTTCCTGTTCTCTCTAGCTTCAGACCTAAAGTAAATAGAGGGAAATTAATTTTCCCAGCATTGATGTATTGTTATGAACTATTGCTGTTGTAGTCCAGAGTATTTTTGAGTGGTTTGGTCTTGAATAGGTAAGACCCATTAGATTTACGTAACATTTATTGCTGCTGGAGATAAAAGCTGATATTTTTAAATTCATCCGTCTATCCATATATAGATAATATATATATAGATTTAGATCAACATAACCACCGAGGTTTTTGGAGTCTTCTTGAGGGTGCTAATACAGGGACTGTCAAGATGAGGGACTGTGCTTCAAGATTTACCACTATACCACTTTTGTACATAGAATGCCTTCTCCTGCATATTGTAGTGACAAATTCAAAGAGGGCTTGTATCATGTTTTTTCATGTTTCAGTTGTATATTTGAATTGCGTCTTACTGTTCAATGATGATGAGTTTAGGCTTACTATGTTTCGTAAAAGAGAAAGCAGCAACTTCTTAAGTGTTATCACTTTTCAAAGCTCACTTAACTGTTGATTAAATGTAACCTTCCAAGACAATAGGATCCTTCATATGAGACCCTGCTTATGAAAGCTTTGGAAGTATATACCATCTACAGCAAGATGACATCATGTACAAAAATTATATAATGTAAGGTAGAAATTTAGTTCTTCACGGTCTGTGTGGCTCACACAACGGGTCACCTTTCACCTGCACAGGTCTGTCTACAGAAACTGAACGTAGTCCATTTAATTCAGTCTTAATTTGGAGTAAACATGCTTAGGATTATACTGTGAGTCAGAGTGATTTGATGAGAGTTGAGTGTATCCAATTGTGCTGGTTTGTCAAAAGAATGGATGCCATGGGTGGAACATACTCCCCCTTCTGCCTGCTGCTCCACGTACCCTCTTTTTGAAGACTACCGATTCAGTCAGAGTGTATCTGAAGGGGAGCAGGGAGTAGGAAGTAGGAAGAAGAAGGGCAAGGAGAGGTCCTATTGCCCAGGAAGCCTGCTTATGTGACATTGAATGTCACAAGTTGCTTAGGATGATGGCCTTCTGGAGAGTAAAAATACTCTACCAAATGTGCCAGTCACTATATCTCTCTTAACTAAATAAGCTCACATTGGTCCAAAGCAAAATGTGCCAGTCACTATATCTCTCTTAACTAAATAAGCTCACATTGGTCCAAAGCAAAATGTGCCAGTCACTATATCTCTCTTAACTAAATAAGCTCACATTGGTCCAAAGCAATAGTGATAGGCACAGAGGTTAGCAGTTGGGTGTTTGAAACATGATAATCAACTCTGCTGCCTCACACACCTCTATGGAGCAGTATATTCCCAAGGACCCCAGCAAACATTTGGCAAGATATAGCTGTCACCAGTGACTGAAGTTGCAGTGGAGTGTTTACATGGATATTTGTAGGTTGCACCCTTTGTTGACATTGTAGCTAAGAATTATTTAACCATCTGAAGTAAACTTTCTGTAAGTAATGTAGTAGAACTGTGCAGCTCATATTTGGTAACAGGGGAAAGACTTTGGTGTCACGTTTAAAAAACTTTGGGATTGGGACTTGAGGGATAAACATTCTAGTTTCCTCTGAGTCATGAAACTTGAGTAGCAACCTTGGGCCAGATTGTCTCAGTCTAACCTACCGTATTTTCCAGCGTATAAGATGACCTTTTAACCCCTGAAATACTTTGCAAAAGTCGGGGGGTTGTCTTATACGCCAGGTGTGGCGGGGAGGCGCCACGGCCGCCGAAGTTCCTGCCGGCCCGTGGCGCTTTCCCCCTCGCCCGGGGAGAGGTGCCACGGCTGCCGAAGTTCCCGCGGGACCGCGGCGCTTCTCCCCAGCCTGGAGACAGTTTGTTCAAAAGTATGCCTCACTGTTTCCAGCGGGGCTGACTCCCAAAAAACCGTACAGTTTTTTCTTGAAAAACTTAAATCAACAATTAACCAACAGGGATAGGATCGGGATATTCATCACCTTGTCTGTGCTCGCCGGGCAACCTGCGAGGCCAATGGAAGGGCGAGAGACGGGGATAGCAGAGAAAACCACCAACAACCGGGCTTGCAGCACTGAGAGCCGGCGACAGGCTGCAGACCCACAAGCGGCTTTCTCCGCCC
Organism: Ctenosaura bakeri; assembly: GCA_948474755.1. Classification (NCBI taxonomy): domain Eukaryota; kingdom Metazoa; phylum Chordata; class Lepidosauria; order Squamata; family Iguanidae; genus Ctenosaura; species Ctenosaura bakeri. The sequence continues at coordinate 110,178 of CAOLHI010000203.1, forward strand.
TCCCCGCGGCCCGTGTAGGCGAGGACCCGCCAAAGCTCCTCCTTTTCCTGCTGGGCTCCGGCTGTAGCTACCGCCAGCTGCTGTGGGCGTACAGGCAGCGAGGGCTGTGCGGCTCTTCCTTCCTCCTCTGAGCAGCTCCGGCGCCATGGCAGCGCCTCCCCCTAAGCTGGGTGGGCAGGAGGGAGGAGAAGGAGGAGCCAGGGCTGGCCCGGCGGGTCTCCTGTTCCTGCCACCTGGCCATGAGGGCCCTGCTTCTAGCAGCTGGTTGCAGAGGAGCCATTGCTGAAGAAACGTCCAGAGGCAGCCCCGGCGCCCTCCTGGTTCACCAGGCCGGGCCGCAGGGAAGCATGCGCCATCCGTTTTTGCCGGTCCTGGGCTGTCTGGAAGCTGCCACTGCCGCCGCCACCACCTCCCCGTTGCAGTGGCTGGGTCTCCGGCACTGCTGAGGGTGGTCTTTTTCGGTCGGCAGAGCCGCCGCTCTTGCTGCGGGAAGGAACCCCAATGTGGTGACTTGATAGACTGTTTCGGATTTAAAGTGTTGCAGGGGGACGAGAACCATTTCCACACTACACTGTTATAGCGCAATGATTCCACTTTCACCATCCTGTGGAGTCCTGGGGTTTGCAGTTTAGAGAGGGGCCCCTCCCCAAACCCCAAACCCCAGGATTCCATAGGATGTTGAAAGCCTTTTGCTTGTTTGTTCCTGGTGGGGGTTTTGGGTGAACACCAACCATAAAAAAACATGTGAGTCTCCCTGGATGTGAGGATGTTATAAAGGATGAGGGCTCTGGCTTGCTGAGTTTCTGCTTGTTTCCTTGCCTGTAAAAGTGTAGGGATCTTGCCAGAAGAAGGAGAGGTGGCTGTATGTTGTGGGGCTAGCCAAATATCAACAACCTTGGAATCTTACCGGTAACTGTTCTCTTTTTTTTAAAAAAAATGAGAATAAGTCCCATTGAATTGTACAGTGATTTCTGTCTAACTGCTAAAACTACCCTGTGGAGGAGTGTTGAGCCAGTGTGATGTAATGATTTGAACACTGGACTAGGACTCCGGGGCAATTTCCGCACTAGGCTGTTACAGCGTGATAATTCCACTTTCAACATTTGTTGAAGACAGGAAGTGGAAACATATCTACATTTATTTTGCAGAGGATACTTCAAAGGGGACAGGGTATCAAACACATTAAACTACCGGTACATAGAATAGCATGTGAATAAGCGTTGTGCACTGTGCATTGCAATTACAGAATGGATTCTCAACCATGTACATTGACACTGAACTACATTGCCACATTGGTATTCAGCACAGAGGCAGCGTAACATAACTCCACCATCAGATATGTGTGCTTTGTTGAAGTGAATTTGCACTCCACTGAGTACAAAAGCTAAAGTAGAACTTGCAAGGTGCATGTTGTCAAATTAAGTGCATCCATGTATTAGTCCAAAGTAATAACAGAAAACAAATTTAAGGACATATGTTGGATGTATACGATATACGATACTGAAATCAAATCTGATGTTTTTTTAATTTTTATTGGGTGTGCGTTGGAAGAGGGGTAGTCTTATACGGCGAGTATATCCCAAACTCTATATTTTAACTGGAAAAGTTGGGGATCGTCTTATACGCCCAGTCGTCTTATTCGCCGGAAAATATGGTACGTGATAGGGTTCTTGTGAAGATAAAGTAGGGGGAGGAGAGCCATGTATTTCACCCTGAGTTCAGTGGAGGAAAGACGGGATATAAACATAACTAATAATTCATAATGATAATAATAATGGACTATAAAGTACACAGCAATTGCCATCTGGTGGGATTTCAGCTTAATAATTTGTATTTTACTTTGTAATACACTGTGAAGAATACATTGTTTAAAAAATATTATTTGTCTCCTTTAAACGAAAAGTAATGCCTGTCTTGTAAGATACTGATGCTTCTCCATTTCAATAGATTATGAAGAAGCACATTCAAATAAAGAGCTACCTTTTATTACTGGACTTCTTTTTTGACTGTAGCCTGTAATAAATGTAGAAGGAGATGCTATAGACCAGGGCTTGAAGTCAGATCTACTGCTATTTATGGAAGATGTTACAAATATGTTAATTATTTGAAGCCTTTTATTGTTGCAATCTTTTTGTGTATTATACATACTATGCTTTTTTTTCCTTAAGTGCGAGAGAGAAGAAGCCTTTGATAATTATACTCTACATTGGTGAATGCACTCTTGTTTCTGGCAGTTGGAGTCTAAATTGCTATTTAAAAACACCCAGATACAAATTTCCTACAGGGTTTTTTCATTGCATTCACTTGATCACAAGAGCATAGCACTGTATAAATGAGTACGCTTCCCTCATTATGTACTTAGCTTATATCCAGATTCTATATATAACACACAGAAATAAATCTGGATGATTTCCCACGTATCTGAGATTAAAATGCAGAAAACAAGCTTTGTGAGACTCTTCCTCTTCTTGAGGTTATCAGGAAGGGATCCACCCCCCCTTCCTAATCAATTTCCCCATAAACAAAAATAAAAAGTAAGGTTTGCAAATGCCTCCCATCCATCCATGATTTTAGCCATTCAATCCCACTGTAGCCCAATATTGTGTTTTGCATGCCAAGCATTAAAACCTGCCTTCTAAAAGTGGTAACTGTATTTAATAACTAATTACTCTAATGATCCTACAGAAGTGCTTGAGACCTGTTTTAGCAGTGGTGTCAATTGCAGCCATCTGCACAATGAATAAAAGGAACCACGACCCAGCTGTAGAGTTGAAACATGTTGGCATTTTCCTAGGGGCAGCCATATGGTACTTAACGAAAGCGAATTGTTCACGCTGCAAACTGCTCTCTGCTCCTAATGAATGCTAACCATGTTTTTTTTTCCTTCTAGAAAATATTTTTTTCCATAAATGGCATGCAGTATTTTTTTTCAAGATACTGAAAGCATCCACCAAACGACAGGCTATAAATGGAAAATCCCTTTGGGGAAGAAGGAAAGGTGTGTGTCTACATGCACCCGCATGTGCCCAAGATGGGAGTAGCAGGAAGAGACTTTATGACTAATAACTCAGTCCTGTTTTTAGTAGTGCTGTTGCACTTTGCTGCATGTATTCTCAGTACCAAAATTATTAATTAATATATTTTGGGACAGGAAGGTGACAATTACAAATGTAGCTCTCATTTTGCATTGTCTGGGTTTTAAAATAGTTTGAGTTCATAACAGCTTTCTTTCATATACATTTGCATGTATACACAGGCGAGACGGCTGCCATCTTGATCGTCATCTCAGGGAGCTGAACCTGAAATACTAAATACACAAGACTTTATCACTCAAGCTGCAGGCTGTCCTCAAGCAGCAGTTAGCTCTTTTCCAGCTGAGGTCTTTTGCAATATTCTGGGTGTTTTATATGACTGAATATCTAATTCCACTATTTACCAAATGGCAAATCCCATTCTTCTGTCTGATGAATTGCAGCAACAGCCGCTCAGACGGCTGGGGTGCATACTATGGAAGCAACATCTGATTCCTCTTCAGTTGTTGGCACTTTGTTCTCTGAAGCATGGTGAATGGGAACAAGGACAACCCTATACAATTTGAATGCTCACTATATCACCAAACTAATTAGTCCTGACTGGCTACCAGCGCCTGAGGAAACTGTACAACTGGCGCTATAGGAGAAGAATGGCATAAATGATGCTCTGCATAGTTGCTACCACATAAAATTATTGCAATAAATCTACAGCCATTTCCATAAGGCAGTTAATGTGGTTTATGTGGGATTTGGAGTATTTCTACACATCCCAAACAAATGCAGCCTAAGATGTTCCTAGGAATAGTAGAAATTTCTTAAGTCAAATTATTCTGGTAAAGTAATTAACACGAGGGATAGTATCTTGTGGATGATGGCTTTGTTGTGGGAAATCAGGATGCTGCTTCAGTATCCACACATCCACATACAGAGAAGTGTTGTGAGTGGGGTGCCGATGAGCTGACAAACTGTATCATGCAAGTCTACCTATTGATTTTTACATGTCATTTTATTACCAAACATATAAAAAAAGAATATAAAACATTCCTCAGATAACTATTAAACTGTTAAAGATACTATGCATATGTGGATCCTCTATTTATGTGCTGTATTAAATATTATACCACTCTTTTCTGAATCAATCTCACATTTTCAATATTCTGTATATAAATGGTATATCAGAATAGTCCACTGACAGATGTCAGATCAGATCAGCTAGGTTAGTGTTTCCACAAAAATACTGGAGGGGTAGGGGCTCTAATCATCATATTTCTCTCTTTTCTAATTTTAATCCAATATGTCAATTTTACACTTTTAATTAAGGACCAGTTCTTAATTTCCCATTCACTGATTATGGGTATCTGCTTGTTTCCATTATGGGTCCAAACATCCTCACAGTCGTTAACAGAGAATAAATTAAAAGTTCAGTCCTCCACACATTTTCTTGGAAGTAAATCCCATAGAATTCAGTGTAGCTGGTTCCCAGGAAGGCACATATGGTGTTACTTTAGTATAAGTATCAGGTCCGACGAGATTTTTGGTCCAGTTTCTTTTGTTCATAATTAAAACTTCTGAGTTGCCAGAGAGATATTTTTAGGAGCTGCTGGAGGTGCTCCAAAGGTGTGAGCTGTGTTTGTGTGGTGAGTGCTTAGGAGAAGGAGGAGGTACAGCTGTGGTGTTTAGCCAGACGCCTATTTGCTCACAGCTAAATGAGGGAAATCTGTCATTCTTAAGGTAATGCCTAATGGTCATTTGTGACCATTTGTTGCATCATTCAAAATTACTGCATCATTCACAGTGTGGACTGGGTTTGGACCAACTCCATGTGCCAGTTTCATTCAGTTTTGCCAAGGAAGAGAAAGATCATTAGTGGTTCTGCTTTAAAAAAGCTAACGTTACTGGATGTGCACCTATGTCCATGTATACACAGCTCACATTCTTCACCTTTTTGTTTGACATGTCACGTTTTTCTCATGGGTGGAAATGTTATCCCTGTTATTTTCTGCTTTCCTACTGATAGCTGATGAGGACTCATGCGGCTTCAGATTTCCTAAAGTGAGATTTTGATTTGAACCAGAGATGGACTTAATAGTCTCTGAAGCAATCTAAGCTGATCTTTGCTTCTTCTTCTTTTTTCTTATTTATTGAAGTGGGGCCTGAACTTAGTCTTCTGCTCAACCCATACTCTGTGTGAAAAGACTTGCACGGGGACATCTCAGACCTTAGATTACTTTAGAATGTATTCCAACGCTGCAGGGTGGATCTTGCCAGCCATTAGATTGTTCATGTTCTTCCACTTCCTTTCATTAGTTTCTGGTCAAGGTAATTTTTCAAAGAATGAGATCAAATTCTTGCTGCTCCTGAAACAAGGGAAATTTCTCAACTGATCTAACACATTAAAGTAGGAAATGCTAGTTTTCTTCTGTTTTTATCCGAGTCAACATTTGCTCTTTTTGTCCAGAAGAACAAATGTTGCAGATAACTTTCTCTCATTCATTTAATTTCCGATGTGCTATTTATATAGTTTTTAAAAAATAATTATAAGTTATTATTGTTAACTTCATTTGTATCCCATTTTTCCCAGAAGAACAAATCAAGACAGCTTATAAGTTAAAACAGATATCATAGGGTTAAAACATATAAGTGGCCAACATTCAAATGCAATAAAACTATCAATAACTTTTAAAACAGTTTAAAATATATACTCATTAACAAGAAAAAAAAATGCCTTCAAACTGGAATTCTTAGGGGTTTTTTATATCAAAGAATCCTTTTCGTTAGTTTAAAGCCTGCATCCTCAATTTAGGTCAATAAATTTCCAAAGTAGCTAATTAATGTTGCTTTACAAGAGCATCTGAACAGAGCTTATATACGTGTTCTTTTCTGGTTTATTGTGCATATGATAGAACATCGAGGTTGGCATGTAAGCATCTTTGGTTCAGAACATAGTGGCCATATATCCTTTTTTTTTCAAAGTTTAAAGTGGTTCTCAGTTTAAAGAGCTGACAGGGATCGTCCTCTTCTGCAATGTTTCCTGTGTTTGAAAGGCTGCCCTGCCCAGCTCTGATGTACAGATAAAGGGCTTCAAGGAGGAAGAACAGTGACATTTTCCCATCCACAGTAAGCACTAGGACAGCAGACTCAGAACAGACACAGTTTACTTGGTCACCCTTTTCCTCTTTCAGGTCTGACATACATATAAACGGCACATTCAGTTTTATGCAAATTGGAGTTCTCTCCTGTCTTCCTTGTTCAACAATTCGGGTTCTCTTTTCTGGGGGATTTTCAAGTGGTAGTGACAGTTCAGAATTTCGATGTCACTGCTTTTAGTTGGCTATGTGTCTCTTTCTTCAAAATGCAGAACTATAGTCAAAATGTAGAATTCTGGGAGTTTGTTGCTTGGAAAAGTTGCATTTTCTGAGTTCTGCAAAAATGTCTACCATCTTGGATTATACCCTTCCCATGGTTTGTTCGAAATTGTTAAATACTAGTTGTATAGATATGGTTTAGTTAAAAGAATATGTGTTAAAAGTTATTGGTAATTTGGTAATTAATTGACAGAATTAATTATTATAAAAATACTATGATTTTATTAATATTATAAATACATAAGTTGGAATTTAAGAGTTAGAATAATTTAACATTAGAATAGTAGAATTATATCAATCATAGTGTTTCTTTTCTAAGTATTTGATAAAAGGTTTAAAACATAATGAGCAACAAAGTTAAAATTGAGTTTAAGTAATATTACGAGTTAAGTACATTTATTTAGTAGGAGCTGTTTGCAAGAAAGGCAGGAACCAATTTTTAAATAGTTGTAGTTTTTCCTTTATTAGTTTAGTTAAGTTTTGATTATAGTTTAATTATATGTGAGTTATATTTGTAATGTTTGGTGTTGTTTTGGATCGTCTTTTTAAAATTTTTATTTGATGTCTGGTTTTGTATGGTTTATGTGTATATGTGTTTTGTGTTTTTAGGTTTATGTTTAAATGCTAATAAAAATTGTTTTAAACAAATATTAAATAGTCCTTTGCCATTGTGTTTCCAAGTCCAAATAATATTTCCATTCTCCAACCTGTTGTGGGCTGGAAGTGGTACAAAGTGGTAAAGATGGCTTTAAAGGTGCCCTTGATACAGTAGACCCTTATGAGACAAGTGAATTTAAGACGAGGAAAGCAGTCATTGTACTTCTTAGTGGCTTAGGGGCTTAATCCTCCTTCTGCACTATTATGCAACTTTTTTTTATAACAGTAGCATAATGCAGTAATAAGTGTTGTGCTATTGATTCTGTTTTGCCAGGCATTCTTAAGCTGAAAGCGAATATTTATTTGGCAAATAAAATCTCTTTTTGTTACATAGTTGTTGTTTTTTAGGTAAAAAAAAATACCCTTTTCTACATTGGTGGAATTTTTTATAGAGGTTAACAGTAAAGGAAGATCACTTTATTCTGCAATGGGGGAAAAGTAATCATTTCATACATTCAGATACCAGGACAGTTACAGAGTGTTGTGCCACTGGAATTGTTGCTTATAGTCTTCGTCCTTCTGTCCATTTGTGCCATTTCATCCCACCTTCAGAAATAACAGAGCAAAAGCATTATGGAGGTGGCTTTGTAGATTAACTATTTAAATTGCTAATTCTAGTGCATGTATGTTAGTATTTCATCTAAAACATTTGAAAGACAAATCCATTGGCTTTAACTACCACAGAAATGGAGGGGGATGAAGCAAGCATTTTTCAGCATAAAGAGCAATGGTTGAATATACTTGTTAAATAGAGTGCACACAGGTAGTCAGAAAAGCTAGAAAAGTATACAAATAAGCAAAACAATTGTCTAAAAGAAATTTTGGCTAGAAGTAGAAGGCTAACTGTGGTCTAGGGTACCAGTTGTCTAATTTGTAAGCATAGGGAGCTGCCTCATCCATGTCAGGATATTCGTGGGTGTTGGTGAGCTGAGGGAGAGTAGAGATTTGCCCAATGAAAGACCTGTTATCTGATCCTCTGAATTTGTTTATTATTTCATCCTGTGGGTAGGCAGCCACCTGAGATTCCCCACAAGAGCAGTATTGGGTACTTGCCTATAACATTCTGACTCCTCAGTTGTGTCTTCTGGATGAATTCTTCTCGGGCTACCTGATGTGAGGAACTGGCAATAATTTTTCCAAGATGCCAGGGAGCAGCACTACATTTGTGCCTATTGGCTATAATTGTTTCTTTTTTGGAAACTCTCCAAGAACTGGGAACTCATGACTGGCACTGGTCAGTGACCAGCACAGAGTAGCATTGCTATAAATCTTACATCTACTCAAGTTCATGTGCACAAGGAATGAAATACAGAGATACTATTCCTTTTGGAAGGGAAGAAGTTGTAGATCCCCTTTACGGATAGTAAATAAATGAATACATAAATAGGGCTGTAGGAATTAATGAGTCATGAGTAACAACTTTAAACTTCACCTGTGAAGGCTAACATGTAAAATGGAGGATATTTTTGTTGTATTTTGCTGCACGGACAACACGGCTACCCCAAATATGTTTCTGTGTAAAATGGAAAGATGCTCAGTTTGAGTTGTCCTGTGTCACTTGTCAACTGGCAGCAACAGCTCTTACTGGTGTCAGGACAACTCCAGTGAGATGCCACTGCTGACCTTCAAGACCACCCTCAATCTCCATCCTTGTTGTGTTGTGTAGAATTTAGTAGGTGCAGGAAGATATGGGGCATAGTGGCTTCATTCTTGCCCGTTTTCACTGGGCAGTAAGCTGGCACACCCGTATACAAACCATATCTGTGACTTGTAATTCTCCCCAGGCGTTATCTGATAGATGTTCTTAAACTATCTGGAAATGATGCTGTTTGGGATTATATAGTTTTTTCAGATGTTTCTGTAAGCCACTTTGAGCATTGGTCTACCATGGTAAAGCAGCACACACATAAATCTTGATAGTGAATGATGCTGTGGATGATGACACTGAGCATAGGCGTAGTTGGGTAAGTTTGGAGACCCCCAAAGCAGGATGCCCAGATTTGTGGAATTCCTATTCTAGAGAAAGCTATGCTTGTTAAATATTTTTATGTTGTACGGCTGTTGGACCACCTTCAAGGGCTAGGGGACACATTGTACCCGCAGAGGACCTTGGAAAGCAATACACTTCATTCTTGCTCCTGTGTGCTCAACCCCTGAAAATGCGGGGAGGTGATAACCCCAAAATGGCTGTTAGTGTCTGCACAGCCTATAGGGGATGTGGTTGGACATTTTCCTGCATTTGGGAGCATTTTTGCCAAGAAAAGACATCTGTACTGGCCTGCTTTCAAAACAGAAAATGAATGTCAACCACTTACTTTTAGGCCCACATGGACCTTATCAAAGGCAAAGTATTCCTCTTCAGTGCCCTCCATTGCAGTGATGTTATTGAGAACACCACCTGCAGGCTTTTGATGGCAACTTGGCAACACTCTTGGCAACTTAGAGGTGATTCTTAACTATGGCTAATTTTGGTCCACCAGGACGTCCTTTGGGCAGCTTGCTGAACCTTGTCTTAAAGGTGCAGAAACTCTGTGAGGCAAAGGCGTGGTTTAAAAAATAGGTAAAGGGGGGGGGAATCAAAATTCCTTGGGCTTCAGGTTGTGATTCTTCTCTGCATTACATGCAAAAGTCTAAAGAATCCCAACCTTCTATTCTCTGTCTATGAATCAACCTTGAAGGGGATGCTTCTGAGTGGGAAATGAGCAGTGTGTGTGCAAGCTGATCAGCCCTTTCACCCCATGATTTGCATAATGAGCACATCATTGAATAATTTGGAAATGTGGCTGCCTGGCTTTTGGGAACACTAAGAGAACTAGGAAAGACAATAATGCTTAGTCAGGTAGAAGGTAGTAGGAAATCAGAAAGACCATGTTACAGATAAATAGACTCAATCAAGGAATCCAGGACCCTGATTCTGCAAGCCTTGAGCGGGGCTATTGATAATAAGGATGACAGTCCAAGTCCAACTTGACTTGAAGGCGGTTAACAACAACAAGGGGGCATCATGAGAGTGAGAGAGATTGAGTGCTGAGGCCTGATAAGGAAGAAGAGTTAGAAGATGGAAAGGCTGAATGAGCACCAGTGTGGAGACAGTGAAAGACCAGCAATGGGAGGAAAAAGAGTGATGGATGAGAGAAGAGAAACAGCACTGGAGTCTGGGGTACAAAGTGTGTCCCGTACAGGCTGAAGCACTACCAGGGCAGAGAGAGAGAGAGAGGAAGCCTAGCATGGGAGTAAAGGAGAGACAGGAAGTCAGAGATAACAGAGACCTCATCCTGAGGTTAGAGTATGGCAGAAATGGATTTTAAATGAGGGTGAAACTGGGTAGTTTTGCTGGTGAAAAATGAAGAATTCCCTGCTCATGTGGCTCACCATCCAGACATGTTTGATTCTCAAGAGCTGACTGCTCCTTCCAGTAACAGCAATCCCAACAGCAGCTATATTTTTCTCTAACATTGCAAGCAACCAGGAAGGGATTTCATATTTTTGTGGGCAAGATTGCATCTCTGTGTTAGTGTTTTCACATTTCATAAAGTTTGTCACTTCTAGAAAATAGTAACAATGCAAGTGAAAGAGAAAGAGTGCATTCAATTACAGAATACCAAACTTGCCTTTTTAGCAGTGGGGCTAGTAAACAACTTTCCAAAGATAAAACTAGATTGCACAGATTATTGTAACAGTATACCATACACTTCATTTTTATTTTTTAAAGTTCTTGGGGTGAATTTTCAACTCGGCTTGTATTGTGTAGCATTTTGAATGTATAGCTCAGCATGTGTAAATACTATGTTATTTCCTCTCCTTTTAAACTTCTCTTGCATGAAGCAGGTGCAGCCTTATGAATCTGGATTAATAGAGGGATGGACAAGGTATTTATATTTAAATAAAAAGAATTCTATTTATTCCTGACCTTTCCTATCTCAACAGCTATCTTTTCCTAGACATTGTCACTTCACACTATGCCAGCAGGGAAAGGTAGCACAAACTTAAATAGTGTAATTTTTAAAATAGAAATGCAACATTTTAAAGGGTGGGGGTGGCATTAGATTTTGAGCTGACATTTGGTATGTCAGAGAGAACTGGCAAGACAGAAGTGGGGTCTCAGCCAGGATTTTACTAAGAGGAAACTCCAGGAATAAACAGAGTGGGTGTAATGCAGAATCTTTGGTACAAAGGCAGTTTGCAAAATTTGTTACTATATATACAAGGTAAGGGAAATGCAGTGGAGATTAATGACTTATTGTGTGCAGAGCTTTGTGGTGTGATGTCATCTTGGTGGATATCCTGGAATCTCTTCCTAGAGTATCAGTTCTACTGCTTGCAATCCAAACTCCTTATTCTTCAGAGTTGCTAGATACTCAGTTCTGTAAAGATCCAACCTTGAGATGGTATTCCTTTTTGCAGTGCTCAGTGTGTATTACCCCAAAGGTCCTTTTTCTGGCTCTGTGCTTGGCCTTGACCCCAAATATTTTCAAGTGGAAATAAATACATGTCAGACACTCTGCACACATATACTGCCTGACCATGTGTGTGTCAGAACTGCATCAAAGTACATTGTTAGCTCCAAGTGGTCCTTTGATTTGCTTGTGAAGATGTTTGCTGGGCGTTGTAAGATTGAGTTATGCTTGGGGCATCAAACCGCAAACAATAGTTGGAAAACACAAACTCGTAATAATGGTAAAACCAGACAGCAAGTAAGAGACACATCTCAGATACAATACAAAGAAAGAGGTTTTTTATTTCTGTGCATTTGGTTGTTGTGCTTCCAGTTTTAAGGAAGTCGATTTGTACTACAAATTAAGAATATATTTATATTGATCTAATTCAAACACTGTTGATAAAAACTTGCACAAATTATTTATTCTGAAGCTGCAAATTATTGCAGATCAAAAAGAAATTTACAGAAAATCTTTTTCTGATCCCTCAATAATGTCAGTATATATATGTGTGTAGAACTTGCCTATGTTTGTATTTGGCATGCAGCTAGCCTTTCTCCTTTGACTGGGACGCCGGACCACTTACAGTAGATTAAAACAGATAAAGTGAAAATAGATAAAAGAAGATAAGAAACAAACAAACAGAAAGTTAGTTTACTAAAACACACTTAAAGAATTGTCATATTAAACAACCTGGTATGCTTTTTAAAACTCCTTAAAAACGCATTAAGATTATAAAAGGTATAGCACCAGTCTGTTAAAAGGCCTTTCTCCACAGCCATTCAGTAGTTAAAAGCCTGCCTGAGCAAAAATCTTTGGGATCCAAGCATCTTGACATAGAGTTGTCTTTCCCTGTCAGCAGAAAAACAACAGCTTAGCTGCCCTTGGAAGTTCAGCAGCTTGGGAGAAGTCAGCATCTATTACTCTTGGTACTGTTTCAGTAGTATTACTACTAGTAGTAGTAATGATGATTATGATACATTAGTTTAGCTGAGTCATTGATTTCATTAAATTAATATCTCTACAAAAGGCAACAGATTTTTCATGCTATATCTCATAGCCTTCCAAATCACAATGAAGTATGCACGTTCTCCTGTTAGATTTCTCTAAGATGCATAATTTTATTCTGGACACAGAATTTGTAACAAAACAATTTTGGTAACAGAAAACACATAAATAATTCTGTCTCTCTCTTTAGGCACACATGTGAATACATACAAACACACAGTTTGTACTTTCCTCCCAAACAGCTTCTTTCATGGTTTATCACATGAAAATAAGCAAATATTAGTGTTTTTCACCGAGATGTGAGGGTTTGGTATCCACTTTGATGTACATTTGTGTTCATATTGAAAAGGGGTTATCAATTCTAAATTGTTTTGCATTACCTCCAGTAGTTCCAGTTTCAAGATGATTTTCCACATAGAATAGTGACCCAGTATGCTACTCACAATCTTTGTTTTGATGTGCATTGATATTTTTTTTTTCTGCCTTGCTATGTGTGCTGGATTTGTTGAAGCTGCAAAATCTTCTGAACTGGTGAGCTTCACTGTTTGGCCACATCCTACACAAAGGGTGGAGATCTTGTAGCCCTCACAGTTTTTTGGATTGCAGATCCCAAAATTCCTTACCATGGGTTTGTTGAATTTGGCTCCTGGGAGTACTAGTCCAAAAACATTTGGTGAGCTACAGGATTCTCAGCATGGTCCTAACACAATGAATACTGAAAAGATTGGTGAATACAGCTGTCATCTACTGTGTAAGGTATTTCCTTCCCCCTCTTTCTCTCCCAGTGGACCACAAATGGAAGCATTTGTTGCTAGTGTATTTTACACATTTTAAAATGGTTGCTTTAAACCTTATGAAACAGCAACAAGGATTTGACCTGAAAGTTTACAGCGAGATCATTCAGAGTTCAAAGCTGTTAGTTCATCCATAATTCAGATGGTGTGATCACAGGGTTGGTAACTTCGGTGGTATTTAAATTAACCTGATCCTCTGGAGTCTTGGGGCAGACTTGTAACTGACTTTGAGGATGCTAGTGGGATGGAGTTGTAGATACTGCTAGTGTTTTGATTCTAATTTATTACAGGCTTAATTTTTAATAATAACACAAGTACGTGTTCATCTATGCATTATATATAAGTATATGTTATGGTGTGTGAAACGTTTACTGATAGGAGCATATGCAGATACATAATGTATTGATTGGTATTTTGAATATATAACTTGCATTTTCTGAGTTTTTACAGTTCTGCTGTTCTGAAATACCCATGGGAAATGGCCTTCTGACAATAGAAGTACAAGGATGGCAGAAACTTCAAAGCGCTTACACCATTATACTTTCTACTTTAGAATGATTGGGTCTGAGGCTGTCAATCCCTCCTGCTGAGTCGCCTCCTCTCCCTCTTGCAGCTCATCCTTTCTTCTTTCATTTTAAGACTACCATAATTTGAGCTGTCGATCCAAACGTCACAGTTCAGTTGCATTACATTGTCAGAAAACTTGCAGTGGATTGCTGCTTTTTGTGTCTCTTGGCAAGCATACCTTATATCTTTTGTTTGGTCCTAAAGATATAAAATAGAATTTAATGTGTTAGCTTGGAAAGCTGAATAAGCTGAGGTCATATACCTTAGAAAAGGGGGCAAAAATGAAAATTGAATAGGAAACTCTCCCTTATTTGTACCATTCCAGGTAACTTTTGCTCTAGTTATTGTTTAAGGATAGTGTGTCCCTTCTGAATATTCATTACCTGAAGGAGGGAATGGGTTGGATGAAGAAAAACAAACTGAAGAAGACAGAGGTGCTTACTGTCACCAGTCCTAGCCTGGGTTTGAAGATGTGTCAACCAGACCTGGATAGGGTTACACTCCCCCTGAATGACTGTCTGCTGCCAGGGAGTGCTTCTGGATCCGTCAATCCAAGTGACAGTTCAGATAGCTACAATGGCTGGGAGTGCCTATTACCAGCTTCAGCTGACAAGCCAGCTGTGCCCTTTCCTAGAGCTGGAGGATTTAAAACATGGTAGTGCATACACTGGTAACCTCAAGGCTGGATTTCTGCAGTGCACTGTACATTGGACTACCTCTGTGCCAACTTCAGTCAGTTCAAAACATGGCAGCCAGATTGGTTATTGGTATCCCTAGAAGTGATAATGTTTTACCAATATTAAAATCACTCTACTGTCTGCCAATTAGTTTCTGGGCAAGGTGCAAAGTGTTAGTTTTTACCTTTAAAACCCTACATTGTTTAGATCCAGGTTACCTGCAGGATTTCTTCCTCCCGTGTAGTCTGCCCCATACATTCAAGTCCTCTGGGGAACTTAAACTAGTCAGCCTGAACTAGGTTGGCAACTGTCAGCCAAAGGACTTTTATCTTCAGCCACTCCTACACTGTGGAACAACCTTCCAGAAGAGATTCAACAGCTGAATGAATACACTGTCTGAATTTAAAACTGCATTAAAGCCCAGTGTCTTCCAGCAGGCCTGTCCAGATTATTTTTAAATCATGAATTTTAAAGTATGGACTGATTGTTTTAATGTATATTGGTTTCATATGATTTTTTACACTGGTGTTATGTGTTTTGAACTGGTATTACGTGTTTTATTTTAATTTGTTCTTCCTCTCCACAATCTATGGAGAGAAGTGGGTAAAAAATACAGTCAGCTCTCCACATTTGCAGGTTTCACTTTTGCAGATTTGATTATTCATGGATTATTTGCTGTTACCTCTGCTGCCTCACTATGCCATTTTTTTAATAGGGACTGCAAGCCTCATGAGACTTAGAAACTGCAAATGAGGCTTGTTAATTCCCTATTAAAAATGGTGCAGGGCAGCAGTGGAGATGCAGTAAGCCCCACCAGCCAGCCACTTCTACCTTGTGAAGGAACCTTGATGCCTCAAAGGAATCCATGGTGGTTTGAATATGATGATCATACTTTTTTGTGTGTTAAATATGGTTTGGGAAGGGCTATAGTTATTCATGTTTTTTTCACTTTCACGGGAATCCTGTGCCCCTAACCCTGGTGAATGTGGAGGGAGGGCTGTAATAACAACAAGAACAACAACAAATTTCTAGTTACTGTCTATGTTGTTCAGTCAGTACAGCACATAGCTTAGTAGAATCCTGAAGTGCTGCTGAAGTTCTCAGGAAGGGCAATGATTACCTAAAAAGGAAAACAACAGTACAAAGCTAGCACTTATTTGAAAGGGAAAGCTGTTTCTCTTTTCTCTTGTTAATACGCTCTGCATTATATTACAAAATAACAGGAAAAGGGTTACCAACTAATGAGTCTTAATAGTACCAAACATCAATTTATCAGTTCTTCAAATCTTTACAAGACACTCATTAAACTAATCTCAATCATTATGTAGGTGGCTTGGAATCAATCCCGTGATCCTGTACTGCTGTTACAATAATACTGTGCGGTAGGTTATACAGCAGCCCTATTAAATAATACAAGAAAGAGTTTGAAGCATGGCACGAATGACCCGAAGCAACATTAGCAGTCTCAGGTAGCAAATCTGCAAATGGATTATTTTTTTCTTCAATTATGGCTGTGCAGAAGCAAAACCACGCATCTGAACAATGTTGATGTAGGTTACTATTTGAAATGCAAACTCATATACAAATTTCTTCTTGAATATTCTCCTTTCCTATGCAAAATCTCAGTGCAAAAAGCCCCAAAATGTGAGCAGCTTGATAAGCAGTGTGGTTTGAAGGCTCCCACATTTTCTCATTCTGGCTTTTTTTTCTGCCTGCTTTCTTATCATATTTCCACTTGGGTAAAGCAAGCCTTGATTTTGTACTGATGTTTGACTAATAAACTCAGTCTGGTGTGCTGGTTTTTTTTCCCCCACACCATTCTTAAATTTGTTCTGAACTTCATGGTATAAACTGGCTATGCTGGCTGATTGTTGTTTGTATGGTATTTATAGAGAGCTTGGTCATAGTGTTACAGTATTACATAAATAGCAGAATTCTTGGGCAAGTATCGCTGCCCATTGAATATGGTAGTATAAGAAGCTGCGTGTATTTTGAGTTATATCATCTAACTACAGAAGCTGTTCAGGATTTCAGAAATAATCTACCCAGTCCTCTCAGGAGCTTGTTGTTGTTGTTGTTCTTGTTGTGTGCGCCTTCAAGACATTTCTGGCTTATGGTGACCCTCTGGTGAAGCTATCACAGGGCTGAGAATGTTTGAGGTGCCCAAAGTCACCCAGTGGGTTTGCATGGCTGAATGGGGAATCAGACTCTGGTCTCCAGGGTCATAGTCCAGTGCTCTAACCACTACACCACAACACTGATTCTGGAGATTCCTAGCCTAAAGCATCTGCTGTACCATTCAGATAGACCATTGATGGTGGAACATGTAGATACTTGACATGTTTACTAGGTTGTATCCAGTGTGTAGTTCTGATCCTGCTTAGTTGCCTTATAGTTCTATTACAGGAGGCACATGCCAGATGAAAGGAGTATTCACCATTGGGCAAATCCTTCCAGGCATCACAGATGTCTTTGAGGATCAAGTTGCTTGGATGGAGACTGACATACTCGAGTATTTTAAAGCAATATTGGAGCACATACAATTTCTGTGAGGCTGTCAAATTAATGTTTGACAGCTAACCATCTTGAACATGGTGCAAAAATCTGTGGATTTGTTGATTTTGTCTTTGGATGATATTGGTCATCCTGAACCTAAACAAAACAAGAGACTATTGTAATCCCAAACAAATCTGAAAGAAAAGAGTGACCAATCTGTTTGGAATATTATTGTTAGAAGGTTACCATTGACAGAGGAATTGAACCATATGTATCGCCCAGAGTTCCTTTGAAAAGTGAGTAAGGTAAAAGATAATAAAATCTCAAAAGTTTACAAGCAGGGATTAAGGGTAGAGTTTGCAGTGTGATATTTAAAAAGTAGTTTGTTTTCATTGTCATTCTCCCTCCCTCTCGTTGTCCCAGGCTGTTTATCTGGAAGAATCCAAATGATATATTCCAAGCTAGCACTTGAACAATATTATATCCTTCCTCCACTACTTAATGAGCACTCACATAACTATAAAAGTAGCTAAAAAGTTACTGGGGGAAGATAATCATGTTATCCCAAACCATGTTGTACCAAAGTCAGCAAAGAGCCTTGTGGCACTTTTAAGACTGATAAGTTTTATTTGGCATAAATTTATGGACTGCATTATCCACTGCATTGGCTGCATCTGATGAAGTCAGGTAGTGGCGATTCAGGAGCCTCCTACAACCCATGGACTGTACTCATCCTTAGACCTAAATTGTAAAAAAGAAAAAGAAAGAAAGAAAAGGAGAATATCTTAAAAATCTGTGAGTGGTTCTGAGGTCTGTCAAGTCCCACATTCTGTTCCCAGTGTGGCCAACCATGTGCCTAGGGATAGGGATGCAGCCATGTCTTCTAATCATCTTCCATCCTGTTTCCAATTCTTTCTTTTTCTTTTTTAATCCATCCTGGCTTGTGTTCACCATTCTGTTTATGCTAGTGAATCCCATAGTTTAATTATGTGCTATGTGAAAAACTGATCTATCCTGTACCTGCTGTCAGTGATGTTCGCTCAAGGGCCCCGAGTTCTCTGATTCCACTTAGTACATAATTTTATACACTATTGCTCTCTCTATTTGCTTGTGTGTGTATACATGCCTTCAAATTGCCTGTTGACGTATGGCACCTCAGTGAATTCCAAGGCTTTTCTTAGACAAGGAACACTCAGAGGTGGTTTCGCCAGTTCTTTCTTCTAAAATATAGCCTACAGCACCTGGTATTTGTTGGCAGTCTCCCATCCAAGGACTAACCAGTACTGATTCTGCTTAGCTTCCAAGATCAGGCAGGATCTGGTGCCTTTAGGGTATTTGAGCCACCCCCCTCCCATGTTTATTCTCCTTTTTTGTCGGAATCCACAGTGGGCAGAATATGGTGATCATACTTTTTTGTGTGTTAAATATGGTTTGGGAGGGCCTAGAGTTATTCATGGTTTTTCCCCTTTCATGGGGATCCTGTGCCCCTAACACCAGAGAATGTTGAGGGATAACTGTATTATGATTATGATTTGTGTTCCGTTCCTTTCCTAATGATTCCCATTGCCTTTTTAAAAAAGAATAGGTATGCACCATTTTTTTTTTATTTGACCTGTCCATCACAGGCCCAAGATCCTTCTCCTGATCAGTCATTGCAAGTTTATATTTGGGTGTAGTCACTTTGAGAGATTGAATATAATGGAGAGCTCAGATAGATCGTTAATCTCCATGTTCCAGCTGTTACCTTTTGTTTGTTTGTTTGTTTGCTTGTTGGGGAGTAATAATGTGGGGTAGAGTTCCAACTTTCTCAACGAGCTGCCATTAGACCTCATTAGAGTTTGTTGGTTTTGTGTTGTAATCCCTCTATTTCAGCTAACCAAGAAACTATTTTCCTATGGACAAGTGAGCTAATGGGCTCAGTAAAAGCAAAAGAGATTTGAATCAGGGCAAAAATGTTGTCGGTTATTCCCAAATGGACCCTATTATGTGTGTAAGGGTAGAGAATAACAAGGTGGATTTTTTGTTGGGTGGGAGCAGAGACAAATCAAACAGGAAGATACCTAATAGCCTTTCTATGAGGGGAGGCTTGTCTAGTAGGTAGTAATGATGCAAATCCTCTGAACAATTTGTATAAAGGATGCAACACCTGCATTCTCAGAGGAAATACAAACACTGATGAACAGAAATAAACGGCTTAGCTAAAAATAAACAAAAAAGGAAACAGAAATCTATGCTTAATTTTCCACACACAAGCTGTTCAAACAGCTAGGCATAATGCTAGGATGCAGAGTATGTCAACATAAATGGCCTTATTTTTTGGATAGTTAAAACTTGGCAGTGGATTTAGTAACTTGAATGTTAATAATAAGGCTAAAAGCTTTTCAATCAAATATCCTTAAGCAGCAGGGGCAGTGTAGGAAATAACTCCCCCACCTCATGTACGGACAAGTATCTCTTGACCTACATCACTGATGTTCTATGCTGTGATGAGGTTTTCCTTGAAGAAAGTAAAAGTGCAGGATCGCTGCATTACTCAGCTGTAATCCTTTGAAACTATAGTCCAATGTATTTCTCAACTGTAGTCCTTTTACTCCCACCAAAAGATAAGTGGTATCTTCCACTAAAGTTCCATGATAGTTGTTTTGTAGCAGAAGTAGCTTTTCAATGATATTACTTGAAGCAGTTATTTCCCCTGCATCACCAAATCCACTTTAAATTTATTGTTTAAGATGATGACGCAGATGATAAATTAGAAACTTTCTGCTGGAAGAGAAAAAGACCTAAAAGTTATCCATGACATAATTCTTCTGAATCCTGAGTGCCAGCCTTAAGATGCTAGAATAGAACACTAACAATAAATATTTAATATCACCCAAGATTAAACTACCCTGATACACTCTGGTAAATTGAAGTGGCTGCTGTTGATGTTTAAGGTTGATTTTAAAACACGATTTTGGCAATACTGACATCTACTAGATAAATTTTGCAACTGGCAAGACAAATGCTGGGCATTTAGTGGTGGAAGAAAGTAGCTTCTCTTTCCCTCTTAAGAAATTTATGTTCTGTACAGCTTCCAGCCGTAAGGAATGCTGTATACTCTGGCATCTTCTTTATTCTCATTGGAGTGCCAGCCAGAATTATCCACTGAATAAAAAAAAAATTGAATTAAAAGATAATAAATTGCAAGAGAGTTTGGGCAACAAACAGATAAAGCAGTCTTTCTTCTCTGAGACTTCAATTTTTGAGAACAGCCTAGGGCAGTGAGTGAAATTGGTTTATTAGTTTCACTTTGGTCACTGGCTAACATCATTCCACATCCCAAAAATGCCACATTTAATTCTGCCTGATTTGGAATAATTGACCGATCAGGTGCAAGACCCATGAAGTGAGCTTTAAATTACATTGTACCCCTAAGGGAGCTGACTGTTGAGACATGTGCTAGTGTAGGTGGAGTTGTATAACACCTATCTCTGCTTTACATTTGGCCTGTCAAAATTGCCATGACATTCTAATATAGAACTTTGTACATCTAAATTAGTAACAAATGTGTGCCTTGCTGTAACTCAAGTTAATTTTGGAGAAAAATAAACAACCTTACAATTCATCTGAGTACATTCAGATTGTTTGCTATAACTGTGTGCATATTTATTTCTCATCATTGTACGCCATTGTTGGCTGCCAGTGGCACTTAACAATAATGCCATTTCCTAGGCATAAGCCTTTTAACAGAGTAGCCATCTTTGGTATGCTATGACTTTTTGTCTTCGTTGCTGGAATTTTTTACTGTTGTTGTTGTTGTTGTTGTTGTTGTTGTTGTTGTTGTTGTTGTTATTATTATTATTATTATTATTATTTTAAATGACAAGAGGAAAGACATCCGTTTTTCACTACAAAGATAGAAATATATATAGCTCTCATGTGTGGTACATGAAGCCAAACCATGGTTTGCAACCGTCAGAACTGAGAAACAAACATAATGAGAATTTCTAAATAAACAACCATCACAGCTTTTTGTTTTGTTTTGTGTTCTCTCAGCATCATAAACCAACTTTTCTCTCAGATGCAGCAATCCCTGGAAGTGAGATGAAGAACGTGCCTAGTTTTATTAGTTTAGACATCATGCCAAATTAGTTAAGCTTTTGTTTATGAAAGTTTGAGGAAAAATTTGGTTGAGGTGATATTTGAGTGTACAATAGCTTGGATGACATAGATACAGTGGCTTCCTTGAGATATTGGGAATTCTGCTTCCACATAGTCAGTTTGATGGCATGACTTCTTAAGTCCCTTCCTCTGCTACATGTTTATCAGTGAATTGTTGGCTAATGACTGGAAGTGATAAGAAACAGGCTGGTACTCATTTCAAAGCCTGTTCTGTGGTGGCAGTGGTTATGAAGAAATTCTCCACCAGCACTTCATCTGGACAGAGTCCTTTCACAGACCTCTTTCTTGTGTTCTCTTATTTCTTCTTCGTGGTCTCTGTGCCTCACACAGTGGGAATCTTCACACATGCGCAGTAGCTTTTCGGAAAGTTCCAGAATTGAGCAGCTTGGCGGGAACCCTCCCCCCATCCGGTACTGAGCATGTTCAGTCCTGCCAAGCTAACGGTCTGTCCTCAGTTTCTTTTCATCAGCTGACCTGTTAGCAGCTCAGAAGGCTTCCTCACTGAGCAGTTCCTTGAATTCTTGGCCTTTTCTTCATCTTTCCGTTCCTTTTTTTCATCTTTTACAACAAAAACAATAAGAACTCTTCTGCCCTTCTTATGTCGTCTTTGTTTAAGTTCTGCATGTCTTGCGGCCGTAAGGTCTCCCTTTCGGATGCCCACCCCAAGTGTTTGTTCTGCCTCGGGGAGGGCCATAACGTTAGGGCCTGCTCTATTTGTAAGGACTTCACCTCACAGACTCTTAAGAATAGAGCTTCTCGGTTGAAATCCTATTGTTGGGAACAGGCCCTTCGCATTAAGGAGCAGGCTTCTTCGAATATCTGTCTGTCCGCCCTGTTGGTATTGGTGCCTTCCACGACATCCTCTACTTCGGCCCCGAAGTTATCAGTAGCCTCCGCTCCTTCAGTATCGACAGCCATGGTACCAGTACCAACGGCAGCCTCGGCAGACTTGCCACTGATTTCGTCTCTGCCTAAGATTCCAAAGCTCTCCAAGATGCCTACTGTCCAAGCCACTGGAGATGCCACTTCGACCTCGCAACAAGCTCACAAGGTCCCTACCTTAGCAGAGCATAAATGCGCCTCGTTGCACCATTCTTCTGTTTCCTCCAACAAGGAAAAGAAGAAGAGAAAGGAGAAACACCACTCTCGTTCTCCCGCTACCCGTCTATCGGCTGCTTGACCTGCCTCTCTTGATCCCTTATCGACTCCTCCTCCAACGCAGCCTGTGACGTCCACTGTCGAGAAGGAGGATGCTCCCACCCTTTCACAGGAATGGGACGTTACTCAGCTCCTGATACTGTCAGTCCCAGCTACTGTGGCTCTGGTTTCTGACTTGGACTGTCGATCCGATCCTCACCGATGGCTTCCTTGCCTGTGACCTCTGGCCAATCCGGAGATGGCTGCCTGCAAACTCCAATGGCTCTGACTCGCTCTCCTGGCCATCCCGAGCTTAGTGACCACAGCTTAGTTTGGCTCGCTCTCCAGGACATAGTGAATGGGGTAGATCCCCACATTGTTGGGACTACCGACATCGCACTGCTTATGAGCCTTCGCTGGTGAGGGTGGATTCGCCCTTTTCCTCGGCCTCCTATATCAGCAGATACGGCCACAAACATCTTTGGAGAGAGCAGCCTGGCTCCTACCACTGTTACTCGCCAGCCTACCGTGATCAGTACCATCCCAATGTTCGTCGTTGGTCTCCTTACTGCTCTCGATGTTCACGTTCTCAATCGCAGTCCCCTTCAGGATCTCATTACCGGCATTCCCCTCAGTATCGCTGCTCCAGATCCCGTTCTTGGTTCCGATCGGCCTGCTGCTGCTGCTGCTCTTGGTCTTGTCACCGGTCACAAGACCCATCACCTCATTGTCAGGCCATTTCACCTCCTCCTCGGGTGACAACCACGGTGTCACGGCCTCCGCCGGATACTCAATCTGCATCCACTCTGCCAACATCCACTCTGCCAACGCATCTCTCCTGGGCTGGGGAGCTCACTGTCATGGTTGTGCAGTCCAGGGCCACTGGGCCGGCCCGGAGTTGCATCTTCACATCAATGCATTGGAGCTACTGGCAATTTTCAAAGCGCTTCGAGCTTTTCGAAACTTTGTTGTCGGACGGACCGTCCAGATCCTATCAGACAATACGACAGCTGTCTTTTATGTGAATCAGCAAGGAGGCACTCACTCTCCCACTCTGTTCCATCTGGCTCTACGCATCTGAGACTGGTGCATTCCACTATGGATACACCTTGTGGCGGTTCACCTCATGGGGCGGGACAGTGTGACAGCGAACACGCTGAGCAGGGACATAGTGTGTCATCACAAATGGTCCCTGTCCAGTGCCTCCTTCCAGCGGATAGTGACCTGATGGGGCACTCCAACCATTGATCTCTTCATGACCGATCGCAATAGGAATTGTCCCTGTTATTGCTCGAGAGCCAGCCTGGGCCCCGGCTCTCTTGGCGATGCGTTCCAGTTTCCTTGGAACAGAGAGTTCCTTTACGTTTTTCCACCATTTCCTCTCCTGGGTCGAGTGGTGGCAAAGATCACGGCAGACAAGGCAGACGCCATCCTCGTTGCTCCCTTCTGGCCAAGGCAGCACTGGTTCGTCCCCTCCTCGCCATGGCGTGGGGCCACACCATGAAGCTCTGGAATGCGCCGGACCTCCTCTCCCATTCAAGGGGTTGGTTACTGCACCTGGACCTCCCTCTTCTCTGCCTGCATGCTTGGAGGATAATGTTTTAGACTCTCCCGCTATCCAAGTCATTCTCACGGCTGCGAGGAAAGAATTGACTCGTAGGTTCTACGAGTACAAATGGAAGAAGTTTATGACTTTTGCTGTCTCCCATGATGAGCCTACTTTTCCTACCTCCCTGTCCACAGTGTTTCACTTCCTCCTGGTGCTACGGGATCAGGGCCTCGCCTTCCCCTCCCTGAAAGTTTATCTCTCTGCAATCATGACCTATCAGCCACAAGGTTCTCCTTCTCCTGCCATTTTCTGGAACGCTACAGTGAAGCAATTCCTCAAGGGCCTGCAACACCTGTATCCTCGTGTCACTCCACGGCTTCCGGCATGGTTACTGTCGCTTGTCCTGTCCCAACTCATGTGCCATCCCTTTGAACCAATGGCTGCATTTGGTGACTGCCTTGTCACTTTGAAGACAGCGTTCTTGGTCACTGTCGCTTCAGCCAGGTGGGCAGGAGAACTAACTGCATTGCATTGTGATGAGCCGTTCCTGGTGTTCCACGGGACAAAGTGGTCCTCCATCCTGATCTTTCTTTTCTTCCTAAAGTAGTCTCCAATTTCCATATAAATCAAGACTTGATTCTACCGACTTTCTATCCAGACTCCGCATTAGCCCTTGAGCGCTCTCTTCACTTGCTCAACGTGCGCCGTGCGCTTGCCTTTTACCTTCAATGGACTTCCACCTTCCGTCTGACTCCTCATCTTTTTGTGTGCTACAGTGGGCGTCAGAAAGGTCATAAAGTCTTCTCTCAACGCTTTTCTAAATGGGTTGCCCAAACAATTCACGTTGCCTATGAACTTGCCAGACAACCTCCCCCAGCTTTGCTTTGGGCCCATTCTACCAGGGTGATGGCCTCCTCAGCAGCCCTTCTCTGGGGAGTTGACTTACAGGAGCTTTGCCATGTGGCTACATGGTCGTGGCCTTCGACCTTCATCCGCCACTACCGCTTTGACTGTAGGACCCAGCATGACGCTCGCTTAAGCCATGTGGTGCTGTCTTCTGTCCTCTAGGACCTGACCTGCTGTCCAGTGGTAAGCTACTCAGTCTCCCATTGTGTGAGGCACAGAGACCACGAAGAAGAAGAAGAGGTTGCTTACCTGTAACTGTGGTTCTTTGAGTGGTTGTCTGTGCCCTCTCACACAAACCCGCCCAGCCTCCCCTCTTTAGGTCTTCCTTTGATGGACTTCGAAACTGAGGAGAAACTGTTAGCTTGGCAGGACTGAGCATGCTCAGTACCGGATGGGGGAGGGGTTCCCGCCAAGCTGCTCAGCTCTGGAACTTTTCGAAAAGCTGCTGCGCATGTGCGAAGATTCCCATTGTGTGAGGGCACAGATGACCACTTGAAGAACCACAGTTACAGGTAAGCAACCTGTTCATTCCAGAAGAGAATGTAACCTCTCAATAGTCCATTGTGGCCAGTCTGCATGACAGTTTGTTGACAAAATCTGTCCGATCTGTTCCAACTAGGATGCCATAGTTGTATGGGACCAATGAGATTTCTACTGAGATTTCTAACTGTGTGCCCTGAAGATGTAAACAAAACCCTTTGAGTGGGATACATAATATTTTTGCCAGACCATTGCCCTTCCTGGCTTATAAAAGTGGTGGGTGAGGGAATAAGTGAATAAAACAATGAATGCCTATTTATAAGAAACTATGGCCCATTATAAAAAGGGTAAGACTGCTATTGCAAGTATGAGAAGACTTCCCTAAACTGTGTTCTTTTTTTTTTCTTTTTCTTTTTTTTTTGTGAACCTTCAAGTAGTTTCTGACTCATGGCAATCATAAGGTGAATCTATCATGGGGTTTTCTGGGGCAGGGAGTGTATAGTATGGTATGGGAAGGCATCCCTGAATTAGACATGTGAAATTTCCAGGAACAGAAATGGGGAGGCAGAGACTGAAAAAATATGTATACTGTACCTGTATACAGCACTTACTTTTTAGCACAGAGCTTGTTATCTCTCTGGGAAAAATGATCAGCAGTAGCCCAAACTTCCCCCAGAAGTAATCTCTTCACGACAATTAAGTTTGACAGACTTTCACCACACACACACACACACACACATCTTCAAGCTTCTTCTGATGACATTTGGGAAAAAGACCAAATTGAGCACATGATCTTCTCTCTCCGTTGGACTGGGAGCAAGATGAGGATACCTCCTAGTGGTCATGAAGGTCTATGATATTTTGAGCTGGCCCCCAAGCAGCTGTTCCAAAGCAGCCAGGAGACTGGTTCTGCCAGCAGTGGTGAGGAGGCTGCTGGGCCAAGCATCAGCCAGACTGCAGCATTACCCCACAGTTGGTCTCCATGGTCCAACACCAGATGCTGCAGTTGCTCAGTCCAGCTGCAGGCCATGATGACAATTTGTTGCTCCCTGACTCCTCCCCACCTACTACCCAAGCTGTTGCTATTTTGGGAAGTTTGGCAGGAAGGGGAAGAGGAGGAAGGAAAGAGAAAGATAGGGGAGAAGAGAAGGTGATAGTGAAGAAAGAGTGGAAATGACAAAAAAAAAACAACCCATAGAGTATACCTCCACCACTAGCTTTAGTTTTTCCCAATCCTGGTTCCAGGGCATTCAGTCCTCAAGCAATTTCCCTTGTGAGAGAATGCAGGTCACAGTATTCTCTACCTGTGATAAAGCAGAGGCAGGTATCAGTCTCTTTGCGTTTCACATGTAGTTTGTGGCCATACCTTCTAGAGTAGAGGTCCTAGGGAGTATGCCAGGAAACTCACAGGGCCCCAAACTACAGAGCATGCTGAAACACTGTGCTCTTTCTAGAATCCTCTTGCTGAAAATGCAATGTGCAGTTGGCTTAAAATTTGTTCAGGGTGAATACTGTATTTCCAAACCTGGTATTTCTAGGTTGTAACACTTCAGCTTCTGAACAAAAGTCCACTGATCCATAAAACTACTGAGCACCCTTAAAGCAAATGGCAAGCAGAGTGAAACAGATAGTTTTATGTGCTAGTCAGCCTTTCTCTCTGACTTCACAGATAAACACTGCCAAAACAACAACAACAACAACAACAACAACCTAAGGTAGTGAGGATTTCAGAAGTTTAATGGATTTTATTTTTAAATAATGCATATGCTAATAAATATTACAAAGACTAGTCTTGCAGCTTTGGCATAAAGGAGATGGTGGTCTGAGCATGTGTGATTGTTTCAGCAAAGAAAAGTGTGAATGTGCTTTTGAAACACATGAGAAATGCTTAATTTTGCAGTTAAAGCTATGATGTTAGCTTATTAGGGTAGTTCGCACTGATCCTCTTGTTCTTCAAGGCATTGTCTTTCAGGTTAAAGCAAAAATAACTGGGAGATAAAATCAATACTGTTTTCCCCCTCCATAAGAGGGTGGTCAGATCAATAAAAAGGCAATGATCTGTGATGGGGTTTGTAGAGATAACAGCCAGCTGCACACACTGACACAAACTAGGAATAAAGCTGTTGACTGTACATGTTAAAACAGCAATCATTGGTCCAGAAAGCAAGAACTGGCTTTGCTTCTTCATTTGTTACATGTAGTAACTTAAACACATACATGTGTAAGCACATTCACAGATGCAAATGCACATATGTAAATGATATGTGTATGTGTGTATACACACATAAAAAAAATGGAGCTTGCTTTGCTGTTATTATTAGAATATTCTCTAAAGCTTAAGACATTTTGTTTTAAAACATTCTGTTTATTCCTCTGTCTTCTCTGTTTATCAGTGTTCAAAACATAAGGTACTATGGTCCCTTTTTTTGTTTACAACCTGTGATAAGATATAATAGACTCCAAAAAGCTGGAGTATGTGCTATCCAGAAGGTAATCTGGCTGTTGGGATCCATATTCTGGCAATCTCTAAGACCATTTCCGCACTAGACTGTTATAGTGCTATTGTTCCAGGTTTTTTTATTAATTATAAGAAAAAAATACATAACAGTATAAACATAAAAGTGAAGGGGAAAAAGTTACAACAAAAAATTGCTTATGTTTCTATTTTTCTCCAAATCCACTTACATAATATTACTTATTCAACGTATCACAAATCATACTGATTATATATTTTGGTTATATATATTTGAATCTCATTCTCATTATACCCATTGTTGTTATTTATTCCCATAATTAACATTTTTTTAAAAATATATTATTAGTAATTTCATTCTTATTTCTATCCCTTTCAAACTAAATTTAACCTGTTTCTATTACTAAGTGTACCCAATCCCCAGAACCAATTATATTTCAAATTACTCCACTTTCCAAAATTGTAACTCTTCTTGAGGTTAGACACCTTCCTCTTTTACTAACACTATCTTCCATCTTGCTTCATAATCATTATTATTTCACTTTCAACATCCTATGGAATCCTGGGGTTTGCAGTTTAGGGAAGGGCCTCAAAGGATTCTATAGGATGTTGAAAGTGGAATAATAGCAATATAACAGTCTAGTGCAGAAATGGCCTAAATTAGAGTACTAAATTGAGTACAAGCCAGTGCTGAATTTGGCTGTTAAAATACTGGCTCATTTATCTAGCTGTACCCAAATTATTTAACTTCTGAAAGAGCTACATTAGCTGCCTGATGAGACAAATTCAAGTTTCTAGTGTTCACCTTTAAAACCCTAAATGGTTCAGGGCTCATAACAACACGTCTGTGCATTAAGATAATCGGAAGAGGCCGTCTGTAATAGAAGAATATCATTCTTCCACTAAACATGGTGCCTTCTCTGTGACTGTGCTCCAACTTTGGAATACCTTCCCTTAGGAAGAACACAAGAAACCAGGGCAGTACTCTTTCTGGTACAAGACTTATGTGCTTGCCCAGGCATTTTAAAATCTACAATTCATATTTTTGGCAAGTAGAAATATCCTGTGTGTCATAGTTTTGCTGTATTGATTCATTCTATGTTGTTGGGGTTAAAAGAGAAACATTGTCCATTGATTTTTGTGCATTTATAGAATCATAGAATCATAGAGTTGGAAGAGACCACAGGGGCCATCCAGTCCAACCCCCTGCAATGCAGGTTCAAAGCACTCCTGACAGATGGCCATCCAGCCTCTGATTAAAAACCTCCAAAGAAGGAGACTCTACCACACTCTAAGGCTGTTTTTTTCCTGTTGTTGTTACTTAAAGGCTCAATTTATAAAATTTTAAAAGAAATACTTCTATAGGATAGTGAAGATACCCCATGAAATTGACACAAAAATATTTAAGTATCCTCTCTTTCTCTGCAAGCCCTTCCAGCTCTGTGGTAGACATCTAAACAGAAGGCAATGAAGTAAGTGGTACAAGAGATAGTATGCAAGCGGAGAAACATTCATGCAAACCAACTGCCCCCCCAAAAAACCGATTGATTAAAACCCATTATTGAGTTGTAATGTAACAGTGAGGGCATCAAGAAAGGAAATCCTTCCTTTTTCACCCCTTTATACCTTCAAAATAGCATTCAGAAAGAGCTTTTCTTGACAGTGAAGGTGTTAGTAACCAGAGATTGCTGGTTGTACCTTCAATGGCACTTTATGACACATTTGTGAGACATATTAAACATAAAATTATTCACAGCTAGTATAGTTTGGCTGTGGTCCAGTTACGTGGGATGAATTTTGATTGGTGAGGATGGCAATGCGGTATTTGATCAAGATCAGCTGACCAGTTGGATGCTTGACCATTCCCGTTCTGGGCTTATTGTATATAATGGGGAAGCGCTGTCCAACTGAGTTTGGGAAACTGTAAATTCCTCTTTAAAATGAAGGAGTGGTATCAGCCTCTTTAAAAGAAGCGATGATCAAACCACCCTAAAGAAACTTTCACTGGACCCAGAAGTAGGAAAACAACTATGGCAACGTCTTCTTCCAAGTCAAGTTTATCATGCCAAATTGTTACTGATCAGCTTAGAGCACTTCTGGATGATACTGATTAATTAGATCTGTTTCAGTATGGATTCAGACTGATTTTCAAACTAAAACTACCTCTGTGATTATGACCTATTCTGAGGAAGGATGACCTATATTCGGTGCAACTCTGTGGGTTCTTTTTGACCTCTCCATCGTTTGATGGTTCCTGGCCACCAATACATTTTCCTCAGAAGGTCAACAAGCTCCAGTAATTACTAGTTTTAAGTGAATGCTGAAAACATACTTATTTTTGCAGATTAGGTTAGGCTATAGGTTAGATTTCATAAATACTATAAATATTGTATGTAATTTTTTTGTTTCATGTTTATTTTGTATTATTGTTGTACCCTGCTTTGAAATGTTCATATCTAAGCCATTTATACATACTTGCAAATAAGTAATAAATAAGTGTGTGTGCAAATGTATGCATGCATACATGACCTTCAAGTTGCCTGTGGCTTATGGCAGCCTTATGAATTTCATTGGATTTTCTTAGGCATAGAATACTCAGAAGTGGTTTTGCCAGATCAGAAGTGGTTTTGCCTGAAATATAGCTAGTCAAAAGCAGGGCTGGCTGATGTGATCTCATGATGCCAATACTTTCCCCAGGGCTAGGTTCACAAATAAAGCATCTCTTCTTGTACTTAACCAACCCACGAAATGAAGGGTTGTCATATGATGCTTCCACTGATTTCCCCCACCAGATGAGGCAAAGTAAGTCACGACAAGAGAGAGAAAGCCTTTTTTTTGGTGATAGTGCATTATTTGTGAAATGTTTTCTCCAGAGCACATTGCCAACATTATGGACTTTTTTACAGCAGGTGAATATCCAAAAGATACCAGATCGTATCTGTTCTTGGAATCTAAGTGGATTCAGTCCTGGTTAGTATTTGGATGGGAGACACCCAGGCACTGTAGGCTGTATTTCAGAGGAATGCAATGACAAAATCATTTCTGAGTAGTCCTTGCCTCTTTCTGAGGAGAGAGAAGCTGGTGAGCTGTGTTTTGCTTTTCATCCTTGACTCTTTGATCCCCCCCTTTCTTTTCTTTTCTTCTTCTTCTTCTTCTTTTTTTTTTTTAAGGGTTGGAGGGGCTTTTGTTTGTTTTTGGTTTGTGCTCTCCTTGAGTATGTGGTTTAAAACTTGCATCCCCATAAATTATCGGTATTGTTTGGAATAAGAGCATTTTCAGTAGTACACACATTTTAATTACTGAGATTTTCTCTAAAAATGATAACTTCAGATTCTTTCAACTTTTAAAATCTTTTAATATTTCTTTCCATGCTTTTTCATAGTTATTCTTATATAAGTCTGAATTTTTCTTTGTTAGATATACCCCTAAATATTTTACTTTTTTTGCTATCTTATATCCTGATATTTAAGTTAAAATTTCCTCCTCCTCAAAAGGGACGTTTTTAGTTAATATATTTGTTTTCTTCTCATTTACATGCAAACCTGACAATTTCTCAAACTCTTTAAGTATTTCAATTAAATTCTTGATACTTTCTGTTGGTTCTTCTAATGAAATTATCAAATCATTCGCAAATGCACATACTTTGTAATCTTTACCTTTTAATCTTACTCCCTTAATTTCATTGTTATTTCTTATTCTTGAAATTAATATTTCAATTACCAATAGAAATAGTAGGGCAGAAAGGGGACAGCCCTGTCTTGTTCCTCTTTGAGTATGTATTTTAGTAGATTTTCCATCATTTATTCTTAAAGTTGCTGACTGTTTAGAATATATTGCTTTGATCCATTGAAGAAAATTCCCACCTACCTTCATCTTATTCATAATATCTAACGTAAAATCCCATTTGACTGTATTGAAACCTTTTTCTATATCAAGAAATATTAATGTTGATTCCCCCGCCCCAGATTCCTATCAAGATATTCAATCAGATTAATTACATTTCTTACATTATCTTTCGGATATCTTCTGGTGATAAATCCACATTGGTCTTCTTGAATTATGTCTTTTATCACTTTTTAAAGTCTATTTGCCAAAATTGCTGTACAGATTTTATAATTCGATTTTAATAGTGGTATTGGTTTATAATTACTTACTTCCAGTGAATCGCTGCCTTCTTTATGGATCAGAACTATCTCTGCTTCCTCCCAAGATTTAGGAATACTACCAACTAATATACTATTCAGTAATTCATAAAGAGGGGGGATTATTTGATCTTGAAATGTTTTATAAAAATTTGCTGGGAACCCATCCGGAGGTTTATCTTTTTAAATATTTCTTATTGCTTCTAATATTTCTTCAATTGTAATTGAACTATTTAATATCCTCTGATGTTCTTCCGAAAATTGCATTCTTAAGTGTCTTGCTAAATATTCATTCACCTTAGTAGTAGTTTGAACATTATCCTTCTATAGCTCTGAATCAAATTTAAAAAATACTTTTTTTATTTTCTCCCAATTTGTATATATTTTCCCTTTCATCTTGATTTTGGTAATTAATTATTTTTCTTTTCTCTTCTTAAGTCTATATATCATCCATTTACCTGCTTTATTTGCCCATTCAAAAAAAATTGTTTAGTGTACAACATTTTATTATTTATTTCTTCATTCATTTGTAATTCCAATTGTTTTTGTAATCCAGCAATTTCTTTTAATATATCTTTATCTGATGGTGTTCCATTTAATTTTTTTTCTCCTTTAACTTTATTTGTTCCTCTATCTTTTGTAAACTTTCTCTTTTTCACCTTGTTCTTTTAATATTTTGTTTAATAAAGAATCCTCGCATCACTGCTTTACAAGCATCCTACACTATCTCAATTTTGGTTCCTTTATTCAAATTTTCCTGGAAATAATTTTGTATTTCTTTCTTTGCCATCTCTACTATACTGTCATCTTGGAGTAATCTTTCATTTAATCACCAATTTAAACTTTGATTTCCTATTTTAATTATTAAAGAAATTGCATTATGATCAGATAAATTTCTAGGCATTATTTTAATTTTTTAACTTTATTAATAATTGATTTGGAAACAAAAAACATATGAATTCTGGATAGTAATGCATGAATTCCAGAATAAAAAGTAAATTCTTGAGAGAGGCCATATTTATAACACCAAACATCTAATAAATCTGAATTATTTAACATTGCTCGAAATGTTTCTGGCAATTTCCCTTGACTCTTCTTTATAGGTTTATCAGTTTCCTATCCAAAAGGGGATTAATTGCTCCAATGGAGCAATTAGATTGATTTTATGGGGTCCATATCTTCAACCAATAATAATTTTAAACCATACCAAACTATTTCCAAACCTAAATAATGGCCCTGTGTTCAGTTCTGAGCACTTCATTTTGAGAAGGTATAGACAAGCTGGAGCGAGTTCAGAGAAGGGCAATGACAGAAGGGATGGAGAACAAAATGTATGAGGAAAAGTTGAAAGACCTGGGCAAGATTGAGGGGTGACATGATCACACTCTTGAAATACCTCAATGACTGCCAAAATAATAGAGTACAGGCTTGTTCTGTGCTGCCTCAGAGGATAGAAATAGGTTTAATGGTTTGCAGTTACAGGAGGGTAGATCTTGGTTGAACGTTAGAAGAGACTTCTTGACAGTGGGAGAAGTTTAACTATGGAACCGATTGCCTAGAGAGGTGGTGAGGTCTTTTTCCTCAAGATGTCTTCCAAAAGAGGCTGGACAGCTATTTGCTGGGGACGCTCCAGCTGGAGATCCTTCATTGGTCAGGGGATTGAACTTCACTATTCTGGATAGTGAATTCTGTGAAACTATGAAAGTCATGGGTTCACCATAAGTTGACAGGTGACTTGAAGGTACATGTGCGCACACGCGCGCACACACACAATTTCTTTATTTTCCCTTAAGCCTCTTTTTAAAATGTTTTTAGCTTTTCACATTGTTTATTTTTGCTGCCAGTTTTACTTCTTGATTTTGTTTTTATTATGTCCTGCTGCTACCTTGCTTTTATCTGACTTGGTTTATTGCTAGCCTCTCTTGTGTCTTTAATTTGTACACTGTACAGAGAGCTTCGGTTATTTGGCAGTTTAAAAATGTGACAAAATAAACACGGAATGGACATAGATGTTTCCTCTGCATGTCTCTCCTGGAAAATATACATTGTAAATTTTTGGTATGAAATCAATCTCTCTTCAAATATTTTTTTCAACTCAAAATAAGACTTAATATGCAATAACAAAAACAATAAAATATTTTCTGTTTAGAACTCAACGTGTGATGAAGTTGAGTAGAAGTAAAAGTCCAGACAGATAAAATATGCTTTTTTAAAAAAAGTGGCCTCTTATTTATAGAATTCTGTGTCACAAGAGGTCATGATCAGGCCATAAGGATTAAACAGATGCATGAAAAAGCTCTCCAAGGACATTAGCTACGTTTGCTCAGTTGAACTTCCATGTTCAGGGCCAGCTATCTCTGAAAAATCAGATGCTGTGGAACAAAAAAAAAGAAGGCTGCTGTTTTCCTCCAGGGCACGTGAGCTTCCTGGAAGCCTGGGACTGATGGTTGTTGGAAATGGTGTTTACCTTACAAGGCTAGATGCTCTTGTTGTTGTTATTGTTGCTGTTGGTGTGCATTTGTGTGCATTTTGGTAGATACAAGCAAGGAAATTAGAAGAAAACAGACAAGAACCCGTATCAAGTAATGATGTTGCAATACAATGAGCAAACCCTGAAAGAGGGAGGGAGAGAGGGAGTTTGGGTGGGGCTGACTAAATTTTTTTGCTGTGTCCACACTTGAACTGAGCTTTAGGACATACTGCCAGGAGCATGAATGGCTTAATAAATCAGTCAATAGAGCAAGAATGTTACAATTCAACGTACTTTAGTATATGGATAGATTCCTGAGAGGACTTTTCCTGGGCACATTTTGGGGATGGAGATGACGACTTATGAACTGATTTGTTTTAATAGGACACCGTCAAGGTAGATTTACTGGTCCTGTGAGCAGCTCCTTTCATCTTGAGTACAGTATTGCATGAATATGACACAAAGAAGTTCCTAGCTTCTGTGTGTAACTCATTCTTTTTAGTGGGCTCTGGAAATGCTAGACTAGGAATGTTGCCAGCAAGAACACAGAGACCAAAAGTAATGCCAGATGCTAGTAGTTAGCAGATGGATGGATGGATGGATGGATGGATGGAGGGCAACTTCATCAGCCCTTCCATTTCTCAGAAACTATGATGTATTTGTCCTGATTTGAGTTATGCCTTTATCAGCTAGGCTTTTCTTTTCTTTTCTTTTCTCCTTTTCTTTTCCTTCTTTTTACCATCTAATAGACTTAAAGTTGTAAAGTTACAGGGGAAGCATAAAGTTATTTCAGAAACTCTAGTTAAAAAGTTCATCTTGCTAATAAGGTAGGTCAGCAAAAAGCGGTATCTTTGAAGTGAAGAATGGTTCATAGAGTCTGTCTGTTGTCTATCTGTGAAAGGTTCACTGTGCTTCACTGACTTTCCACAGCCTGAAGATTTCAGTGTACTTGTGTTTCAGCTGCATTCTGAAGTTTAGTTCCCCCGTTGATTTCACAGTCAGACAAATAAAGGTGAGAAGGAACTCAGACTAATAAAAACTGTTGGCATGTTTAAGTGTAGTCGGACACAGTGGGAGAGGAGGAAAGCAAGAAGGGTTCAGGTACTCCTGCCATATTATTGGATTGGGCCTAGCTGAAGCTATACTTCATGGTTTCAGTCAGGCTACATATCATGGTTTGTGGCCTTCTATTGTTCTTGGACAACAACCCCCATGAACCTTGTTGGTTGTGCTAGATAAGGCTGATGGGAGATGAAGCTCATTAGTGCTTGGAGAACCACAGATTGCTGAGCCCTGGTTTATATGGAAGGTGTGATATGATTATGTGAAGGAAGAGTAAGCAAAGAGTATATATATGAAGGAGGGATGAAGGAAGAGCTAAGTTAAGATGTTGGCACATGTATAAACATGTGTGATGGTATAAGAAGGTCTGTTAGAGAAAGAAAAGGAAGGGAATGTGTTAGTTGACTTTTGAAGAGCCCCAAAAAGTCTATGAGAATAGGTGATTGGGAGCCTGTGTGGTTTAGAGCAGTGCTAAGTGGTGGTCTGTCAACAAGAGCCAGTCCCTAAACCATCAGCTGCTCATCCCTGGAGAGTTTCCAGAAAAGAAACAGTTGTAGTGAATGGGCTCAGATATGGTGCCAGTTCCTGGAATACTGAACAAAAAGCAAATGCTGGTCCCCCACATCAGACAGCATAAGAAGAACTTTCAAGAAGCAGCCTTGGACTAAGATGGCATTGTACTATAGAAACTCACGTTCAGATCGCTACTCATCTGTAACTGGCCTTGGGACAGTTAAAACTTCTCAGGCCA
This sequence comes from Ctenosaura bakeri, assembly GCA_948474755.1. Classification (NCBI taxonomy): domain Eukaryota; kingdom Metazoa; phylum Chordata; class Lepidosauria; order Squamata; family Iguanidae; genus Ctenosaura; species Ctenosaura bakeri. The sequence continues at coordinate 146,341 of CAOLHI010000203.1, forward strand.
ATTTATGACATGAGTTGTTTTGAGGATCAGACAGAGACTGAGCCTTATGTGTGCTTCTGTGAGGTCGTTAAAAGGAAGACAGGACATAATGTAATTAAAGTGATAAGAACATAAGGAAAGCCCTAGTTAGATTCAAGGAAGATCCATTTTGACCAGCATCCTCTTTTCTGCAGTGGATTAAAAGCCATTGATACAGCTATCTCCTTCATGATTGCTTCTAATCCCCCTTTAAAGCCAACTAATTGTGTGGCCATCACCACTTCTTGTGGAAGCAGATTTGTAAATTGGTTACATGTGGTTTGCCAAAAATCCTTTGTCTGTGATGCATTGTCCAATGTTCAGCTTTACCTTTCCAACAATGTCTTTTCTGGGTTGTCATGACCTGAGTTTGGCTCCAGCATATATCATCACAGACCTGACAAAAATGTCAGCGTACCCAGTCTAATTATTATTGCTGTTGTGGTTGTTGTTTTGTTGTTAATTGATGGAGGTAACACAGATCATTTATTCTAGTTCTGTGTGATGCTTAATTTAATTTATTAAGTAATTATATTAGGTTTAATTTATTAAGTAGTTACCTTTGGAGTGTATATTTGTTGATCAGTGTATGCTTATTTGTTGGTCATTTGAAAAGAATCCTGCATTTAAGATTTTTCTTTTAATTATCCTTTTTTATTAGATAAAAAGCAATAAAGAGTACAACAACACTAAAACACCAGAAAACAATACACAAAAAATAAACTACACAACAATGCACTATCAAAAGAGAAAAGAAAATTACAAATATTAAACTAAAGTACAAAACAACAACAAAATTACAAATAACTAAAAATTGGTTTCCACCCTTGTTGCAAATCATAATCAAATAGTAACAAATAACTATTGAATTCTTAAATTTAAATTAAGGTTAATACTTGCTGCCTATTATTTATTTTCATAGTAAGTATAACCCTACAGGATTAGTTAATTAATACAGACCCTTTATGTGAAATACAATCAGCTCCCAACTGGGTCTATATTTTATGTTTGTATAGAATAATACATCAAAGAAATAACACAAAAAAGTTATTCGTAATAATAACGATTAATTTAGCAGTTATTTGTCATTTACAAAGTATCAGTCAGTAACAAAGTTATTTATAGACTTAACTCCTTAAATATTAACAACAAATAAATCTTTCTTATTCTTATTTATAAGTCATCCCTAACATATTCTTATTCTATTTTGTATTAAAATTAGTCATTCTTAGTTAGTCTTCTCTGTCTAATAAGTAACTTTTAAAAGCAACAAACAAAGAAAGGCTATTAACTCCAATTACTCTTTTTACAATAGTAAAAATGGCAAGTTTAGAACTGAAATTTCAATTTGTCATCATTAGATAACCTCATAAGCCCCTTTCTTCATCAGACACATTTTTCTTGTTTCTCTTCTTTCTTTCTATCCTCTACCTTTTTCCAAGAACAAGATCGTACCTAAATATTCCTAAAAGACCATTTGTCAGCTCAGCCATGCTTAATCTATGTCTTTCATCCTTGCACATAGAAATCAATTTCTTCAAGTTAATCCCAGCTGAAAAGGACCTTTTTTTTTTCTGGAATGTCTATCCATCAGTAAATTGTTATTCTCCTTTCCACCTGACCCCCCTGCAAAAGCTTCTTGTGCCATTACAGACCAATTGCCGCACCTTCTCCAGAGTAATGCCTGTTCAGACTCCAGGTTTTGGGCTTTCAGTTTTGTGAGTGGAGATTGAGTTGTAACGTCTCTTAAACTTTTCAGCTTTCTAACATCTAGTGTACTGACTTGATCCATCTCTTGCTGAATGCTTATCTCTCTTTGTGTAAACATAGTTTCCGAGTCTCCAGTCAGTTCTCACAAAGGTTGTGTTAAATCCTCTTTTTCCTCTTGTTGCCAATATGTCGTTTCAGCCACCTGTTGTATTTTGATAACTTCATCTTTGTCTGGCCCGTCTTTGAACTTGCTTGACAGTTGTCCTATAAATACATCAAACTTTTTCTCAGTAGACACTTTAGCTTATTTAAATTCAGCCAAAACATTTAGAAAATATTCAGATACATCCTCAAACTTCCCTAGGTCATTTTCAGTTTGAGTGTCAGAATCCAGATTTGGAGCCGTGATAAATTCCATCCAGTATTTCCTGTATTCTTAAACAAAAAGATTTGTGTTCCCAAACATTAGATAACAGGAGATCTCATGTAAACTTTCCCAGAGATGTTAAAAAGTAGCACAGCACAATTCAGCAAATGGACTGGCAACTTTAAGAATCCCATCTTCATAATATCAAGTGTGACAGTCTTACTAATAAAGACAAAGTCTTGTTCAGTTATTATTATAAATCATATGTAGATATGATCCAAATCAGAAAAAGTCCAATTAATAAACCAAACAACACAGTCAGTCAAACATCAGAAGAAAAGAAAACAGGCAAGTTCAAAAGTTCAAACAAATTCAAAATCCAAGTCCAAATCCAGACATATAAAAAAATAAAGAATTAGGTCCCAGGGCAAAAGTAAAAAGAAGGAAAAAAAGAGGGATTGAATACTTAAACTTGATTCCCATATAATCCCAATAGCAATCCAAAAAGGAGGTACTGTCACTTTAAATGTAGCACGAAGGCTGTAAAACTATAGGAAAATTCCAGCTGTTACAGACAAAGGGCTTCTTGTTTTGTATAAGCAAAAGTAAAGAAAATCAAATTATATACATTTACAAGAGGTCTGGACACTGGGAATATAGCATCCATGTGAGGCGTGAGACCTCCCCCCCCCCCCGTCCCCAGCTCCACCAAAGCATGCGATTCTTCTAAAGCCTTGGGACCTGCTGTGGCCACTCAGTTCCCAATCGTACCCTTGGCAAGTCCTGATCCTGGCTCAAATGGAGTCTTCAGACTCCTTGTGTATTGGGATGTCCATTAGCTTGACAGGGGGAGCCCCTCCCATCAGGTACGATACTTCTGATGCCTGTGATCTAGCAGAGCTTGTTAGATTGCATCCACCATTGACACAGATACCAGAACCTCACGACTTGATGCCAGAACCAAGATTTCAGTGATAAAACTTACAGTTCTTTATGATCTAGTCATCAGTTATGCTTTTCATATTTATTTATTTATTTTTGCTATTTTATGTTTCAAACAATCACCAGTATCTTAGACTGCCTAAGTAATTAATGTCCACATCAAAGAGTAATGTCTTTTGGCCCAACCCTGCTAGCCCAACATAAGAACCAGCCCCCAGATCAAGGCACAAGTTGCATTGCTTTTCCGTCTCCCTCCTGTCAGTGGCCCTTTCCACACGAAGAAGAAATGGCCGGAAACACGCTGAAACGGAGCTTACCTTAAATCGGGTTAGTCCGTCGCCAGTGGAGCAGCGGGTTTTCGCTGCTCCACACTCGTCGGCGTCCCACGGCGTCCTGCAGCGACCAGAATGGCGGCTTACAACTGGTGGAGGCTCTCCACCAACCGGAGAAGCTTGCTAGCCGGAAATCCCGCCCCTGGCAGATCTGCAGGCACGCCCTTGCGCACGCCTGCAAATCCACACTGGGTGTTGCGACGTGGCTGCACAGGGCTGCACGCCCTGTGCCTTTTAAAAACCACATAAAAAGTGGTTTTCAAAAAGCACGCGGCGGCGCCACTTCCGGTCGCCCTAGCGCGGATTGGGGTGTGGAACTACACAAAAGTAGTTCGCCCCAATCCACTTTACGGTGTAGACGACCTCCGTCAGAGGTCGCTCTACACCGTTTTTTAACCCCCGTGTGGAAAGGGCCGGTGACTAAGGCTGCAGCAGAGACTCTTGACAGAAGTCCTTCTTCTGATTGTTGCAGCCTTGCTCACTGGCAGAGGGGGTGTGGAAACATCAACCTTCTTGTGCCACATCCAAAAGATGAACAGAACTCCCTCACCCTACCTGACAGCTGGCTCTTAAGGTAGAGTGGGAGGCTTTTTCTTAGTTTAACAGTAAGGCTACATAGTGTTACTGAATATAGACTAGTTATGAATTCATAACTTCTACTTTCAGGTGAGAATTTGGGTTTTGTCTCCACAGAGCTTTTGTCCTGCATACCAGGAAGCTTCTTTCTTGTATCCCACCCATTATACCCTTTAAGATTGTTAAAGAATTCTTAGCTCTGTGGCCAACTCATCTGTGTTGTAGGAAAGGTGCATAGATCACAGAGGTTTGGTCTTGATGTGTTCATTAGATTCTGATCAATATAGAACGTAAGGTGAATTGTAACATGTTTTTTGCTTGGATTTGCATTTTGTGGAAAATGTGAGCATCAGTCTCTCATTTTTTAGTTAGTAAACCCTTTTTCATTCTTTCTACAGCCTTATCCACAATATGATTTCCTTTATTTTCTTCATGGTCTCTTTAGGATGTCACTGATAGTAAAATCCTATTTATGTTTACTCAGAAGGGAATGTCGCTGTGTTGAGACAGTTTATTCTCCCCAGTAATGCCCATCAGGATGGTAGGTTAAGTATTCTAGCGCTTCATTCACATGTTGGTCTTGAGTTTATTATTATAATTATACAATAAAATGGGCTGAGCTATTTGAGAATACCATAATTGTAGTAGTGCTATCAGTTTCATTTGCCCAATTCTTGAAATGCTTCACTGGTGCAAGCCCCATTAACATTAATAGAGTTTAGAATTGTGCAGCAGCCAAGGACTGCTTCTATTAGTTCATTTAAAAAATGTTCCAGTTAAAACCTTGGGGGGCGGAAAAGTAAAGTAATAATGTATATGCAAGGTTTGGATTAGGCCAGGAAAATGGTTCTGCATTTTTGGCAAAATAAAAACACTTTCCAAATACTAATAATGATGAACGCACACAAAAATAGGTTTCTTTGTTCATATAGATTACAAAACTACTCATGGAGATTACCAAACAGAAAGGCACAACAATAGCATAATTGATTTTGATGTGGTTCAGCAGAAAACTCCTGTGTTTGGAAGTATGTGGCTTAAAAGGCCCCCTGTTAAAACTGAATATTTTAGTTTAAATAAAATCCATAACTCAGCAGATATAGAGCCATCTGACACTTCACAATATGCCTTTTTCAAGATATTAACAACAACAAAAACCCCAGACTTTCTTGGTTTTATTTTCTACTGCCATTCTAGAATAAAAGTATTCCCAGGTATCTGTAAATATTGGTATACTTGGCACAAATATAATATCTTGGTCTTTAGCATTACCTGTTTTAGGTTGCATTGGGATTCTCCGATAAAATTACACCCACTCATCTTCTTAATGTCTCTCTGAAATGATGCTGGCCTGTGTATGAAGCTGTTTTTCACAGTTATCAGATGCGGTTCTTGGCATTAGATCTGATTACAGGCTGCTCTCTCCTCCCCTTTTGGTGGAAATCTTATTCTGACTGCTAAACAAACAAAATAGGGCTTGTCAGAACAGCTGGTTTGATAACTTTCAGAATAATGTAAGTGCTTATCTTAAATGTACAGGCCTATCATTGTGCTTTTTCTTCCTCTTTCTTTTTAACGAAGCAGCTATTTCTGTAAAAACAGTTTTATGGCAATGTGCTTGTTATATGTCTTTTTCATTTGTAAACAGGAGCCTTAAATGTATTTTTTTTATTATTATTATTATTTTATTTCAACAAAATAAAAAATATACAATAAACATAAAACACACATTATTTCTTAATGTTATCTCCTTTACAATCTTTCCAAACAAAACATTCTTTCACAATTTTTTTACAAACACATACCCACCTTCCCTTATTTATCTTCCCATTATTTGTGAACCAATCCAACTTACTTATAAACCGCCAACTCATCTTAATATACCTTGTTATATACCACTGTCTCTATTATACAGTTATATTATTTATTTACATTGTCATTTTCCGAATCTCGTATTTTACAAACCTGTATTTAACTCCTTTCACCCCAATGGTTTTCCCAGAGGGGTTTCACTAGACTCCACTCCTCCTCTGTTTGCTTTCTTGGTCTGTCCCTAATTCTAGAAGTCAATTCATCCATTTCCCATAGTTCGAATAATTTCTAGGTATAACATCTTATTGGTTACTACAAAGACAACTGGAAGAGAGGTTTAAAATGGATAAGAAATTGATTGGGATTGAAGTGAGAGAGAAAGAATTTGATAAATTTCTTAAACCAGGGGTAGATCATTTGATAGGGAAAATATACAAAATGTTATTGAATTGGCAGATGGAGGAGGAGATAGTGAAAGAGAATATGATAAAATGGGCAAGAAATCTGGGACGTCCCATTCCCCTGCAGAATTGGGAAAATTCTTGGAAGGAGGTAAAGAAATACTGTTTTGCTACGAGTATGAAAGAAAATTACTACAAGATGTTCTTCCGATGGTATTGTACACCGGTGCAAATATCGAAGATGAGTAAGAATGGTAAAGATACCTGTTGGAAGTGTCCTGAGAAAGGATCTTAAATGTATTTTATAAGAGGAAAAAATAATTAAAGAGTTGACACTTGATTTTGAAGCCACTGGAAGAGCTCTGTTAGCCTGAGAAATATGACTGTTCAGCTCTAGATTATCTAAACGCCTCTTTTTCCCTTGCATTTATTACTCCAAAGACAGTCTTAAGAAGCCCAGAGACAAAGTATGTGAAGCGACACATCCAAATGAAAATGATGAAGAAATAGTACCCCTGCAACTGAATAAACTGTGGGGTGATTTGGTTGGGGAAAGATGACTGTGATAAATGTGCTCAACAATGTATTAAATGCAAATGTTGCTCCTTATTTGCCATGCAGTTCAATTCTGAAACCCTGTGATGTTGCTGTCATATCTCTGTATGTGCGTGCTAACTGTAGCACCAGCTATTATGTTGTCATAAAGCAGAACAACTTTGTTAGAACTCAACATAAGAAGAGAGCAATAGCAGCGCTTGTCTGAAATTTTACCACACGCATGGTAAAGACATGTCAAAATGATCAGTTTTCTGAAAAGCAGTTTCAACATTTTCCTTTATGCATTGGTGGTTGATGGCTTCTTTATCAGTGAGCTGATAACTCTGCTCTAGATTTTAGTCTGAATGTTAAAGGAGATATCCTAGCTACAGGAGCCCCATTCCCACAGTAGTTCAGCACCTTGGTTCTCTTTGTTTAATTGCTAAAATCTGGAGTGGATTCACTGACATGGAAGTCACCAGTCACCACTGACTGGCTTCAAACCTACATGCATTGTACAAATTGCTGCTCCAGGAGACCAGGGTTCCAGTCTCTGTTCAGTGCTGGAAATCCACTGGGTGATATTGAACAAGTAACATTATCTCAGTATCAGAGGAAGGCAATGGCAAACCTCCTCTGAATAAATGTTGCCTAGAAAATCCTAGGACAAAATCATCGTAAGTCAGAGTTAACATGAAGGCAAAGAACAAAAACAACAAAAATAAATTCCACTCAGTTAATTAGACTTATGCTGGTTGGGAATGACAATGGGATTCAGTTCCTAAAATCCATAGTTTGGCTACTACCATAAGCGTGTAGAAGGAAGTTGTTTGCCTCCTCTTTCTACCTTGTAGCCATCTGTCACACTCCCCAAAAGCTTGGGGCATAATATGGAATATTGTTCGGGACCCTTCTAGGAGATGTGGGAATTACCCAAAGCAGGGAAAGCTCTACAGTATGTCAAACACACCAGCTTTCCCTTTTCTCTGTTCTCCTTATACTCTGAGGTGTTCTAACATTTCCTTACCTTTATTTAAAGAAGAAGAAAAAAAGCTTCAGTGATAATAATACAAATCCCTTTGTTTTTGTTTCAGTTGAGCTTGAATATCTTGTTTAACCTGTGTGAATGACCTCAGAATGAAAATGAATTGCATTTAAAAAGAAATCAGGGCTTCACACTAGATAACTACAACACATTATTTCATTTTATTTTGAACAGAATGAAGTCAGAATGAGTGGGGGTGGTAAAGGGCTGGCAGACAATTGATTTTCCGGGAAGGAAGCTGAACTTTAGGAATTTGGAGGGGAAAATCATTACCTTTCAAATATGGGACTCTATATCAAATTATATTTGCTCAAAATATTCTAGTATGCTCTTACATTTAGAAGGAAGAGGAAGATGCAGAAGAGAAAAGGAAGAAGCTGCCTTCACACTCCTTTTAGATAAAGAACAATTCACTTTTAAAATACTCTTACCCTAAAATTCTCGAGAAAAGGAATTTTTTCTGGGATAAATAGATTTGCTTAGTAGGACATTTTTGAAAGAACTTGGATTTTAATGACTCCAGTAGTGCTGTTTGGTTGATTGTATAATTGAAATCTTCACCCACCTTTTGCACATAAAAACAAGCAACATATTTTTTGGTAACTTTCTTTTTCTGGAAGCCAAAAAACATGTCAGTAATTTCTAAAAATCATGAGTGTTGTTTTAGGTGTTGTTGGCAAAAACCGAATTGTGCAAAGGTCCACAAAATACTTCTGTCATAAGATTTATTAAAGATTATTTCTAATGGTTGAATCAAGAATATTTCTCCCCCATTATAATCTGTTGTTTTCATCTTGTTTGTGAGTAAAGCAAATGAACTATCATAGAGCACCAAACACTTAGCACCATTCCTATAGTTTACTTCTTTTCCCAAACACCATGTGTGAACATGTGAACATTTTTTTTGCAAGATCCTAACAGAGTATTTTTAGGGAGCTGTTAGAAATATAATCCTGCTGTCAGAAGCTAATCCCTCATTGAGAGTTCAAGTGGCAGATTACTTCAGGCGTGGTGTTTCATTGTCTGTAAACTGTCATCTTATATCTCACTGGACAGTTTGGGGAACCTCCTTAGAGGGCCGGAGGCCATTCTCTGCACCACAAATCCATCCTGCTTTTGTCCTCTCCCTCTCTCTCTCTCCATCTCTCAGTCTTTTTCTCTCCCACTCCCTGGTTTCTCATTAGGTCTTGAAATGCAATTTGAAGCCAGATGCAGAATGGAATTATTCTTTTACTTTGTCAGGTCAACGAGTTAAAGCAAAGAAAAAGAACCTTGATGGCTTAGCACCAGAACTAGTTACTTTCTCAAGGCTTAATTTAATAACAACCTTCTGTTTCTTGCTTTGGCTTCTGATAGGCCCTCTCTGAAAATCTCTGTGGGAAGAGGCAGAAGCTGCCTTTGGCCGAGATGTCACGGCACCACAGCCGGTTTGAAAGAGATTATCGCACGGGATGGGACCGCCGGGAATGGAACACCAATGGGAACCACGTGAACAACAGTAACTGCAATAGCACAGTGAACAGCAATAGCAACAACAGACCGGGGCTTTTGCCTGTGCCAATTGTACCCTCGCGACTACATGCCCCAGCCACTGTTGCTTGCACCACAGTGAACAGCGATGTGATAACCACCCTTGTGGCCAACACCTCCGCATCTTCAACAACCAAAGTAAGTAACAGATTCTGTCTGTCTTATGTTGATGGCTGATTAAGGGTAACTACCTCTGACAGAGAAATTAACCAACTGTTGGCTTTCAGATCATGCAGTTGTTTTTCCTGGGGTTATCAACCTGTTGACCATTCACCCTGGGATTCTCCCCTTATGTTAAATTGTACCAGAGATGTCATCAAGGTTTCCTTAGGTCTTACTGTGTTATGTACGTTGATAACAACTTTAAAAGCAAGTTAAGTGAATCTTGTTGTGCATGTATTAGTTTACATACCATAATTGTAAAAGTTGGTCATTTTAGGTTAAAATCATTTTGACTCTAAGGTACAAAACATTTACCATTAGCAGGACCCCTTGGTCTGTGTGGCAACTTGTTTGAGAGCTTGGTTTTGGATTGCTTTTGCATGTCTTTACAAAGCAATGGGAATTATGATCTACCTGATCTTGTTGAAGTGTAGGAAGGGGTAAATATTTTCTGTTTTGTCACTTCCTGACTACTTTTTATTAAAAGCATCTTATAAAACCCTGGCAAGACCATTTGTGAGCACATTTTTATTTATTTGTTTGTTTGTTTGTTTGTTTGTACTCTGCCTCTCCATATGGATCGAGGCGGCGAACAACTTACAAATAGCATGTATTTCAAAACATTTCTATACATGCCCCCAACAAGCTGGATACTCATTTTACCGACCTGCGAAAGGATGGAAGGCTGAGTCAACCTTGGAGCCCGGCAGGATCGAACTCACAAACTTGTGGTTTGTGACTTGCAGTACTGGCATTTAACCACTGCGCCACCAGGGCTCCATTTCTTCCCATGAGAATGCAACATCTCCTAACTTAGTAGGATTTCTATTGCTATCAGAGATGCTGTCATTTCCCAGTTTCTGAAACAGGCAACTCTGTAGTCATATTCAGTTCCAACTTTTTCTTCTCTGCCCAGTTTGTTCTTGTGTCCTGTTCCTTTAGCCTCTTGAGCAGTTCCTTTTGTTTCTGTACAGCCATACTTTGTGCTCAGCTGTGTGCAAATTACATGCAAGGTAAACTGTTTCAACCATTTCCTTGCTGTCCTTCCCTGCAGTCTCTGTCTTCCCTCAGTCAAGAATGCCAGTGCTGCTAAATAACAGTTTTCTCCCAATATTGCCATTTATTTTACAGAGGTATATATTGATGCAAGTTCAGTGTGCCTAATGAGCATTTGGTATCACCAGGAATAATCTGTCCCTTAAAGGCTCTTTTCTATAGGATCTCTAAGTTGGAACAACTTTCAGTCATTCTTCTTATTCTTTATAGAATATGCACTGTCACATATCTGTTGCTGTTGTCATAATTATTATTATCATTTATTTATATATATCATCCCTGTACATGGCACTTTACAGGCAAAAGACCAATAAAAAAACTGGTTCTCTGCCCTCAGGCTTGCATTCTAATTCTAAACAAAAGGAAAAGGAGATGACAATGTGGGAGCGGATTAAGTCCAGCAGATACTGCCTCTTCTGCTCTCCCTCCTTGGCCAGGGCAGTAGCAGTTGGAAGAGAGGGTGGGGCCTTTCATCTGCTTCATCTGGCCTAGGCATGATGGAGCTGTTGGCTACATAATATGCAGTGATTGCATTGTAAAACAGTTCAAACTGTATTAAATGTTGATGTAAACAGACAATTTTGGTAGCCTCTTCAGTTCCACATAGAGATTCTTGGCTGGTGCAGATCTCTGCAGGAATTCCTGAACCTCTCTTTCCTTGAATAGAATGATTTGTCCTCTGCATGTGCTCCAGGGTTGGTACAAGCACTTCCCAATATTGCAACTTGTGTTGGAATTTTTAAAATGTCTGTTAGTTCGTTGGCTGTAAGGGGATGCTGGACCTCATCAGCAAAAAGGTTAGAATGCTTACCTGCTGCATCATTTGTTGTTATTGCTGCTGCTGTTCTTGTGAGCTTTCAACTCATTTCCAACTTATGGCAGCCCTAAGGTGAACCTATCATGGGGTTTTCTGGGGTTGAGAGGTCACCCGGTGGGTTTCCATGGCTGAGTGGGGAATTGAACCTTGGTCTCCAGGATCGTAGTCCAACACTCAAACCACTACCATCAATAAAACTTGTCTTATAGTGGTAATGTGTCAGAGTTCACCAGCAAATGAACTCATGGGCCTGAAACGACATCTGGTTCCAGAACAGAACATGCAGTGATTATTAATTTGTTTAAAGTAGATTGGCAAGAAAAGTGAATGCGTATGACAGATACAGTCATGTTTGTCTGGGAGAAGAATGTCATCTAATGTCACCCTCAGTGTCAAGATTAATTCATTGGAGCAGAAGGCATTGTTAATCTAGCTCTCTTTTCAGAAATAGCTTTGATACCTACGCTTATCATTCGTTGATAGGTCATAGTTTCAGAATTTCTTTTCATAGAATTATAGAAATGTAGAGTTGGAAGAGACCACACAGGCCATCCAGTCCAACCCCCTGCCATGCAGGAACACCCTCAAATCAATCCCGACAGATGGCCATCTAGCCTCTGCTTAAAAACCTCCAAGGAAGGAGACTCCACTACACTCCGAGGCAGCAGATTCCACTGCCGGACAGCCCTGACTGTTAGGAAGTTCTTCCTGAGGTTCAGGTGGAATCTCCTTTCCTGCAGCTTAAATCCGTTGCTCCTTGTCCTGGTCTCTGGAGCAGCAGAAAACAAGCCCTCTCCTTCCTCTACATGGCATCCCTTCAAATATTTAAACATGGCTATCATGTCCCCTCTTAACCTTCTCTTCTTTTCAACACCTAAGGAAAAGTTGATTGTTCAGTCAGTTCCAGGGATTATTGGCTCCAGCCTATTAAACAGAAATGTGCTTTTAGCTCATCTCTTATATACATGAAAATGGTTTAAAAAGACTGTTTTTGGACGTGATTGCTGAGCTGGCTGTCAGTGCTAGGTCAGGTCCTAGCTCATGGATGGCCTGATTTTAACCTTGTCTTCCAAAGACCCTCAGAAGCTTGTTTCAGTGGCAGCTATTGTCTAAATCGAAGAGTCTTTATCATAAGATTGTATTCAAACCAGATACTGTGTTGAAATTTTGGGAACATTGTTCTAGACTGCTGTGAATGACATCTCTGGTCTTTTGTGCTGCCTAAAATCTGGAGTCTACATATAGTTCTTGTGTTGAAAAGAACCCCTGAAGGTGTGAACATTCCCTTAGCTGCACATTCTGCTTAGGCTGGTCCATTCTTCTGTCTGGTGGTAGAGCCAACATATGGTACTGAGTCCACAATTCACAAGCCCACTGACTGCAACTCCACACTTGGAATTGTAAACCCCTCTTAGATCTCACAGCATTATTGGGAGCACAAAAAGCTTCCTGACACATGTGCGTTCATTGTTATTGGGGATGATTATGAATACTATGAGGTGGATTGGTATACATCAAGAGCGGAGAAGATGCAGGCTGTATGATGCCCTTGGGATCCCTTTTATGCTTCCTGGAACCATCCAAGGCATCCCCAAGCCAGAGCACAAATTTGTTTTTCTTTTTTTTAAACAATCTCTGGGTGATTTTTTATTCCCCACAAACTGCCCACTCAAAATTACCAGAAAATGTATCAGTTTAGCTCCTCCATCCCCAAAACTGGAAAAAAGATTTCCAAAAACATTGATGTGACATCACTGCTTAGTTCTGTCGAGCAAGTCATGAAAGTATAAGCCACACTTTGCTCATCTCTTCCTCAAAATATGCACAGTTAAGGAGAAATCTCTGCTCCTTACCAGTCTCAGAAAGGCAGATAAAAGTTCCATAAATAAATACATTTAATTAATGTGTATTGGCTTATTTGCTCTTTTTCTACCTTGGAAAAACGCCTAGGAAAGTAAAAAGGCACGTTGAGGAATAAAAAGAAAACCAGCACATTTTTAGAAGTGTTTGTGGTAATATAATGGGAGTTGAAATGTACCTCTTGGTTTTTGCTTTATGATAGGCAACACGTTTTTCCAGCTCTTTTAATAATGGTAAGGGCCAAATAAAACACTTGTAGAAAGGAAAAGAGAGACAATAAAGTTATTTAAAGAAAGCCAAACCTCTCTCTCTCCCTCTCCTTCCCTCCCTCTGAATATGTGTGTGTGCCTGTTTCCATCCCATGTTGGTTCCACCACCCAGTATAAAGAAATAAATTAGTACTATAGGAAAAGACCAAAAAGGAGGGGAAAAACACATTTTGGCTATGGTCTGTAATAACAGCATGTTTTTAAAAATGACTGCAGTGTATTGAAATTGTTTCCATTTGTTAACAGCCAAACTGAAGCACTATTTCACTAAGCTGGGACATTATGTAGTTGCTGTTTGGATGTGTTTAGTCTGGAGAAGATTAGAAGTCAAGTTCTGAAGCCAGCACAGTGGTTTCATTCATCTTGACCTCTGCTCCTGGATATTTTGCAGAGAGTCCATCTGTTGGCTGTTGTTGATCTGTCTTTGCTCCAGATGTTTGAGACTGCGCTGTGATAATAAACTCTGTCCTTGTTTTTGAAACAAAATTGGTGATCTCACAGTGATTCTTCTGACAAGTATTTCAATCAGTGATGTATGGTAATCTTGGAGAAGGCTTTTCACGTAAAATTGTCATCATAATGTTATGTTGTTATTAGCATGCCTGGCTGAAAGTAAAATGAAAATATTTTGAAAGAGGCAGGTTGTTGTTTCCTGATATCTCTGTATAACACTTGCATGCTTTCTTTCTGTATTTACTGATCAGGTTTCAAGACTGAAACCATGAAGGAGGAAGAACTCTACTGTTTGGGCATCTGAATAGCTGATTTTATTTTCTGTTAAAGTAACAAATTTGAGGGCAATATTCCTGTGAAAGATAGTCCAGAGGCCAACATTATACTAATGCCAGTAATGTGGATTTTCCAGGAAGAGTAGAACTGGAAAAATTTCCTGTGCTCTAAATAATGTTTTATGTGAAAATTATTTTATTGGCATGTTTATGATAATCTAAAGAGAACAGCATATTTGAAAAATTACTATACCTGAAAGAACACCGTTTGGGTTTTTTTAGTAGAGATACTTAAATTGAGCTGTACTTAATGTATCTTTTCTCTTGCTGAAGTAGTAGTACCTTCAGCTTTATTCACTGACTCTCCATTTACTTCAATGTCATGTTGAGAAAAATCTGATGCAGTAGAACTAGAACAGTAGAATATTATTTTTCACTAAGTGGATAGATGTGAGTCTATGAGTGCAGCAACTCAGAAGATTTTATCACATAGCTTGTGTGTAGTTAAAAATCAAGAGATTTTGCAAAATACAAACAAACCTAGCAGCGCGTTCATTTGTTAGTTTGTTCTTCTGCGAGTTGGCCATGCTTCTCCTCTTAGAACAATAATTAAAGGTTAATATCCCTATTTAACCCATCTAACATGTCTGATTGTGATACAGCAACCCAAACAACTATGGATAAGTGTGTGTGTGTATGTGTGGTGAGGAAGATTTTCCACAGGGGAAATATGCTTTGGAAGAATTTCCACCCCAAATCTTTGACTAATGCCCATGGCAAATCTTTCTTCCACTCCCGCATGCAATCTTTGTAACATCCAGAAATTGGTCCTGGAGGGTTTCCCAGTCTCCGGAGCAGGTTTTTAGAGTGAAATGGGGCTTTCAGTGGACAAGAAAGAGTGCCACTTTCTGATTCCACTGAAAGAAGCAGTTCCATCGATAGATGTCCCCTATTGAGTTCTGGCCGCAGAGTTCTTTTAATGCCATTGAACTTGAGAGGGATGCGGATGTAAAACTTCCCTGCTTATCTCCTCTGAGAAGGAAGGCTTTGAGAAATATTTTTATTGAGAGTTTTCAAATAAGCTAAAATTATACAAATGCATAAAGAGGGGAAAAAGAAAAAGATGGAAAAAAAAAGAAAAGGAGAAGGAAAAGATTAGCTAATAAAAAGATATTTTCCATTCTTCCTTTCATATCATATATAACATTCAGATTATTCCAAACCTCTCTAATTAATGATCCGACAATTCTCTTCTTTCTATCCCCTGTTGCATTGTTTCTCCATAGCCAAAAATAATTTCCTTCTTCCCAAAGTTGACATATCTAACATTGAAATTCAATCAATATCTTTCTATAACCCTATCAAACATCTAAGTCATCACATTATATTGCATCATGATACGTGCTATTCCATTTTCCCACTTCTGATAACGACTTACTAACCAAATTACATAATACCAATCCTTACTAAATATAATTGTAAATCTCTCACATGTTATGTAGCATCACTAAATCCATTCTGTCTTTAAACTCTCATATAACTCATAACTTCAGACTCTCATATAACTCATATAGTGTTTCCATTGTATCTAAATTCCAATATTTCTATCAAATTTCATCAAATAAAGTTCTTTTCCAAGTTATGTCCACATCCAATTTTCATTATCTCTGTAACCAAATTACATGACTTTATTCCAACCAGACATTATTTCTTCTGTTTAATTTTAAATTTAACAGTTCCTTTCTTCCTCCTCTGTCCAAGCTGTGACTTTCCTCCTTGCAATTTCCCGAGATTCTATTCTTTACCTATTCTTATTACTTCCATCTCCTTCTAGTTTTCTGCTTTAAAAGAATTATCTTGAGACAAAGTACCTTCACTCTTCATCTCAATCTCACCCTCTCCCTCAATCTTACAGGCATATCCTTTAATCAAAACCTCATGAATTTGGTTTTCCATCAGTGTGAAATCCTTAGAGATCAATTCCAGATTAGCATCCCCCTCCTCCCTACTCCCACCCTTTAGTTCCTGTTTGGTAATCCAGTACTACTTGAGCCCTCTGCTCCTCAGTTTTACAGGCTAGTCCCTCCACTGAATCAACTTGAATTTGTTTATCTCTACAGTTTTCACTGTCCATCATTTCAAGATTAGCCCCACATTTCTCTCCCATTTACATTGCATCCTCAACAGTTCTGTCTTAAATCCAGCCATCTCACATCTGAGGTCTTCTTTCAAATTTGCTCTCAGTCTTTTCATCAAATTCCTGATCTCTCAAAGAACTGATCTTGAACAAGAGTTACTGTAAAAAAAAAATTGGGATTCTATCTTTCTTCAATCCAGCATTCAAATAGTTAATAGTCAGACTGTTCTGTTGCCACCACCCAATTACAGACAGACTTACCTGCTCCAATGAGATGCCTTCACCTTCCCACAATGTAACTTCTCTTTGCCAAAATTTAGTGCAGTCATTTAAGTAAAGAAAATCCAGTCCATCCACAAAAATACATACTCTTAAATCCTTTGTTATATCCCTTTAAGCATATCAACCACCAGTCTTTTTGTTTAAGCCTCAGTCTTTTAGTGTAAACACACTTAGTTCATAGTTTCAGAAAGAAGGCAACTTGACAAGGTTCCATTTGACTGTATAAATCAGAAGAAATCTTCACTTCTATGATCTCAAGGTTTCATTTAACAGTTTTAAGAAAACAGGTGCGAACTTAGCATTTATCAGATCTAAACAGCTGCATTTCACAGTTAGGGCAAAGATGTAACTATCTCTGTCCCTCCTCATTCATTCTGTGTTTACTCACAAGTAAGTGCAAGTAATGTGGATTCCAGACCCTTGTTGGTGATACCCTCATTCCACCTTTAATCCAGGGCAAGTTTCACCAACCAGAGTGTTACACTCCTGCACACACCCCCCATGATTGGCATGGTTTAATTGGCAATATCATTTATTTGGGACTATATTAATTGGCATTGATATAAATAAAATCTGAGGTGACTGAGGTCAAGCTGGAAAGAGGCAGATTACTGACTGTAAACATGAGATAGCAAGGCAGGTCAGTCACACTGCCTCCTAGGCAAACACCAAAGTCATTGTCAGGCTGATTGTGCAGCCACCGAAGAGACAATAGACTTATGCTGAGGAGCTGGACATCTCAGAGTAGAAAGGGGAAATCCTCACCAAATTGTGATTGTTTTAGCCCTGATCCCTCACACCTGGACGTCTCCCTGCTTTGTCTTCCAAGCGTCTCCACAATACCGGGCTATGATCATAGCCATTACCCTTTTGTCACCTAAATACTAAAACCATTAACTCTGTCTGGACTTCATTGCTTATGTTGTAACTCCTGTTGTCTACTTGGCTGGGAAAGCGATTCACATTCATACCCACAGGATATTTTTCAAGGATAGGAACCCCGATTTTGAGCAGTTGAGTGCAGTCTCTCGACTTCCTGAATGCCACACTGCCTGTTTGATTCTCAAATGAGAACTGTCCTTAGATACCCACCCAAGCCACATTTCTGCTTTCCCCACTGCTCTTCAGATCAGTAAATATGGCCTCAATCCTGAAAGTCCTCTATCTTCATTTTCCTTCCTTTACCTTTAGCTAGTCCTGGTGTGTGTGAGTGTTTGGATCATTGTGTGCTTGTGTGAATTTTTTTTCAGTAGAAACACATTTTATTTTACATTTGGATTCTCTGGCTGGTTGTGCCTGTAAGGACCTTGTAAACATATGTGATAGATCTTGTTAAGTTACTCCCACTCTCACAGGTCTCCTATTTTTGAGCTAATTAATTCTCTGTTGTCACGTGGAGGTACTGGCATTGTGGGTGGACCCCTGAGTCACCCAGATTTTGGGGTAACAAGGGAACTCTTTGGCCATTATTTCCACCATGAAAGCTCTCCTCACTGCAGACAACCAGCAAAAAGTGTGAGTCTGCCATCCTGCCTAAAAGGCAAATCCAAGAAGGAAGGCTTTTTGAATGAGGTGGAAGAAATTTGTCCTTCTTGACATTCATAAGATTTGCTTTTAGCTGAAAAATGCTTTATTTGATTTGTCTCCTACAGTTGTTAATCTCAGGATCTTTTCCTGGGAAATTTAAACTGATATGTCCCAAACAATTCATAGTTATATCTCCAACAATATTTTGTTAAAATATTATACTTTAAGTCTTAATCTTTTAGAAGGTGGTGGTTCTGTTTGGATTTTTTCCAGAGTAAGAGAAATCAGAGTATAGTGATCTAATTCTACACGAATTGAGATTCAGAATAGTCCCTTTTTGCATCATTACATTAGTAGTGATGTGCTGTGTTCAATCATTCATTCCCATGAGAAACAATTGAAAAATGTAATCAATTGCTTTCTTGCTGCCAGGCATCTTCAAAAACTATGCAAAAATGAGCCCTCTGGCAACAGGGATCCTCTCCTGGATTCAGCTGTCCCACATGACATGGCAGGGGAAGGAAGGAAGGAAGAAATCAGCAGACTGTAGCCTTTCTGATTCTTCACTGGCTTCTACCCCACTAGTCCTGGGGCAATGTGGGGGTGGTGAAGGGAGGGAGATAAGGAAGGTGAGAACTGGCAGCACTGGCTATCAAAACACAGCCCATGGGGAAGTGGAAATAGGTGAGTTTGGAGTGGGTTAGGGGTGGGAATAGTCCTCAAGTTTACTAGAGAATGTTGAGGGGAAAAACTGAGAAGGATTTGGTTCATGTGGATGATTTTCAGAGAAGAATGTTGGAAATATTCTCCTCTCTCTCCCCCACCCCCCGTCTCTCTCTCTCTCTTTGGATTGCATCCAGTAATCACAATTTGGGATTGTAGTTTGGAATTCTCAAAAAGTCACTTTTCCTGTTCTGCTACCATCTCTCCGAAAATCTTTTCTGCCTCCTCTGGCAATTTGGTTCATTCTGGGGAAATAAATGGAAAGGGGCAGAGAAGGAAAGAAGGTAAAACACCAAATGGAGAGGTGAAATGGTGCATAAAGAGGGAAGGATTCACACACACACACACAGTCTGCAGCTCCCTCCCTCTACACATAAATTAGGGTTAGTGAAGTGGGGAAAGAGATGAGAACACCTCCAGTTTATTGTAAACCTACTTGCCACTTAGAGGTTTTTGGGGAGAGCATGGGCCAAAGCCAAAGGCATAATGGGCTAGAGGTTTCCCCACTCTTTTGCTACATAGATCATAAAAAGCCTCAACACCAGAGTAGAGGTATGTTCTTTAAGCCTTCTTTGTCTGGAAATGATGTGATGGAGCTATACCACAAAGCTATATATAGTTCTAATTTCTTGTTCCTAGAAGTAATGCCTAATTCACTGTTGAATGTCCTTGTAGCTTTGAAAAAAAACAGGAGTATCATTTTCTCAGTTAATATATAGAATGGTATAGGAGAAATTACTTAGAAGAGTTATGAATGTACTCGTTTTGTGAAATACTGTGACAGAGTTGTATAACAGGACAGTTTACAATTACGGGACTGACCGCTTGGAACAGTAAACAAGGATGATATATAGCTGCTGCTGGGACTGGCATTTCTGTTTTGTGATGCTAATGGTTCTTGTGAATTAGGTAATGCTATCATATGGTCATTTCCTCTTCCTACGACTGCTGGTTTCCATAGGCTTATTCATCTATTTGTACACAGTTCAAAGAATATAGTTAAATACACACACATGTATATTGTTCAAGAAATATATTTAATCCCTCTAGTCCAAATCTCAATTCATCCAAGAGGGTTTGTGGGGGGAAAAACCTGTTACAATATCTGTGCGCAGGGATACAAAAAAGCATCCTCCAAATTGGAGTCACTTTTGCCATTATCATTTGTTAAACTGGTTTAACAGTTCCACAGATTTTTTGCTGGAGAGATTTGGATTTTGTTTTCAGCGGTGCTTTTTAAATTGTTTGTGCTTTCAAACATCAAATTAAGACATCCTGAAGTTTGTCCTTGTATTTGATTAAAAATGTCCCACCCCACTCCACTCCACTCCACTCCATACCTCAAGGTTATTTTGGTTGGATTACTAACTCAAAGAAATGATGTCTCCATTAATCTGTACACTCAGGCAATACAAATGCTTGTTTTATTGACTTGCAATGTGTTTATCTTGAGTTGAAAGAATTGAGAGGTCTGGCCCGACCTAGCTCCATTTGAAGATGAAAACCCTAGTTTCAAATATTAATTTACATCATGAACCACTTAGAAGATCACACAAGCAACATGTTTTGGTATACAAAGAGGGTGTTTCCAGTCTTTGGCACTTGGATCAAAAAGATATTTTGACTTCAGAAAAGGAAAAGATTCTGAAGTATCCAGGAAGTCAGTCAACATGAGTGTTAGCCAGGAGCTATTTACTTTTGAGTCTGTTACTGTCTTTTTCATTTTCCTCCCTGCATGTATCTTCAATTTTTCTTTTAAGTTTACTTTAATCTATCTGTTGATTCAAATGAAACAAGAAATCTTCCACATATAAAAAATACTGCTGTCATCTGCATTTGTCTGATTTCGAAGGAATCTTTTTTCTTTCTTCTGTATACAAACAGGAAATTGCATTTTTTTTTTAGAAAAAATGTTTAAATTTTTCCTCCATTCAGAAAGGTTTTGTTTTGTTTTTGCAACATGGACAGTTGCATATGCTAACAACACTTTCTAAAACAGAAGTGGGAAAACATTTGAACTTTCAGAGCATCAGTTTAATACTTGTTAAGTGGCTGGATATACTGCCCATTTCTTAGTCTTGAACTAAACAATTGGGACTAGCAAACAAAAGAAAGGCATTTTTTTCCCCTGGCAGTACAACTGACCTTTAGCATTCACTGTCACCGTGTGTAGTCCTGTCCGTTAATATAAAGGAGTTCAGTTCATTTCTGAACAAACTCATGGGAGATCCCTTTCTGTCTCTTTGTGTGTTCTGGTAGTTAAATAAGACTGTAGTTACATGGTTTGTATGATCTTTTGATTAATTCTAATGTTTCAGTGTTTAATGTTTTAACTTTTTAAATTGTTTAATTGTTTTTCAGGTAACATTTGTGTTTATCCTTTTCTCAACATTTTTGTATGCTTCTTTAACCTGGATGGTTTTAAAAATATTATTAGCTTCCTTGAGTCCCATTTTTGGGAAAAAGGCAGGATATAAATGAATAAAGTAACAACAGTAGCAACAACGTGCTTTATGGTGTCTTATCCCTTTCTTCCATCCCAGGAGCAAATAGTCTTTTATTACATCAGATTCTAGATCCATCAAACCAAGGATTGTGTGTACTGGTTGCAAAATTTCAGACAGCTGTTCCTCCTAAGCACTATCTTAAGATGGCAGTGATTGAAACGGGGACCATTTGCATTGAAACCTGTGAGATCACCCTCACTAATGAACATCACAAGTTTTATTGAAGACCAAACTTAAGCTGTATCTGGAAAAAAGAGCAGTAGGTGTAGACTGGATTGGTTTAAATCAGAGTAGTTTAAGTTGTTGTGATGAAGGAAAGACTTATTTAAATATCAGTGGGTAAGGTCAGATTTCTATTTTGATCTGAATATATTTCTTAAGCAAGCATGCATACTAATAGGCTTTGATAGTTGCTTCATATCTGACAACTAACTCCCGATTTTGGTCATAGTCTGCATGCCATGCAGAACTATGGATCCTTGGAGACTGCAGTTGGATTTCAGTTTGACTTCTCTAAATAGGGCTCTCCAGGTACATGGGCCCTCAAACGCTGCCTTTGTGGCTCCAGCACTCCCTCAAATTTTGCCCCCTAGCCAGCAAGAGATCAGGTTTGCCACAATTTGGGACTCTCTGGGCCATTTTTCACCTGAGAGATCTTTTTTTCAATAAGAGGTAACATGGAATTCTGGGTCACTTCCTACAATGGCCCAGGGATGCATAAAATTGTCCCCTGAGGGCAGTACTACTCAAAAGTGGTGGCCAATAGACCTGTGCCAGTCTGTAAGCCATTAGCTTTCAGTCTGCAACATGTTTCCAGGAATGAAAGAAATGGTTGTAGCCAGTGGGCACTACTGCCAGTTAGAAAAAAATCCTGATCCTTCACATCAGGTGGACTGAGAAGCACTGCACTAGCAGGCGCTGAGGGGCAGTTCCTCACCTCTTTTCCCTCCCTCCCCTTCCCCAAAGCTTGGGGTGATTCCTAGAAATGTTTCCAATCCTGGTTACTTGCAAGCAAGCAGCTGGGATCAGAACCACCACTGTTGCCAGCCAGCAGAGGGTGAGGTGTAATTTCCTCCCTGAGGTGCTGCCTGCCCTGCAGAGGTTGAGGGCTTGGTTGTAATCCTGGTTGCTGGCAGGAATGCATACCTCACATGCCCTTTTATAGATCCTCACCACTTTTCCTTCTGCGTCCACCCCCACCCCCAAAATTCCTGGAGTTGCTGGAATTGCTCACAAAGCTGCTCATGAGTAGCTGGGGTTGGAACCAAGCCCTCAACCATCACAGAGCAGACAGCACCTTGGGAAGGAAGCTATACCTCACCTTCCGATGGGTGGGTCACTTGCGTGCTCATGAGCAATTGGGATTGGAACCAAGTTCTCAGCCATCACAGGGCATGCAGCACCTCGGGGAGGAAGCTGCACCTCGGGGAGGAAGCTACACCTCACCCTCAGGTGGCTGGCAGCAGTGCCATATGTACCCAATCGTTTGTTTGGAATGCAATTCAATTCTATTCAGATTGACCAAGAAGCAAAGCCGCATTCCATTCAATGGGCTCATTCCAAAATGAGTCTTCATTTACAAATCAGGAGGATCTGTGAAATTGTAGGAATGCACACCTCACACAGCTTTTCACAAATCCTCGACTCTTTTCCTTCTGCCTACATCACCCCTCCAACTCCCAGATTTGCTGCCTGCCTTGTGATGGTTGAGAGCTTAGTTTCAATCCCAGTAACTCGTGAGCAGTTTTTAAAACATTTAATGTTTTCCTTCCCTTTTCACCTCACACCTTAAGTAAGGTTGAGTTTGTGAATGCTAAGCTCGCGAATAACGCAGGTCCAGTGTACTTAAGCAGCAGCAATTTTTTTTTTTTGCCAAGTCAGCTCCTGCCATTCTTCCTTCAAGAGAAATTCTGAGAACTTACATAAATGCTTTTCTCTCCAGCCATTCCTCAGCTTGCAAGAGGAGGAGGAGGAGGAGGAAAGAAAAGAAAAATACACCCACAAGAGCTGAGACATAACGTGTTGATTGTGCTCAGCTCATACAAAGGAGGCAAGGAAGTTATACATACAATAAAAATGACAGCAACCCCTCCTCTGAGGAGGGTATAAATGAGAACCCACTCTACCCCACAATCTAGTAATGCACATTATCTTCCAACTCCATTCACTTTTTGCAAACAAGACCCTTCCACACACGCACACACCCTTTCTGGTCTTGCTTTTGGTCTTTCTGGTCTTGCTTTTGGTCTTTCTGGTCTTGCTTTTGTTCCTCCACCCCTTGTGTCAAGCCTCAAGATTATTTAGTTGGAGCACTTGGCTGGGATATTCTGCCGCCATTGCTGCCTAGCTTTGTTGTGTACATCCTGTCTGGCTGGCTCAGGTGGCTTCATGCATTGCACGGCAAATAAAATGAGCCTCACCTTCCTTGCTTGAAGTGCTTTAAACTGGCAGAGAGCCTCTGGTTTAGCATGTCACCACAGCAACCCCCGGTGGTGGGCACATGCCAGTAAGAGGGGGCACATTTATTGGGTACCAGGAGTCTGAATGGCAGCTTTTTTTTTCAGGAAAGATAGAAGTTAATGTGGTGTGTGCACATAGCAGGCTCATATTTCCTACCATTATTCAATTTTTTGTGTGTACCCCTAAATGTCGTGATGTATACCTCTAGGGGTACGTGCACCCCAGGTTAGGAACCACTGGTCCAATGGAAAATTTGGGATGAGGGGAAAAATTTTACAGGATCATTTTATTATTGAGTAATGTTAAACTAACAAATCAGATATCTTCCCCTATGTTATTCTCTCACACACAGGAAAAGAAAAAAGGGGGGAAAAGACTCATAGATAGCTATGACTCACTCTCAAAAGATAGTAAGAATAGGTTTTAACATGTATTTTTGTATTAACCCCTTGTGATAGCTGCTTTTTGAGTCTCAAATTTCACTAATCGACATTCTTCTTTGACATCTCCTTGGCTGTCTCTCCCTGTCTCACTTTTGTTTCATAAGGTCAGTCAGTGTTGACTCCTCATGCTTAAACTGATTCACTGAAAGCAGCTTTTTTTAAATAAGCAGTTGAAAAGTACATTTTAAAATGATAAATTTATGATTTAAATTGTTCTGGCAGATATTCTTATGTGTACTATTTTCAGCAAATCATTGACTGCTGTTACGCATCCCTCTAAAATAGAGTAGAATCGACTGTAAAATAGAGTCTAAAAACAGCAAACCACAGTGTGCTGAACTGAGTCTAAAAGGTGATTTATGAATCACTGTTTTTCGTTTCCTCCTCATCCCATCCCCTTGCTATGTATCTTTTTATCAATTTCTCCATCAGTAGTAATCTTGATGCGATGTTTAGATTTGTGTAGGGATGATACTGAGCATCTGAAATTTTGTTTTACATTTTGTCAGCACACTGAAATTGATACCGTCATGAAATCCAGGAGTAAAAAGGAGGTATTTCAGAATCTATTGGTAGATCTTTGGGTGATTTGTAGTAGACTTTGAAGCATTTCTGACTCCTAATGCCATTAGTGGTAGCAATTAAAACTGCAAGTTAAAGAGATTGCCTACTGCAGGTTTTCTTGTATGCATTGCTCATCAGTCAGCTTTGGCATTCATTATTTTCATGGTGTAGTGGTTTGATTATTGGACTACAACCCAGGGTTTGATTCCCTGCTCACCCATGGAAATGCATTGGCTGACTTTGAGCGCATCACATACTCTCAGCCCCAGAAAACCCTGTGATAGGTTTGCCTTAGGGTCACCATAAGTCAGAATCAATTTGAAGGCACACAACAATAACAACAACAACTTGTAAAATGGGAGTACTAATTTGCTACCTTTCACCTGGCCCAATAGCTCCAAGTTTTAGAGTTTTATATAAAACATCCTGAAACTTAGTAACTAAAATGTAGATGTGTGTTTGCCTGTGCAAGTAATCACATTGTGAATCATGGTGTCCAGTACGTGATAGCCTCTGTTGCAGAGCTAACATTACCATTGGACAAGTGAGGCAGCAGCCACAGGTGGCAGATCTGAGGTGTTGTGCTAGAGTTGGAAATTGTTAATTGTTTGTTACTATTTTTTCTTACTGTTAGCGATGAGGCAAGGATGCTTGGGTTGGGCAGTGTGAGAGATATAATAATAATAATGTAATAATAATGTAATAATAATAATATAAAAAGATTATAATAATTAATATTCACAAGCAGAAGATGAGCAACAACCAGTCTCATACTGCCACTATTCATAAATGCAGAATATTGTGGAGAAATAAAGGCTTGGTTTTCTTTGATAAAGACAGAGTAGCTTTACTTGAAAATACTGAAGATTTCATAACAACTCATGGTAAGAGGTCTGTGACATGCTCTTCAAACACAGAAAAAGAGTGAGAGAGAACTGCAGATTATAGATTAAAGGACCAACTCAAAGTAACTGCATAGTAACTGATACAGTGAGACAGAAGGTATATGGAAATGAAACAAATGCATGCTATGCCTAAACTCTTAGAGAAACATAAAAATTGTTAACCACTGAATATATGCATGCTAAAGTTGCTATCCCTAACTGCTTGAGGGATTTTCTGTATCCTGTGCCAAAATAATTTGTCTGGCTTTGGGTACTATGCAGTTTAACTTGGGTGGGTATAAGTGCCATTCACTACTTTGCTTCAGGTAGTAAAAGGTCATAAGCCAGTTCTGAGCCACCATGACTCCTGCAGACAGATTTTGTAGTTCTAGTTTTTAAAGAAGACTCCCACAGCTCTGAAACAAGGGATATTCTGAGTTCAATATAGGAGTCTTTGCACTGTTGATTGAACCAGGGTCATTGGTTTGGCACTGTGAGCACTACTGCAATTAAAAGGAGTCATGAGGCAATTTCCTCCTTAAATGTAACCTAATAAGCTACAGGGAACAACCCATTTGAGAATTGCCTTCTGTTGCAGTATCTCATCAGTAACCTTTATGGAACTACACTTCCTACCTAGTTTCACCTTTCTCAGCATGGAGTTAAAACAGTGTGTGGGTCATTATAGATTTTTGGATCCAGGAAATGAAATCTCTGGCACTGGAAATGAAGGAGCAAGTTGGCTATCAAATGAATGGTGACACATCCCTAACATGAAAGAGCATGTTATCCGTTAAGTGTTGAAGCAGAACTGTCTCTCACTACCTGCACAATTGATTTTTCACTTAGCAGATTGTCTATTCACTGTCTGTTCTGCTATAGCTTTGAATTTAAAAAAAAGCAACTCCTTTTTACTTCCATTGCTGGGCCCCTTTAAAGCTCACCATAGATTGCTTTTTTCTTCTAAAGTTCCCCTTTTCATGCAAACTATTATCAATCACAAGTTTTTGACATGGTATAGAGCAGTGTTTCTCAGGCTCTCTGATGCTAGAGACAAGCAAGTATTTTTTTCTTCCAGTGTGCCAGGGACCAGTGCCATATTTGTGCCTGTTGGTATTCCTTTCTTTCTTGCAAACTATCCAAGGCCTGGCAGCTAATGGCTAAGGGACTGACACTGGTCCACAGACTCTCCAAGTAACACTAAGTAACACAATCACTCTAAGTCTGGAGCACATAATTCCCCTTGAATAGTCTTCAGGCTATCAATCAGCAAAAACAACAGATAAGGTTGTAGCACCAGGTCCTAAGGCTTTGGAACTGATTGAGTGTCAGTCTTCTCTAAAGCGGAGTAGGGATGATGCAAGTTGCAGTCTTTCACCTCTGGAAGGCACCAGGTTGTAGAATGTTATTGTACTTCTAAAATAAAAAGGACAAGGGAGGAGGGCTGTAATCTGTTGAAATAGCTCGTGGTGGCTTCCAGGAAACACAGTTCAACAGTTTTTTTTGCCAGAATAGGGACAGTTTAGGGTCCACACAAATATCTCTGTCCATTTTGCCCACTTTTGTTGTAAAGCACAGGTGGATTGTGGTTTCACACATTTGGATGGTAAGGAAACAACCAAGTATTCTCTACTGCAACTGATAAAGTATGCTTTGGCAGCTGCCAGATGAGAGTCTACATCATGCTACCTAGCCTTTGGGGGCTTTCTCATAATTAAGCATCTTTTTGTCAGCATTTTTGCGCCAGGCTTTTTCCTGATAGAAGTCTGCTTAATACTGAGAAGAGAAACAAGAAGGAGTAAGAGGATAAATAGGGCTATTCTTGGACTGGGAGTTTAGCAGGTCCCAGAGGAATCTTCAAGTTCCTGTCATTATTGAGCATCTGAATTTCTTCTAGCTTGAAGCTGGGAATAAGGCTACCACGGAAAGAATACACAGAAGAAACTACTGGAGCCAAGCATGAATTTATTTCTGTCAGACGTAGCCATAAAAAAATCAACTGGAAGGTTCTGTGACTGCTTAGCCGCTTCTGAATCCCATTCGCCTAATTCTGTCCCAAAATGGTTTTGCTTATGGGATTATATAATAGAACCAATGACACAAACCTAGAATGACTTGATTCACTCTGTCCTGCCTGTCATGTGGTTGTTCTAAGTAAGTTAATCAGGTTTAACAGATGCCAGGAGAGAGATCTTGGATGGGTGGGGGAGAGTCAGGGACCACCACAGGACAAATGTCACATGAAACAGGTAGGTGACAACTGATTAGCATACTGCTTTGAAATCCTCCAGCTCACTTAGTGCTACTTTCCTTAAGATTTTTGTGATACAATTTTACTTGAGTGGCAGCAAACTGGTCAAGAATCTTCTGGCAGTTCCTTTTTCTGCACCACAGACACTGCGGCTGGCTAGAAAGATTAGTCATCTTTGACTTTCTAAAAGGGTTAATGTGTCATTTTGCATTCATAGGTGTTTCAAGATTGGGCCCTCCACCCCCACCCGCCATACACTCTTTTTCTTTTGGTCTTAAAGTGTAACTTGTATTGTTTTTATTTAAAGTTTCTGCTTGGTAAGCATTCAGCAAGCATACTGAGTAGCCCTGATAATTAGGTAATTTGAATTCAGGCATGGATGTTGGATAAAGCATCCCGGGATGGTAGCTGGTTTGCTGTAAGGTGATGCATTCAGTTTTTAGTTGAGAGTCTAATAGTCTTTATGTCATTGTTCCTTGCCTGACTCCTAACTGCTTTGAGTACAAAAGCATATGTGTGTGCTCTGTTCGCCCTCTCTTTCTCAGGTGAAGCAGCAGATGTTGACAGTGAATATAGCAAAGAGGGAATGGGTGAAATAATGAACTGAAGTGGTAGCTTAATGGAATTATTAATGGGATTTGCGTTCGCATAATGAACAAGAACTAGTTCTATTAATACAGGTTTTACGCACATAAATTTGTGCCAAAAGATTTATAAAATTCTCATCCTTCTCCAGCAAGGCATTTGTATGATACAGCGTGCCACCAGGGGCCTTGTAATTCTTTGAAAGTCCTTCTTTCTGCCAGCTTTATTTATGGTCTCCATGTGTCACTGTGTAACAGAGTTTGCAACAAGAAGATGAACTATACCGTAAGGGAGGGGGAGGTTCCTTTGGATGGGTAGATCAATACACAGTTGTTTAAGAATTTACAACAACAACAAAGCAAATGTAGATAGGCAGATATTAGATGTACAGCTGACAATTCTCTGAGGTTTTTTGTGAAGACAGATAAGATCACTACCTTGAGTAATGTAGTCATGCAATAGGATGAAAGGACCATCCCCATACGACAGATAGGTCATAGTTGTGGAACTTTTGACCCTCTAGATGTTCATAAACTGCTCCCTCCATCATGCTTTACCACTGGCCAAGTTGGTTAATGTTGATGTTGTCAGAGTTGAACAGCAACTGAAAAACCACAGGTTCCCCAACTCACTTTGGATCCTGTGCAAGGAGAAAGGCGGGATATCAGATAGATGGATAGATGGATAGAAAGAATCAATGGAAGCAGAGATTGACTTCTCAATGGTGTTGCAAGGCTTTTTAAAGTATTGGTACTGGCAGAAGGCACACTTTGGTCTTAAGCAGGCTGTGAGCATACCTTGTGGAATCTTAAATTGAAGAATCACTGTGAAATGACTGTGGTAAATCATGATGTTCTCTTTAAGGCATTGGAGACTGGTGACTCCCATCTCAGTGAGCCATAAATCCACTCCATGTTTTGGCTAGCTTTAAAAGATCTCTCCAAGGTACTTGTACCTTTTTAAGAATGGAGTGCAGCACCTTTGGCTTGAAACTTTTTCTAAATCCTAGATTAAAACTTGGAGTGGATTCACAA
Organism: Ctenosaura bakeri; assembly: GCA_948474755.1. Lineage (NCBI taxonomy): Eukaryota > Metazoa > Chordata > Lepidosauria > Squamata > Iguanidae > Ctenosaura > Ctenosaura bakeri. Next base: position 175,900 of record CAOLHI010000203.1, read on the forward strand.
TCACACTGCCATGGGAGCCAACAGCCACCATTTTAAGGCAGCTATATTTCTTATCATCCTAGTAACTTACAATCTCCAAATTCTTTTTGTAGGAGGAGAATGCATCTTGGTAACAATTACATCTTTACTTTTTGTTGTTGTATTCTGTACCATTACTGATGTGTTTCTTGTTGAGGTTTCAGCCATTTCCAAATGCAGACGTACTTTAGGAGAGTAGTTATTCCTTGAAGAGTTTGCAAACTGTATGATGGCTTATGAGGAAAGAGAACATACAGTTTCTTATATTAGAATACAGAGAGTGTACTGGATAGAAATGACATAGTAGTATAGCAAATATAAATATTTAAAAATGAAGATTTGAAACAGCTACTTTCAAACGTGTGATTAGAATGGTAACTGAAGTTTACATTCCATTTGTTTAATCTTCTGGAAAATTTTATTTTCACAAGGAATACATAATAAGACAAAGTATGCTTTTTTTTGGTGTCTATTTTTTCCACAAGTTCAGCCAGATAACAATATTGAGCAGACACCACAGTGTAGCAAGTCTTGATTATGCCTAAATTTTTAACTTGGCAACTTAAATCCATGTATAATTCCTCTAGGATCAGTGAAAAGCTGCTTGTTAAAAATAGGAGTTTAATTTGCTTCATTGGATAGGAACAGGCAATGATATGTCAAATCCCACTATGTAGCAAGGCTGATAAGTAGTGATACCTGAGGGCATTGCCCTTAACTGTAACTTATTGTCTGCTCCTCTGCAAAATCAGGCAGGCATAAGGTCAAGGTCAAATGTACAGTATTGCCCATGAAGTCTGGTTTATAATGGATACTGCTGCTTTTTATTTCAGAAATGGGCTGACTGTGATATTTTATTGTGGATTCATACTTAGCCTGGGGATGAATCACATTGAGTAAAATATATTGTACCTATAATTTGTATTAATGGAAATTCAATAATAGCAATCCGTCATATATTGCGATTAGGACAGAGTGCAAATACTGTGCACTAAAAGCATTAAAAGGGCATTACGAATTAGATTCTACCACACACCACATTGTGTTCCTTATAAATAATTTATAGTAAAACTGGGCCTTGAAGTCTTTTGGAGTGTCCCTTTGTAGAAGCCCAGCAGTTACCTTCTGCAGCTGACTGTGCACCATTGATCTGATTTATGGATTTCATAAAAGTCGTGGCCTTCTAATTTAATAAACGTATTCAGTCTATGTTTTTAAACAGTGTAGTACTCCGAGAAAGCACTTCCTTCATGCTAAAATGAAATACTGCAGCTTTTAATCATTGCAGTGCAATATTTTCCTTCATTTTCTAGGGAAAATGTATTGTGCTTTCAGAATAATTTTATGTTGCTTTGTAATGAGTAGCAATATTTCATTTATAAGTAATTTGATTTTATAGCCATCAGATGACATCTTACACCATCTTCGACTCTCTGGTTTTTTTACCCCAGTTGCCATTTTGCCTTGTCTCTGCGGCCTGGGATTGGCAGCAAATAAAACCATAAATTGCCATAATATTAAACAGCTATAAGAGAAAAAATAGTTTGGGTTAGGTCCAAATTTTACTTTCGTTCTGTAGAAAGCAGCTTCCAGTTCTGGAAGGATTGTTCTTTGCCTAACATTGCACAGGAAAAATTGAACTAAAACCAAAGATGGAATTCCACTTATGCAGGAGTCCAACTCCAGGTTAATCAGATGCATAAGCACTTCTATACATGTATTTGATCACTGTGTGCCCTCTTATACCACTATATATAGAATATTCAATATTATGCTGTTGTTATACCTATGACACTAGAGGCCCATCTACACTACACAACTATAGTGGTATTATTCCACTTCATAGTGGAATCCTGGGATTTGGAAATTTAGGGAAGGATACTTAGAATTCTCAGCAAGAGAGTTCCTTTGGTTCCTCTGAGTACACAGTAATTCCCAGGATTCCAGAGTACATTCCTGCGGCAATTGAAGTAGTATCATAGTACTCTAGTGTGTATGGGCCCCAGGAGCAGGGATATCTGGCTTCAGATCTCTACTCAGCCATGAGATTCCCAAGATTGCACTTGTTTTGGTGATGCTAGAATGAATCTTAGAAGAAGAACAACAAGTACTTTTCCTTGAGGTCCTCAGATTGCCTTGAGTGCCACATTTTGGGGGCTGGAAGGCAGGATGTGGATTAAATAAATAAATAAATAAAAGGAGTATATTAATTCAATAAAATAAAAATATTTTCTACTCACTTTGGAACTAACCCGTTGTATTTACTTCACCCCTTACTAATGTCAGATAGTAAAAGTTATTACTGACAGTCAAGTCTCCTCCAAAATGGACTGAGATTTATGAAAGAGAAGAGGGAACTCCACCATGATGCCAGAGCAGTGTAGAATACAATATTATACAAGCCTGCTGCTTTAAACATGCCACAAGAATAGAGAAATTAGAAGAGTGGGTTAATTTTGTCTTTAGGGTAGATCAGAAGTAATCTGTGTGGTATTCAAGGCAATTTAGGGCTTGTGAAAATCAGAACCATCCTTTGACGCTGGATCCAGATTGTAGGAGGAAAAGTGCAGATTTTGGCACCACAGTGTAATACACAATAATCAGTTCAGCAGTCTGCTCCATTCTGCATCAGCTGAACAGTCCCAACATTTATCAAAGACAACACAACAGTAAAACAGTCCAGCCTTGAATTTGCACAAGAATCCAGCAAAAATGGTTATCAGTTCTGAATAATTTGTGCTTTTGTAAAATATCCTTTTGGCTATAAGGTGGGGATGCCAGGCTTAAAGTGATGGATTCCAGAAAATGCTATACATTTAAGTGACAAGGGAAATGGAACACTGTAGTGTATATTCTTACCCATTCTCTGTAGTGGCACCCCAGTTGTGGAGGCCTGACTGTTGCCAACACAGGGACCATTTCAGCAAAAGTCAAAACTTGGCTATTCATTCAAGCCCTTGGACCTAACTGCTTTTATCCAGGATGCATGTCTAGAATCATAGAATCATAGAAATGTAGAGTTGGAAGAGACCACACGGCCAACCAGTCCAACCCCCTGCCATGCAGGAACACCCTCAAAGCACTCCTGACAGATGGCCATCTAGCCTCTGCTTAAAAAGCTCCAAAGAAGGAGACTCTACTACACTCCAAGGCAGCATATTCCACTGCCGGACAGCCCTGACCATCAAGAAGTTCCTTCTGAGGTTCAGGTGGAATCTCCTTTCCTGCAGCTTGAATCCATTGCTCCTTGTCCTGGTCTCTGGAGCAGCAGAAAACAAGCTCACTCACTCTTCTACATGGCATCCCTTCAAATATTTAAACATGGCTATCATATCCCCTCTTAACCTTCTCTTCTGCAGACTAAACATACCCAGCTCTCTAAGTCTATCCTCATAGGGCATGGCTTCCAGGCCTCTCACCATTTTGGTCACCCTCCTCTGGACTTGCTCCAGCTTGACCATGTCCTTCTTGAATTGGGGTGCCCAGAACTGGACACAGTATTCAAGATGAGGTCTAACCAAAGCAGAGTAGATTGGTACCAGTACCTCCCTCGATCTAGACACCATACTCCTATTGATGCAGCCGAGAATTGCATTGGCTTTCTTGGCTGCCGCATCACACTGCTGACTCATGTTCAGCTTGTGGTCTATGAAGACTCCTAGATCCCTTTCACACGTACTGCTATCCAGCCACGTGTCCCCCATCCTATATTTCTGTATTCCATTTTTTCTACCTAAGTGTAGGACCTTACACTTCTCTCTGTTGAATTTCATTTTGTTCGCCTTGGCCCAGCTCTCCAATCTGTCCAGGTCATTTTGAATTTTGATCCTGTCCTCTGGCGTATTAGCAACCCCTCCCAATTTGGTGTCATCTGCAAATTTGATGAGCATGCCCTCTATTCCTTCATCTATTATGATTGTATTGTTTAAAATTATCTTAACTGGATTTAAATAATCTGGTTTTAATTGATAAAACTATTGAATATATTCTTAATGTTTTTAAACTATTATTACTATTGTTGCTGTTGTTTTAAACTGATTTTATTGTAAGCTGTCTCGAGATCTTTGGATATAGAGTGCAATTAAAATAATTATATAAATAAATACCATTTATCTCATTCACAAACCTTGTTGGCTTGTTGGCTTTCTTTGTTTCAGTCTTTCTCTATTATAAGCTCAGACTTTTTGTTCTTCACAGTACTGGTCCAATAATACATTTCTGGTCCTTAAATCACACTGTTTGCAGCTTGTAAAGCACGGGTAGTGTGTACCTGTGGTATAATTCCAACTCAGCTTTAATTTTATCTAAGGCTTAATGGCAAGCAGATACATTTCCTTATGGAGGAGCTGACTGCTACAGTAAAATAGTCCCTCTGATTAATACGGTGTTGTCAGGCTATCCAGTGGCAAAGGTATGACACAAAATCTGTACTGTATACTGATGCGATATGGATTTTCTTCTCCTCCTCTCCTCCAGGCATTGATGTATTTTGAGTTATCATTGAAAAAGTAACTGCATGATCCTTGGTCAAGTGCCAGCTTTGATTCAATTGTTATCAAGGTGAAGAAATGAATGTGACATTGGTCTCAATAATTATGTTCGGCTGAATGAAATGAGGGAGGAGACTTAGTCTCTTCAACTGAAACCACAGATAAGGGAAAGCTAGCGCTCTCTCTCTCTCTCTCTCTCGCTGTCTCTCTCTCTCTCTCGCTATTATTGTACTTGACAACCTTGAAAGGTGGTAAGGTGCGTTATGGTTGATTCTTTTGCGTTGCATTTGACTAGATTAGAGGAATATAATTCTTCCAGAAATTTACTGTGGGTGGAAATAAAAGGTCCACTTCAGCACAGAAAACATATTGGCTTGAATTCTGTTTGTTGTCTTAGCTAGAGTAAACAAACTGAATCAATTGTTGGATGGTAAGGGAACATTTATGTAAACTGCATTGAGTCAGTGGGTCTACTTTAATAGGGACTATCAGTACTATCCAGGTGTCTCTTTATCTATCTCAGTCAACCACCCCCAGTCCCAGCATAGTCAGGATGGTCTTGAGATGGAGAAAAAAGGAACAGAGTCAAGGGATATAATAAAAGGTAACAATAGATACTGGATACATATGCAGTCAGGTCCTAACAAAGACATATCTGTTCGATGCAAGTGAAAGGACTGACTTGGAGCAGTTGTCATAGAACTGATTACAGGAGAAACAATCTTTAGTGGTGCCCTAAACCTACTATGAGGTATAAGCCTAAATCACTGCAGTGAGGAAGTTGTTCTTTTCCAGCTGTGGGTAGTTTGACAGCTATGCCATTTCCTGATGTAGTCAGGCCTCAGTAATTCTTGTTCTAGTACCCTCCCAGTCTACATAAGACTGCCCTTGAAAATGGTTCAGAGGTTGCACTTTGCACAAAACACAGCCACATGGTTATCTGTACAAAACTACATAACACAGATCCTTAAATGGTTTAACTGTCAGCCTATTTACCACTGAGCCCAGCCCTAGGATTGTGCTTCCTGAAAGGCTACTTCTCCCTATATTATTGCTTTTGTGTGCCTTCAAGTTATGTTTGACTTATGGCAACCCTAAGACAACTTTATCATGGTGTTGGCAAGGTTTGTTCAGAGGGAGTTTTCCACAGCCTTCTGCTAAAGCTGAAAACATGTGACCTGCCCAAGATCACCTAGTAGATTTCCATGGCTAGGAGGTGAGGATTCAAACTCTGGTCTCCCAGTGTCCTAGTCCAACATTCGAACCACTACACTATGCTGGCTCTCTCACTTGTATTATTCTGCCTCTTAACTGAGATATCCTGGAGAAGCTCTTTTGTTTTGCCATCAGAAAATAAAGTCTGGGCTTCTGGATCACATAATAGAGTCTTCTTGGTGTGGGCAAGTCAGCCGTGAAATAGTTTCCCCTTGAAGATTAGACTGGACTCACCATTAGTTAACGTTGAGTGCAGGTAAAAACAATCCCTTTCCTTTAGACCATTGATTAGAAGGTTAGATCTAAGTATTAAAGTAAGGGTGAGGAACATATAGTCCTTCACGTATAATCAGACTATAACATGTATCAGCATTGCAGAGGATAGGGGGTGATGGGAGGTGCAGTACAACAACAGGTAGAAAGCCACATATTCTCCATCCCTACGTTAGAATGAGAAGGTTGGCAGCTGATGGAATTCTTGTTTCTGAGTGTAGCTGTGTATTTTTGTTGTTTTTATAACTTATTGTATATTGCGACCCACATTCTATAATGAAAGATGGAATATAACATTTATAAATAAATGAATAAGACCAAAGATTGTTTAGGAATGCGCATCTGATGAAGTGGGCTTGAATTCATGAAACCTTACATCAAATAAAACCTCTTCATAGTTAAGGAACCACAAGCTGTACCAGGAACAGTGGCTTTCTGAGCTGTCAAAATGCAATTTCTGTTAAAGTGGAATGGTGCCCAGAAAAAATTTACACAGTTACAGTTAATTGCAGAAGAGGAAACTTTTCCAAAATGAAATGATTACTTAAAAGGAGATTGAAAGTGATAGTGGGCCAAATATCCTCTCTCCTTTCTGTGAAAGAAAAGAGGGATATTCAATAACAGCGGTGGGTGGGTGGAAATTCTGAGACCTGGGAGAGTAAATGGCCAATTATTGTCTCTTTCCCCCTCCATCTTTCCTCTTCTTTTTTAACTTTAAAATGAAACTTGCTGCTGCTTCAGATAGTAGCTTTGCTTCCAGTAGCAGCCTGGCAGGATTCCTGGGTAGAACAGAATGAGCCATGAGAATGACTTGAGGTCAGGCACCGGAATCTAATTGTGTGGAACACAACACCCAGAGCTTCTGTCTTGGAAACAGATGATTCTGTGTACAGTGCTCAGGCAAAACACCAGATAGCCCCCATATCTCTCTCAGGGTTTGGTTTTGTTTTGTTTTTAAGAATCATTAACAAGTTTTGTCTGGGGGGCTCATTTATAATTCATAGTAAGGTAGTCGTTAAGATTCTTATGTATCTTTCATTACTTCTTGGATACATTTATGTTTACAAGTCTGGTGCTCCTCCAAGGACAGAGGTTCCTTGGTATTTGAAACTTTATTGAATCTATGTCCTGTCTTTCCATTCAAAAATATCCTTAGGGCACATGGATCCAGGTGGTACCTGGAAAATTCAGTTAAGGGTATTCCTGGTTGGTTTTTTTCAACTGGATACTTGTTTTTATAAAGCAAAGCATTCTTTTCCTCTTCTGAAGATCTGTTCAGATGATGTCAAAATGACTGAAAACGTGTGCTTCTTTCTCTGCTACCTCAGGCAGTTTATTTACAGTTTGAAGTTTAGTGCTGATAATAATTTGCCATGATGTCCACATCAGGAAATTGTGGCTAGCACTCATTTTTCAATCCCGAATTGGAAGGCACCAGTCATTCTTTCCAATTTCAGTTTGAAAGATGAGTGCTAACCATCATTTCCTGATTCATCTGTCATGGCAAAGCATTATTATCACTAAACTACAAATTGAAAATAAGCTGCATGCAAAAGGGCAAGAGCTGCACATGAGTCTGTGGCTCATTTGTTATGGGAAGAGCCACTGTACCTAGGTGTCTTCTTCAGCTCACTGTTTTGGTTTTTTATTTAAAATGTTCCTGGAAGACAGAGCAACTTCTGACTTAAAGAAACAGAACAAATTAACTGAACTAGACCCTGAGGAGGTAGCGTAGGCCCCAGCTGTTCCTCCTTGCTTTTGCCCCAGAGAGAGAACATTCACTTCTGTTCCTCCCACACAGCGTGCTTAGCAGTCAGGCCTTCTGTGCCTGCCTCGGAAATGAGAACACAACAAGGTCCAACTGGGATAATCTGAAATGAATCTAGAGCTCATCTTTGATTTTCTGTTCAATGGTGTTTTGTGTCCTCTGGCTCTGGGACAGCCTCATTACTTCCTGTGTCAAAAAAGTGGATTAAATATTATCTCCACACTTTTCAATAGGTCTTCCATCCTAGTCAATTTCTCCTCCAACTCTTATCTTTCTCATGCTGTCTTTCCCTCTTGTACTTAGACTGTCAACATGCTCTCTTTTGTAGAATGAATAGTTGTTGGTGCTATACAATAGTGATCGTACTAGTACTGCCATTGCAGGATGGAGTAACATGATTCACACCCAGACAGTTCCTCAATGGATAAATTATACAGAAAAAAAACCCTGAAATAATTTAACTCAAAATGTTAACCTCTGACAGTTCTGGAATGTGTTCCATCCCACCCTCACCCCATACACACTAGTATTAAGACATTTATTTCTGTCCTATCTGATAAACAGCAATAGAAGTTATTATAATGATAGATGGACTTTGGGAACTAGGTCTAGGAAACTCAAACCTTTAATGGGTGGGAACACATGGGCATGAAATATTCATAGGTACTTTTACTAAACTACTAGTTATGAAAGCTATTCCTCATGACTAATTGGACTGATGGAAGTTTAGAATTTCCTGTATGATGTTAAGAAATGGAAAAACCTCAGGGGAACATTAAAACTTCTAGTGATAATCTAATAGTGATAATGTCTGCTTAGATGCTCAAAGGGTGTGATAGAACTTTCATTGCTTTGGATTGTTAGAAATTATGAAATGGCTGTTATCCATTATTTAATATGATAGGACTGAAGTAGGCTGTTAAGAAGTTTTTATGTAATCATTTTATTTAAAATGTTCTAGGAGTTTTGCATATATTAGAAACAGATTAGAGCAGGAACACTTACACATAAAAAAAAAATCAAAGCAACTCTTAGGACAAGTGACATGCACATACCTTAAAACCATGGTGATAGGGTATTAGCAAGGCCAGTCTTGTCATTAGGCAGAATGAGCCAGTAGCCTCAGGTATTCACAAGGTGTAGGGAGAAAGAGTTGTGTGCCATACAACATGTGTTGTGCCCCCTGAGTTAGGCTTTCACTTTTGGGTGTGATGGCGGACTCTGTCCCATCATTTAAAAATAAATAAATCAGTCACCAGCCTAGTCAGCCTTTGTACATGGGAGAAGAGGATCTACCTGGACTGACTCTGGGGTATTTAATTCTGCTTCTCTCTCTCACCATATCTTTCCATTCTAACCTACATTGCCCATGCTCACACTAATTTACTTATTGTTGCTAGAATTGATTAAGACATGTGATCCACTAAAAAATACCATGTAGAATAACATGGAAGTACCATACCTTTGGAGGATAAAAGGTCACTTTCCTGGGACTAGTCTTCCTTTTTTAACGTTTCACATCATTGGAGGCACACGTTTGAATAATCTAACTGAGGCAGGGAAACTAACTCTTGTACCAACTCTTGTATTTCAGGTTTAAAATTAATATCTATAACTAAAATATATATTTTAGTGGTATTTTAGTGGTATTATGCAAAAATGTGGCCCAGCAGTTCAATTCCATGCCATTTCTATCTTTCTCTCTCTCTTTCTCTCTCTCTCTTTTTATTATTGAATATGATTAATTTTCTTATCTTCACCTACTTAATGAGCAGGATTGTGCACAAGGCTAAACTATTATTTACTAAACCATAGTTTATGCTACAAACATGAACTGTAATGAAATAAAAGGCCCAGGATCCTATGTTCCTCTCTTCCCTCTTGTTTCTCCGGCATGTTCAGGAGAAGAAGGACTTCAGCAGAAATTATTTTTCTTTCCCATGCCATTTTTAAGCTTTCGTTTCTCATGTCTTAAAAGCTGACTGATAAGAATCAGATACTGTGGGTGAAAAGAAATTCTGGTCAGTTTCTGAACAAGCCCACTTGGAATCTTTGAGCTGAGCTGTTGAACTGACCACTAAGTATTAAACCTCTGTCTTTGGTTCAGAGCTGACAACAAGCTCACTGTCATGGAGGATCCAAGTTCTCCTTTTGGTTGTGTAGGAAGTAAAGAAAGAAGCATCTGTGTAAGCCTGATGCATCTCTGGGACTCGCTCAAGGCTTTCTATGTAGTACTAAACAATGGTTTAGTGTTACATATGAACCAAGGCAATGTATCTTTACACCGATAACCACTTCAAGCAAAATAGTGCCCATTTTCGAGCAAAATATTATAATGCAAACTGCAGTCCGTGCTCTTGACAGCATTGTGTTTTTTTAATCTTTGATTGTTTGTTTAAAGGGGAAAGAATTTTCTTTTCTTTTCTTTATAAGATGTACTTCTGGGTTCTCTACTTCCCTTTGGTCAAGTTTTGTTCTGAAGGTTTAACTCCTGCATTGTAAGCTTCTCCACAAAAGTGCTCACTTTATCTCTCGGGAGTCAATTAATGAATTTTGTACTTGGAGAAACTTGTAAATCTGAAGGAATAAAGAGGAAAAGATGATACCTGAAATACCTCACTTGATCATCTTTTATTGGGGTAAGAGGTTATGCATATTTTTAGTATCTTGCCCTTTTAGTTTCTCTATTACTGTAGTTAACAGGGTAACAGAAGCACTTCCAGCACTACCAACTCTATCCAGATATTTATCAGTGATCATTAATTACAGTTCACTTGGCTCTTCCTCTACAGATGTTAGTGGAGAAGCTAACAGTTCTGGGGAAGAAAATCTAGTACTGCAAGAATTATGTAGAACTGTGGAGCTGGAAAAGATTAATTAATTTCTGTTAATATGGGGCCTGCTGCTTCTTCCTCAAAGGACTTTTGTATACTATCACCTTTACCTTTAACTATTAGTTTCTTGTCTTTATCAAGGAAACTATAAGCTCCTCATCTTTGTGAAGGATACATTGGGGTATGGATTTTCAATATATTAATTTCTGAAAGAGAGCAGATTATTTTAAGAGTATTCTCAATCTCTGATAATGCCTTCCTAAAAGGTTTGCTTTCTTCCTTTTGTATTCTTATCCAAGATTATAGTATATCTGATCTGCAATCAATATGAGACTATTTGTTTACTTAGATCGTTTCATATCTCACGTCTCTCCCATCAACAAACTCAAGATGGCATGCACAAAGATGCAAAGTGGTCTTGCCTTAAGTCATAGACAGACCCAAATCTGCTTAGCTTCTGCATGGTGGCTGCCCTCAGACCATGTCCTTGGACTTAATGGTTAGTTGATGTTAGGTGAAGGCAGAGATTTTGAGTGCTTTTCTTTTTTTCTGTTTACTGGTTTTGTGCCTTCGCTGATTTTGGTGTTTCAAAAGATCAGCTGGAACAGATGACATTACTTGGCCGTCATTTGTCACTTCACTGGAGTGTACTGCTAAGTTGTATTTACAGTCCAGCGCTATCCCCATGTTTCATAAATATTTTAAAGTGTTTGCTGCCAGAACTTTTACAGTACTTCAGATTTCCTATATTATATTCACAAATGAACATTATCTGATAGCTTTGTGCCCATAAGAATATTTCTTCATCAGCGTGCACCCACTTGATCAACACCGTCTTGACAGGAGGGAGGAACCTCGGATTTAAGAGTCTCTCATCTGTAGAAATTAACTTTGGAGTAATAGTCCATATTTTGGTCTTTATGCTTTTGTAATGATTTTTCTTCAGCCACTTAACAGGGAAGCAGCTGGTTCTTCATTGTAATCTCTGTGTATCACATGTATGGGTTCAGTCACTGTGTAGAACTCCATTTAAGAACTTCCTGGAGCTTAGAATTTGGCCAGGAGCCACAACCACTTCTCCACACTGTTCAGTCCCCAAGTCAAAGCTATCAATTATACTTTGCTGTAGCAGTAGCATTTGTAGGATTTTCACTTTTTGAGCTAAAGTTCTTTTCCTCCCCTTCGGGAGCTTCTGTTTTTAGTTTTTACCTTTCTTCTCTCTCCTTTTGTTCAAGTCCTCTCTTTCACAGTTTTGTATTTTTCTGCAGAAATTTCATAGTGCTGTTCCTTAGGGGCCTATAGCCTCTAAGGCATCCTCTAACAGGTGTGTATCTTGTGGTGGGGTGGTAGGAGGGGGGCAAATCCCTCTCACAGACAGACAGGAGCAATATCTCTTTGGTTTAGGAGTGCAACATCAGGTTGATTTCTCTTGGCACTGCCTTTGTTTCACATGGCAGGCTTGCCATAATACGGTTGAATTGAAGTCCCTTCTGTGGAGGTAAAAAAAAACCTCCACTCTGTCAGAGAGTCTCCTAAGATGTCTGCTTCAACCATCTGTAAGACTCGGCTATTTTTTCAGTATACTGGTATTGCCAGAGAAATTGATAGCTGGTTTCTTTCCTTTATCAAGGCCTTAGGAATAACTCTCTGGAAAAGTTTGTACAGGAGGGAGGATGAGGCTCATTTATGTCTCCAGTGTGGCTTAGACTTTCCTTGAGTCTTTGACAACTGCCGCAACAGGACAGATAATTTTGTAAAAGACAGCAGTTGTTTCAGAGTGACCAGTCCATGTTGGGATGACTCAGTCATATATTCTGTGAGTGATTATTGCATGTACACATTTGACATATAGCCAGGTCATTGGAAGGATGCAATTAAGGGTAGTGAGCAATCCAGGGATGTATAGTAATGCAGATTTAACTGCCCACAGACACCTGATCCACACTAGAAAATGGGAGAGGTTTGGTTTGTTTGTTTTGCTCCTAACCTTGGCTGCTGTCTGAACATCCTCTAGCAAGAGTGATCCTAGACATGTTGTCAAGGACTTTGAAAGGGAATTCAGTTCCATCCAGAACAAAATATTCCCCACTCTAATAAAGCTCTCCCAATCTGTGTTAATGATCTGGAATACAAAATGTGGATAGTAATTATTGCAGATCTGTTAATGCAAAGTGTGTTGCTTTGAGGTGATGAAAATGCAGTTGATCTATGTAAAAAGTACAGCAAAGAGTATTTCTGTATGTAGTTGGCAGATGCTCCTAGAACAACAGCAGCAGCATCTTGCCTTAATCTGCTGTGTGACTGTTCTGAAAATTGGGGTATAAAGTAAAGTTACGTAATACATTTGACATTGTCCCATTAGGACACCTGTTGTTTGTTAACTAGATAGGATTTGGCATGAAAAAGTGGGTTATATAACTTTTCTGGAGTCACTGTTATTCTTGCATTATTGTATCTCTTCTTTCTGTGCTCAGGTTACTGGGTGGCTTTTCTTCTAGTTTTGTTTTTCTAAGTATTGCTGCAAATACTATCCCTGTGATGCTCATTTCATTATTATTTATGGCCTGACTGAGTAATGTTATTACTGTTGATTACTCACAATAGGTTATTTCATCAAACTGTTTTCAGAACACTAGGGGTGGGAGGGAAGAGAAAAGGAGAAAGAGAAAGAGAGAGGTGAAATTCCATAATTAATACAGCCAGCAAGATTTGTAATGTTTTGTAGTTAGTGTCTCCCCTCACTCCCCCCACCAATACAGCAAAGAAATAAACATTTGAATGCTTCATGGTTGGTTTCTAACGGCCTTGCTGTCAAAACAGTAAACCTTTCTTTGAACCTTTTTATAGTCTTTAATAAATAATGGGCAAGGCTAATTTCACTGAATTTAAGAAGCATAATACAATGTATGTATTATGCCTGTACATGTACACGGCAGAGAGTGATGTTGTAATGCAATTCCCTATCTAAAAGATATGTGTAAATGCACATAAAAGTACAAGATGTAAACCTCTAAATGCAGTGTGTCATGGAAGTGACCCTAAGGATCTGTTCACAAATGGTACCGGATGATTCACAACTGAATGCATGAACTGTGTCTTTGAGATGGTGTTTGCTTTGTGGTGGTTGATTCACAAATATAATTCACTGCTTCTGACTTATATTTGCATGTGAACCTGCCCTTAGAAACAGATATTGATTGATTGATTGATTGATTGATTGATTGATTGATTTACAGAAGAAGATATACTTCCTGCCCTTCTAGTTTTTACACACAACGCATGGCAGCTAAGCAACCATTAAAATCAATCATAAATACCAAAACAGTGACAAAATCACAGGCACAGCAACAATATAATAAAAGCAAAAGATATGGCTGATCACAGTGGCAAAATTCAATTTTTGGACAAGAATTCCCAGGTAGTGGGGTAAAACATTACATAAAACTGATGAACCCAGATGCCAGACTGAGCAATGATATCTACACCATGCAGTGTTGTGTAGTGTAGTGTAGGAAAGTGTCAGCATAGCCTATTACAGCAAAAAAAAAAAAACACCATTTATGCATGAACACTGAGAAGACCTTTTCTTCTAAATGTCTCAATTGGGCTTCCATCACAGTTGAGGTACAGAGAAGGGCCTCACCAGCTGGATCTGGGAGGAGGATCCCATTGGCATAAAATTAGTCCCTGGATCTGCTGCAGGTGCCCTGGTATAGAAGTTAAATAGGATGAGTGATAAAGTCTAACCCTGAAGTGCAACTGGATGAGTAGTTGAGGAGGGCAGTTCGAACAGGCATCCTCCAACATCACCTTGTTCAGATGCACCTTATATTAATTCCTCCAGCATTCACTGTGAACTAAATGTCTCTTTTATTCTGGGTTTTCTCTTGAGATTGTTTGTTAGTTTGTTGTTTGTTTGATTTTACCCTGAAATTTCTGTTAGATCAAATAATGTCTACCATTTCTAGAGTTCAGGTTCCTTTATATCCTTAGCCGTTACCGATGAATCACAGAAAATCCTGACAACAAAGTGGGAAGTCCATACCTTACAAGGCCATTGACTTTCACAATTTGTCCACAACAGCAAGACAGAAAAAAACAAAAGAACTTTGATGAGGTTTTTTTTGACAAATTAAAGAGGACTTTTGTTTGGATATTTCTTCTTCTTCTAAGATGTGTTTTGATTTAAGCCTTTAAAACAGTTAGCACGTGCTCTTGAAATCCTTATAAGTTAATGGAAACAAAGGGAGTTCAAACTTTCTCTTGGCTTTTATTATACTCATAAACATGCCACTATATGGACTTTTCCATAGGTCAAGAAACATTCATCTAGCTTGGTTAGGAATTTGATCAGCTTAATTTCTAACCATACATGCATGTAGAAGCAAACGAGCCAGTTTAAGGTTAAATTTTGTAAATTTAACTGTAATAAAATTGAGGGAATGGTATAATAGTATTTAAGGAGCAAATCTTCTCCATTTTACAGTTTAATTTTAGGATTGCATGTCTGTTGATAACTATTATTTGATTTGATTCAGTTCTGGAGATATAATCTCTCTGGTTTTTAAAGTTCTATTATTTTGCTTTCCTTCTTCCCTTCCTATAGATTTTTTTATTCATTTTATTTTATTTTATTTTATTTGGAAGGGGAACCACCAAGATACATAAATGAAGTTCACCCACTTTATATCATATAGTAGTTTAGCTCTGATATGGGAAGTTGTCTGGAATGTCAGTGTGATTCCCTGAGTGAATAAAAGTTCAAAAGTAAGAATCCACAAAAAGTTTTTAAAAAACGGAAGCTTAGTGCTATTTAGGTTTTCATCTCATGCAGTAGTATGTGAGAGAGTTGGATGGATGCTTCAGTGTTGACAGTTAACTTGCATTTAGAACTACCCTATGCAACAGAGCTGTCAGCCAGAAATATAAGAGAGCTGGGCAGAACCTTTAACATTTTACCCAGATGAAGAGATGCAGGTCAGCCAGAGAAGACCTTGGCTTTAGAGTCTGAAGGATAAACAAAACCTGCCAAGGATATCCTCCAAAGCTGTTGAGTGTGCTAATTGAGCTGGTGGAACTTAATGCTGTTGCTTAGAAAGTAACTTCTGAACCTTGTTTACAAACAAACAGTTATCTTCTTTGCTGTGCTCAGGAAGTAATTTTGCATGGTATAATACTGATGAACTTCTTTGTGTTCATTCTGACACTAAGGAGGAAGAACAAAGGGTTTTCCGGTTATGCAAGGCCTATATGCCACGATATGCTGTATGGAACACCCATTAATGCTTTTCTCAGATTTCTCCAAAGTGACAGGGGGCTTTGGCCCTCCAGAAATGTTGCTGGCCTACAACCCCGATTAGTTTGAACCATTGGCCATGCTGGCTGGGGTTGATAGGGATTGAACAACATCTGGAAGGTCACAGGGCCCCCAAGTCCCTGAAGTCTAGTCCAAACTCCTGATTTAAGTTTGCTAATAACTTTTCCATATGTGTCTGCTTAATGAGGAATGTGCTTTTATTTAAATGAGAGCTGACGAGAAGCAGAAAATACACTCTTGTAAGCTTTGCATGCTTAGTTCAAATAATGCACCAGAAGACTTGGAGGAGTAGACATAAAAAAGAATGTCACAGTATGTTATTTCTCTCTCTCTCTCTCTCTCTCTCTCTCTGTGTGTGTGTTTCTTATGCAGCCTTGATGTTATGCAGTAAATATATATGGAATCAATGTATAGTTCATTCTTTGAGCAACATTATGTTGCATATCAATAATCTCAGAGATGCTATCAAGAAGGGAAGAGAAGAACTTTCATCATATTAGAATACATGGGATTTCATCAGTATCACAACTACTTAAATGATATCATATTAATATACTGGGGTGCATCCAGAAGCAAAGTTGCTTCTGCATTTTGATGTCGTAAACTTTGAGAGCAGGCTTACTTGCTAGTTAGCAGGCTTACCTGCAAGGAATGTGAGTCACTCTTTAGTATCAATATAAGCCAAAGCTAAACCCCTAAACAAGAAGTAATGTTGTATTTGGCATATATAGGTTATTTTAGGCATAACACCCATGTTCTCAGTATATCAGTTGGTCTTGTGCTCATTTCCTCTCTCTTCCCCAGCCTGGATGCCGCTTCCTGTATTGATTCCAATGTACTGACAAACATAGGCCATTTTTGCACTACACTGTGACAGTGCTATTATTCCACTTTCAACATCATGTGGAATCCTGGGGTTCGTCATTTACTGAGGCCAGAGAGTTCTCTGGCTGAGAATTCTAAATACCCCTCCCTAAACTGGAACAGAAGTGGAATAATAGCACTATAACAGTGCAGTACAGTGCAGTACAGAAATGGCCCAAGTCTGCCTTTACATCTGGGCTAACTGGAAAGTAGTTTGCACAAAACCAGCTATTTTATGAGTCAACTGTTATTTTCCATTTCCATCTCAACAACTCTGAGCTGAGAACAGACTTTCACTGGGATTTCTACTGAATTCATGTAAAAACTCAGAAGTGACTCAGTTAAGTCTCATTGATTTTAGTGGGAACTGCACACCATTAAGTTAGTCTGGATCCAGCTCTGTGATTTTCCATTTAAATGAGTAATGAAAGAAGAAAACAGGGCAAGGAGGTAGGTATTTGTGTGATTTGCAATATTTTTCACAAAATATAATTTGGCATTCCATTTGAACTGATCCGATGTGTGTGACTTTATTTTAGTTTGACTTTTAGCATTGGTGGAAACATCAAAGCCTTTATTTTCCTATAACCCTGCCAGAGTGATGATGATGCCCTTCCCCATGAGTAGTGTGAAAAGCACAAATGCTATAAATATAAATATTAAATGAAAAGCTAAAAATTTGTTAAGTATGAGAATTGATCCAAAATACAGCTAAGTGATTCCAGGTGTTACAGAATCAAGATTAAGAACACTTTTCCCCCAGGGTGAAATAAATAAGCTTTCACATAAATTAAGTGAAATATTTATTGAAATCCCATATGTGACCATGTTCATTTTCATGCAGTGTGTGTCTCTTTTTTTACTTAAAAAGCAAGTGAGAGAAATGGTAGTTCTGAAACAGCCAAAAAGAAATGGTTGCTGATGCTTAGGGCAATTGAAAACTGTGTAACTTTTTTTAGGAGCTAGCTAGAAGTTGAACAGTGGGTGTGATCTAATCTCGAAAAGACAAAGGCTGTTTCCTCAAATGATTTGTATTGATAACCAGTAAAGCAGTTGAGGAACTTCTACAGTTCACACATTGACTGTGACCCAGAAGTGTTGGCGTCACCTCCCCAACACCCTCCCATTGCAGTGTTTCTAAAAATCATCAAGAAAAGGAGATGTAACAATACAAATGCCTTTTGGTGGTGTGATTATCTTCATTGTTACTGTTCTACACTTCCCCAAGAGGCCCAAAAGAGTTAAGAAAAATATACCCATCAAAATGGTGGAAGTATAGCCCTTGCAGGATCTACAAGACCTCGAAATGAACCTCAGATGCTCTGATGGGATTACTCTATAATCGCACATCCAGCCATTTTGGACACATGCAGAAATCCATACACATTCTAGAATGAGCTGTCTGGAAAAACAGTACCAGATAGCTCTTGATCTGTCCAGAATTAAGGTGCAGGCGGGTGCAGTCTTCACTTAGTATCAACTCCCATTTCCTAGAGTATCTTGAAGCCTGACAGCACCTCTCAGGTTCCCCTCCAATGACTTTATTCTCATCATTTAAACACTACTTTTATTAAGCAGATTTTTCCCCCTGTGTATTTTCTCAGCTATATAAATTAAGCTTCTTGAACTGATATCCATAGCTTCTATTCCTTAATCCTTAAAGCAGCTTTGTTCTTTTCTTTATCTTATTTTAGGGTACAGTTTTCATGCAGTCACCCTCTGCAGGATGGAATCCAAAGCTAAAACTTCATAAGATGAGAAACATGATGCTGGTATACTGTAGCATTAGAGTAATGCTTGATATAGCTGCTGTGCTAGAAATCAAAGAGTAAATTGTTCTGATACACAGTTGAAATCAATGAAGTATATTGTCATGCTAAGAAAAAGAAGCTCTCTCACTGCCAGGATGGCCACTTGTACTGTACCATTTTAAAAAGAGATTATTGGCTACAGGTTGCCATTTCTTCATCTTTAAAGGTTTCTGTGACTTGGGACCCAAATATCTGAAGAGTTTCCTGCACCCATATCAACCCTGCTTGGCCTTCCCTACTTTGTTGCTCTGTGAAGATCAGGAAAGAGCAGCTTTTTTGACAGTCAAGTCTTGTTTATAGAATTAATTCTGTTTTTATTTATATCCCTCTTTTTCCTGGTAAGGACTCAAAGTGGCTTACAGTAATTTTAAAAAATAGTTAAAAATCATGGAATACAAAAGTTAAAACATGAATTGAACAATCAAATAGGAATCAAATCAAAGTAAAAATAAATAATTAAAACACAAACATCCATAAACTCTTCACATTTAACAAAAGCTAGCACCTTTCATCAGCCAGGCTATTGTCACATATTAAATGCCCATTGAAATAAAAATGTCTTTGCCTGTCTATGGAAAGGAGATAGGGAGGATGCCAGTTTTGATTTCTCAAGGAAGGGAGTTACAGAGCTTGGGAGAAGCCACTGAGAAGGCCCTTTCCTGTGTTTCCACCAGGTATACCTGTGAGGGTGGTGGGACAGAGAGAAGGGCCTCTCCAGCAGATCTCAAAGTCTGGGCTGATTCATAAAGGAGCCTATGGTCCTTCAAATAACCTGGACCTGAGCCGTGTAGGGCTTTAAAGGTCATCACCAGCACTTTGAATTGTATCTGGAAGTGGACCAGCAGTCAGTGGAGCTTTTGCAACGAGGAAGTTGTGTGATCTCTATAGCCAGCACCAATTAACAACCTGGCTGCAGCTCTTTCAACCAGTTGAAATTTCCAAACACTCTTCAGAGGCAGCCCCATGTAGAGCGTGTTACAGTAATCCAAGTGGGATCTAACCATCACAAGTGTCACTGTGGCTAAATCTGATGTCTCAAGGAATAGGTGCAGCTGGCACACAAGCCTTAACTGTGCAAATGCATTACTGGCTGTTGCTGAAACCTGGGCTTCCAGGCTCAGAGTTGAATCCAGGAGCATCCCCAAGCCACTAGCCTGCTTCTTTTTTCTTTTGTTTTAAATATATGTTTTATTAAAAACTGAAAAAAGCAAAAAAAACCAAACCTGAAAAAAAATCATATGATCCAACTGACATCACATACATAAAATTGCAACCATAACAGACGTTTAAAAAAACAAAACATATAAGTACACACATGTAACATGCTACATATCTTATTTACATAATTTAAACAAACATAGAGCATTTCCCCTTTCTCATGGGATACAACCTTGTATTTTTTTCAACAAAAAAAAAACCAAACTACCTCTGTATATCAGAAAGGAATAAAACTAATATCCATTTTAACATACATTATCTTCAACTCTACTTACAAGTCTGCCATCTAACATTATTGATATACTTCGACATTCCTATCCTTTCAAAAATAAACCTATTGCATCAACACCTCTTCTCTTGTTTCTACCTCCCTCCACACTGATATCTAGGGATTATCTCTCATTATTTTTACAATTATCACTTCCCTAACTTATTCCTTATATATGATATATCACTAAAATTGGTTCTCAATGTTAAAAACCTTTAATTACAATTTCCTGATTACCCAGAAATTCTGTAAACGGTTCCCAAGCTTTGTAAAACTTACTGTCCATCTTGTTGTCTAATCTATAGGTAATTTTGTCCATTTGTGCTATTTCCGTATTTTTTTCTATCCATTCCTCCACTGTTGGGATGCAAGTTGATTTCCAATGTCTAGCATAAAAGAGCCTGGCTGCCTCAACTAAATGCCACACTAATCTTTTGGTGCAGGAGTCTATCGAACCATCTGCACCAAAGACTCCCAATAAGAAAAATTCAGGAACTAATTCAATATTCCCTTTCAGAACTTTTTGCATATTTGCTCATATGGCGTACCAGAATCTCTTTGCTCTATCACATCCCCACCACATATGGTAGAAGGATCCCACTTGTTCCTTACATTTCCAGTATTTATTATTCATATTCTTATTCATCCACTAGCCTGCTTCTTTAAGGGCTGTAGCCCCATCTAGCATACACTGAATCCCTATTTCCTGATCTGCCTTTAGACTGACCAGGAGCACTTCTTTCTTGTCTGGATTAAGTTTCAATTTGTTCACCTTCATCCAGTCCTTTACAGATGACAGGCACTGGTTTAGAACCAAAACAACTTCCTTGCCTTGTGGTGGGAAAGAGTAATAAAGCTGGGTGTCATCTGCATACTGATAGCACCAAACCCCAAAAACTCCAGAGAGCCTCTCCCAGCAGTTTCATGTAGATGTTAAATAGCATAGAATTAACCCTGTACAGTTATAGAAATAGAATTAACCCCCTATTCCTGAAATTTATCTGGTTACAATGCTGCTGTCATTTAAGTGTCAGGATTTTAAATAGATATTGCTAATTTGATTGATCAAATTCTAGTCTAAATGCCTTATAAAATATATTTTTCATTGGTATTTAATATGTGTTGTGCCATACATTGCATGGAAACATTAAACAAATTAATATTAAGTTCATTTTTTTCCGGTATTATAACCTTTGTTTATCTTAACCATTTCAAAGTAAACTTACTGTTATTACTAAGCAGAGGTTAGAAGTAATGTGTTTCTTGCAATGAGTTGACTTTGGTGGCTAGTTCATTTTTGCAGTAATGGTCTTGCCTCTTTGTCCATTGGTCTTGGTAACAATCAGGGCTTTGAGTACTACACTTTGTAACAATCAAGGCTGTAATTCATTATTTTTTAGTGAAATGTAGTGGTGTTTCTGCCTGTTTTTATTGGGGTATGGTGAAGCTAATAGGAAGGAACGAGGTGGGGGAGGGACAGAAGGGGAGACACTCTGAAACTGTGAGATGCAGTAGAGAAAAGTGAATTGGGGATTTAAAAAAGAAGTTCCAAAAAGCTAGCCTGCCTTTTCAGCATTCTTCCTTTTTGCCATAATGAAAGAGGCTTTTGCTGCTGCTGGAAAGGGGGAGAGGAAGAGAGAGCCAATTTGAGAGCAGTGGTGGTGCTGGTGATGGTGTTGGGGCAGCTGGCTGCTCAAAACAGCAGCGGAGGGCATGCATTTAGGCTGGCTGGATTGGTGTCAGCCATGAGAGAGGGTTTAAAGAAGAAAACTGTTTCTTTATACACATGAAGCTTGCTGAGGGATGAGATTTTCAGCAGTTCTTTGAGAGAGAGGGATATGTAGAAGGAAGACGAACTGCTTCTATGAACCTGCATGGCAAACTGAGTGTTCTGCTGCACTGTGCCTGAGAGGAGGAAGAGAGTCCTGCAGAAATAAAGGGAAATAGAGAGCATTTATCTGTATTTTTTAGTGACACCATAATAACAGTAATAGTAATTGTTAATGTAATTGTTCAGGTACTTTCTTGAGTGCAGTAAAGGTAATGGTGCCCTGCTGGGTGATCAAAATAATGAGCAACCCAACACCTTCTTCTTGGTAGTAACATGCCAGACTCTCTCTCTAAGATGCATTTCTCCAGACCTTACGCTAACTTTTACTATACTTGGATCTTTTTTTAAAAATCTGCTCGGAGTTTTAATGCTTTCTAACTTTTTTCTATTGACCATTTACAGATTTAGGCCTCAATCCTGTATCAAAGCATGTGGAGCTCCCTTCTGCTCCTGCTCCTGAAAGGCAGATTTCAAGCCCTGGAAGCCAGTACTGTGGCTGGGGTGGTGGGCATAGAGGGGAGGTGACAAGGAGTCACCCATTTACTCAAGGTAAAATGAGAGTCTTGCTGGAGATCTAGAAGAACAACCTTAACTCCCTCTTCCCAGCTACAGAACTGCCTGGTCCTGTCCCTACATCCTTCTAGGAAATGGCTGTGCTTCCAGTATTTGAAGGCTACCTAGGCACGTGTTTAGACTTTGTTCAAGGACCTAGTAAATACTTCCTTGCACAACATCCAAAAAAGGATACATATACACTTAACTCCAAATTGCACATTCACATATGTCAGTAACATGATCCCAGCGATTGTCGTAGTTAGGTAGATCCTTTGGTTCTTAAGTCCCTTTGATTCACTGGATCCACTCTTATGTAAACTGAACCTGGAATCCTGTGATGTTTGTAAAATGTATCCTGCTATTTCTGAAAACAGAAGCTCATGGTATAAAACAAAATAAGCCAAATAACTCAAAGCAAAGCTGCTGAATCCTGTTTCTTTTTTGATGATATTTTAAAAATGTTTGGGGGTTGCAGGCTTACGGGGGTGTTATCATGCAACCAAGGACCACAAAGAAGGGGTTCGGGACTACATGAAGTCCACACATTACAACCTCCCATGGCCCCCATCACAAACAAGTTGGTTGAAAAAAAAGATGCAGGGAAAAGAATGAAGAGAGAATGGAGGTTATGCTTACTGGATAAAAAAAAGCTATCACATTTGATGCAAGAACAGCAATTTAATGAAAAACATTAATGGAAACAGCACCTGTTGCTATATTTAGTAGAGATTGTGTTTTATTCCAGTCTTTGTTATTTGCCTGTTTCCTCAAATTTACCGAGTCTTTTTTTCTCTTTGAATTAAAGTCATAATTAAAAAACCAATAGTGACAGATTGCAGGCAGACCAGTTCTACTGATATAATGGTCAAAGTGTTTTGAAGCCAATGTTATTGAATGGTAGACTTGAAATTCCCATGGGGGAAGATGCATGGAGTGAATGGAACTTAACTGCTGAGTAAGTATAGCTTGGGTCTGATGTGGAGAACAATATGGGAAATTTGGTGTGATCTGTGTATTGTAAGCAAAGAGCTCCTTTTTCCACCAGAAAAGTATCTTAGAACTTTCAAATGCATAAACATGTTGAATAATTGGCTAATTTCATGTTAAACATAACTCCTCCTGATTTTGTATTAATTTTGTGCATTTCCTGCTCTCTTTTTTAAGTCCATCTGGATTTTATCAGACATTTTTATGATGACTGTCAGTAGCCATTTTTTTTTTCTTGATCTTCTCTAATACCCTGGAATAACTTCCATCTGGTCCTAGAGATTTGTTACTTTTAAGTCTCTCTGGATTATTTCTTTCTTGCTTCACTGGTCCTTGAAATCAACTGGAATAGTAGTTAAAACACTGGCATGTTTTTGAATGAAAGACATTCGGACTATGTCACAGTGTGTATTTACTGGTGCTTTTCTTCACTGCGCCTTTGCCCCAATAATCCCATTTTTGTGGTTTTGATTCTCTTGAGATTCTCCAGTTAGGAATTGGTTAAAATAGCAAAAGTGAGAAATGATGTCTCCATTTGATTTTTTTTTCAAAAAAAATTGTTTGCTTGTTTGTTTGTTTATTTGATAGCCTTACATAGTCAGCATTTTCCCTTCTACACCACACTTTGCTGCAGTATGTATTGATATTGATTGTCCACGTTTACACACCAGATACCCTTTCCACCTAAGAATCATAGAGCAAACTTATTGTAACTGAAACATGCTTATAAGTATATTTTGTATATTCTGTCGCTTTCTATAGCTTTTTGGGGGGGCTCTCAATATGTTACTATTTATTGTTGAAGGTTGATTTTATTGTAAGCTGCCCTGAGATCTTTGGATATAGAATGTAAATATTTTAATAAATAGTTTCAAACTTTTACAGCGTTTCTGAATACAAATAGTGACAACATCGAAACTGAAGAACCTGAGGCCAGGATTCTATAAAAATAGTTGACATAAATGTGGGCCCTTATGCATTCAGTTGTTCTGGAAACACATGCACAGTTTTCTCTCTCTCTCTCTAGCACTTGTTGAGTGGAGAGCTAGTGAACAGTTGCAACTCAGGTGAACTCAAGGCATTGGTGCCCATTGCATTGTTGGTTGTGCAGTTCTGGGGTCCAATGTAATTCTATTGGCATGTATAGAAAACTGAAATATGATGGCATGGAGAATCCCAACTTTAGTAAAGTGGGCCTTTGGTATCTGCTAGGGTTTGGTTCCAGGACTGAATGTGGTTTCCAAAATTTGTCAGTGCTCAAGTCACATTTTGTATAATGGTATAGTAAAATGGTGTTCCTTATATAAAATGGCAAAATCAAAGTTTGCTTTTTGGAGTTTATTTTTTGGGATATTTTCAAGCTTTATTGGTTGAATCCATGGATAAAGAATCTGTGAATAAGAAGGGCCAACTGTATTCAATAATATATCTTGGCACTTCAGGATCTTATCTAGTTCCTTCATAGTTGTCATTATAACTCCTAGTCTTCTGATTTCTTGACTGCAGTCTATTCTGATTGAGTACTTGCATTCATTTCCCCAATAACTAACCTGTGACTATATTGCATTATGATTGCAACCTTCTTCTTTCTGCATTGTAGATATAATTTTTTATATATTTTAATGGTTGGGGCAGCCTCAGAACTGGTGAAGAGGGAATGTTTCAGTGCTAATTCAAGTTGCTACGTTGTGCTTCTGAGTGAAAAACATAGTTGGTCTTTTGAAAAGGTGAGCTTGAGAAACAGAAAAGAATTACTTTTGAGAAAGTGTAACTATAACAGTAATTAACTGTTAGAGACTCGGAAGAATCATTGTGAATAATTACTTATAGGAGTAGTTTCCAAACTTCTTTAGTAGAATACTCCATAACAGTCTTTACTTTCATGTAGTCCCAACTTAGCCTATGAATGTATTTTAACTGTTTAACACAGTTCATTCAAATCACCTAAGAACTTTAACAATATCATCCATAAGCTGTTGCCTTGTTGCTGCTTTGATTGAAAGATTTTGCCCAGTTTGAAGAAGGTGAGCTGTGAATAGCCCTCAATATGTTACTAATAAATTGGAAGTCATGTTGACCTCCCAGCCTATTACACTGTGCTGGCTGATGTTTGGAGGTAGGTAAGCAGTTGAGTGAAGAAGGGAGGGAGCAGTTTAGTGCTGAAGTAGGCCAGGATCCCACATGCAGTGTATGGTTAGCTCTAATGGAACAGCTGATCCAGGTGAGACCTTGAATAGCTCCTCATTTATTGTGCTTTCTCCTGGGCCATAACCATAGCTTACCTCTAGCCTTCTATGAAAAATATTGTTCCAGTGTAGAAGAGATCATTCAATTTTCCCTGCTTTCAAGGTTCCATTGTGGCATGGGGACTGTTACTTGAAGTCCACTCCCTGAATTCGCTGTTTGAGACACACACACACCAACATTGTATGTGGACATCTCTAAGGACCATCAGCATTTTAACTTTTTTTTTTAAAGTCTGTTGCCACATTATTGGTAGAACACAATGTTAGTAACAGGTTCTAACATCAAGGACCAATTCATACATTCCATCAGAGTCTAATGTGGTTTCTGCTTTTGCCACAACTGCTTCTCAAACCATTTGGTAATATGTGCAGTGGAATACTATGTGAGAGCAGTGTGCAATGCAGTTAGTCTCCACACCCTTCCCTCGAATCAGGAGACTAACCACATTGTATTTTGCTCCTATGATCTTGGTTGCTAGAGGAGCATAGGAAGCATTACCGGAAGGGTAGCAAAACACATGTACCATCTTTTCAAATTGTTTTGTCTTTTTATAAAGCTTCAGAATACAGTTGAGGAATAGGTTATTATAGTCCACCTCTATAGAAAACTATAATCTGAAATTAGAGGATAGCCTTAAGCTGGAGCCTTTCTTTGTGAATATTAAGCTTGTGGTCCCTCACTTTCTACATTTAGATTGCAGGACACAATCAATAAGTTTAGTAAACCATTTATTACCCACAGCACCCTATATACCCAGGCTCTCCCATCCTCCAAAGATGAGAAATCCCTGCTGCTGAAATTCGGCATTGTAGTCTAAGACATAACTGACAGATGAGCTGAATATGAACTGTTAAAAGATCTGCCCTCCACACTGCAAGTTCCCCTGGATGAACCACCTACAGACACCCACATGAATACAGACACAAACTCCATGTAACCTCCCATAAACTATATAAATAAATCTCTTGGTTCATTTCTGTTCTCAGCAGCAAACTGCAAGAGGCATCCCAGCATTGGAAAAGCATTACACTTAAAAACCATTTTAAAAGGCAAGAAAGAGAGATGAGCCCAGAGTCCTCCTCAAGCCCCCCCCCACATGAATCCACACACCACCACAACAAAACTACCTGGAGTGTCAGAATTGGCTTTCGTTTTTGTTTTGAAAAAAGCAACTCTGCCCCAGGATCCTTCTGTCCCAGATATCCTTGCTTGAGAAAACTGTACTAAAGAACTTTTTTCACAACAACAACAACAACATCTTCTCTCAAGACGTCTTTCCAACCAGCCCCCTTGGACGAATCATACCACATGCACACACACACACACACACACCAGAACAACCTGGAGAGTGAGGCTTTCCAACAAATGAAATGGTATTTCCCCTCACTAAATTTTCCATACCAGATTCTCCTTTCTAATTACAGTTAATCAGAGAACTAATTTTTTTAAGTGTTCAGATTGTTCCTTTAATTTATTTTATAATTAATTTAGCATTGCTTTAAAGAGTTTATTAGAACTGGCCTAATAAATTGATCTAATGGAATTACTTTATATATGTAATGAAATGAAAAATAAAATGATTGGGGTTTTGAAAGGGAAACAAATGGAAATGCAAAAGTGCATCCCTTAAGCAACCTGAAGCTCGACCCCCAGCCTTACTGGATATTGCCCATCCCTGCACTGACCAGAGAGATAATCAGCAATTGTTTACCTGATCTTTCTCTCTCTTTTTTGTGTTTATTAATCAGTGTAAATGCCTATTGCTTATTCCTATGCCATGTTTGAAGAGTTACAAAAATTAAAATTCCAAATTTTATTTTTTGTATATAGTCTTGCACAATTTAAATAATTTTAAGATAATGCTATTTTATATACCTAGCACTCACAGAATACATTCTAAGCAGCTCTGTGCATACTTTTGTATGTGAAGGAAAGTCATTGTATTTGTAGTTAACTTGGAAAGCCTGAGGGATTCTGAAGCATTAATCTCCTTTTGAGAAGATAGCTTCTTGTTGCCTGTAGCTGTAGTCTAACAACACCCTGCGGGAATATGTTTTTAAAGCAACAAGACTGAAAACTTTTAGAAAACTTGTGCTTATGATACTCATACTCTGAAGATACTCAGTTTAAGAGCATTCTTTTTAAAGTGTCCTAATCTTCTAATTCTTTAGAGTATAATTCTTTAAAATTATACTAACTCCATATATAGCTATGAATTTTATACACTCAGAATAGACTAGTATAAGTACAGGTTGTTGCTCAGAAAGAATCTACATAAGTCTTCAAAGAAATCAGAAACTGATTATTTGGACTATGTTATTCTGCTACTTGCTTTTGACGTTGGTTTGATTGCCTGAGGAGTAAATGAGGGCAGAATAAAATTTTATTCTGTGGTAAGTAATTAATTTTTCACTGAGGGCTGTCCTCTAAACCATCAGTTGGCTTTGCTAACTCTCACTTGCTAAATTAAGTGCATTCTATAAATGAGTGTAAAATTTGTCACAACATATTTATCTCCAAAGGATACACCTTGAATTAACCAAATCATACAAAAATATAATTTACATTAAAGATGCTAAGAAAGTGTGCATTACAGTGAAAACCTTTCACCAAACAGTGTTGTCAGTGTAAGTGGTTTTGACATATGCTACAACCCATATTTCTTTCACTGGTGAAATATTTCCCTTAACTTGTTAAGATTGAAGAACTTCAGCTACATCCTATCAGTATCAACACAAGACTTCTAAGGCACTCAGTCACTGAACATTTTTTGCAAACTAAATGAACGCGCAGGATAAATGTACAGAAAACGCTCCCTATTAGGAATTTACAGCAATTAAAAGTTACTGTAGGTAAGTTACTATATGTGAGTATCTCACACAATATCAAAAAATTATGTATACAGTCAGCCCTCCACATTTGTGGGTTTCAGTTTTGTGGATTTGATTATTCACGGATTATTTCCTGTCACCTCTGCTGCCTCCCTATGCCATTTTTAAGAGGGATTGCAAACCTCGTGAGACTGAGAAAGTATGAATGAGGCTTGTAAGTCCCTTTCAAAAATGGTATGGGGCAGCCGTGGAGGTGGCAGCAAGCATACTTTTTGTGTGTTAAATATGGTTTGGAGGGCCTAGAGTTAGTCACAGTTTTTCTACTTTCATGGGGCTCCTGTGCCCCTAACCCTAGCGAATTTGGAGGGATGACTGTATTTGAAAAAGAGCATAGAGGCCATATAAAAACAGAGAATGGTATCCAGTCAGCTGGCTTTCCACCAGCAAAAGTGGTAGGAAGTACATTTCTCTCTCCTTCCAGCCTTTTACGTTCTCTAAAATCTCTTCTGGGGGGAATGGGTATGGGAGTTTCAGAATGGAAGCAGCAACCATAAGTCCTATTGTGAAAGCAGAATTTATCCTCACAACAATGGATATCAACCATTGTTGGTTCTTCCCATTCCCTCCGTAAAGCAATTTTTGCTTCCTTCCCTTCCTGCTGTTAACCATAGTCTAGCATCACATGTACAGTGGTTTTTCTCAAACCAGAGATTGTAATTATTTTGCTATAGTGAATTCACTTAAAGTGAACTTTGTTGTTGTTGCTAATTTCTGTCAAGTCAACTTGGACTTACGGTGATCTCTAAGTTACTCCATTACCAACAACTCTACTCAGGTTTGGCAGAATCAGGGTCGTGGCTTTCTTGATTGACTTTGTAATGGAGTCTTCCTCTTTTCCTCCTGCCTTCTACTTTACCAAGCATTATTGTCTTTTCCAGTGATTCATATCTTCTCACAATGTGTCCAAAGTACAACAGTCTCAGTTTAGTCATCTTGGCTTCTAAGGAAAGTTTCAGCTTGAATTGCTCTTGGGCCCATTTGTTTCTCTTTTTTGGCAATCCATGGTATTCACAGAACTCTCTTCAAGCATCACGTTTCAAATGAGCCGATTCTTTTCCTATCAGCTTTCTTCACTGTCCAGCTTTCACAACCATATGTAGAAATCTGAAATATAATGGGTTGGACAATCCTGACCTTGGTGTTCAATGATATATCTATATACACTTGAGGATTTTGTCCAGTTCCTTCATTGTTGCCCTTCCATGCCCTAGTTTTCTTGAATTTCTTTGCTATCCTATGCTGCAAACCATATTTTGAGATAATCTGGCTTGTATTGGCCATGGTTTGTCTAGAGAAGTAAGGAAAATGCAATCTGATATCACCTTCTGGGGACAGAACTTAGAAATGGCATTTTAGAAATAATACATTATTTACAAATCTTCTTTTTTTTTTTTCCAATGATGGAAATGGTTGTAACATAACAGCTTTCCTTTCTTTGTTGTAAAACAGTGAAGAAGGAGGAATTTCACAGGTTCAAGTGCTGGCTCACAAATCTTCCTCTGCAGTACCTTGTACTCTGTTGATGGTGTTGGGGTACACAAACAATTAAGAGAAAAGCCAGAGGCTAGTGGGGAGGAGGAAAGTGAAAACAGAAGGGAGGGAGGTGAAAACAAAACCAGATTTAATGATTATTGATTCTATCTTGTCACCCCCCCTTCCCTACTAAAACCTGTTCCTCTTTAGTAGAATGGACTTCAGCAATATCTTATTATGAATCTGACCTCAGTAACAATATGCAGGGTATTTTTTCTTCTTCTACAGCATATCCAGGTTATCTGACTTGACTATTAAACCCTTCTCAGTATTCAGCTATTCATTCTTCTCCTAGCTCCAAGGTCTCTTTCTCTAAAGAAGAGAAACTTCTTGGCAGTTTTCATCCTTAGGAGCATAGGACTTTTACAGTGAGACTGCACCACTTTAAAATTAATTGATCCTCAAGATGTTGTTGTAAATATCATCATGAAAACCAGAACAGAAATATTTCTTGTAAATAATATAGATAATGCTCCTGTGACTTGTGTTTTAGTTTAAAACTATATAGTATGACGGTATGCTTTTCAACGGTGTGAAGATGTTTAAATAACTCATTCAGGTGGAGCTGGGGTGAATGTGTGAGTCTCTTGCCTGGAATTGGCAAATCTTGCTTAGCAGGGTGCCATTTCTGAAGTCAGAATCCCCATGATCAGCCTTTGCAGTTGAATTATTTAGATGCAGTCCTAACCCTGCCAGTACAGATTACATAAAAGCAGCCCCCATGCCACTGAGGTATTTGAGCCCTTAGGATATCAGCTATTGTACTGTTGAACCTAAATCTTATTTCTGTTATCTATCCCTTGGACTGTAATGAATCTAGATTTGATATATTTCTTGGGAAAGTATTTCACACTAAAGATAGATGACTAATGATATATAGATTTATTTATCTCTTTCTTTTTTACTGTGTAGTTTTTCTTTTGATTTTATACAAACTGAATTCTAAGCCATTATTTTTAATTGTAGGCTGCCTCAAATGAATTGGGAGAAAGGAGGCACATAGGTTTGAGCTTAGGCTGCTCCAGAACTGCCTTCCAGGAGAAACCCATCTCACTTCCTCATTAATGCCTGCACAGAACCCAGTAAAGACATTCATTTGTATTAAAATAATTGGTGCAAGAGCCAGCATGGTTGAGTGCTGAACTAGCTAGAACTCTGAGAGATCAGGTTTCAAATCCCTACTTGGTCATAGAAACCCACTGGTGATGCTGGGCAAGTCACATTCTCTTAGTATGTGAGGAAGGCAATGGCAAAGTTCTTCTAAATAAATCTTGCCATGAAAATCCCATGATAGGGTCAGAAACAACTTGGAGGCACATACAACCAAAATAAAATTGATATGTGATTTCAATTGTAAAGCCTATATACTTTTAGAGTTGTGTGTGTGCCCAGTGGCCTCTGTGTATGACTTTTCTGCTAAGAAATTAGCAGAAGTCATACAGATGTATATGATAATTTCATCAATATTTTTTATGCGAGTTCATGCTTAAATGAGAGGTAGACAGCAGACATGTGGAGAATTAAGGAGCACCAATTAGATTTTAGGTACTTTAGGTAATGAAATTAATGTTTCTTCTCGTATTTTTTTTCTTTTTCTCTAGTGATTCCTCTCTCTGTCTCCAAAATACTTAATTATAGGCTGTGTTTTAGTTGTTTTCCAGTTTGTATATATCTCTATAAAACAGTGATGAAAAGGATTAGTTTTTTTCTCCCCTGTCTCTCTGTAAAGGAAATAAGAGATTATGATAATGACAACATTTCCTGTTGTTGGATTTACTCAGAATTCTTCTGTTTCTGGGCCTAACATCAAAACCTGCATTTGGTTTATATGCATCCTGAATTCACCCCTCTATGCCTGCCCCTTCCTGTGTGAATTCCACTGAAAGACTGAATAGTGTTTGCATAAGAATAGGATGGTGATAAGAATAGGATGGTGAAGAAATTTATCTCCAGTATATGATCTCAAGTCAGTAGTCTTCAAAATCTGATGGTATGAGAAATAATTGAAGTAAGTACTGCGAGAGTGTTGAAATACATTTTGACATGAAAATGTAGGTTGGTTCAGAAAGCACTGCAGTGACAATAGGTTACAGTGACAGCTCTTCAGCAACTGTGTGAGCCTCCACCAGATGGAAGGGAATTTGGCTTAATGAATTATAGGCAGGCTGGGTAACTCAAGCTTCTTTATAAAAGCAGATCAGAAGGAAGAATAACGTTACCCACGCTGGCATGTGTTAAATAGCATCATTGTTAAAAAAAAAAAAAATGAAGTGAGGGGAAATGAGGGAGAGAAAATCTTAAGGGCCTTAAAATTCTGTGCTAATAATGTTGAAGGACCTTGGGGCCCTCAGCAGGATGCTGCTTGCCCATTCTTCCTTTTATTGTCTGATAATGCCTGTTGTTGTCAGCAGCATTGGAAGATGAATGCCTTGCTCTGTCAAGGCATCAGTGTCACAGTCAGCCTATTCCTTGGGGACCTTATCCCCCACTCTCCAAACTGGTTTGTGCTTTGGAAGAAAAGCAAGCATGTCTGTGTTCTTTTCTTTCTCTACAGAGAAGAAGAAAAATGAGTAACTAAAGTGTGGTACTTTGTTTCCTGTGACTGGGAGGATAGATAGTGCTGTGATGATGGAGGGATGAGGACATTATGAGGTATTTTGCTTGGGTTTTCATTTACTCCTAATTGAGCCGTTATCAAAGCTAATTACACAAATTACAGTTTGGCAAGGATTCAGCAACGGAAGCCATCTTGAGCCAAGTGCTACACCTTGAGTCTCTTTGCCCTAAGAGAACTTGCTGGCTTATAAAATAATAAGGGATGAGATGTTGACCTACTAACCCTGGTTTGTTTTTCATTAGAATTAGAACTAGTTGCTAACTAACTCTTAGCAGAGTTCCTTGGCAGAGGAAACTGCAGCAACAATAAAGGTGACAAAGGGAGCGGCAACTTGGACTTTAGCAATATGTTGTTTCTGGTGCATAGCAGTAGCCATGATGATAGAGACTACTACCGTCTCCTCCTCTGCCACCACCATAATGTGGGTGAAAGATAAAATGGGAATGCCTTAAGCCCTTCAGCCAACAGATCAGCCACATCTGCTACTGCCACAGGGTTTCCCCTTGACTTAGTACTTTCTGTACTCAGAACTCTATAGGTCTGCTAGTTCTCTCCCCATGGCAGCAGAACCTCTAGCAATAGCCCCAGACTACTTCTGTCCCAAGTTACCACTCCACAGGAGGAGGAGGAGGAGGAGGAGGAGGAGGGGAGGGGGGGAATGCCAGCCTACATCATCACAGTCACTGCACCATCAATATGTTGATAAGGGCTGAGTCACTGCCCTCCTCTTTGTCTTTATAACATCCATTTCCTCCTGCATCAAAGTGCTACTCTTTGCTAAGGGAAGAAGGGCTGCCTTCCTCCCTGTTTTTCCCTCTACTGAGATGAGCAGTAGCGCCTCAGGAGGAGATGCCCAAGCTGCGGTTTTTCTACTCCAGCTCAACCCAGCCCATAGTTGAGCAAATGGGTGGCCGAGGAGGTGGCACTTGGGCAGAGCTTGGGGGGAGAGGAATGAGAAGAGAGCAGCAGCAGATGTAGCAGATGGAAGCCAACAGCAGAAACAGCAACAAAGGGAGTGGCTGCTTTGAGAGAAGCCACTGCCTCTGGAGGAGAAAGGAGGTTGGAGGATGGTCATCCCAGTTTTCATCTGTATAGCATCAGATAGTATGTAGGATGAATCAGGAACTCCCCACTCCAATGGTTGTTGACAATACTCCAGCCTTGGTGGGGAAGATCTGGACTCAGATATCTACAGTAGACAGATATGCGCAGTAACTTTCCTCTGAGGCTGGGATTTGTGACCTCAGAGAGGGGCAAAAGGGTCTGTGTGAAGATTAAGATAGAAAGTTTACAAGAAGAGACCCCCATGGAGGAACAGAAAAGGGCTTGAGAAGTTTTGCATTTCAGAGTTAGTGCCCCCTACTTTTGCCTGGCAAGCAAATGTTGAGAGTCCTGAGGAGGTGTTAGCAGTAAAACAGCCCTCATACGGTTTGCAATCAAGACAAACAGTACCAATAGAATGTCTGAAATCAGGAAGCCTACTTTAAATCTTCAGTGCCTTGTTAAGCGGGGTTTTAAATCTCTGAACCCCTCTGTAAACTTCCTTTAGTTTATATTATTCCAACATTTAATGTGTGTTAGCAGTAGTTGCAGGTACTGCTGTGGTGTATCCAAACACTTCAATCGGGGTGATCAGGTGTCTAACTAGTGAGCAAAGGAAGGAGGAAAGAAAGAAAGAAAGAAAGAAAGAAAGAAAGAAAGAAAAAGAGGTGAACCTTATCTCCTGAGTGTGTTCCCTAGCTTCATCCCTGAAAATTAGTCTTTCCTATAAAATAGATAGTACAGTTGAGTCTGATGGGATTTCTGAGTGAATCCTTTGGAGGCTTGGTTCACCTAGACTGCTTTTCAGATACCTCTTAAAAACTCGTTCATGCATGTGTGTAGCTGATCTTTGCCCTGTCTGACCTAGAATACTGGGGTGCCTGTGTACAATTAATTGCCTCTGAAAACACTCCTGATGAGCTGAGTCAGCCAGAGGTGACTCATTCTTAATTGTGTTGGCTGTAGCTGACCCAGAAACAACCTGGGCTTGCAGGAGTCCTTTAAACTTCAATTATTGGACAGAGATGTGCAGTGCTTTCTTCTTTCAGCAACCTCATTGCCCTGTGTCAAGTTGTGACGTGGGTGTCTGCACCCATGGTCATGCTCCTATCTATAGCAACTTTTAATTTCTCATGTGGTAAGTACTACAGATGGTGGCAGGTCCAGAAGCAATCAAATGAAACTGTGGAGACTGGTAATCCCTCCTTACTGTCCATCAGGAGGTTTGAAGGATCTCTTCCCCAAGTGTTCTAACCTCTTCGGTTAGAACAGAACTTGGAAAAACTCCAGAAACTTCAAGCTGTTACAGCCCCTGGCCATGTTGGCTGGGTGTTCTGGGAGTGGTAGTCCTGAAAGGTAATGTTTCTAAGCTCTGAGTCACAAGTAGTGTAAATGAACTAGTTCCCTGATCTGGTGTCTTCCAAATGTGTTTGACTATAACTCATCTTACCCACAGATAGCATGGGTATTGTAGTTCAACATCTCAGGAGGGCACCCAGTTGGGTGAAGGTGCTATAGAGAAATTGAGGCAATATTTTTCTTAGTGTCAGCAATTAGCAGGTTCTTCTAAGCTGTGCAAAAATTGCGTATGCATTCAAGTAGCTGTCAATTTATGGAGGCTCCATGAATTTTATAGGGTTTTCTCGGGTGAGGAATACCTTTCCTTTGAAATATAGCTGGCAGTACCTATTCTTCCTTGGTGGTCTCCCATCCAACAACAAACCAGGGCTGATCCTCTTCTTAGCATCCAAGATCGTGGCATCTGGTGCCACAGTTGACGTAGGCATTGTGCCCTCTGTTTTGAATTTCTCATTAAGATAAATTGAAGTATCCCAATATTAGTTAATATTAGTACTATTAATTATTTACTTGATCCACTTTCATTCCATACAGTCAGATTGACTAAAGAAGAAGAAACAGGAAAAGAAAATTAGTATTCCTCACTTTTTGAATCTTCAGAAGACCATCAAACCTGTGAATGAATTTTGAGAACATGCTGTGTTAGCTAATACAAGTTTTCAGATTTATATCTATTAATGCAGGACACCTGGAATGATTTTGTAGAGAGGAAGTGTGCAGTTTGTGCACAGTTTCTTGCTGTTTGTCACCTTGATGGTGTGACTGAACGGAAGGCTAAACTATGGCAAAGGGTTAATACATTAAAGAGGGTGGCCTGGGGATTCTAATCCATGCTAATGATTTATGAGGATAAAGCCTAGGGTGGTGCCCTGGATTAATTAATTTTGGGTAAAGGAGTGTGATTTCATGAAGATTCACTTGTGCTTTCTAGACCTATTTAAGGTAAATATTGGCTTATTTCTTATTCTATTTCATTTCTTTCTCGAGCTACAACAAGTCTCTTGTGGTGTTCAGGTTAAAGGCAATACCGACACTCTCCCCCCACAACCCCCAAGCAAGATTAATAGATGTTTGCCACAATTCAGGTGTTGCTGCTTAAATGCATTACTGCTGGACAGCTCACTCAAATTCCCAATTCATGTATTCAAACAATTTCATTGTGCTTTATAAATAATGGATTTGAATTTTAAGTGCTTACTGTTGTGCAGAGAAATACCTTGTAAAAATGTGGGTCTGCAGGCTCCAAGACAGGGCTTTTGTTCTGTTTTACATTTTTTGATGATCCAGGTATTGGTTTATAAGCCTTGAATACACAACTTTTTGTTTCTTTTTATTTTAAGAGCTAAAGTTTCGCCATTGTCATGGGATCCTTTGGCACATCTCAGAGTAAAATTGAAAATTAAAAACATTCTGAGAGGGTGGATATTTACATTTGTAATA
This sequence comes from Ctenosaura bakeri, assembly GCA_948474755.1. NCBI lineage: Eukaryota > Metazoa > Chordata > Lepidosauria > Squamata > Iguanidae > Ctenosaura > Ctenosaura bakeri. The sequence continues at coordinate 212,477 of CAOLHI010000203.1, forward strand.
TGAGAGGAAGATTTCATAGCAACTGTCTCCTTCCCTTGCTGCTATTCTATTTAATAGCATGACATATTTTGTTGAAACTGTTTTTACAAGGGGAGGGTTGACCTGAACAGAAGCACCCCCTTGTGTGTTTGAGTCCAAAGGCAAGCCCAGAGATGATGCCATTTTGCATTTGCTCACCACCCAGCACAGAAAGGGAGGCTGGTAGAAACAGTGGCTGGCTCCATGCTGTCGTTGTCAGGCTTTTCCTTGCTGCTAGGCATTTATGTCTCTACAAAGGGGTATTGTACACCACTGAATGACAAGTAGTTCTATATTAAGTACTATACAGAAAGGCAGCTCACTTGAGAAGCCATGGGGGCTGACTTTTAATGCACATTAAATGGCAATATACTGACAAAAGATGACTGTTCTGAGTACATAATCTGATTAGGAAATATTCATTTAAAGGAGAAGGCTTTCTTCGAAAAGAAATATTTTGGATCCAAGTGCAATTGACCAAATTAAGCAATGCCATGCCCTCACACCACACCCATACATAGTGTACAAGCTATCCATAGCATCAAGCAGAGAGCTGAAACTATGGAATATGAGCTTTAGAAAACTAGGAGTAGCTGCTGAGTAGATCTGGGAACAGATAGCACGTGCTGGAAAAGTTGTCAGATATAAAGAATCTTGCAACATGAATGATTTAAAACTGATATGGAGGAGAGAGGGAACAAGATTGGTCTGGGTTGAATGGATATCAAAATAAATCCTTCCTGAACTAATTTTTGGGATACCTGCTGGTGCTCTCCAAATGGTTCTTGGAAATTAGCAGACTAGATATGTTGAACAATCTTGATATATCCAGGTAGCATTTAAAAAATGCATTTCCTTTAGGGATAGAAAGTCATCTGTCTCAGAATTATTATCATGTGCTGTATCTTGAAAATTAATTTGAGACTTACCTGCAAGAATAAAGCTGCTTCTTTATCAAGTCTTAAATTAACCGATTTGAAGTCATCTTTCTAATTTCTGCTCAGCCTAGAGGCAAGCAAGTGGCTGATGAGTGTTGTCTTTAGAATTGAGATAATTAATGAAGGGAACCATGATCTGCTTTTCTGTCAATGGGCTGGTATAGCAGGCCTTACAAATTAAGGATCACATCATTGTTGCAGCTACAGTGTAAATGCATGTTGGCTGACAGCTGCATAGCCTTGATTGACTCCTTGGTTTCACATGCAAAGAGCTGATGGAAGTATAAGCTATCTCCAACTCACCCACCCCTCTTTTTTTTTCCTGTGGTGGGAGTGCTTCAGAAAAATGAATGGCCCTTTAAGTACAGAAGTACAGTGTGTTTCTCTACTGTGGCTATACCATTAATTTCAGAAGATGCTTTCTTGATCCTTTGAAGCTCTAATTATACTGTGAGCCCCATCTACTTCAGCCCAACACACGCTCTCCCAGTATGGTATAGTAGTTTGTGATTCAGTAGTTTCCTTCTAGAGAAAGGAGGGTTATTACTTAGATGCAGCAGGGACCCTGATGAATGTGTAAAGATTCAGATTCTAAGAGGAAAGAAAGTCTGCATTGCATCTTGTTATCCAGTAGCATTGGAGAGACTCTACAATATCTAGAAAATTCTTCTTGCCATCCCAATTTTCATTTCCTACATCTATATATCTATATCTCTCCCCACCCATTGCTTTCCACTTATTTTTCCAAGGTTTTCTGGGAACATTTTTAATGGTGTGTGATTATCAAAATGGATTATCTTAATTCTTTGAAGTTAAGAGATTAAGTGCTAGAAAAACATTGACCAAAAAGGAAGTTAGGAGTAACAGAACAGTTCTGTTTCTGAAACCTTTTCCCCAGCTTATTATGGGAGTTGGAGTCTGTTCTGCCCTAGACTTGGCCACAGCCAGATAACTTTTCAACCCAAATAAGAGTTTCAGTTCAAGTTCAAAGCAGCAACCTATAACTCCTTCACACTACACAATTATAGTGCTATTATTCCTTTTTTAACTACCATGGTTCCATCCTGTGGAATCTTGGAGTTTGTAGTTTGGTCAGACACACGAGAGACACACACAGAGAATTCTAAAGCACCCCTCCGCTTCAATTGCAAACCCTGTTGTGAGCATCTATAGTCTCTTCCTCCTGCTTTCCACTGTGGCATGAATTGGGGAATGTGAGATCATCAAAGCGTTGTTGGACTGCAACACTCATTGGTACACACAATTGCCTATATTGGGCATGAGTCGTGGTAGTTGCAGTCCAGCAATACCTGGACACAACTCCCTCCCCTTGACAGAGAAGTGGTTAACTTCAAATCAGAAGGTGAAAACACCTTCAGAACCAGAATTTGCAATTGGTTTCCAATAATGCTGTCTCATAGTTATCATGATGATCCAATTGCAAGGTTAATTCTGAGAAGAGGGAACAGTTGGAAGAAGAGGGAGGCCACAAGGAAGAAGGCCATCACTGAATACTGTTGTATTCTGGCCAACCTGACCAGAGGATGTCATGTCTCAGAGATGTGGTGGATAGTCACTCAGCAGCCATGCTGCACTCCAATAATAAGGGGTCCCCCCCGCAAACAACTACCTCACAACATTCTCCAATATAAGCATCAGGTGTACATCACCGTCTCCCCTTAGTGTGCTTCTCAACAGTTGCAACTGCAGTCTTTGTACCTCGCACAAGCAGCCACCGATACTCATTACACTTGAACACATCATATCTACCAATTCTCTTGCTACTTCAGGAATGATGATAATTGCAATTTTCAGTTCCTGTGTTGAGCTGCATTCTCCTTTTAGCAGGTCAAGTGTTTCAATTATCTCCGACCTTCTCCATTAATTATTTGCTTTGCTTCCCAGGTTCATATCACTGACAGAATTAGAATGACAGAATTAGTTACAGGAACAGTAAAAATAATGATGATGGCTCCAAGTACCAATATTGATTTTCAACACCTTTGCCTTTTACATTTCCATTAATAACTCTTCTTTGTTTCTTGCTTTCTACCTTTTATTGCTGCACAATAGTTCTCCTGGATAGTTCATGCATTTATCCTGTTGTTATTGCAGTAGTTCAGTTTATTTTTAACCCTTCTTTCTCCTAAGAACTGAAACTAAAGGTGGTTTACAAACTAAAACAGATATAGTGAGAAGAGAAAAACCCCAAAGATTATATAGTGGCCCCTAGACTTTCACGAGGGTTAGGGGCACAGAATCCTTGCAAAAGTAAAAAAGCAAAAACAAACCACAAATAACACTCTCTGTTCAATTGAACACTGCTTCTAATTGCCTTCTGGGGTTCCCCCTCTCATTTGAGTATGCCCCCCATTCTGCCCCTCCCATTCTTTTGCCTTTTGCCCTAGCACACGTGCCTTCTTTCCACATGCCAGGCAAAAGGCAAGCAAATGGGATAGGGCAGCCTCACATACGGAGAAGGCAATGTGTGCCTCCCCTTTCTCCCCCCTTGCCTTTTGCCCAGGCATATGTCCCTTCACACACCTGGGCAAAAGGCAAGGAATAGGAGGGGACAGCCCAACTTGCAAAGAAGGTACACGTGTCTCCCCCGTTTTCCACCTTCAGTTTTCTTGCCTTTTGCCTGAGTATGCTGTCTTCCTTCTCAGAAGGGCAAAGGGCAAAGGAATGGGAGGGGCAGCCCCACGCACAGAGAAGGTGCATGTGTTCCTTCCCCCTCATTCCCTTGCCTTTTCCGTATGTGCACGTCTTCCTTCCACTCACTTGGGCAAAAGGCAAATGAGAGGGGGAAATGGAGAGGAAGGTTTGCATGTACTTTCCTTCTCCACACGCAGGGCTTCCCCTCCCCCTGATTCACTTGCCTTTTGCCCACATGCAGAGAAGGAAGGCACAGAGCACCTGGGCAAAAGGCAGGAGAATGGGAGGGCAAGAATATGGACGAAGCAAGCAGGTGCCTTGTGAATAATCAAATTTGCAAGGGTCAAATCTACAAATGTGGAAGGAAGACTGTAATTAAAATGTAATTAAATTATCAACAGCATTACAACAATTTAAAACATTTATTTATGCCTTTATTTAATTTATTTCCCACCTTTCCCCTAATTTGGGACCCAGGGTGGCTTACAATGTCATTTAAAGCAAAACACAATTAAAATTATGGATACCAAAAAAGTTGAAGAATGATAAAACAATCATATTAAAATACCAATTTAAAACGGTTTTTAAAAACAGTTTAAAATAATAGTAATACAGCAATGCTATACTGGAAGACTCTCCTCTTAAAAGATCTTCAGGAACAGATATTCAAAGTTGATATTCAAAGACCTGGGCAAAAGAAAGCATCTTCGCCTGCTGGTGGAAATACAACAGAGAGTGTGCCAACCTAGCTTCCTGTGGGAAGGAATCCACATTTTGGGAGCAGCATCCAAACCCATGAAGGTGGTGGGTCTAAGAGAAAGCTCTCCCCATGAGGACCTTAAAACTTGGGAGATACAGCCTTTAGATAGTTTAGATCTATACCTTGTAGGGGTCTAAAAGTCATAGGCAGCACTTAGAATTCTGTCCAAAAATGAATCAGTAGCCACTGAAGCTGTTCCAACATCCCCTGTAACCAATCCCAGTCACAATCTGACCTCAGAATTTTGGACATGCAGCAGTTTCCAAAGAGTTTCCAAAGGCAGTCCCACATAGGATGTGTTACAATAAACCAAGCGGGATTTAACTGAGACTCGTGTCATTGTGGCTACATCTGACATCTCAAAAACAGGTGTTTTTATGCATCAAAAAATAAAAAAACACGTAAAAACCAGTAGAGCACCCTATTAAAAATGTTTTGTTTAAAAAGTCATCTCCTGAAAACCCACAGGGTTTGATAACTCTGAGAGCAGGGTGAAGAACATCATCTTTCATGGTTACATACCTATAACGTGTATGGCTGCAACAGGGTAGATTTGGCTAGATTTTAGGGGCAGAACTATTCATTAGGGCATACTTGGTGCCCCTTTGAGCCTTTTTTTTTTTTTTTTTGGCTTATATGCTTTAGCAGATCAGAGACTGAAAGAAATGATGAAAAGGATGATCCTTATACTAAATAAGAATTGATAGGTTTCTTTAAATAGCAGGCTGTCCTTCACTTCAGGTCTCTCAAGAGGACGCACTCACTGTGACTTCAGCAGCAGGCCTGTATATTTAAATTTAAATTGATTTTAATCAATTAAACAACCAACATTTATTTTTAATTGTCTGACAGCCAAGAGACACGGCCCACATGTGCAGCTGGTGAGAGTGAGGATTATCATCTTAAAATTTTTCCAGTCTTTTTCCTGTCCAGTCACATTTGTTTGTCAGAATGTAAGAAGAGCCCTGCTGGATCAGACAGTCTATCTAATTCGGCATTTTGTTTCCCACTGTGGCTGTCAGGAGCCCCATGGGAAGTCCACCTATAGGACAAAAGCATGAGAGCTTTCTCTCTTCCATGGTGGTTCCACCAGCAACTCATCTTCAGAGACATGTTGCTTCTCATCCTGGAGGCAACACATTACTGCTGATACTTTATTCTCCATGACTTTGTCTTAATATTGTTCTGAAGCTATGTAAGTTGGTGATGGAATACACTGCAGCAGTGTCTTCCATAGGTTAACTGTGACTGTACAAAACAGTACTTATTCTTCTCTCTGAGTCTTGTTCATCTTCATTAGATGACCCTGGTTTTAAGTGCAATGAGAAAGAAACCCTTTTCTCTCCTTTATGCCTGCCAGTTGTGTCCCCCAGCCCCTTTTTGCTCTTACTCTAGAATAATCCAAACATAGCTCCAAAGTTATCCTTTAGGTACATGCTTCCAGTCCCTCACAGTCACCAGCAGAAAGATAGAACATTCTTCCCCTTATCTGCCAGCCCATCAGAACTGGGAGCCCTTGATTATGGACACTTATGTCCTTACATCAGAGGAGATTCCAGCAGGGTGCTCTGTCTGTGATATTGGCTGGCATTAGGGATACATATGCACCTTGCCTCTCAATCCCAAAATGGAGAGGAAATGGGTCTGGAGTTTATAAGACACTAGTTCCCCCTTGAATGGCATTACAACATTCTCCATTGTATTCTTGGATCTGGGCAAAAAATTTCCTCTTAGAACAATGGTTATGGATCACAGAGTTCTTCTATTAAAACAGCTTTAGTTGTTTCAGTAACGCTGCTTATATGAGCATCCTTACTTTAAGGTGTTTGATGCTATCTCAGGTAGCAGCTTCTTAAACCTTCTTCTGGGAAGCATTTTGACAAGCTTAGTATCCACTGAGAACCTTGTTACTAGTTGTATGTAGCAATGTCAGTCTGGTTTGTTTGTTTGTTTGTTTGTTTGTTTGTTTATTGAATGAATGGCAGTTTTAGGGCTGTCCCAAAGTTAGGATACAAGATGCCAACAATCACATAAATAGAAAGCTGCTTTAAATGTACACTGGTACTTCTGATGTTCTAACAATTTTTTTTTTAAAAAAGCATACAGATAAATATGTGTGTTTTGAAAGGAGTGCTGTAGTTTGTGGAAACAGAGGAGGTTATGGTGTAAAAAATATTAACTTGCAGCTGAGCTGCTGAACACACAAGGATAGCTTCCTCTTATTTTGGCAGAAAATCAATGTATAGCATCAAGACCAGATATTGACAGCTTGATTATAAAGGACACAGAATCTGCTTAACCCTAGAATAACGCTACTGTGGAATAGAACAGGACATTTATTCAGCATCAACAACTCTAGAATCTATTAAACCTGTTCGGCCTTCCCAACATAGCTAATGGAGGTATTTTGTTGTTTTCATCCTACCCATCTCATCTCTTAAGGCTCAGTGTATCTGTCCCTCCTGCATTTCTGAAATTAAGATTACAGTATATGATTTACTTAGAAATGTCCCCTTCATCACAGTGGAGATTACTTCTGAGGAGATATGTATCATGTTCCTCTATGTCAGCATGTTAGCTTTTCAGTAAAAAGGAAGATGAAATGACCCCTTGTTTAGCTAGCAAATATAGATGTCAGATGGGAATGATCCAGAGTCAAAAAGGACTGCAGCCATGTTGCTGGGTCTGCTCCCTTGCCTCTGTTCAAGTTCTCTGTCTAACTGCAATGGCAGTCAGAGTTTTTATATCACTTTTTTATCACTTTACAAGGAGGTGATGTAGGCTCTGTGGATGGGCATTTAAGCCATGCATATTCAGGCAGTGCCCTCGCTAGCCCACTATTTTGTTCTTAATGTTCAAAGAGGCTGCCTTGATCACTGCTTAAGCAAAGGTGCCTCTTCTTCCAATTCTTCACAACACACACCCTGTGTCCCCCATGGATTGGTGTATGGCATTGTTTTCCTGGTCCCTGAGCCTGCTTAAGCCATCCTAAGGTCATTTTTATGGCATACCTAAGCCATTTTTCTAAGGTTTAAGTAAGGTCTACTCATCACCCACCCTTCCTGGTTTTATATCCATCCTTCTACTTACACCAAGATCCAGCTGTCAAATCATAGTTGAGACATTTTCACTGAATCAGATATTTAATGGACTGTTATTCTCATTTGGCTTCAGATCTTGCCATTGGTCTAGTACATCTACCACTATTTTTTTAGTTCTTATGTTCAGAGTTATAAAAGTGCTTTTTGAAAGTTTTATGGACACTCAACCTTGTGTTTGAACACACTTTGTATGTTTGGCTATATCCTTTTTCTGTGTTAAGTAACTGAAGATGGAAAAAGACGTTCATCTTTTTTAAAAAAAAAATACTGTGTTGAATCCAGAATAAGCAGGTTGAAATCAGTATGGCAATATGGGAAATCAGTGTGAACAGGCTAAGTGAAACTCTGTTGATCCATTTCAGAGGGAACTGAGTTCAGTTAACACACTCAAAGAGCTGTGTTAATCTGTTTAAGCATAAAAAGTTATAAAGGAATCCCATAACACCTTTGAGACTAAAAAAAGGGAATTTCTAGCATTTCTAGCAGATTTCTAGTAAATTGGACTGGAGTCCACAAATGCTTATACTAGAAGTTTCTTTTTCTCAGTTAGTGCTACAAAAGTGCTCTTGTATCTTTTTCTTCAGGTAACTTAGGCCATTTCTGCATGATGACGCTCTTCCATGTCGTCTCGCTGCAGTCCCAGGTCCAGAAGGGAGCGCATCAGCAACACTCCCCTCTGCACCCGCTCGATCCATGCAGAAGAGAACGCAGTGGCACCATGTCTTCCTTCTGCAGCACAGCTGGGCTTTTTCCGTTGCTATACTACACAAGGAAGCATCACCAATGTGCTTCCACATGGCCAGAAGTGACAGGAGCGCTTTGCGATCACAGACGCAAAACAGATTTTTCCCATTTTGCAAAAACTGAGCAAGCGCAACACTCTGCAACAGGATGGCAGTGGGACGGAGGCAACATCATGCGGAAGCGCGACCCGCCAACTGCTGCCATCCTGTGGCAGAAACAAGACAGAGACGTTATGTGGAAAGGGCCTTAGTTGGATCCAACCATTACTTAATTAATGGTGAAATTTAAAATCTGTGACATTTTTCCTTGCCCTAAATCCATTGCATCTTAAACAATAGGTTTCTGCCTCCTTTCTCCTCTTTCTGTCACGGATCACAACAGTGTCTTTCTCAGGATCTTGGCCCATTTGAACCTGTGTAGTTTCTCTTCATTGTTTCAGGAGTGGGAATCATCCAGCCGCTCAGAAACCCCTTGCCAGCATAGGCAGGGATGGGGAATGCTGGGAGCTACAGTTCAACAATACTTGGAGAGGCAGTACAATATGCACACCTGCTGTGAATGATTAAGTGCTAAGATCCTAGGTATAGATACATAATCGGAAATACATTCAGTGTTGGGAGATTCTGTGCTCTTTCACGTGTCTGCAGGAAACATTTGAACAACAGATGTTTTCTAATAACAATTGGCATTCTGAAACACAGAATATGTGGAAATATAATAGGCCAATTTAATTGTTAGTCTCTCCCTCCCCTCTTCCAACAGTGTTCATAACAGGAAAAATCATTTATTTGGTAATGTAAAAAAAGAACGTGTCTATCCTACTTTGCTCCTAAGATACACATTCAAAAGAGAGGGCTAGATGTGCATAGCTTTTTGTTTGTTTGTTTGCTTGCTTGCTTGCTTCCTTTCTTCTTTAGAGCTTCAGCTACCCTGGCTGGAATAATCGAAGAGGTGTAAGGCATGGTCAGCTTTGATTCCATGCCCTCCTTCGATGAAAACACCTGTGCTTTCTGTTTCATAATCAATAAATTGAACTGTGGACTTTTATCAAAAGGGGGACCAGACTTGAAAAGATTTTGAAAAGAATGTGTTCTGAGCTTCTTCAGTAGAAGTGTTGAAAATGCCAGGATCAGATTTCACAGAACGCTGCAAGCCCTTGTGGCTTCCAAAATAGAATCACAAAAATACTATACAGAGTGGAGATTCCAGAAAACGTGACAGAGAATCTGGGAATGCAGCGTGCAGCCCTTGTGAACAAGATGTTACTGATAACACATTTGCCTGTAATGAATTCCCTTGTGGGGGATAATGAGGGCATAAGAAAGCTGCATTTCAAAAATAACAAGTGGAAAAGAAGTTACTTGCTGTACTGTACAATACCTCATAATCATTTACTAAAGTAACTTTTTAGAGGTACATTGACAAATATTTTTCAAGTTTCATGTTATTCGCTAATCAGCCCTCAGTGTGTGTGTGTGTGTGTGTGTTTTAAGGTGATGAAATATAATGAGAAATGTTTTGAGTATTGGTACAAGCTATATTGTTATGAATAATGACAAAGAATTACTTTTTAAATATTATAATGATAAATAGGAATGAATTACTTTTACAAAGTAACTGTCTAATCTCTGATAACACTGGGAATGTGTATATAAACATTTTAAGGCGATGAAATGTAAAGACTTTCTGCACCTTACCATCTTCTGGTGCTGGGATCACGCGAGCAGCCTCTGGCAAGAGGCTCTTGCATCCGGGGTCCTTCGACTCCGCACGAGCTGCCTGCTCATGCGAGAGCCCCGCCTCTTCCTTCTGCAGCGCAGCCTGGGAGTTTCCCAGGCTGCGCTGGGGCAGGAAGCATGGCCGGCATGGCTCCGGAGGCTCCGCATGCCAGGTAAGTGCGTACAGGGCCCGAGAGCAGTGCATGATCACACACCATTTTCGGCTTCTAGACGAAAATGAAAAGGTGCATGATGGGCACCTGCTGGCCCCTGGAGCATCGCGCGATTGTGAGTGCTTCGTGCAGATCACTCCTCACAATCATGTGATGCTCCAGGCCCTCTTCGCATGAAAAGTGCCATGCGAAAAGGACTGTAATGAGAAATATTTTTAGTATTGGAACAAGCTACACTGATAGGAATAATAACAAATAATTATTTTTTAAACATTATGATGAGAAATAGGAATTAATTACTTTTACAAAGTAACTTTCTAACCTCTGGCAACATTTAGAATATGTATTAGGCATATTTGGTAATGATGGCATTTCATCATTGCCCACCGTATTAAACCTGTGCTTCAGGGAATCTTCAGACTTGTAAGAGGAGTGACATGGCTATTATGGACAAAACTAACTGTTCAAATCAATGTTCAGTTTAGTACAGTACAGAATCATAGTGGTATGTGTTATATCACAATTCTATGTCTAGGTTTTGAAAATGATAAAGCCATCCTTATATCCTTGTCTTTTGGTTGATTTGTTTCAAAGGATTTTAATTCTATCAGCTATACAATTGTATTTTACTGTTGTACATTGGACATATCAGGAGAAGATGTGACTCACTAGGAATGACAATAATGCTTGGCAAGGTAGAAGGCAGTAGAAAAAGATGAAGACAGCATTACAGGTGAATGGTCTCAATTGAGAGACACACAGCCCTGAATTTGCAAGACTGAGCAGGACTGTTAATATCAGAGAGAGCTGTTATTAACAGTCACAGAGTCACCATAATTCAAAGCCAACTTGACAGCAATTAACAACAATTTTAAAAAGAACTTTTAATATATTTTAACCTATGTATTTCTTTTTTTCAATTTCTTTTTATTATATATATACATTAATAAAATCTATAACAGATATTACACATTTCTGATGTTATTATTTATATATACAATTATATATATTTACATCTTTTTCTTAGTAATGTAAAAAATAGAAAAGTGAAAACAAACTGATTTTACGTTTATCTTACGCCTTTTACCATGCTTTGTACCTTTTACATTACCATGACTTCCTTGCCTCGACCAAGAGTCACTATTCATGCTATTTTAATTATAAAAGAAACTCCCCAATTCAAATCTTTATATACTATTTGTAACAGTACCATCTACTCTAAAATCACTTATGAGATCACAGGCTGACTTTACTTTTCCTCATGGTATTTTTCAATCCTTTCTTAACCTTCTGTCTTGTTGAGTACATCCACACATTTAAATAGCTTTCCGTCTATCTAAACATGTATATAATATCTTTAACAAAAAAGCTTTGCAGGTTTTTTTTTTTTAACAAAAAACCTATGTGTTTCTGTATGCTTTCAGCTATATTTGTTTTGAGACACTTTGAGTCACAGTCCAGGACAAAAGAATGTGTTTTGAAAGCAAATACACACATGCATAGGGGGGAAAGCAGGCTATAAATTAGTGATGTTGTAGTAGCAGCAATATCACCAAGATATTTCTATAGAGGAGCCAGTGTGGTGCAGTGATTTGGGTATTGAACTAAGACTCTGGAGACCAGGGTTCAAATCCCTGTTCAGCCACAGAAACCCACTGAGTGACCTTAAGCATGTCACGCACTCTCAGCCTCAGAGGAAGGCAATGACAAAGCCACCTCTGAACAAATGTTGCCTAGAAAACCCATGATAGGTTCAGCCTAGGGTCACCATAAGTCAGAAACAACTGGAAGGCACACAACAATTTCTGTAAAGCCATATATGCATTGTTCAGGGTAAACATCCTTTTCCTAAATTAAACAGAACTTGCTGGCTTACATTGCCATAAAATTAAAATCTAATTTCAAATATTTTTCCACTTTTTTTGTTGTCATAACCCCTGTTGTCTGCTTGCCTTTGTTGTCGTAAGCCCTGTTGTCTGCTTGCATTTATTTTTATTTTTTTGTTCCCTTCCTTTGTATGCCACAATTTTGTTCCCTTCCTTTGTATGCCACAATTACTTGACTTCTAGTGAGAAGAAAGCAGTGAGGCATTGTTTTTGTTGTGGTGGTTGTTCAGAGGCACTCACTCAATGTTATTTTTGTGTTGGCATGAGGCTTTTAGCATGTTTTTAAGACCTACTAAAACCATGAATTCTTCAGCTTCTCTATTTGCCTCCTGTCCTTCCTGTGCTCCCACAAACATTTTCTTTGAGGCAGAGTATGGCTCAATTAATACATGTGTGCTCTGATGCTCATTCTCAGTGCAAAGGTCTATTATATAAACTTAGCTTTGAAAAAGATGGATTAATTTGGTTATTGCTTGTTTTTGAAGCTCCATATATTGATATAAAGAGCACCCGATAGCAGCATAGAAAAGAACTTAGCAGAAGCAACTATATACTTCATCAGAAGAATGGCCAAGAGCTTTAAAGGAAATTAAAATGAGCCATAACAATCGGAATTCACACCGAAGAATAAAGGATCTTTCTGAGATAAATAAAATGAGCCTTAAAAAGCATTGAACAGAAAGGACTGTGATAATGGAAACTGCATCTCAATGAAAACAATTGGGAAAATAAAAATAAGACTTCAGACATCAGGCCAGAGTTTTGTGTCAGCATGCTTACCGAAACTGCTACTTCAGACAGAATCTCCTGATATTCTCTCACCTCCTCCGCTGCATTCTTATCTTCATGCAATAAAAGGGCATGTATTTTCATGAAATCTTTATCTGCACAAACATGTAAGCGGACCGTGAATAGACTCTGAAGTTGTGCAGCTGTAAGGTTTGTAGTGAACAACCTTCTGCAAGGAACAGTTCAGATTTCTCAGAACCACACCCTTTCTAATTCCTCTTGCCACTTGTTGGTTTAAAAACTTTTCACACTGGAATAAACTAATTTGTTGTCAGTAACCATGAATGAAAATAAACAGATTTCTATAGTTATTTGCGTTTGCAGTAGTTTTAATATTACGACCTAAGCAGTGCAACTCCCAATTGTACAAAATATTGTAATTGAGAGACAAACATGAAATTTTTCAAAAATCAATGTAAACTAAGATTTGAGTTTAGAACCAACTGAGAAACATAAAATTTACTGACTGTATAGCGTGGTCTCCCATTTAACTAATTAATAACTGAACTGAGAATTCTGGAAGTAATGTGATACAGTTCAAATTTAAGTCAATCAGTTTAGTTACAAATAAATGTAATGAAGTTGCTCCTTTACATTAGAAAATTCCTAACTTAATTGATAACTTAGTTCATTTTAATTATTTAATTCTTGTTACTGTCCAGAACTGTTCCTTGAACTAAATGTAAACAAAATGTGTTTTTTTTTAGATTTCCCCAAATTTGAGGAGCTTATGTGCCTTCCAGCCATTCAGAAAGGCTGCTTACATTTCAGTTATATGTGAGAGCCAGATCTGGTTAGATGCAAAATTCACCAAATCTCTTTGCTACTATTTTATTATAATTATATCCTCAATTGATATATGAAAGGTGTCACTGACATGATGCAATTCCCATCCATTTGATGATACAAAAGATCTCCTGTTGTAAATAAGAATGTTCTAGTGCTTAATGTGTTTCCTTTAAAACTCTAGTGTTTGTTTGTTTTTTTTCCATGCTGGTATTATTGGTTTTGTAAATTAGTTTTTGTACGCACCATGGGAAGCATTACAGTTTCAAAATGGTCCTTTGTTTTTAAAAAGCCCCACATACTGGCAAAAAGACACTGTTTGACCATTCTCCTTTATCTAGTTCCCAAACTAAATGTACTGAGAGGAAAATTCTTTAGTTTTCTGCTGACATGCCACATCCTCATCTCTTATTCAAAGCCATGGTTGGCTTTTTTTCCCCCGGATGCTACTCCTTCAGGCGGTTTTTGAGGCTTAACAAACAAACAAACAAAGCCAAAACTTTACAAACCTCTCTCTGATGCATCACAGATCTTGGATTAAAATTGATGCAACAACAGTAACAGTAGAAAACAATTATCAATATTGTGTACAGTCTCTAGATTTTGTAAAGCAGTATTTCTTTTCAAGCTTTTCATGCTAAAAGGCTAGGAGAGGGCTTTGACCTGATTCTGCAGGGATATTTCTTTTAAACATTTTTTTTTCTGTGATTCTTTCTTGTCAGCTTTTTATGTCAAGCCCATCTTAAACTTCAACTTTTAAATATGTCAAGCCCATCTTAGACTCAAACTTTTATATATGTCATGCTCTTCATAGACTTAAAATTTTGAAAAAGGAAAGAAAGCAAAGGTGGAGATGGGTCATGAGGCAAGGGTGGGCAAAGATAGCACTGAAATTGCATATAGCTTCCCAGCATTCTCTTTTTCAGCCCACAGGCTCCCTGGCCACCATCCCTTCTTTGGGCCAGTGCAAAACAAAAATTAAAAGGTGCCTCTCTTGGAAACATCCTAGAATATCTCTTGGAAACATCCAAGAGTGGTGGAGGGCCCCCCGTTCTACACATACATGTACTGTTTTAAGATTTATCATTATCACTAACTTTATTATATTTATTTACATCCCACCCTTCTCCCAAAATTAGGACTCAACATGGCTTATGATTTTAAAAAGAATAATACAGTTTAAAACATGCAAAAAGTGAACATAAAATGGAATTAAAACTATTCACAATATTAAAATGACTTAAACTTTGTTGCTGTTGTGTGCCTTCAAGTCGTTTCTGACTTACAGCAACCCTAAGGAGAACCTATCACAGGGTTTTCTTGGCAGGATGTCTTCGAAGGAGGTTTGCCCTTGCCTTCCTCTGAGATTGAGAGAGTATGATTTGTCAACCAGTGGGTTTACGTGGATGAGTGGGCATTTGAACCCTGGGCCATTTCTGCACTAGTCTGTTGTAGCACTATTATTCTGCTGGCCGGCCCCTCCCTAAACTGCAAACCCCAGGATTCCATAGCATGTTGAAAGTGGAATAATAGCGTTATAACAGGCTAGTGCAGAAATGGCTCTGGTCTCCCAGTGTTCTACTCCATCACTTAAACACTAAGACACTCTAGCTCACAATTTGAACCTACACTTTTTTAAAAAATAAAGTACACTTTAAAAGATAAGCAATTTAAAAATTTTGTGAAACTTCCATCCCCCCCAAAAGAAGCGGAATTCTTTTTAGTTTTTGTTTTCCTTTTGCATTTTTGATTATGTTTGCGGTCTCTCGATAGTCCTAGACAAAAGATTGTTCCTGGACATGATGCTGTTGCCTACCCCAACATAAAAAGAGGTGAGGGCCTAGTCTGTGCAAGCAGAGGGACGTAGGTTAAAATGGTTTCTGAGTATTTCTACTTGCATTAGGATCCATGTTAGGGTAGGATCTTGCATTATGCTCTTCTCAATCCTAGGATCTTGCATTATGGTAGGATCTTGCATTATGCTCTTCTCAACCCTATGGAGAGAAAATTGGTTGGGCTTAAGAGGTCTAGCCTATCTGCTCTACTGGGGAGGGGACTGGAGGTTTTCCTCTGTCAGAAGGGTATCCAAACAAACCCCCACAATCCTTCTAAACTAGTTCAGAGCAGAAACAGCTTTACCATGTGGTCTGCTGTTAGCATAGACCAGGCACAAGAGCTCTGATGATGAGCAAATTATAGCTGAAGTAAAGAATGTAACTTTCCCCTTGGTAAAGTCCTGTAAAAGCATTAAGATAATTTTCCACTACTCACTATGTATTCATTCCACTTTATTTCTTGTTCTCAATGTTTTGTTTTGCTGGAAGTGTAAAAATTCTTAGGGTTCTTTTACTGTTTTCCAGAGATCTAATTCTCAGAAGTTGAAAGTATTTTAGTCTCTCAGACAGAAATGGCTCATCTCTAAAGTATCGATTGACCAAACATTTCTTAGCCGTTTCGAGCGTGTTTGACCTATATGATCTGTGCCTGCCTGTGCATCTCTTTCTCTTTTACTCACTCAGTGTCTCTTACATTCTTTCAACTCTGTGCAGTTTGCCTGGGTAACCTTCGTCTTTTACTATGCAGCCCAGAAACATCAGTAGAATCAGTCTGAATGGCTCTTTCTCCTTTCTCCACACCTTTAACAGAAATCCAGTTCAGCCTTTGGAGATGTAAAATCATAGACTTTGCTATTCTAGACCTGCTTATTACCCATTGCATTGAGAGATGGATACATAATAGGACAACATCAGTGAACAATATATGCAGAGTTTTATCATAACAAAATATTTTTTTTAGTTCAAAGGTGGAATGCATCTGGTGGGGGGAAGGAGGATAAATTACCACTTGAATTTGTCATGGCTCCTTCGTATGGAAGGCAGGGATGTGTTGTTTTGATCCATTTTTAGAATTCTCTAGAAAACAGTCTTACTGCTGATGTTCTGCATCATAGTGCCATAGCAATGTGATCTTAAACCAATATAGCTTGATAATGTAGATGTACTCACAGCTTAGGTGACATTTGTGGCTTTTCTTTCCCTAGACAGATGGTTTTTGTCATATATGAAATGATTTTACAGACTTCCATAGAAATACCAGTGTGTCCTAATTAGCTAGGGAAAGTATGTAAATTCCTTTTTACAAGCTCTTATAATAATGGGACTGCAAAACGGATGGTGAGCAGATGCAGACTGAGTTTACAAAAGCTTATGCTACAAACTTATTTTGCTTCGTCTCAAACTACAAGATCTCTTTGTATCTTTGTGAAATGGCTTGTTAAAAACAATTATAGCTACAAAAATCTCCAAAGGAGTTGTTATAGGCCATTTCTGCACTATACTGTTATAGTACTATTATTCCACTTCTACCTTTGTATGGAATCCTGGGGTTTGCAGTTTGGAGAGGGGCATTTTGAATTCTCAGCCAGAGAGCTCTTTGGCCTCAGGAAACTACAAACCCCAGAATTCCATAGGATGTTGAAAGTGGAATAATAGCACTATAATAGCGTAGGGTGGAAATGACCTAGTTTGCATTTTTAAAACATATTTTTAATCTGCACTGCATCTGAGGGAGTGTGTTTATAGCCACAAAAATTTATGCTAAAATAAAAACCAGTTAGTCTTAAAGATACAGTTACATTACTTCCTTTTTCACTTCTCCTTCCCTTCATCCTCTTCCTCAAAGGTTATCAAAATATTTGCTTTACTGCTGTTATTGTGTGCCTTCAAGTCATTTCCAATTTATAGCAACTCTAAGGCAAACTTATCACAAGGTTTTCTCGGGCTGAGAGTGTGTGATGCACCAAGACTCACCTAACCCTTATCTCCAGGGCTCACAACTTTATACCGTCCTCCTTCCACATTTGCTAGGGTTAGGAGCACAGGACCCCAGTGAAAGTGAAAAAAAACATGAATAACTCTAAATTCTCCCAAACTGTATTTAACACACACACACACACACACACACAAAATATGATCACCAGATTCAACCCTCCATGCATTCCTTTGAAGCTGCAGAGTTCCTTCACAAGGCAGAAGTGGGTGGCTGGTGGGGCTTACTGTCACCTCCACTGCTGCCCCTCACCATTTTTAATACGGACTTGCAAGCCTCATTCACAGTTTCTCAGTCTCACGAGGCTTGCAGTCCCTATTAAAAATGGCATAGGGAGGCAGCAGAGGTGACAGTAAATAATCCCTGAATAATCAAATCCGCAAAAGTGGAACCTGCAAATGTGGAGGGCTAACTGTAGTACACTGACTTCATTTATAGTTACGCTAAAAAAAATATTGCAAACTGCTGGCCTGCAGTACCAGACTTTCTGTCGGCCTTACCATTACCTCAGTACCCACAGGATAGCATAAGGCTCAGTACGTTCCTTAACTATAAAAGTATCTGAAAAGTTACATCGCAGAAAGAGTGAAATTATCCCTCCTTAACTTACCCTTGTTTTGTAATACTTTAGGTCAGCAGGTCTTAACTTTTTCTTTCTTTATCACAGACCCCCTTTAAATATCTTGTTGCCCTAGACAACCAAGACTTAACTCAAGATTAAAAATCTTAAAGTGTATCAAATATTTAAATATTTAAAGTTGCTTTTCAAGGGTCTTCAGATTTGGAGAGAAGGGAGAAATGAGAAAATGAAAACATTCCTATTATAGGCCCTTTTCACACGCGGGCAAAGAAATGGCCGGAAACACGCTGAAACGGAGCTTACCTTAAACCGGGTAAGTCCGTCGCCAGTGGAGCAGCGCATTTTCGCTGGTCCACACTCATTGGCGTCCTGTGGCATCCTGCAGTGTCCAAAATGGCGACTTACGACTGGCGGAGGCTCTCCACCAACCGGAGAACCTCGCCAGCCAGAAATCCCGCCCCCGGCAGATCTGCAGGCATACCCTTGCGCGCGCCTGCAAATCCACACCAAGCGCTGTGGCGTGGCTGCACGGGGCTGCACGCCCCGTGCCTTTTAAAAACCACATAAAAAGTGGTTTTTAAAAAGCATGCGGTGCTGCCACTTCCAGTCGCCCTAGCGCGGATTGGGGTGTGGAACTATGCAAAAGTAGTCTGCCCCAATCCACTTTACAGTGTAGACGACCTCCGTCAGAGGTCGCTCTACAGCGTTTTTTAACCCCCGTGTGGAAAGGGCCTCAGTATATTATTGGAATGATTCCATGAAAATCAACCTCTCTCTCTCTCTCTCTCATTCTTTCTTTTTTAATTGTAAAAGCTCATAACATTTTTTCAAGCCTTCACAGACCCACTGTGCATTCATCACAGCCCCAGGAGTCCACAGATTAAGAACCACTGTCTTAGGTACTGGAGAAAAGGAATGACTAGTTATTTGCAGTGTTAAACTCTGAGTCAGACAATCTACCCAGGAATCTAGAAGCTTCTATTAGGAGGACTCAGTTTCTAGCAATACAGTGCATACTTTGTACTGCTAACACAGACCTTAAAACTGTTAGTGCGAAAAATCTAAATTGCAAACAAAGGTTTATATACATTTTATAAAAAGCTCAAAGAGATATTGAAATCAGAGCACTGAAAAGATAAATGTTCTCATTTTTCTGCCAGAAATGTATTTAAGAAAAACAGTAATACATCTGTGTTATTGTGCTGTGTAAAGATTCCATTTGGAACTTGTCTTTTCTAGTTAGTTGTTGTTGCTTTTTTAGAAGAAAGGCTTGCAATTATCCTAAGCAAGCTAAAGCATCAGTTTATTAAAAAGTTTCTAATTACCTAAGAAACTCTTTAAGAATAAGACAGGATTTGTTTTTTATCCCACTAACAGTTCATTAGGCCAGATTTTATATGCCTTCTTGTGAAGTCAGAAGTAGACTTTTAAAAGTTGATAGAATCCAATTATTGACTGTCAAGCTGATTTGTATTTTATAAAGTAGCACTTTGTCCTTTGTTGTTCAGAGGCACATGAGATATATTCAGAGGTGTAAACCTGAAATCGCCACCACTGTTAATTGCATCCATAATGTGAGGCATTTCTGCCACATCCCTTTGCTCACATGCTATTTGGAACTGAATACTAGCAAGGATTCTCCACTGGTAGCATCCCCTGCCATCCAGAAGCACAGTAGGTCCTCCATATCCTTGAGACATACATTTTCATTCTCATACATTCCTACCATGGATAGGAAAAAATGCAGATAATACCAAATGCTATATTTTTACCCCCCCCCAGGCCAGATGAGGTGCTGAGGGAGGGAAGCAGTTCCACTTGCTTGGTGAGCAGCCAAATCCAATGGGAGGCCTGAGTGTTTGGAGCCATGCTGGGCTTCCTCCTTGCCTCTCTTGGCCGAGGAAGGAGTGTCCAGGAGAACCCCAGGAAGCCCAGCTGCGCCTCACTGTGCACCTCTCTGGGCCAGCTGTGCAGAGCCAAGACCCCAGCCAGCAATGGAGCCGTTACTCTAGAGCAGATTGCAGGTAAGTGAAACTGTGGATGCCAGTCCATGTCGTTGGGGGGGTCCTATTGTACTATTCCAATTGATCACATGATGACAGGCTGGGATACAGTTTGGAAAAGGCCAAGGCCCTTAATTCTTTGGTTCATTTCAACTTATTTCAGTTTCTACACTCTTCAGTGTATAAAAAAAATGTTTTTTGAACTAAGAGAACTAAGGGGCTGTTGTCCTCAGAGAACTAACAGTGTTAATATGCTTGTCCTTAAACATGATTAGGTGAGGTATTCACTGAAATCAGTAGGTCTGAACTCTCTGTAATGATGTAGGATGGGAGTCCATTTATCTAACTCCCTCTTGGTCTTCCCAGGCAGCTAATTTGCTTAAAGACAGCAGAATAAATAAAAGCTAAGCACCGTGTATTCAAATAAAATCTTGGGTGTACCCGCAGTTGGTTTCTGCTGGCTGTTTTGCACTTAGTAAAGCTTGTTAATAAAGCCCCAGCATCCCAATAAAATCCGCTCATAAACCTACATTTAACCAGTAAGCAACGGCTTACTACTCTGACTTAATGTTTAGTAGCATTCAGGACAAAGGTTGGTCCCAGTCTTTTAGTCTCTTTCCACTAGTCTGTCTTTTTAAAGTAACCATGGGACTTAGCTCAATTGTTTTCTTTCCTAGTTGTAATCACAAGTGACATTTTTATTTAAACAGTTGTTTTTTGAATTGTGTCGCTGATGCTGCTCTTGTATACTGGCTGTTGATTTTTAGTTCTTTACATTCTGTTTGTAATTTATGTGCATGTTTTTATTTTTATGGTATATCAGCCACCTCCCCAGTTATTCTATAGAAAGACTGGATGCAAATAAGTGACTTTTTTTTTTATTTTATGGTCATCATCTCTCTCTCTTTCTCTCTGTCTCTCTCAATCTATATGATAAAAATATGCAATAATCTCAGAAACTTGTCTGGAATCATCACAAATACACCCAAGCCCTTGAGAAAGTTCCAAATGTCAGTTAGGAGAAAGGATGTTACTGATGTACAACAAGCCATTTGGTTACACTTGCCACATATTTATTGTTTCAAAGAATAGTACCTTATTGTCACAATTTAATATTAACCAGCATTGCCATCTTATGCATGTTTCTTAGAAAGAATGTCTCACTGTGTTCAACAGAATTCCCTCTAATGCAACTCCAGTTATACATTCTGTATAAAGGACGTTCCCTTAAGGTGCAAAACAGATGACATCGGGCCAGACCATCCCAGTTTTCTCAGTTTTGACTGCCAGCCATGTTCTCCAGGGTTTCTGGCAGGATTCTTCCCTACCCCTGTCTGAAGGTCTCTGGCATTCCCTGGTGATTTCCCCACACAAGTACTAACCAGACATGACCCTTCTTAGTTTCTCAAATCAGATGTGTTCAGAATGAACAGGGAAAGCTTGATTTGGTTCATCTAGGTCCTATATAAGCTAAGAACCAAAAGATGGTTTTGGATAGCAGTTGTAATTACA
Source organism: Ctenosaura bakeri (assembly GCA_948474755.1). Classification (NCBI taxonomy): domain Eukaryota; kingdom Metazoa; phylum Chordata; class Lepidosauria; order Squamata; family Iguanidae; genus Ctenosaura; species Ctenosaura bakeri. Next base: position 233,968 of record CAOLHI010000203.1, read on the forward strand.
GTCTAGAGCTCAAGAAACTTCTCTTTTTGGGTTACAGCTTCCATAACCCTCCCTAGTCACCATGGTCAGTAGCCAAGCTGGCTAAAGAGATCATGGGTGCTGTGCTCAGAAACAATTGCTTTTCCAGGTTCCTTAACACTTGACAACTTAATTTTACTATGCAGTGTTGGCATTTCAGATTGAGATGCTTCCAGATGAGCAGCAACCACTTAGCAGGAAAGGGTGTGTTTAACTGACAGTTGCTGATTTTCTCTGTATACTGCTGCAGATTCAGGACCTTGATCAGTCTGTGTGTTGCTTACTTTCTGTAGATGTCAGCACAGCCTAGGTGTTACTTGGTGCTAGTGCCATACATTGTTCTTGCTTTGCTTATGAAAACTAAGATGCAGCAGATTGTTCACAGAAGATGAATATTTGTTTTGAGTTGTATTTTTATTCTCCCCCCCCATTTTTGGCTCCTTTGTGAAGTGAGCCAAATAAAGGAGTTGTTACTCTTCCCCCACCCCCTCAATCATCATGCCTGATCAACAGTTCTTTCTGTTATAAACAAATATAGTACTTTCTCACAGGTTCAGATAAAGTTTTGGCTTCACTAGAGAAGGAATATATATGCCTAACATATCTTTTGCTTTATTTGAAGTTTGATTGTACAAAGTGTAGAGTTCTCTGGCTTGGCTTCATCTTCTCAGAAAAGACTTGAGCAGAGGTTTAGGTTATTTATAACCTTCATGTGAGCAAGGTCAGAACCTTCTAAATGAGAACAGTCAATTCATTATTTGTCTGCATTATATACTGATGCCAGAAAAGTATTTATAACTCTGTCTGGGCTCTTAACTGTACTTTCAAGTGCTCCTTTGAAGAATATTTGATGGGGAGAATGGAGGACTTTCCTTTTTGCAAATGTTTTAGTATACTGAGAGTTCTTCAGAAAGAATTCAAATATGTGTTACATTCTGTGCCTTTTGGCTAATCTGATTCAAAGATTGTGGGAAAACATATGGTGCACACTTGACATTCTAGGAGAGTAAAAAGCAAAGAGAAAATCTAGTAAATTCTTCTGTAACGTTAAGAAACAGCACAGATGATAACTAGCTATCCTTTAGCCACAATGGAAAGCATGATTACACAGTCTGTACTCCACCTCAAAATCACCTCTGAATACCCCTTGACCTCATGAAATTCATGAGGTTGCCATAAGTTGACAGACAACTGGAAGGGAAATACATACACACTTCACCTACTTTACCACTTCACCTCTATAAACAGGATCCATTTGCTCTCAAGTACAAGGAGTTAATATCAACATCTAAAGCCCTAAATGACTCAAGTGCTTAACAGGAACATCTAATCCACTATAGTTGTAATATCAACTAGGGAACATCTGCTGATGTTGAGAGTAGCAGGGTAAGGCTTTCTTGATGGTGGCTCCCCAGTTGTGGAATTCCCTTCCAATGGAAAGTTGGTTGTCCTCCACATTTCTGTCTTTCCAGTGTGATGTAAAATCATTTTGAGGAATAAACAAATATAAGTTCTCAGGGAATAATGCAAATGTTTTTTACTTCAGCTGTTTGTATTGCCTTTATGGTATTTTCACATATATTTGTGGTTTGTGCTTTAGGTATTTGTAATTTTAGATGTGAAACTTCGTCTGCTTTAGACTTAGTTTTAGATAAATTGGAGGATTTAGGTAATTAGCGATTTTAACTATATGATTTTCAGAAACATTGTTAGTTGCTTGGAGCAGGAGAGTTGATTATAAATCAGATAACTAAGCACATTGAATATGACACAGTTATTGCCATTAAATAAAAACTTTGGGAGGCAATACACACTTAGCATTGTGTGAAGAAAATAGAAGCTGTTTATCACATTATTTTGATATCAGTGCTACCTTAGAAATCATTTTTGTAATTTATGTGGGAGAAATTCCCCTCAATGTTAGGCATCCACAGCTATATAGAGAAAGCTGTACAGTGGAAAAAGTTGACAGGAAGAGAATTAACTTATTTGAAATGTGGTGCTGGAAGAGAGCTCTCGTGATACTATGTGCTGTTAAAAAGACAAATGAATGGGCCTGTAGACCAAGCTGAACCCTCATTAGAGGCCAGAATAACCAACCTGTAGTTATCATATTGTGGGCATACTGTGAGAAATGTCATTAGAAAAAGACAATAATGCTTCGTAAACTGGAAGGCCACACTACAGGTGGGTAAACTCAAGATACACTCATACTCACATTTTTTTGCAATCCCAAATAGGCAGCAAAAAGAAGTGCATTGTCAAGCTAGTGAAGGGATGCATTTTGCTTGTTGAGTCATGTATTATATGGCTGCCTCAATTTCAGAAGATACTAGATTTCTTATCATTTCCCCTATCTATTAGTTTTGTTGTTGTCATTGTGGTATTGTCTTCTCAGAATGTAACTCAATAACTCAGACTTGGTTATTCTTTACATTCTAGGAGAAAATGTCATTCTGGTCTGAATCATAGTAAAACACTTTTCCTACCCTTTGGGAGAAGTAAGAACTGCTTACATATTTTGTGTTAATATCTCCATTGCTCTTCCCTGAAAGAACAGAGTTGGATTGACAAGGAGATATGGTATGCAAACCAGTGGGTTGTAGTTGGTTCACAACCCTTTTTGGAAGGGTAATTTTATTTCTTCTTTGTGGTCTCTGTGCCTCACACAACTGAGGCCCTTTCTGCAGGATTTTGTCATCCCACATTGGGCACGGTAGAAGGATGGGACCAAGAAGATGCTTATACGTGATATCATCCATGTCGAATCATTCTCCCGTCCTCAGACAGTATGATTGCACTGCAAATCATTGACAGGTTTTACCCGTCAATAACCAGCAATCGCACAGACTTCCTGCTGCCCTCCATACTTACCTGAGCTGCAAAGGATGAGGAAGTGTGATAGCCATGCTTCCTGCCCCAGTGCAGCCTGGGACAGTGCCCAAGTGCACTGCAGAAGCAAGTGGCATAGCTGTTGCACCCCCTCCATTCCCACAGGCAGCCAGTACGAAGGAGAGCGCTCCTGTCGTGCTCCCCTCCCAGCAGAGGCTTTACCAGGATCTCTGTGGGATGCTGCTGGGATCTGGTAATCTGTGGAAAGAGCCTGAGTTTTGTGTTTGTGCAGAGATACCAGCTCAGAAACTTCTAGAGCTGAGTAGCGTGGTGGTAGGCCTTGCCCCTACTGGTCACTGTGCATGTCCAGGTTGCCATGCTACCATCCTCAGTTTCTCTCTGTCAACCAACATAGCAACACATTCAGTTCATCCTGGATGAGTCTAACCTCCTGCATCTTTTCTCTAACCACTACTGTTTCTCTCTCCCCTTCCCAGCTGCTAATCTCTTTAAATATACCACAAAAAAAGACCCTTTCTCTTTAACTTTGTTTAGCCCGCTTCCCTTTTCTTCCTCGAGTCTATGCCCTCACTCTTCAAATGCTATACCTCTTGCAAGAGAAAGGTCTTGCTTCCCATTGGCCACAATGAGTATCTGTACTGCCTTGGAGTACATCTGCAAGGAATTTACATTGCAGATTCTGAAAAACTGAGCTGCCACCACTACCATTGCTTGAAAAATCTTTTGTCAGAAAAAAAACTCTCAAAGTGGCCTCCCAGTTAGCTTCTTCTCAACCTTCTTGCCCTCCATCTTCTTCACTCTCAGAAAGGCAAAAAGAAGAAGAAGAAGAACAAGCCATTATCGTCCATTACAGTACTGAGAGACTCCTCCACCACCTCCAAGTCTTTGGTGCTGAGCCGCCAGCAAATATTTATTTAATATCCCACCTTCCCCCTCTAGAATTAGGATTGAAATGAAATTTTCAAATGTAAAACACACAGAGATGAAAAGAAGTACAGATGAGACCATTCCAAAGTTTATTGTTGAAATTTAATTAAATTCTGTATAAAATTAAAATGCTAATGAATTGAAAGCAATTGAAAAGCATCCATTTTAAAAAGATGTAAAAGCAATACAACATAAATCTGTAAGAAGTCCAGATAGGTAGTTCCTGAAATGACATAATGGTGATGTGACACTTGGAGGTCTGACTTAGTTGAAATTTATCTCTGCAACAAGTAAATTTGCAGTAGCAGATATGAAATTTAGGCAAGTAAACATTTTGGTGTTTAGTTTTTGTATTATTTGTTTTCTGCCTGATGAGGTTAAAATGAGTCAATTAAGTGTATTTGTTGAATCATCACTATATTTACTGCAACATTTCTGACTGGTATTTTGCAGACAAGTCATATTATATAGCATTGTAAACACAGAGCACTAGAACCAGAATCTGAGTTCTGAGAATGAAAGACCTTGATATTGTGGATGGATCTCACTGGTAGAAAGAGAAGGAGGTGACATTTTCTAATTCTTCCTGTTGTTGTTGCTGTGTGCCTTTAAGTCATTTCTGACTTATGGTGACCCTAAGGCAAACCTTTCATGGGGTTTTCTGTGTCTGAAGGCTCCTGATGCACCCTGATTCACTCAGTGGGGTTTCCATGGCTGAGCAAGGAACCAAACCCTGGTCTCCAGGGTTGTTGTCAAGCTCTCAAACCACTATACCATGTTGACTCTCACTTCTTCCCATACCTTGTAGCAATCTGGATCTTGCATACACTGCTTGAGGGTGTCCCCCAAAAACAAAAGGGGGAAAAAGCAAAAATAACCAGTCAAGGAAAACTCACTTATAAAGAAGCAGAGATAGCTATACGCAGCTGTGGAAGCGTGCCTAGCAGCAGAGAACACCATTAGCAGCACATGCACTAAGCCACTCACCCACTCCCAAGTTGTAATCTGCCAATATGGAGGCTCTTTATTCATTGTTACAACATATATACAATATTTACAAAGTCCAGATGGCAATCCAGCATATCTAGCTTGCTCTTTCCAGCAGAGCCCCCAACAGACACACTTCAGACAATGTGAGCAGTGTTGGCTGGGATTGTGCTACCTTTATACAGACACCTAGCCAATCCTGGCCAACCCTTGTATTGTCTGCACCTGGTGCTAATCAGCATGACTCAGCACTCAGCACTCCTCCCCATGAGCTAGACTAAAGTTTTGCAAATTGCAAGCTGCTGCAGAGAGTAGGGGAGAAAGCAGTAGGATCACATCCCTTCCTTTTTATTGATGGAAGCATTCCCTGAGTGAAATTTCACACCGGGATGCTTCCTACAGTAGAAGTAGTGGATCCTAGCCAAGTTAGACCAAAAAACCCAATCTTTTTTTTTTAATTTGATCCAAATTCTAATATTTAGTTATGACGTTTATACAAAATCATTATGAGAACTATGAGGAAAATGTAATTGATGTTTCTTTTATGAACAGTTAACTTCAGGAGCGCCACTTCACACTTGCTATTTAAGTTTATTATGGCAATAACCCACACAACTTTTCCTGCTTAGGTCCAAACACACGCACGCACATGCACACACACACACGCACACACAAAGTAGTTTATTGCTATGGTATCATGGGTCTAGCTTACATATTTTACTTCTGAGCATATTACTTTGTCGTCAGTGGATTTTATCATTTTAGCTGATTACAAATGCATCCATAATTGAATACTTTTTCCAAGTGCATCAAAAATAAATATTTGTCCATAATAAAAAAAAATCATAGAGAGTATGTATGATGGAACAGGGAATTTATTCCAGTTTAACCAAGGAATAGCTTTCCGGTTTCTTTAATAGCCTCTGCCAGCTTCCATTTCAGAGAATTTAATTCTCCCAAAATTGCCATATTGGAGTCTTAATTCCTTTCTATTACTGTGCTCTGAGACCTTTTATGATGATGAGCAAAATTAGTCTTTTTAGCAAGTAATTACTTAAATTACTTTAATTATCTAATAATGTAATGTCAGCAACAAAAATTTATATATACTCCAGCAGAATCATTATAATGCTGATTAAAGTAATTGTCAGATCCTAAATATTCGCATGTCTTTTCCCAAAGCCAAAAATTTTTACAATTTCACTGAGCCTTGCTCAGTGCAATTTGGCTTGAGGTGTTTATCATACCAGTCAGTGATGGCCAGAAAGGTATTTGGGATAATTAGTTAAGTGATTCATAATTGCTGAAACATCTGTCTGAATTAATCCCAGCTAGGTAACAGTTTTATGGAACTGAAAATATTCTCATAATACATTTGATCAAATTGCCCTCTCAGAATAATTGTAAAGGCACCTGAGAGAAAGCCAGCCTATTGTCTCATTTCTTTGTATGCTGTACATGCCATTGGCTCTTATGCCCTTACTCTCTGGGGTGAGGCCTTTTCCTTTTGATTAGGTCACGTCTTTGGAATCCTTGTAGTAAAAACTAATTTATTTCCCCTCAGCTGCTTTGTTCATCTGAAAAACCTGGACAGCTTATGCTGGGCTTGGTATTAGTTGTGATGTTTTTCACATTTAGTTCCCAGTCTGTGGTCCTCCCTTGTTATGGCTTTAACAAAGATTTAAAAACATGTAGTATCAGTTTAATAGAAGTTTCTCTGACTTGCTCATGGCCTCTATAACCTAAACTTGAATTTCTGAAATAGATAACTGCACCTAAATTTTCACAAACAAGGCTTCCTTTCCTATTCATTCATTGGCAAAAATCAGAGGGCTTGAGAAAGTCCTTTCCCCCCTTTTTTTGGACTGTGGCTCTCAGAATTTCATCTCAGACAATGTTGGCCTGGGGATTCTGGGTGCTGTAGTCTAAACAAGGAACTTTTCCAACCTTTGGTACACACACACACAAAAAAAAACACTTTAAAAAAAACAAAAAAATAGCTTCAGTATTAATTCAGCTTTGTTTTTATGATAAGGATTAAAATATAGTTGGTAGAATTCTACTGTTAAGCTACATTGAGCTTGATTTGAAAGATAGAATTTAAAATAATGAACAATCTTATAGCCAGAATGGACTTATTATACCACAGTCAGCATTGAATATACTTTCCCCCCTGTCATGTAGCTCCTTAATTGTTTACCATTATCATTTTCCTGTTCTGATACCCAAATGCTTCCTAAGCTATTGGAGGAAATGAGGCTTTGCCTTTACTGTAATGGTTGGCTGTTTCTGAGATTAAAAATACAACACATTTCCACTCTGCTTGGCCTATTTAAATTGGGACTGTAGCTTAAAGTGACTAACTCCAACCTTAGATGTCACTGGCATCAAGGAGAAAATAGCCTTGATGATATACCAAAACGTTTCAGTGCTGATACTGCAGATTGGCGCATGTTTCCTTTTCTCTCTTTATTTTACTCAGAGCTTGGCAATGTTACTCTTTGGGATCTACAGCTCTAAGAATTTCCCAGCCAACATGGCTGTTCTCCATGTTGTAATCCAAAAGAGTAAAATTTCCAAACTCTGATGCCAATACAAACTTTCCAGTAAAGATTTGTGATGCCATGGGAAAATTGTACAAACAACTCATCACGCAATAGCGGCTACCTGGTGGAACAGTTTTAAGTGGCTTCTGGGTAGTGGTCACAACATGCCCTTTGGCCTAAAGAAAGCCCTAGAAAGAAAGGGAGAAACAAACATCCATTTCAAACAACTGAATACAATGTGACTTCAAGTACCATTTTCTGTTCGATGGAGTCCTACTTTGAGGCTGTGCTCAGCGACGTGACTGGAAGCAGTATTGACATGGATGGCTTTAATGCAGCAGAATCTAGGTTTAGTACTTCTGGAATGGTTACATCAAAGAAGCACCGATCATTCTTTTTATGTGCATGTTTAAAGAAAGAAATAAAAGGAAGTAGCTTTTCCTCCACGTACTCTTTCATTAGCTTAAAAATAGTAACCGATCCTCATAGACATCTTCAGGCATGAGGATAAGAAGGTCAGAGTGCTTTCAGACTGGCTATCAGTTTCTGTAGCACTTTCAAGAAATGCTGTAAGGTTATATTTTGGATTTGGATGGAGGAAAAATTCTTGATGGAAGAAGCGTGGATGGTTTTCAGAAGAATAGCACAGGATACCTCTGTTTCAGTGTATGATGTCCTGTCTCCCTTTGTACATCACAGGCATCATTGTAGAGGGACATGTGCATGCTCCTCAGTCATTCTCAGAGGCACAAATGTGTGAAAAGATCCTAAAAATAAGGATCTCTTTTCAAAATGTCAAAAGATATATAAGTTTTATTTTACTGTTGGGCTGATAACTGTTTCAAAGCCACTTTGAAATTTCAGCATTTTGTACTATATGAAAATCTCATAGGAAATGAGAGCTAAGAGGTTTCTTTTAAATGGATTGTGCTATTGCTAACCATCACTTTTTTCCTTATAATGGAAACTTTCCTTAAAAGATAACTTTTATGAGCATCCCGTTATTACCTAGCATGATCCCCAAATAATTTTGCTATGGCCAAGATTTAATCTGAGATAGTTTGTTTTGTAAAAGCAAACAAATGTAAGAATATGAATATTCCTGAATTTAAATTTATTTTAAAACAATTAATTATTGTGAAATGTGTACATTTAAGCCCTCCCCCCATGCAAAGTGTTATCTCCATGGGGAGTAAGTTCATCAAATGCAGTTTTTTTCTTCGCTTTTGCAAGCACTCTGTGAGTTTTTTAACAGCTGATAAATGATTTGTTTTGAATTCTAACTCTGCCTTATTTACCATGTTGCATTTCCAAAGAGATTAGCAGAATAGTAAAAAAGATGGAATCATCGGGAAAAGGTGTTAAAACTAGCAAGCTTAGGTCAAAGAAACATGCTTAAATGGATTAAGAGTTCTTATTTTCAAGGTGGTAAGTGGAGGGTGTTTAAGAGTAGCACGTGCAGTTAAAACTGTACCTTGGAATAGATACCCACTCATTTCTTTTAGCGGTATGACCCATCAGGCTGAATGAAGGCCATAAACCATGCGTTGGGGGTTGTTAACATCTTGAGAAGAAGCACAAATACACACACATGCAAGCATGTTTCTTATCCCCCCTCCATGGATGGCATGTTTAATCTGAAATTACTTCATTCTGAAACAAAATGTTTCAGCACTAATATGGATAAAAATCCTACTCAGTCCATCAGTATGTGAATATAGTTGCCAGTCTCTGGATTCCATAGGGTGGAACCATGGCAATGAAAGTGAAACAATGGTGCTATAATTGTGAAATACAGATGAGACCCAAGTGTGGAGAATCCTGGCATTCCCTGGGCTGTTGGCCAGTTGGCCATGCTAACTGTGGCAGATGAGAGTTGTAGTCCAACAATATTTGGAGAGTTACATTCAAGGAGTAGTTGTTCCACACACAGATCTGACTGTCCCCTGGACATTAATTCAGTCTTTCAAGGGAGAAGGAATTAAATTACCAGAGATATAAAAAGACAAAGAAGAAGAATGTGAATGTGTTGAGCTAATAGCTGATCTTTCTTACAGTACGCAATGAATATAAATGATATGTGGGCTCCTGTGCATAAATCAGTATATCATCAACAAAGTTCATTTGACATAGGTGTCACCTACATTATAGGTATGAACATTAGTTGAGAATGGGTTTGGGCATGTAAAAAGTCTGAGTCAGCACACTTTGAAATTTATACCACTACAGAGAAAGGCAAATTTTGCATAGTCAGGTTGCTATGCTGTGATGTGGGCTGAAATTTCATGTTGATTATTGGGTTCAGCAACCTTACATTCTGCCTCCAGGCCAAGCTCTGCTTATGTCACTCCCACCCTATCCTCTTGTTTCTCTTGGTCTTTTTTCTTGCCTCAATAAATGCCCCATTTACGTTGATGAGATTATCTTGATTCCATCCTATGGAATCCTGAGGCTTGTAGTTTGTCACAGGAGTTGCTCTCTGGCTGAGAATTTTAAATGCCAGTCCCAGGATTCCATAGGACTGAAACATGACAGTTAAAGTGGTATAATGGCACCATAATTCTGTACTATGGGTGAGCCCCTGCTCTAATGCTTGACTGCTGTTTGTAATGCAATGTTTATTTGATATGGCATGCTGCTTGCCTCCTTTTTTAAAAATCTTTCGAAATCATTGGGGATAGAATATTGTTTGTGCCGTAACAACCAAAGCCTAGTACATATACGCACAAATGTGAGTTAGATTAGGCTGAAATAATGACAGACTGCAGGGGCGAAGTCACATTGCACAATTATAGATCTATTATTCTACTTTAACTCCTGTGGCTATGTCTTTTAGAAGTCCGGGAGTTGTAGTTTGGAAAGGCACTAGAGCTGTAAATGTACCTCTCCCTAAACTGCAAATCCCAGCATTTCATAGGATACTGCCAGGGCAGTTAAAGTGAAATGTAGCACTACAGTTGTGTAGTGTGAATGACCAGGTCCCCACATGATCAAGTGGAATCTTAAACTCAAGTTTTCATATACTCTGTCTCCTCCTGGCTAATTTCGTTGATCTGTAATTACAAAAAGGTTAAATAAAGGAAATACAGTTTCTTAAAGGAGACAGGATTGTTTCGCACTACATAGTTGTAATACTGTGGCTTCACTTGGCATGGTCTCAGTCTGTGGTTCCTGGGATTTGAGGTTTTGTTCCTCTTGTTTTGTGCCTTCATGTCATCTCCAGCTTATGGTGACCCTGTAATAGGGCTTTCATTGCAACCTTTCTTCAAAGGAAGTTTACTATTGCCTTCCTGTAAGGCTGAGAAAATGTGGTTTGCCAAAGTTACCCAGTAGGTTTCCATGGCTGAACAGGGATTTGAACCTGGTGTCCCAAACTCTTCCATTTGCAGTTTAGAATTCTCAGTCACAGAACTCTTCAGGTGCCTCTGCCCAAACTACAAAACCCACAATTTTCCATAAGGCAGCCATGGCAGTTAAACTGGAATCATAATGCTAGAATTGTATACTGTGAAACAACCCTAAGAAACAAAGGCATTGAAATCTATGCTGTTTCTGGGTTTCCTAGGCCCCATACAGCACTCTGCTTACCTTCTGTGGATATTTTCTTCTCAGAGATGCTTTTAGGACTTCTTTTAAACTGCTTTAACCAGCTGGTTGTAGCCTTTTAACTCTAGCCAATCACCCTTGAAATATCCACTCTTAAACTTCACCTCTAAAATCTTGGGGAGCCAGCCATACTTGTTGTAACATTTTTGTAACTTCAGTGGGCATGCAGGCAGTAGGGATTAATTTATCTTCAACTGCTCCATTAGTTGTTTGTTTGCTGGCAGAACCAAAATTGTTTAGGGCCTCGGGCTTCAAAACTGCAAATACTGCAAAAATAGAACTAATGAGCTTGGTGTATTTTGATCGGCTGAAAGCTGTGAATACCCAAGCTAAATGGAACATTAATCACAGAACTGATTTTAAAATCTCATACTTTTAAACCATTAAATTTGCATCGCTCACCTCCTTTTTATGTCACAAGACCATGTTTATGTGCACATGGTGATAGCTGTACAGAAGTATGGGTTTGTATATCAGAGATAACTCTCATAGATTAAAGAGTTTGGATAAATCAGTGTATATATCATTGGCATATCAAACTGAGGAAGAATAGTTCTCAAAAGCAAACAGGGGTAATGGGATGAAGAAATATTCTGTCTAGACAAGGTTTTGTTTTGTTTTTAATTGGAAATACGAGACTGGATATTTTCTTTCAAAAGGATATTGTTTGGACAGTTTAAGAACAGAATGTCATTTCATGTAAAAGTGAACTCTAATTTTGACATTCTTTCACTTTGGTACTTTAATTTTGAATAGGCAAAGGTATAATTTCGGGGCTCTAGAAGCAGGTAACAGTACGGTGTAATAGTGACTCATCCATCATTACTAGATTCACAGATGCGATCAACCAGATTCCTGATTGGCATTTGCCATGAATGTGGCAGCTAGGTGGGAGGGAGGAAATTGAACAAAAAGTAGTAAGAATAACAGTGGCAGTTAAACCAGTAAATGCAAAGAGAACAAAGGCAGCCTGTTTAATATACCCGTTGTGTGTAGGAGTATGCTGAACTACACTCGTCTTGACTTAAAGTTGAAAAGGCAGCCTTTATTTCAGGGCATACCTGTCGGTTGATCTAACATACTATTAAACTGTCCCTGTTCTGCAAAGTCATTTTTCACAACTTGCTTTTCAAAATTGTACTTGGAGCAATCATTTAGGAAAGTCTGCTTTGGACAATTCTGATTCTGTCTTCATGGTACAAGTCCCTCACCACCACTCAAAGTGCTGCTGTCAGTCTCACAACTGGATTTTGATGGCTTTTCATTGAACTCTGGATATCTCTGATTCCCCATGCCTGTTACTGCCTCTGTGGAAAGTGGAGAGGGTGGAACAGGGTGAGATTGCAGAAACTTGAGGTCTGTGATTTCTCTTTCTCCTCCTCTCTCCCCCAGACTCAATTTCAAGGGGCCAACTAGGATATCTGCCTGACTCCGGCTACCTCAGGCAGGGGCTTTGGGTTGTCTTAAAGGGGCAGCAGATTGGGATTAAAACTGATACTGGTACGCTTTGTACTGTTGTAGGTTTTTTGCCAGGGTGGGGAGAGATGCTTGTGGTATTTTTCCAAAATAATTTAGCCCAATCTGAGTTCTTTTCATATTGGCATGGATGAGTAGGGAAGCCTATATGTTACTGTGCCTCAGGCAGCAAAATATCTTGGGCCACCTGTGGTTCCATGCATGGGAAGCACAGCTAATGATGAAACTCATTAGTGAAACTCTTACCAAGGCTTCTGCTTTGACCCAAGGGAATCTTTTCACTGGATAATAGATATTCTTTTTTGGTGCTTGTATTTAAAAGAGAGAGAGAGAGAGGTTTTTCAGGGATATCAGAAAGAGCTTATAGCCAACTGAGAATTATCTTTAGTCATCCACTCATCTCATACACCATCCGTGCTCTTTTCTTGTCCTGATGTTTTTATAGGCTGAGCTGTCATTGCTCATGTCTCCATCTTTCATCAGACTTGCTAACCAGTCCCAATATCAGTGTTTATATTTAGGAAAACACATGAAGTCTGAAAATGCTTTTATATTTAAAATGTCAAGAGTTGGTACCATTGAAGTTTTAAATAACTACACCTTCCTTGGGATGGGAGAGTTGTTCCAGAGGCAATAAATTACCAGTAAAATGACAGAGAAAGGTAAGCACAGATCATTTAAATCATAGTGAAACTTCTGGCATTCGAGCTGGAAGCTTCTCAATTTAACACATCGTTGCTTAGTATTATTAGACATTTGGCTGGCTTGTGAGGCATACCGTCTTTATGCTCTGAAATGGAAGTCCGTCAGCTTGAGAAGTTTCCTGCAATGGACCGGGTTCTTGTGCAGCTACTGATTAGCCTGTGCAGCAGTTGCTTAGCAAGCAGCTTCTAATGCCCTGCTCTGCACAGTGGAGTGAAGAATTTTTTTGACAGTACTCACTTGCCTCTTTTATAGCTGGATATCAATCATGACATGGGAAGTCAGTGACTGGTAAATGTCACCTGCTACTTCTCAAGTGGTGTGAATTTACTGTCTGAGTTACATTTCATCACATTAATTCTCCCCCCTCTTCAAAACACTGCGGATCAGAGTCAAGAGTGTTGAGTCATTACAATGCATACTTAGTTTAGTAACACAAATTAAAGGAGAGACATTGTTCTAATTAGTATTTAGAATACTGGAAATACTCTGACCTCAGTGTTTTATCTATTTCATTGTCTGAAAACAGTTTAACCATTGGCTTCCTCACCCTGTATGAACCGCCAAGGAAAGATAAAAAGATGTCTGTTGGAGAAATGAAGACATGTTGAAAGTAATTTCCAAGTTTCCATTGTTTTAGATTTGATAGCCCTTGTCTGTTTCCAGCAGTAAGCTTGACTTCTTTCTGGGCAGGCTAAACATGTATTGTCTGTCTGGATAATAAATATAGATTAAACAGAATGTGTGTTTGTCCAAAGAACCATAACTACATACTGGGTATATGACATCTTTCATTAAGCAGCCTTGTAACAGCAAAGCTTTTTATTTTGTTTTTAAAATACAGGAAAGATGGGTGGGCTGCTATTTCACTCTGTCTGTTGCAGTATTGGTTGGTAGCTTCCATATCAGTCGGGCAGTGAATCCACTCCTGGTGTTAGTATATACTTTAAATAAGCTATCTATGGTGCTGAACCTACCATCGAAATAGGCTCAGAAACTTGTACAGTTCCTTTACAGTTCAGATTAAAACTCTAAAAGAATTCATCTCACCTTGGTGCAATAAGCCACTAAGGAAGAATTCCACTAGAGCAGTGGTTCTCAACCTGGGGGTCGGGACCCCTTTGGGGGTCGCACGACCCTTTCACAGGGGTCGCCTAAGACTTCGCTTGAAGCCCTTCTCAGGTTGAGCTTCTGACACTATGCTAATGGTTGGGGGTCACCACAACATAAGAAACTGTATTAAAGGGTCACGGCATTAGGAAGGTTGAGAACCACTGCACTAGAGGCTTGATAACAAGCCCACACAGGGCATGACAAGGCAGGGCTGAGCAGGAGTAGGAGACATAGGCCCTTTCCGCACGACGAAGCTCTTCCACGTCGTCTCTGCAGTCCCGGGTCCAGAAGGGAGCTTGATCCACGTGGAAGAGAATGCGGTGGCGCCACGTCTTCCTTCTGTAGTGCAGCCGGGATTTTTCCATTGCTGCGCTACGGAAGGAAGCATCGCCAATGCACTTCCGCATCTTCTGCATGGCCAGAAGTGACGGGAGTGCTGCGCAATCACAGGCATGGGATGGATTTTTTCCGTTTTGCAAAAACTGCGCAAGCATGACGCTCTACAACAGGATGGAAGCGGGACGGCGTCATGCGGAAGTGCAACCTGCCAACCGCTGCCATCCTGTAGCAAAAACTCAACAGCACCATTGTGCGGAAAGGGCCCTACATTCCTTTAGGTTTTGCTGGGTTTGTAGACCTAGCCCCCATGTACTAGCAACAGTCAAATTTTGATAAAAATAAATAAAATGGAAAGGGAAGATATAGCTCGTTTTCCTGTGCAGTGCCTGGCAGTTCCATTACATGTTGCGCCCAGTCATTGCCCAAAAGTTGATACTGCTTGCATAGGTGGAAAGGGGCCAAGAAGTTCAGACACCACTGAATAATACATTAGTGTCCTTGTAGCCTATAGAAGGAGGCTCATAGGCAGATTGTTCCACTGCTGAATGCTATGTGTGATTCAAACCTATCCTGTTGCATTTTGCTACATCTGCAGTTTATATATCTCTTCTTCGGAAGCATGTAGTCTTGATGAGAAACAGAAAGCTCAGATTTTTTCCAGGCATAGCTGTCATACACAGGAATGGAAGCAAACAAGTGTGACATATAGTCCTGTTGTTCTAACTTAACATGCTGCTTCTTATTCCTTCCTTACCTGTTGTTCAACATGAGTTGAGTCTTTCAACCAGACTTTCAATGGCTGTCTTTCATCCAGGCAGGAGGCATTATTTCTTTGAGTAGTTTCAGTGTTTTCCAACACTCAGATTGACTTGAAGGCACATAAGAACAGTCTGAAAGGCACCCAAAACAAAATGGGTGTTCTTTTTATGGCGTGGGCTATTATCTCCAGCAGATATGGAGCGGGGACCAATTTCTGCCTACAGGACCCTTCAGGGAGTGCACAGAGAGTCAAAAACACCAAACACAAAAAGAACTGGATGTGGCTCAAAATCCCACTTCTGACTTGAGAAAACATACTTTTGTGTGCACTTTAAAACGTAGCAAGGAGACCCTCCTGCCTACTGAAATGGTGAATTGCCACTTTATCACCTGTCTTGCCTAATAGTTATTCTTTTTGAAACTTAAGATCTCCATGACAGGCATAGATCTGTCCCAGTGGGTATCTGACCCATTAAACCAACTCTGAATTTGGTTCTATGTGTTGGGTCTGATAAGAGTGATCTGAGTGTAGAGGAACATTATAGTTACTTTCTCACTGACAGATCACTAAGGTTAGACTAATTGTATTTTGGAGTTTATGGGATAGTGATGCATTAAGGTGGTTTGCCCTAGGAGATGGGTGAATGAAGGTGATTTCTTGATAGTTCTTGGTGATTTTCTTTTCACCTAATCAGGCAATTTTGTCAACGCCACCCTGGTTGACCTCTGGAATAGAGAAATGGCTTGGGTGATTGGCATAGTTGCTCCTGAACTACCTGTCCTGCTTTATAGGGAGATGGGGTAATAAGATAAGTGGGGCAGCGATGTGGGTGCAAGATTCTAACCAAACTTAACTGAACTCAGGCCCAAGTCTGTCAGGAGGTTTGTGCCACCATGGTGATAGTGAAGAGGAAATTGTTTTCTGCCAACATTCATTCCATCTTTCTTCTTGAAAAGCAGCCGTACGGCTAAATTGATGAATAATAATTCTTGCTATTGCTGCTAGTGTATTATTACTATTACTATTATTATTATTACTACTACTACTATTCAGAGTAGTGGTTATGAGATGTAAAGCCATTTATGACTAAAAGCCCATATTCTTGTGCCTCAGAAAACTAGATGGTTTCTGATGGGTCTTGGAGAATGTCCGGTTGCCGCAGCAGGAAATACTTTCAGAGCTCTGGCTAGCCTTTAGATGACCATAGCTGGCACACAGTTGATCCTAAGCATCCCTTCCCAGAGAATGGGAGCTGTTGGTAATGAAACAAGTGGGACAGCAAGTAGAGTGATGATAAGGAAAGATTTAGAGCAATTCCTCTAGAACGTGGACTAAAGTTCAGAGGAAGCCAGTTCAATGTTGGTGTTGGCAGGGAAAAAAGCATTTTTCTGTGCCAGTGTTGCGGATGCTCAGAGTTGCCCAGCACATCTGTTTTGAGTGGCTAAGGTCCTATTACATTCTGGCGCACAAATGGAGAATGTAGAACACTTAACAGCTCACTGTGGGAAGTTCACATGCACTTTGCAGAGAAATTTGCTGGGATTTGTTCTGACTTGAATACTATATTTGGTGCTATTCTGATATTTGTAATTTTGGCCATAGTTTGTCCAATATTAATAGATTATTTTCCAATTGTACTGCCTGAGGATGTGGACGGGGTCTTTGGAGAGCCACTGCAAGTGTGCTAGATCCTTCCCCTTCCTAGCTTATAAAAGCAGCCATGGTGGGGGGTGGGAAACTGGGCACAGGCAAAGAAGTGGTGAAAGCCCTTTATGGAGCCTACTGTGTTGGATAATTATGACCAATCTCTGTTGCTCCATTTTGGGGCCAGGATGTGCAGTATGTGGTGAATTCCCAGCTCCAGGTTTTTCTAAATGAGACTGATTAAGTAGGTTATTTCAGTCTGGCTTCAGGTTTGATTAGGAGATGGAGACAGCTTTGGTTATCTTGGTAGGCAATCTGTGGAAATGGATGAGGTGTGTGTGTTGCTTTTGATTCTAGTTGACCTAAGAGCACCCTATGGCATTTCTAAGGGCTCTAGTGTGCCAAATGTGCCCATTCTTCAGAATGTCTGAGGCTTTACTTACATCCTGTTTGCATTATTATAATGCTGTCTTTTGGAGTTGCCTTTGAAGAATGTTTGGAAACTGCAGCTGGTTCACAGTGGTGTGAACAGAATATTGTCTGGAGTTGGTTACAGGGAATATAATTTTCCTGTTGTGGCAACTTCATTATCTAGTGGTCTTTTTCTGGTCATAATTTGTGACCTATAGAGCCCTATACACTAAGGGTCCAGGTTTTCTGAAATATTTTGTTCTCCAGTATTAGTCTGCCTGAAAGAGTGTTGTATTCTCTAATATAAGGCTGCCAGGGCTTTGAGATCTGCAGAACAGGTCCTTCACTACGTCCCCTAAACTTTTGAGGTATGTTTGATGCAGATACAGCAACAGGCCTACTCAGTGTTGACTCTCATATTATGGAGCTCCCTTCCACAGTACATTTGGCAATCCCTCTCTTTGTTTTCCTTCCACTGTTCTACTCAAAGAGGCTTGTTACATTCAGAAATTTTGAAAAGGACGTGGTGGAGAGGTCTTTGTTTGTTTGTTTGATCAGTGCTTAGTGTTATTAGGATTATTATCTATTTTATTATTATAATATTTATACCCTGTATCAGTAGATCTCAACATGGTTTACAAATGACATTAAAAATAGGTTAACCAGGTTAAAAACAACAAGAAAGGATAAATAAATTAAAAACGTATTAAGCAATACAGTAAGTTAAAAACAGATTTCATTCTTTAAATTTTTTTTCAAAACTATAACAGTACTGGATTGAATTAATAAGGCCCAAAGGCTTTGGTGAACAGCTAGTTTTAACTTGATGCCTAAATGACAACAGTGTTGGAGCCGGCTTATCTTCCAGTTGGGTGCATGGCTGAGAAGACCCTCTCTCATGTCCCAACCAAGTGTATTTCCCTCATTGGTGGGACATGAAGAAAGGCCATCCCCAGCAGATCTTACTCCTTGGGCAGGCACATAGGAGGAGAGGTGCTCCCTCAAGTATCAAGGTCCCAAGCTATTTAGATAGTTGAACTGCTATCACAGGCACCTTGAATTCAGACCAGAAATGTTGTCTATATGATATTCCAGTCAGCAGTTGAGCTGCTGAATTTTGCACTGGCTGCACAAAGAGATGAGAGGGTGAGCTGACATGGTGATCTGAATCTTGAGGGACGGGTGAAGGACCAAAACAAGGGACAGATCTCAAGTATCTGCTCTGTATTTCCCTTACCAAGCATGCCCATTCCCCAGCACCGTACCTCCCTCCTGCCCAGGATTACCTCAGTTAGGACACTCTGCTCCTCCCTCCTCCCCTGAGATTCACTCAGACACATAGGCAGTGCTAAAACACATGCACACGCATGCACACACATATACACATGCACACACAACACATAAGGAACAAATGCTGGTAAGATGCCAATGCTATAGTCAGAGCAAGAGTACTAGGCCAGCTTCTCAATACCTCCCAGAGCCCCCCAGCAATACAGGAAGCAAAAGGAGGTCAATAGACTCAATTAGCAGGGATTCTTTCCTCCTTGAAACATCTCTCACATCTCCCCGGTACACATCTCTCACATGGGGACCTAAAGATCTTGGAGTCCCTGCCTCTCACCCAGGGACTATGAAATGCCCTCTCAAGAGATTAACCGACAGGTTAATTACCCAAGGTCTGTTTCTCTACAGTCATCCAGTGTAGTGGCCCTGGTCCTGTGTGTCCCTCAAAGTGGTGACTCTTTTGGGATCACCCCTGCAGGGGGCAACCTACTGCCAGCACCCACTGCCAGCAAGCAGTTGCTGTGTCAGGCCCTTTTCGCATTGAGGCTTCTCGCGCAAGTGGGGGAGGGCGGCTCGCGCGAGAAGGCTCCTCTGGGAGGCTGCCGTTTCCCCCTCCTTCCTTCCGCAGGTGAAGGAATGAGGGGGAAGCGGCAGCCTCGCACGAGCCGCCCCCCCAGGCGAAGCAGGAGGCTGTCGCGTCCGTCCCCCCGCTCGCGCGAAGCAGGAGGCTGTCGCGTCCATGTCCCCCCCGCTCGCGTGAAGCAGGAGGCTGTCGCGTCCGTCCCCCCCTGCTCGCGTGAAGCAGGAGGCTGTCGCGTTCTTCCCCCCCGCTCGTGCGAAGCAGGAGGCTGTCGCATCCATCCCCCCCCCGCTTGCGCGAAGCAGGAGGCTGTCGCATCCGTCGTGCTAGCGCCCAGCCCCTTCCTTCCGCAGGGGAGGAGGGAAGGAAGCGCGACCCGGCCGCCTCCCCAACGCTCCGCACAGGAGGTAAGTGCGCGCGGGCACCGGGAGCGTTGCGTGAGCGCGGGTGATTTTCGCTTTGAGGCGAAAATCAAAAAACCCGCAATCACGCCGCTGCAGTCCCGTGAGCGCGGCGGAAGTGGGAGTGCATCGTGCAGAGCGACGCTCCCACTCCCGCGAGGCTCACAGGGCTGTCGCGCGACAGAAAGCCCGTGCGAAAAGGGCCTCAGTCTCTAATTTTATATCCCCTTCCAACCCAGGAAGGTGAATGCTTGGGAAGGGGGCACAGCTGTTCAAAACCATACTGCTTTGGTCTTCCACAGCAGCAGGCAGCAGAGTCCTAGTTCTCTGGGGAAAACAGCAACTCCATGGGAGTAGGGGCCAACAGAGGCCTGATGCCAAAGTAACTCCTCCAGATATCCTGGCAGCAGCACCCACCATCAGTCAATGTGGTGTATTGGAACTGTGAAAAACAGATCAACAGATCAACAATTTCCTCGATCAAGCTTAGCACTGTTGAACCTTTTTATGGGAGAAACCTGTTGAATAAAAAAACTATTTTGTTGTCTAGGCATAACAGGCAGTGTGGTTATAGCCAGATTTTGGAAAGGCTAAAAAGTTCCTACAATTTTAGACTGGCTAAATAAACTTTGAGGCATAGCTGTCATGGAAAAATTGACAGGACGTGTGAAGAGAATCTAGAAATAATCAGATAGACAATTCTTTTTACGTAAAATGATACCCTTTTATTAACTACTGCTATAATAATAGCAGTGTTTATCATCTGCCAGCTACTCATTGCAGTCTCTGGAAAGATCTTTTATTTGGATAAATCTTGTGGTTTTTATTGCCATATGAGTTCACTGTGTTAGAATACCTAGATTTCTGCATTTAATTTTTCTCAAAGTGGTTCGTGATTTATTTCCCTTTTGGTCCAGGTTTGCCTTTTGGGTTGTTGTTGTTTCCTTTCTTTTTGTTTTTTAAAGAAAAACAGTTTAGTTCTACTTCAGTAGTATAATTTGTTTAATTTGTATTTTAATACGTATCATTTATTGTGTTTTTACTGGAATCATTTCAGTTAATCTGTAGTGTGCCTTGGGAGAAAATGGAGTTATAAATTAAAAATCATTATTAAATGAATAAGTAATAAGTAAATCTGACTGTCCAGATGCTCAGATCTTTAGTACGGTCCCTTTGCATGAACTTTTGGTGCTGATTCAAGAGGGCTTTCTGCACAGTCAGTCACAGGCTTTGTAACTCCCTGCGTAGATGGTCCTTTTCCACCAGCTGGCAAATAGCTCCCCTCAACCAAGACAGAATTGGCAGTAGAATTTCCTGTGAAAGGGGCTTTTAAGGGACTTTGGCAGTTGGCAGTTCCTGGGAAAGGTGCCAGCATTTCTTCTGTTGATGTATTTTTGGGTGAACAAATTTTTGGGTGGAAAATTTTGGTTGAATTTTGATCTGTTTTAGTAGTACAAGGGTTAATAGCAGTTATGTTCAAGAAGAACCTTCACCATGTCTGTTTCTAGACTCTGGAATACCCTTTCTAAGAAAGAGAGTCTGATTTCCTTATTTCTGTTTTCATGCTGTATTGTTTATATTGTGCCTCAAAATTTGTGTTTTATGAGGTTTTAACTTTACAGACTATTATTTTAATCTTAATATTGTCAATGTTTTTTGCTGTATGTGGTTTTATTTGTATATCTTTTTATTCATAAGCTAGCTTGAGTCCCACCATTGGGAAGAAGACAGAATATAAATAAAGTGATTGGTTGGATGGTTGGCTGGCTTTAGTATATACTTGTGTATAAGTTGACCTCATGTATAAGTTGAAGACAGATTTTGGAGCCAAAATTATGGATTTTGATATGACCAGTGATTAAAGGTCATTCTGCAATGAGGGGAAAGTGTCAGCACCACCTGCCACTGGCAAGCGCCACCACCTTTTTCTGCCCAGGCATTCAAAAAGGCCTTTCACCACTTCACTCAGAGAAGGGGATAATTCTTTTTTTTTTCCTAAATAAAAGTTAAGATACAGTATTAACTGTAATTGAAAAAGGAGCCATCTTCTTCTCTGAGCTGAGTGATGAAAGGCAAGAGCTTAGTACATCTCAGGAAAATCTAGAAGAAGCCATGACTCCTTTTGCTTTCTTATTGCTCCTTTCCCACCCAGGCGTTCAAAACAACCAGTTGTGGCACTACAGTGGAGACGGTAGAGGAGGTTGGTGCTTCTTTTAGGTTCTCTCAGGATGGACTAAGCTCTTGCGTTTTCCCACTCTACTCAGAGAAGGGCCTGGTTCCTTTTTTGATAAGAGTTAAGGTACTTACATCAGCCTGTGGATAAATCAGCCCAGGGTTTTGGGGTCAATTTTTTGATTAAAATTTCTAGACTTATAAGGGAATATATACAGTTAAGTATCTTTCAGTGCCTTGGTGAAGGGACATGAAAGTCCAGATATACATATCATCATCATGAGAAGACATGACTTGTTAGAAAAGATAAGTGTTCACTAAAGGGGAAGGTAATAGGAAAAAATGAGGGTCTCATTACAGGTGAATAGACGCAACCAAGGAAGCCGCAGTCCTGAGTCTGTAAGATCTTATCAGGGCAGTTAATGGCCAGATGTCTTCGAGGTCTCTAATTCATAGAGCCACCATAAGTCAACTTCACAGCAATTAACAATAAATGTCCCAAGCAAATAAAGACTTATGATAAACTTCTCCGAAGTACAGCAGCATGGGCAAAGATTTATTCATTTATAATATTTATATTCTCCGCCCCCGTTCTACAAAGATGGTGTTATGTAGCACTAGCAAATTAGCAGAGAGAAGCTAGAGAAGGGCAAGTGGTAGAAACACAGTTCTGTTGCTGTGGCTGTGTGGAAAGTAAGCAAGGGCCATAGTCAGTCAAGGAAGGGTTAAGCAACCTTTTCCCTGTTTGGTACCTGTATGTTTCTCCTCTGACAATACAGAAGTAGCCTTGTTTCCCAAACACATGAAGGCAGCTACTTCCAATTCAGACAGTTCTTTATGCATATCACAATTAAATGCACTTCCAGTTACAATAGAGGAGCGTTTGGTTAACTACACATGCCTATAATAATCTTGTTTTGTTAATTTACATTAAAGTACCACATACCTGAATGGAGCAATTAAATCCTATTGCACAGCTACCTCAGGTGGCATCAATTTTAACACTGGTAAAACTACCTTCCAAACTGCTTGCTTGCCAAAATTACTTTTAAATCTTTTAATTAGTGCTGATCGACCACTTTTAGTTGAATAATGTATTTGATGAATATAATAATGCTGTTGCCCATCAAATAAATTATTCAGCAAGATTATTTTTGTACATGGTTGAAAGATATCCATTGAATAATATATTGGAATTATTCATAGCTAGGGTTTTGTGAGTTGTCTGCTCTTCTGCTGTGCAGTGGGCTTGACATCTGAAGGATCTAATATTTTCACTCATAATCAAACAAGTTTCTAGTACTCATGGTTGCAAAAACTATGCCTGTTGGACAACATCTGGACAGCTGTGACTGGACAGCTGTGAGAAACCAGAGGCAGATTCAGCAGAACTTCTGAGGTTTATGTGTCTATATTCCCTTTCCACAGTTAACCCTTTCTATCCAACGTCACTCTACTTGTTGACTTGCATGAATCTTTTTTATTAGCATTCTGCCTTTGCCACCTGCTGATCCTTCCAAAGAAACTAGATTCTCATAAAAACATATTTTTGGAAGCAGAATACATTTTTATAGAGAAAGCAGATATATGCAGATGGACTTAATTTGCATAGATCTAGGCATAGAGTTTTCATTTCTTGGGCAAAGGGTATACAGAGTACTGTCCAGGGCCACCACCCACCATATGTTAAATAATTAAATAAAATACAATAAATAATTGTATTTTGTTCCTAGATGTATTTGTTCTGTTTTTGATAGATGTGGGAGTTTTTTCTCTAAAGGGCACAGTGTTGGATAGGTTAGATGATGCAGGAGCTTGGAGAAAATAGTTTTTAAAAATACACTCCTTCTCTGACCTCTGTGAGCACACACACCCTGGCACCTCATTTACCGTTGTGTTGGGTCAGCTAGCCCAGTTTCATTAATTTGCCCTCATAGCTAAGATGTAGACCTTTATAGAAGGAATGCTAATATATTACCACCAAATTTGTGCTAGCAATTTGAAGAGGTGAAGAAATATGTTTGACTTCATGGAAATATTCCAGGCAACTTAGAGCTCTGAGACATTGTAAGCTATTATATGTTGGCTTAGGTGATGAAGTCCAAAGAAAAGGGCTTGTATCAGAGTGCCCTTTCACCCTACCACAGTGATAGTGCTCCACTTCCACTTTCACTGCCATGGCAACATCCTAGAGAATCCTGAGATTTTCAGTCTAGGGAGGAGTGTTTACTATTCTCAGTCAGAAAGCTCTAGTGGTTCACCAAACTACAGATCACAGGATTCCATAGGATGCAGCCACGGCAGTTAAAGAGGATTGCAGTACTGTAAGGATGTAGTATGAATGGACCCTAGGTCCCTCAATATACTTATGGGAGCCTCAGTAACAAGATTTCGTATAAGTAGCCTTGTAAAAAACTGTTTGGATCAAATTCATCCAAATCAGCAACTTAAAAAAAGAAGGCCTCCAAACAAATCCACGTAGCTCTTTTCTTTTAAAAAGGGAAATGAGACTTCATGCCATTACAAATTTATTTTCCTGTATTACACTGCCAGTTAGTGGAATTAAAGCATAATTTAAAGGTTTAGAGGTTCTCTGTGAAGTATGAAATAAGCCAGAGGCACAGTAGGCATCTTCAGGACTTGAATGATTGCCAGTACTCCTGGGGCTAGAAGCCCATTAAGGTCATCAGTCTCGCCAAAATTAAAGAGGGTGTTGATGTCAAATATTTGTCCAAGGACATATTCTCTGTGGGCGAAGGTTGGGATTCCTGCTAATCTGTGTAATACTCTGTTCTATTTCTTGCCTTAGGGGATGTGCTTACGATGGCTGACTTCCTTATTTTGGCTTTTTCTCCTCCAGTAACTGTAGATTGGCAAGCTGACTAACTCAGCTGTATCTTCTTTTTATTAGTGTGGAAGATCCTTCAATGGTAGATTTAATTTAAGAGAAACTAAATCACGTCTAGACAAATATATCTGTTATGGAAACACATGCAATGAATTCCTCGGGCACTGAATAACAGCTTTGATGTAGCATACTAATATAGGAAGCTTTATTTGTATAAGTCTCTGAGCAATAGTAGTAATAAAATTAAAAATGAAGCCAAGGATGAAGATTCACATGTAAATTCTGGTAGACATTATTAATCTTATTGCAGATGTGACTGTGTGAGCAAAAGCAGTAGACTAATGCTTATGGAGGACTAATATCTCAAAATAAGGTTTAGTTTTCCACACCGAGTAGAACACATCATGAAAGAATAATTTCAACCCAAAAAGCAATTGTACAGTCTAAGGCAATTTCTGCACTACACTGTTACAGTGCTATTATTCCACTTTCAACATCCTGTGGAATTCTACGGTTTGTAGTTTACTGAGGCCCAAGAACTCTCTGGCTGAGAATTCTAAATTCCCCTCGCTAATCTACAAATTCCAGGATTCCATAGGATGTTGATAGTGGAATAACAGCACTATAACAGTCTAGTGTGGAAATGGCCTCTGTTTTCCTGTTTCTGTTACTTGATGTACAACTTCTGTTTTGATTAGATATTAGAAGAGATCTTTATTCATGGAAATTTTGAATTTTGTTTGAGAGGTGAATTTAAAAACAATTAATGATTAAGAGGAAATAGTAAAAGTTTCCAATGAACACAAGGTTACAATCATACACTCAGCGTAAAGTGCTTTGCACTAAGTTTTAAAATGGGTTTACTTGGAAGTTACTATTACAGATTTAAATTAACTGTGTTTGTGAATCACGGTAAGTGTGCTTAGCACGTCAGGTAGCTTTTAATTCACTTAGGAAAGCTTTTGGTATTGATTAGCACTAAATGTATTTATTATACCCCAGGAAGGTCAGTAGCATTAATTGTGACTAGACATACTTTGTGGACTTATTAATTCTTCTAATAACTGTAGTTATTGTTTACATAAATCCTATGGTTCTTTGTGGAAACTGTGGCTGAATTCTCACACGTGAAGGCAAATACCAACAAGCTACTTTAGAGCTATTCTGTTTGATCTATGCAGCTTTTTTCTGTGTCAAGAGATTTTGTTCAAGGTGAACATTTGAACACACTCTGCCTGCGCCCTCAGTATTCTGAGAATGTACAGGTCACAAAACAGGCACCATATGATTCTGTGGCATGTATAAGACACCATAACAGTGTAAGAACCAACTTCAATCAAAATGCAGTATTTCCAATGAAATTTTTATCAAATACATCAGAATTAATTATTTTATGTCATTGTTGTAATTTGCAACTAAGATGGAAGAGAAATGATTGAGGTGGGTGTCCACATTCATGCTCAACCTTCCTGTTTTAAATGGGCAGAGTCTTCTTTCATTTCCATGTCAAGGTCTTGATCTCTAGCTAAAGGCTTCACTTCCTTCTCCAGTGCTAACCTCTGAGAACATGTGCTAAAGGGTGACAATTTCATGTTCAACATTGGGACATCAAGCCTATATATACATATATAAAAAAACTCAAATCACTTTTCTGCTTCCCACAGAGCCTTCGTTCTGTGAAATGTGGACTGGCATTATCTGTTCCTATTTTTATTCCTTGAGCATGAAGAAACTTTTAGGACCAAATATTGGGCCAGTATTATTGTAGAGTAGAAGAAGAAGGCTGTGAACATTGTTTTGTAATGTGCTTTTAAAGACCACTGCTGCTTGAGGCACAGCTACTCGCCCAGATACTAAAGCATTCCTCCAAAACCTTTCCAATCCCATGTTGCTGAATTAGCTGGTTAATAACTAGGAGAAGAATCCTTTTTAAAAAGTTTCAGCGCTCCATCATAGAAATGTCCAACGCAAAGGAATCTTTGACTGCACTTTATGTTCATTATTTCAGAACCTAGACGTGATCTTTCCTATATTTTGCAAATGCCATATATCCTGCTACTTCTCCAAAGAGCTGTGATACAAACCTTGTGAGTTTGATGAAGCTGAGAGACAGAGAGTGAGTCAAGGTCCAATGCTAGTACAAAAATCTAGCCTACAAGCTCTAGTCCAGGGTGGGCAGCTGTCACATGCTAGGGAGCCACATTGTTCCTCCAGAAGACCTGTACCCACTTTTGTGCAAAAGAAAAAGTTTTTTTTTACTCCAAATGCCCTCTAGGAGGGGATGAGGGCATTGTCAGCAAGTTTGGGGGCCTTCCTGGGCTGTTTTAGGGCCAAGAGATACCATTTTTAACTACAGGAAGTGAGTAGAAGTCACTTCTTGTTCACTTCTTGTTTCATAAAAAGTTTCTCTGGTGCCTAAATTGGTTGGGGGAGATGTGGTGGAAATGCTTCTCATGTCCCCTAGAGAGAATCTTAGGGCAAAAAAATGCAGTTTTTTAAAACCTTGGGGGCCCCAGTAGAAATGCCCTCCACACACCTACAGTTCGTTTTGGGATATTTTGGGTTTTTTTATTTTTATTTTATTTCTGGGGGCCTGGGAATCACACTTTGCCCTTCCCTGCTCTTGTCCCACAATCTCTCCCAAGTTCTAATTCAACAATCAGAACATTACACCGCACTAGAGTGTTATGAACTGACTTAATTCAAAACATTTATAAAGAGCTGAACAAAGTTTGGCTCAGGACAAAATCCTGCAGCACCTCACTTGTCACTTTTCTTCAGGAAGACAAATAACCATTGGTAAGTGTTCTTAGATTTGGTCCATCTACCAACTACAAACCCATCTGACAGAAACTTCTAACCTGCATTGTACCAGCTTGTCTGCAAGAATATCATGGCAGACTTTGTCAGAATCTTTACTGAAATCAGGGTACACTACATCCACAGCATTCCCCGGTCTCCCAGACTTGTAACTTTGTCAAGGAAAAAGATAATATTAGTCTGTCATGGCTAAAGATACAGGCTTACATCTCCAGATCCCTCCAGCACTCTTGGATATAATACATCTGAACCTGGATACTTGAATTTAAATGAAGTGAGTGTTCCCATGTCTATCTTGGGCTGCTGTTCCCTCACTGCGGCAGTTATTCTGTTTTTCTTTGAGAGGCAAAGTAAATGTTGAGCGGTTCCACTTCTCTCTTTTACCCATTTGCATTTCACCATCCTCTCCATCCAGTAAGCCTACTGCTTCCCTGTTCTTCTTCTTGATTTGAATATAGCTCCTACCATACCCTTTTAATAACCTTTACATTTTGTGCAAGCCTGGATCTTTCTCAGCTTCAGTTCTCTTGACCTTCTTCCTACAAATATTGGCTGTTCATTTGTACTCTTTCCTGGAAATTTGTCCCTCTGTTTCGTGTATGTGTCCTTCTCAACTCACCTGCAAAGTTATAACTATCTGTGTTTTTTAGATCCCCCCCACTTTTCTTTCTTGGTGGAAATGTTTGCTACTGTGCTTTCATATCTCACCTTTAAAAAATTCCCATCCATCATTCAATTCTTTCTCTTTGAATATTTTTGTCACCCATTATTTCCTTAAGCTTATTGAATTTGGCTGGAGAGTGTGTCTGACTACATATAGCTTTCCTTTTCCCCTATAAGACAAATCCAAAGAGCGCAAGTCACTTATACACAGAAGTCCAGCTAATTCCACATTGTTGTCCTGTTGGTGAGGATCAGGTCCAAGAAAATTGAGCCCTTTCACTTCTTCTGTTTTTTGGAAAATGAAGTTGTCCACAACCAAAAGAATGTAGGGACTGTCCTTTCTTAATAGAATTTGACTTTTGTTACTACCACATTTTTCTTTTTTCAATGTAATAGTAGTTGCATTCAATGGCAGTCTAGTGGTAACTAGAATGGTAATCTGATATAGGAAGACTTTAGTCTAACTAGGAAGTCTGGCTTGGAGATATCACTGTGGACATCCTACTCTTGTTGATTCCTACTCCTTTTTTTTCTTAAAGTTCTGAATCTGCCTTCTGTGATCCAAGTCATGGATCTCCTCAATCACTACAATCGAGTCATGAGTCTTATCCCACCAGATTTCAGAAATACCTGTTAAACAATATTTGCCTTCCTGCATTAATAGAAGTGATTCCCAGCAGTTCCTAGGCTATGCATGACTCTAAAGTAACTGAGTACTGATCACTGACGTTTCCAGTAAAGTAAAAATTTGGTTTTGGTCTGAATTATTTCCCCTTATTTGTGATAATATGATCTGAAAACGTTCTTTGATGTATTTTCCATAAAGCAACTCTTTCAGTATACATGTTTTTGTGAAATGCTTGATTCAGATATGTTCTTCTGAAATACTGGAGTTCTTAATTTTTATGATTCACTTTTATAATTCAGGTACCACTAATACAGATGTGTTGAAAATAACTGGAGATAATGAACAAAACCAATACACAGTACACACGACCATGGGCAAAGCAAATTGCCTTATTGTTTAAAAAAAGCATTTGCTTGATTTATAGTTTCAGTTGGTAAATTGTCATTACATGGTAAAATGCTCGGTGCTTACTTACTCTTACATGTAATTGTAAAGCGTACAATTTGAAATCTAAAAATTAGCATAAGTTGCATGAATAGAAATATTCGCAGAAGCCACAAGCACTTACAGGTGATTGTTCGCTCACCCTTACTAAATGGTGTCTCAGATTCACAAGCAGTACTGCAAAAACTCTTGATGTTTACTAACATGCTGGAATGAAGGCTCCACATCTAGAAATGGCTAGTCAGTAGTTGAAATGGCAGAATCATGAAGAGTGAAAGGCATTACTTGGACCTTTGTTCTCAGTGATCCAAGGTCTTAACAGTAATAGGGTAACCATATGAGATGATTCATTCTTCAGTAATTCTGTTGCTGTTAGTCTGTCAAGTAAAGGCCTGGCTAGACATCTAAGGTGAAAGAAGTTCTGAGCATGCTATTTACTTTGATTTTAATGGAGATGGTTGCTCTTTTATACCTTCATTGCTGCACAGAGGAGACTATTTTGTGTCTTTGCCTTGTCAAATACCAAAGATGATCTCTATTGCCAATTTTCATGAAAGTAACAACAGTAGAACTGTGGCAGCATATTGGACTTATCTTTCTAGGAAAACTGGGCACAGCTTATCAGACATCCTCAACTTCAGGGTCAGTTTGCTTTATTGCAGCTTCTGGTCTGGTTCTCCAGTGTTGCAGAGAAAAGTGCAACTGCACCATACTCTCTTCTGAAACTAATGGGCAGGATGCAGAGTTGCCCTCCTTTTAGCCGAAAGACTCCTCCACTTATGGAAAGGAAAGATATGACTTACAAAAGTAACCACAAATTCTGAGGAATCCTTCATTTGCACAAGCTCTTTTGTAGAACTTCCCACCATTTAGTCAATATCTTTTTTCGTCCCTCTAGATGGGCAAAGTGAAAAGTCTAGGCGGGCAAAAAGATACTCCAGATTTTTTTTGACTGAAGCGTCCAGCATCCATCACCATTGACTGGCATTCATGAGAGTTGTGGTTCAATACTTTGCCCAGCTGTCCATTAGCATTTGCATATTCAGTCTGTACCACAGGGTTTTAGTGGCCATGTACGAATTGACCAGCATTTTCTTCTTCCAATCATAGTTCTGTGGATCCATACAAAGAGGACTGCATTTTACAATTATAATTTCCAATGACAGGAACATTGGTGTTTCCTTCCAACTAATTAGTGACAAGCGCATGAGAGGACAAGGTAGATGGACAGTCAGGTATGATTGACAAAGATTGGAGTACACGTGCAACTTTCACAGGTTTGGCAGTCCTTTCTTCAGAAAAACCGTCATCTATTTCAAGTTACAAACTTGAAGCTGCAAAGCGTGTTAGCTGTGTGTTAGCCACACAGATTGGCGAATCACAGTTTCACTGAATTATCCGAAGGATGATGACAGCAGCAAATCAAACAATCCCATTTTAAGGAAGGAAAGGATCTAGGTGTAGGTACTTGTTCCTATTTCCAGCAGATTTGAGGCAAGGAAGAAACAACATTTGCATAAGTGTATTGGGTGTAGTAAATAAATGTTGTTTTTACTTAGAAATATTTCAGTGTTGCCTTACTGCCTAGCAACAGGCCTCCAATGGAGCTAACAATAAAATATCAGCTTTTTAAACAAAAGAAGCAAAATATAGTAATAATGTAAACAGTAAAACCTAAAAATAATTATAATGCTACGTGGATAATAATCCTAAGCATATCAGTGGCACCAACAGTAATAAAAAAGAAAATCATGCAAAAACAATATGCCCTTTTTTCAAAGGCTTTTTTTTTTTTTTTTTTTTAAAGAATGGCCTTAGCTTGCCTTTGGAAAGCAAAGTGTTATGATTCAGGATTGCATGTAAATACATACAAGAGTACAGTTTTAACACTGCTATTTTCACACTGTTTCTAAATAATCAGTTGGTGTTATTTTCAGACAGCGTGCCTCAGATTATGTCTGTTTTTTCTCCCACTGCTTGAGTATGTGTTCACTCAGCAGATATCACTTACACATCAGAGCCTGTTTCCAGACAGGTGGATTTCCCCTTGTTCTTCTGCTAGGATGGCCATAAGTCCTCCTTTCTAGAGACCATTCCTCTGTGGTTGTCCCTTTTTGAATGGCTGTTCAGTCCAAATCCTGTTTAAAATTACCATAAGAAGAAAGAATAGGAGAAGTTTAAAGATGAATAAATAGCTATGAATGGAAAAGCAAAGTGCAAGGACAGTAGTGTGATCAGGCTGTCATTGTCGTCTTCTCCACAATGGCAATGCATTGTTAAGTTATCATAATGGTTTCTAAACTTACATCTAAACTTGTGAATTAGCATGTTCTTCCTTTTGAGGGGTGGATTTCCTGTTTGCTGTGGATGTTCAAGTAGCCACCCTACTATCATTGCATTTTATGAGTCAAGTGGGAGTTCTCATCTGTTGCAGTGACTGGTACATGTGGAACCAGGCAGTAGTAATGATATCACTGGCAGCAGCATCATCCTCATCCTCATCATCACCATCATCATCATTTCAATTGATATACCACTTTTCTCCCAGCCATGGGAACCAAGGCAGCTTACGGTAACTTAAATGACAAGTTTATCTACAATGCTATATTGCAAAAGTAGAAAAACAATGTAACAACAGTTCTGTTAAAAGCATGTAGTTTAAAACAGTTTAAAATACACTTAAAACATAGTTGAAGCATGCAAGAACACAACATACTACTTTCAAACTCCATTCTATAATACAATTAAAAATCAATGACTTACCTAAACAGAAAGGTCTTAACCTGCTAGTGGAAAGAGAGTAGGGAAGGGGCCTTCCACAGTCTGGAAGCTGCAACCGGAAAACGTTGTCTCTCAAGTCCTCACCAGACATGTCTGTGATGATGGTAGAACGAAAAGAAAGCCATCTCCAAAGGTCTTAAAACTTTGGCTGGCTCATATAGGGAAATATTGAGATGACATAAGATACCTGTGAAAGCATTCAAAATAAAATCTGATTATTTGCAAGGAAAAACAGATTTAAGTATTTTAGGAACCTTGGCCATTTGAGGACAATGTGCATCTGCAGTTGTAAAAAAAAAACTTTAACGTTACTAACATGTTTTTCTGACAGCATGTACAGAAAGGGTTCCTTGTTAATTCGTATGCTTCTTGAATTCAGAATGGATAGAATAATATATAGGGTGTACATGAGTCCTACAGAGCACATAAAAGCTGTATTGGAAATAATTTAAATATAAATTTAAATAAAATAATTTAAGTAATCTGCAAATATATTAAGCATCTTACATTTTTGCACTAAAAGCACTAATTTTGCACATACACCCATCTGTATTTCTGTGCAGAATAATTTCGGGATGTGCAAATATTGTAGAAAATTGTAAAAAATATTTTTCTTCATCTTCCAACAAGCAGAAAATTCTGATTTTTATTTTTTTTATTTTTTTGTCCTCTCATGTAAGGATGGAGTAATCAAAGATTTACATTCCTACCCTATACATACCATGGCATTTGGGTTACAGCTACACCAAACTAGAGATAGCAGGAGTGACTAAATGGAGCAGTACTTACTTCCAACACTATCCCTTCTTCTCACCATAATATAATGTGAGACAACCTCTCCTTTGGCCCAGGGTGCTGAACTAGGATGCCCAACTTTGAGAGCAGACCAAAGGCAGTCTCATTTGCAAGGCACAGGACTTCTTTATCCATCCAACGAACATGTTGCATCCAGTACAGGGCCTCACTCAAAGCCACACTGTGGGAGAAGATCTCCAGAAGAAGAGTTGAGGGAGGAAAGTAAGACGACTTAGATTCCAGCAGGTCTAAAGATCAACCAGCATTTACAGAAGATATCGATCACAGTTCACATGGGGGGGGAGATCCTGTTAATAGTGATTCCCATGTAAACACAATTGTCCAGCTTTGCACTTCCTTGAGGGCATATACAACCATTCAGCAATGTCTGATCCTGGTAGGAATAATATGCTTGAGCATACACTAACCCATGCAGAGCCTTACTCCATTTTGCAGGAGTTTTCCTACAGCATCTCTGACTGCTACCTGTCATAGAAGACCATGTGATGGGGAAAAACATCCCCAAAACCCCATACCTACTCACAGTGACAAAGATCCAAAAGAAAGCCCCATCCTGTTTCCACCTGAGGGCACTGAGCTGGGTTGCCCAGGTGGCAGAGTATAGACTCCTAGCCAAATATAACCAGGACACCATCACACCCAATGGGAACCAAATGGGTAGTAGAGACTGAAGAGAAGTACCCGTGTTAACACTGAATGGTATCTACAAGACGTCACTCCCCCTCTCTGTTTATCATCCTCCCCTTCAATAACTGTTTCTCACTCATATGATTGCCCTGTAAAATTTAGAAAGTTATCTGCAGTGTTAACACTATTGAAACTTCATGTTGTCTTGTCATCTTGTCAGCTGCTAATGACACCATAGACTAAATTTTGAGATAACATCTCTTCAAGTGCACTAGAATTTTAACAGGAGGAAAGAACAAAGAGGTGTCAGCTTCTCACATATAGTATTATGTTATTTTAGGGAAACTGTAATAGCTTCTGAGTGTTCCTTGCCTAGAATACCATATGAAATTCATGGGATCACCATAAGTTCAAGGCACATACACATACACACATAATTTTCATCAGGTTTGTTATTTTCATCAAGTTAGTTATATTTGTTTCAGGAATGTTTTCATTCCAGATTTGAAATGTCTCACATCTTTTTGATAAAAATATCAGGCATAAAGAGGATTAAAAAATTTGGATGCCAGAATTTTAAACATGCCCTGCTGGATTTAGTAACTATTTCTGTTTGTTGGATTAATATTGTCTTCTTTTTTAAAAGACGTTTCTTCCTTTTGTTTGTGTTATATTGTGATGA
Source organism: Ctenosaura bakeri (assembly GCA_948474755.1). Lineage (NCBI taxonomy): Eukaryota > Metazoa > Chordata > Lepidosauria > Squamata > Iguanidae > Ctenosaura > Ctenosaura bakeri. The sequence continues at coordinate 268,096 of CAOLHI010000203.1, forward strand.
CCTAAAGGTCTGAGTAATAAAAGCAAACTGAATGGAATTAAATTGCCAAATGAATTAGAGAAGTAAATATAAGAAGCATAACTGAGAAACCTATACTAGGCATGTGCATGTAGTTCAGCCTGACCCTGCAAAGTGTAGACAAGAATGGTCCAGAATTCTTTTGCAAATGGTATGTGATAAATTTCAGGTGCACTGTTACACACTGATGCAGACTGCAAAACAATTATCCATCAGACTTCAAAGAGGGCTGGACAGTTGTTCTGAGTGGCGAATGCTTTCCATTCACTCCCAGAATGCCCCTGCAAGCATCTTCATTGACCAGTTACGGTTCCACAAGGTTAACTTTTCCAGTTTCTGGTTCACTCAGAAAAATCACCCAGAAAAACAAGCTTGATAGCACTTCTTCTAAATTTTCTAGGTTTTTCTTGATTTTTTTCTCTTAATAGGAGATAGTTTTGTTGTATAGATGAATTATTCATTCATATATGATGTGAGGCCCCCACCCCACCCCCGTCAGTCTGAACATAGCTCCTGTTCAGTGGCAATTAGATGTAGGCTGGCATCCTTTCAGTGAGTTGCGCATATGTAAGTCCAAAGTAGGCCTTCATAAGTCAGGATAATTTTGTTTTAGCAGCCGAAGAGATCCGGATTCTCTGTCAGCTTTGTGCAGCATCCAACCCCCTCATCTGTCCTACGCCTACTACAGACCCCTTCATGCAGACATTTGCCGACCTGCAGAGAATGGAGGGAAGGGAAGAATTGTCCAACTATGCTCCTGTACCTGGATGTGCAGCAATTATGTCATTCTTTGGGATCTCCAGGGGACTCTCAGGAATTCGTGGAAGATACTTTTTTGCTGTTGATACAGCTATAGAAAAACAGCTGGATGCTTCTCCAGTGATGCTTCTTGCTCTCCACCAACCATTAAATGGCTATGTATGTGTAGGAATGCTTGTTTTTGTGTGTGCTCTCAGGTTGTTTCTGACTTATAGAGACACTTGGGTGAACATGTCATCGGATTTATTTAGCAAGATTTGTTCAGAGGGATTTGCCTTTGCCTTCCTCTGAGAGTGAGAGTGTGACTTGTCCAGGGTCACCCAGTGAGTTCTCATGGTCGAGTAGAGATTCAAACTCTGCACTCCAGGGTTGTAGTCCAACACTCAAAGCATTATACCTCATCAGCTCATGGGAATGCTACAGTAGGTATAAGGTGAGTAGAAGAGGATGCATTGCATAGTTCTACCTAGAAGAACTTTATGTTACATTAGTATTGCAGATGTTTCAGGTTTTTTCAGTAGTTACATGTATATCCTGCTTTTTCTTCAATGAGCTTAAAGTGTGTACATGACTCTTCTGTTCATCATTTTCACAACAATGCTCTGAGGTATGTTAGGTTTAAGCTCACTTAGTAGGTTTCAGGGCACAGCTGGGGCTAAAACCTGAACCTTCCAAGTTGCAGTCAACCACTTCAAGCACCAAAACACTGTTCCTGTATCCTATGTAGACCCAACTTTGGATTGCTTCCTTTTTGAATTATCTGAGTGTGCTTGATGTGATTACAGATGTAACAGAGAAGAATCTATAAAAGTCACTTCTGCGAAAATTGGGAAATGTATGCAGAAGAATGTTGGCTACTTAGCATGTGTGGTTTATAAATGATGGAGATAGAACTATTTGTGGAGATGAGGCAAGTGGTTTTTGGTGTAAAAGGAAGACTGTTAACAAAGATGCAATGTGAAAACAACAGGGGCCGTCTCAGGAAGCAGTGTAGGAAACTGTTCTTCGTAATTTGCAGGGAAAGTACTTAAATGTCGCATTAAGTCTGCTAGTTTAAATATTAACATCCAGAAAAGAGAAACCATGGCTTTGGGGGGCCCTTGCCATTTCTTAAGCTTGATCTGAACTAGCATGCCCGTAAAGACCTCTACTGGTTTGGTATGAAACATACACAGCAATTCTTCCTTATCATAGCATCCCTGTAGAAATAATCACAAAAATTTGGAGTTTCAGATGAGACCCTGGGAAAAAAGACATTTTTTGAGTGCATCTTCCAAAATGCCTCATTACTCTGACCATCATCTGGATGAAATCAATTTTTTTTTTTAAGCTCTGGTTCCCAGAACATTCTAAACAAGTTCTGTCATTCATCACTAGTCAGGTATCTGGTCATCCGTGTATAGGTTAAACCTCTTGAGTCAAATTATCTGGTCACCCGTTCTAGGTTAAGCTTGCACATTTAGACTCTGCCATTGGGTTGCTCAAGCACTGTGGAGTGAAGAGCTGACTTAAAGAACGTTGGCTTTATAGCACTGTACCCCCATGGAATGTCTCCAGCTCTTAGCACCTTGCTACAGTGCTACTCAAAGTGGTGGTTGCTGGACCAGTGTCAGAGCCTTAGCAATTATCTGCCAGTCCCTGGAGAGTTTCCAGGGAAGAATAAATCAGTCATAACAAGTGGGAACAAATACAATGCCAATCCCTGTCACATTGGACAAAAAATGCCACTCTGCTTACACAGCCTGAGAAACAGTGCCACCATACATGTGCATCACACAGATATATTGTAACTCATTTTTTTTAATTACCTGGAACTGGAATCAGAAAATGTCCTTCTTCTCCCCCTCTTTCCCCTGAGAAGGGTACTGTAACACTTTCCTGCCAGCTTGCTGCTCTCTGTTCCTTCCCACATTTTCTTGCTCTATCTCTGTGCCCCCTCGAGTATTGTTGTTGCTATGAAACTTATATCCTACTTGTTTCCCAAGAATGAGATTTGTGTTTGCTTATACTTTATTAAAGACAGTAAAGATTAAACACTATATATGTGTGTGTGTGTGTGTATTTTATATTTATACACACACACGCATACACACACAATTACTAGTGCTGCTTTCAGTTTTCCCCTTTCAGTTGAACTCCCCAAGGGTGCAGACCTGCCTGCATATATTTCTGCCTGCATCTCAGCAAGCAGTGGTGACTAACAGTTCCACTTTTAGTGGGGTAATGACAGTCCCTCAGCTTTTAGTCCAACCTTTTCATGAGCTGCCCAACATGCTGGACCCTTGGATAGCCCCTTTAAAATTCAGACTAAAACCCAGAAAGGATTCAGTGCCCCACTCCGTCAGAGCTGCCAGCGTCCACTGCCAGAAAGATCTGAAGACATGCTTTTGGGGACATTCACTACTGAAATGCAAAACACAAAGACCATGTATTGTTAAAAATGTTCTTTTTTTATAACACTAAATGACTAAATAAATCCCTACCCTTTTAAAAAGAAGACACATCATATAAAGACATTTATTTTTGACAGAACCAGTGAATTGGACAGAAATATATACTTGAGGAATGAATCACACTTGGTCTTAAGCATGGGAGAAAGTAAATTCTTATTTATAGTTGCAGAAATCCTCATTCTTCAAGTTGCTTCAGCCGTACTATGTGCTCCCCTTTTGCATCTCTCTCACTCTCTCCTTCTCTCTCTCTCTCTCTCTCTCTCTCTCACACACACACACACACACACATACACACACACACACCATTCTCAGCACCATCACATCTTGTCTGCAGAGCAAAACACCACTTTCCCTGCAAATACTACCCATATATAAACAGGAAAGACCTGAAATATTATATGCTGCCAGGTGATGGAGCTGGAGAAGCCCCAGGATGATGTTCCCTTAATATTCTTTCTTGACAAGGATTAGTATGTATTCTGAAGCTGAGGTAATTGGGTTTTATCCCCTGTCTTTTCTCTCAGTAGTTGCTTCAGTCCTGACACAGATATTTTGCTCAGTCCAGGATAAAAATAAGTCAGCGGAGCATATTGTAGTTCTAAAGCACCTGCCAGATGTCTTCTACCTCCGGGCTGCGACTCTCCTCATTCCATCTTCCTGTTTCTTTTGCACATTGAGTGTCTCTCTAGAGGCAAGCCATTATCTCTCTTTTGTAGCATCCTTCTTTTCACTTTTCTTTTCCCTCCTGGGGAAGTTCAGTTTGAGACACCAGGTCTATCATTTTTGTAACATCTCTGTGGCTTTTCTGGAGGGTTCTGCTTAGTTTTTAGAATGCAACTCTGAGTATTTTAATCTAAGCAGTTACAATTATTCTGTAATTTTATAGCCATGAAATCATTTTGGTTAACCTTGAATAAGAAATCCACATATGGATGTGTTGCAGATGAGAAATCTGCATGCAGACTGAATATCTGAATAATAGTCAGCGTCATATTTAGAAATGGAATTTGCTATGATTCTCCTGTATGTTAGTAGCATACTGTTCTATGCAGTTAACATGTTTATGTTTACAAGAAAGCGATTGAAGGATTTTAATTGCTCCTGTTTTTATCCTTGCTTCCTAGCTGGCTGGTACATTCCAAATGCTAAGCCCAAGTAAATTAAAAATGTTCTCTAGGGTCTAGGGAAAAATTAGGCTTGTAGGCAAAGGATATTTTCAATTTTACCAACTTGCTTGTTGAAATCTCTACAATTTTCCCCTCCAGAATATTGTTAGTATACTCCATGTTGAAAATAAATATACCTCCAAAACAAAATTCAAAGTGTCAGCTAGGCATAAATAAGCAGATAGGGTCATAAATTGTCAAATATAATCTCATATGTGATGGAGAGGAGGAAATGATTTTTTGGTGGAGGGGCAGCATAACACAGTTGATTTGTGTATTGACTTTACCATGTAAAAAGAAGAAACCAAAGGAATCATTTCTCTTCCTGACCCCCACTATCCTACTCCTTCTGTCCAAGGGAACATTACTGCATAATATAACTTTCAGCTTGGTTGATACTCCAGAACTAAGAAATGTGTATAATGCATAGCTACTGCATTTTCAACATGCCCAAAGCAACAGCTGGTTTGTCTTACTTGGTATCATTTGCTTCTGCAGTCTGGATGACAACTGGACCAAGATATTCATGCTTCCCCAAAGAGGTATCTGGTAAAGATTGCATCCTCCTTGTTACAGTGGCTGGTTCAAATTTTCTTTATGTTGCCTCAACATAGAAGAAGCTTTCCTGGTTAGCTATCTACAAAGCCTCTGGCTGTCTTGAGGACTTACTAAGTTATTTATTTGGCCCATGTCACAAGAAATGAAGAGATACCATTTTGCCAGTCTTGAAAGGTTTTGATTTAAATGTATGTGGGTCCAGAAGCCAGCTAAGGCCCTTTTCACACGGGCCTTTTCTCGCGCAACAGCCCCGTGAGCCTCGCGGGAGTGGGAGTGTCGCTCCGCACGACACACTCCCACTTCAGCCGGGCTCACGGGGCTGAAGCGGCGCAAGCGCGGGTTTTTTGATTTTCGCTTCCAAGCGAAAATCACCCGCGCTCACGCAACGCTCCCGGCGCCCGCACGCACTTACCTCTCGTGCGGAGCGTCCGGGAGCCGGCCGGGTCGCGCTTCTTTCCCTCCGCCCCTGCGGAAGGAAGGGACGGGGCGGGGCACTCGCGCGACGGACGCAACACGTCCTGCTTCGCGCGCGTGCAGGGGGGCGGACGGGACGAGCGCCTTTCTCTCTCTCGCGCACGCGGGGGGGATGGAGGGGACAGGCTCCTTTCTTGCGCGCGCGGGGGGGGAATGGACGGACGCGCGAGCTGCCGCCGCCTCCAAGAGGCTGCCGCTTCCCCGCTCGTTCCTTCGCCTGCGGAAGGAAGGAGGGGGAAGCGGCAGCCTCCCGGAGAAGGCTTCTGGCGCGAGCCGCCCTCCCCCGCTTGCGCGAAAAGACTTAATGCGAAAAGGGCCTAAGATTCCTGTCCCCACCCCGCCCATCTCCTTAAAGCTCATTGTTTCTGGAACATAATGAAGACACATCTAGACCTACAAGCACAGATGTCTGGCATCTATAGCTGTGTGGGGTTCTTTGAACTGGCCTGAACAAATGCTTTTAGTACCCGTGTAACCAAGACTGATTTATCCCTTTATGGTAAAGTAAATGAAATAAAAACCCCACAATTTAGCTACAGTTCTTTCTGTATTCTAAATTTCAGTTTGATCCAGTCCCCTCATAATAAAACTATTTTTCATATTGCATTGCCTCCAGAGTTAATGCCTCTGTGCCTCCCTGCACTATATACTCCTATCTATAACCTGAATATTTTCTGTTTAGTCTCTTTCTGAAGCATATTCCATTGGCAGAGCCATAGCAGAGCCACGTGTCATCTCCATCTAGAAAAGGTTGTGAGAGGTTTCCTGAAGCAAGTAGACATTTGGCCTCCCTCCTCCTCTTGCTCCTTCTCCCCCATCATCTCTCTCTCCCCATCTCTCACTCAGTTTTTGGGGGGTATCAGCCTTCAACTCACCTGTTTACTTATCGTGATTCCATGGATTTCATAGGTTTTCTTAGGCAAAGAATATTCAGAAATGACTTTGCCAGTTCCTTCCTCTAAAACATAGCCTACAGCACCTGCTATTCACTGGCGGCCTCCCATCTCAGTGCTAACCTTCTCTTATCCCCTTTGAAAAGCACACCTGAGAGTGTGTTTCAAGCAATTTGTCTCTTTCATGTGTTCTTTTTTTTAATTCAAACAAGCATCTCACATGAAAGCCAAAGAGAAAGGGACAGCATAATGCAATTAGTTCCTGTGATGTCTGCAGAGTATTTTTATGAAGCCCATCTCTTTACAGTGGCCAGTGAACATCACAGATAATGAAATCTAAAAGGATGTTCCTGTTTCCCTCCACATACGCACACAACACGCACATGCCCAATTTTCCCTTTTTATATAATATTAAATAATTTAAGCTTCCTAACTATGAAAGGCAGTAATTTATATAGTCAGGACCAAAAACGGGGAAAAATTCTAAAGTAGCAGTTTGTTTAATAGCAAAAATAATGTTGTTTGGGGTCCTTAAAAAATAATCTGAAAAATATCATTATGAAACAGATTATTCCTTCTCAAGGTTGTATTGCCTGTGTTGTAGTCTACCATTACTGGTATTGGGATATTATTCTGATGTAATCTGTAGCTTCTTTCTGGTTGTATAAGCACTACCTTTGGAGTGCAGTTTGATCCTAATGTATGTGTTTAAACCTACTTAACCATTTAGTCACAGGGTTTGTGAGGATGTTTTTTGCAAAGACATGCTGGAAATGATGGTGATGATGATGGTGATAGTGTTTGCTTAATTTGAAGAATGATCTTGTTTCTTGTTTGTCAATCTGGCAAATATGACCTCTTTCCAGAAGAGATCCCCCCAGTGCATCAGGAAACACATGTTTAAAATAGTTGCAAAAGGTCTAGATTCCCATATTCAGCAGTTGTGTCCACGGATTGCAAGAAACACGCGTAGCAAAGGTGGGTCTGTAAGCTTTGAAAGCGATCATCACTTCTTTGGGCAGGAAAAATGAGTGCAGGGATTTCTCTAACTCACCTGCACTTAAGATAAATGGGTGCTTCTTTTAAGTCAACACTTCCTTTTATCTGTCATTGTTGGCAACCTGTGGTTGTGAAAGCACCCTTGTGAGTGTGTGTGTGATATCAGTTTTATATAAACCCATATAAACCCACAAATATTGCAGTAGGTTGAGCTCACTGTGTGAGTTGGTTCCCCCTACTGACATCAATCAGAAAGAGGGGTGATAGGGGGATGTAGCAGAAAATAATAGCAATAGCAATAACATGTGTATTTCTATACTGCTTATCAGCTAAGTGCTCTCTAAGCGGTTTACAATGTGTTAGCTAATTGCCCCCAATAAGCTGGGTACTCATTTTACCAACCTGCGGAAGGATGGAAGGCTGAGTCAACCTGGAACCTGGCAGGATTGAACTCACAACATTGTGGCTGCAGTACCAGCATTTAACCGCCACCAGGGCTCATGCTGTTATTACTACCACTACTGTCATTATATTGTTATTGTTTATTATTATTGTTTGTTATTGTTATATGCTGCCCTATATCAAAAGATGTCAGATACTATTAAAACAAGTTAAATAGTTTAAAACAATAAAATAATCCTAATAAACTAAAAACGTATTACACACCATAATAATTTAAGAACAGATTTAAAAGCTTAAAAGTTTTTAAAACATACAACAATATTTGGGATGAATTAATGAGGGCCAAAGATCTCAATGAACAGCCAAGTTTTAGCTTGGCACCTAAATGAGATAGTGTTGGTGCCAGTTGGGCCTCTAAAAGGGTTGTAAAGCCCACATCAAGTCTAAAGATAAAGACCAAACAGAGGTGAGAGCAGGTGAGTAAGGAAGAGTTCTGAAGTTGTCCATCACTGAGTATAGCAAGCAGAGCAAACAAGCAGGTCAGAAGGCCCCAGTCTTCCCCACTGTGGTGAGTTTTATTGTTTTACTTATGTTAATTATTTCGCAGTTTGCATCTATAGCAAGCATACTGAAATCATGTGCTTATCTGTGTCTTCCTTTGCCACTTTTTGGGTGAAGCCATTCATTTTGAGAGGAACATGTATAAATGGCTACCTTACTCATATGCAAATAGATAATAGTTGTACCATAGGAGTTAGCTTTTTGTTCATGCTTTTTCCACCCACAGTTCTGAACACCTTTTCCTTCCTCCCCAGCAAAGACACAGGGAGGAATTGGGAAGCTCAGTGGTTATCTTGTTCGGCATTTAGTTTTGTGTGATTGTATATTTAGAACTATCTTTCTGATTACCTCCCCTGTACACACAAACACACTTCAGAATTAGTGAGCGTTGGTCTTTTCAGCGGTGTGCAGTTACTGCAATGGCTCTGAAACACTGCCAGCATAGTCTCCATTGCAGCCAACTCTCAGGTTGGTGCTGTTTGTTGGTACAGTTTTAGAAATTCTTGTACAACAAATACTACTACCATCTTTTAGAGTAATTTGCTCCAATTCACTTTTAAAGGAAATGGGCTTGGCATTTTTGGTTTGTTTATTTGTTCAATTTTTAAAAATACAGTCAAGAAAGAATCATCTCAGTATGAAGGTATGATCATGCCCAAAACTGTAATTAATGGAAAACGTTTTTAGAAATAAAGTTTGATGGCTGCATTAAATGCCAGACCAGTAGTACAAACATTCCACTAACATTATAAAGATTCTGTGGCCACATTGTACACTAATGTATTCCAGAAAATGTTTAGATTGGAAGTATATGAAGCCCTTAAAGAAACTATTTTTAATGCTAGTTGTGTTAACTATAATCATGATCAATTTTCATAAAACTAAAAAAAAAACATAATTAGCTTGCCTTGCTAATGCAAGTCTGAATAAATGCAATATGAATTTTCTAAGAGCTATTACAGAAACCTATAAAATGCCAGCGGGATTCCATGTACATTAGTTTAAATTGGATATGGTTTTGTCTCACTCTCTTGGCAGACGCCTTGCATATCCAAGACAGAGAATCAGCCACAAGGATTAGCAACCAGTGTCAGGTGGGGACAGACACCCATCAATCAGTCTACACCCTGGGACACAGATGAGCCGCCATCTAAACAGATGAGGGAGACTGAAAACCCAGGTATGCTTTCAGCCTTATTTGTAATTCTGCTGGGGGAAATTGTTCAAAGCAAATTCAATATGCTGTCTCCAATTACCTTTCTAAATAAGACTTTATCGTGAGTCTTTTTTTTAATACTACAGCTGGCTTTTCTTTCTAGTTGTAAAGACCCCCCTCAGGTTACTCCTGTGTCAGGGCTAATATAAATGTATTAAGATGCCTGCAAGTTCATTAAAGCATTTTCTTTTCCTCTCTCTGTCTTTGCCAGGTTTTTTTTTTTTTAAAAAAAGCACAATTGCATAATACTTCAAGACCTCTTTTTATGTCCAGAGCCACCTGAAATGATTTCCAGCTTCCAGACACATACCATACATTGTGCAGCTATGCCAGATGCCTAATTACAATCTCTTTGTAGTGGCTGGAACACGGTTATTATACGCACAGAGTGTTTGTCAGGGAGCCATGAAAACATGTTGGGGAAAGAGGTTAATTTTCTTGGAAGCATATACTTAAACCTCACAGAGCTGAAAATGTGTAAAATTGTAAACATTTTGCATTGCTAGTTGATCAGTATTTTTAACATTTGTGTATTCCTGCCATGTTGTAGCACCTGTAGTCACTTACCAGTCTGGAATGATTCCAGATTATCCGCTTTTTTCATGATGTAAAGGGGAGGGACTTGACAAAGATAACAGAATATTAGCAACATTGAGTAAGGGGAGGGGGAATTGAGAGAAAGCAGAAAGAGATTATTGGGTCATTGTTTACTTTTCTTTCTTTCCTTTTTCCAGAATTGTTCTTATTGCTAGCTTTCCTTTTTCCAGGTACAGCTCCGTGGGTCACAACAGTTGCAGCAGGTAGCCAGCCAACTCTTATAACTCATTCTTATGGGATGACTCAACCTCCGACCTTCAGCCCAGCAGTGAACGTCCAAGCCCCTGTCATTGGAGTTACACCCTCACTCCCTCCACATGTTACCCCCCAACTTCCTTTAATGCCAGCTCATTACCAGCTTCAGCAGCAGCCTTCACAGCCTCTGAGTAACATGGTTGTGAACTTGCAAAGCCAGCCTTTGTACACTAACAGCCAGCCCATTACTATGTCTTCTATGACTGGGGTTGGCCAAGTGACTCACCCAGGCCACAGTACAGTAGGGAATGGTCACATGACTTGTCCCATCCTGCCTCCGCCGCCACCGGCTTTGCCTTCAGCTGCCCTACCTAATAGTGTTCCAGCAACCAATGGGCAGGCTGCTCCTCAGCTTCCTCCTAACCAGATGGGCAACCAGGACAACACAAATGGGGTACAGATGCTACGGACTGTTGGTGTGGGGAAATACGAGTTCACAGACCCTTGGCACCCAAAAGGTAGGTCGGCCCAGAACCCTTCATACTTTTGGTGCTTGGCGTTTGGGATTATACTTACTTGGAAATGTGTGTGTGTGTGGTGTGTAATGGATTGTGCAGCATTCAAGTTCTGCCAGCCACCTTTTTTAGAGGCACCCTCTCCAATTAAAACACCTGTAGTGTTGACATTCCTGTGCCAGCACTCCAGCATCAGTTCCCCGTCTTGTGTTTTGTGGTTTTCATGAATTAAAGATGACAGACTGGTTCTTCTGAGAAGAGAGGGGGAACCTGTGCACTTGTTTGGGTACGGAATGACACTTTCCTGAGGGTGCTTCAAAAAAGCAGAGATACACATCTCAAAGCATGTGAAACAGCTGTCACTCTTTCCCTTAGAATTTTTCTCTCTCTCTCTCTTGAGGAACACTTACAAGTCAGGCTAGTCTTTTTGGTTTAAGTTGTGTTTTCTGACTTTCAGTACTTGATATTACAGTTGAGGATATCCTCTTATTCAGTGTTTATGGAAGAACTAGTCCGATGTTCCAGTCAGTTCTGACAATGGATTGGCTTAGTCAGTTTCTAAAGTAGAGATACAAAAGTGTAGCCTTCCAAATGCTATGGGATTGCAACTCCTTGCAGCTCCTAGACAGCATAGTCAATGATGAGGGGTACTAGTAGCTGCAGTCAACAACATCTGGACTGCTACCCTTCTCCTACTCCTTCCTCTAAAGGTTCTTCAATACAGAGATGGTACAGCAGAGCATGTTCAAAAGTTCACCTATGCACTGGTCTTCAAAAGAATCTCAACACAGCACCTGGCAGAATAATGTGGTCTAAGGAATTATGACTACATCTAATCCCTGTTCAGGCCTGTTTTGGAAATTAGCAGAGCAATGAAGTGACAGATAGATAAACATTAGAAATCCCAAGGGAGTGTAACTAACCTATTCTAATTTCTATATGTGCCTACACTTCTCTGCACAGTCCGTTCACAGTCAGATTCCCAAATCTGCTGAAAGGAAAGACATGCAGCTGTGAGGAAGACCATAGAGTGGGAAGATGCTGCTTTCTTACAAAAACAGAATAGCTCTCTAGTACTGTCTGTGAGGCTGCAATTCATAGCAGGTTGAGATTTCTCCATGGAACATAACAAACAAATATATACTTTTACTCACCTTGTTTCTGTGACATTATGACAGCTCTTTAATTGTGTTACAACACTTAGACACAATGGAGTTTTATACTTGGTATTCAGCTTTATGCCAGTCATCATAACACCATTTCAATTTAATCTCTGGATTCTATTTTACTTTTCAAATTAATGTGCATCTCTTGGGGGAAAAGGTCCCTATTTCAAAATTGAAATAGTATGGAACTTAAGAAAAATCTACAAAATCAACATAAAAACCCACAAAGGTTCCAAAGGGTATGCAAAGCTATTTATACATAAAAACAAGATGCTTGTTTAAATATCTACTAAAATCTCCTGTGTATCAAAGAACTTCATGAACATTAAATACCTTTTGTTTTGTTATGAAGAGACCCATACCAAATGCTGTTTTTATGAACAATTGCTTCAACTATTGGTTTCTGAACCAAAGTATTTTCACAGTTTTCGAGCTTTTACTTTGAATGAACACAAGATGTCACTGGAGGTGGTTGGCCTGCCATGTATGCTTACCATTGTCAAAGAAATATTTCCCAAGGAAATCAAGATTGGCAAGCAGTTTTTCTCCCTTAAAAATGGTAAAGCTCAAGTGTCTAAATTCATTTTATACATTTCAAGTTGATGAGATATTCTCACATCATGGTGACCACATCCTTGAGACAAACTTGAGTATATCCCAGTGTCACATGCACTCAGTGTGTACTCAGTATAAACCAAACCTTTATTGGCTTAAGGTCCTCCTTTTATTTATATGTCAGTTTTCTATATTTTTTTCTTTTAAAGGCTTTTTTTTCTTGTAGGATCATAGGATACTCATAAAAACAAGGCAGTTTCATTATTTTTGTAGCATGGCCTTAATACAGGATTCTCAAATCTTCCAGTCCAGACTTAGAATTAATGGGGAACTCCATTACCAGAATTCTTGCTTCTCATGTAGAGAAGTAAGGTAGATGTTAGCTTTGACTGATGACAGCTGTCAGTATATTAACTTTACAATTTTTCATAAATTGTAGGGCATGCTGCTCTTATCTAGTGAATTAGATTTTACTAGCTTCTCTATTTACAGTCATCAGCATCTGATTTATTCCTTCTCATTTAAGAGAGACAGTGAAGCATCCAAATACAAATGACTGAAAAGCAAAGCTAGATGTGTGTTGTTTTGGAAATACCTCCCTCCCCCTTCTGATTCTTAGTAATCTCTATGTAAAAACTCTTGTCGGACCTAACGACAAAACAGCAGATATAGAATCACTTTAAAGAGAAGAAATCTTCAATTCTGCAACAGAGCCATATATTTTTGCCATATTTAGAAACTTATAAGCCACCTCAAGTATAATAAGAGAATGCTTATTTTAATTCCCCTTCTAAGTCTAAATTCCACCTAATTTCAAACTTGTATTTCATAGACAGCACAGACTGAAAGGAAGGAATTGGAAATGCAGTGTAGGAATGCAGAATATTTCAAAAATACAGTCAGAGTTGCTCTAGTAACAGTTTTTAAAAAGCTTTTGTTTTGTCTGTTTTTAAAAGATTGTCATTTTAGAAGAACCTTGGCCAGCAGTATGAGGAAATTCTGGTACAGATGGCCTTGAAGAGCTTTTTCATTACGATCTCATCATTATTTCTCTGCCTCCTAACCTCCCCAGCTCTGCCCACAACACACCATCCCGATTTTTATTGTTTTTGCTTGACTATCTCCCCTAGTGTGGAGTATTTACTTCACAATTCCCCAAATGAAAAGAACATGCCTTGCCAGTCAAAATAAGGGATACTGATGTTTTTATACATCATTAGTGAACTGATTTAAAATTTCACATTTTGCTTTCCCTAATTATGTTTCATTTGGCTGAGCTGTATTCCTGCAGGGCCTGCACTGGAATATATTCACTAAGATGTTTCTTCGTAATAGCCTTTTTCTGTTTTATTGGTAAACAAATACATGGCAAAAATAATAGTAATCTCAACTCAAACCAAAAAGGTTATAGGAAAAATGTTCTGTTTGCAATAGGTCAACATCTTTTGACATGTGAGCGGAATTAGATCTTTTATATTGTCCAATTAATTTTTAAAGTGAAGTAATGTTCACATGTTGTGTTACTATATCTTAATATTTTTTTAGGAACCAATCTTTTAGGTTTTATTATTTAATGCCATAAAACTATGTTTCAAATGAAGACTTAATTGGTCTCTTTTAGCTGGTAGCACAGCAGAGAGATACGTAGATATCTCTGTAAGATAGTATTTTCAACTACTTAAAGTATTGTGAAAATAATCTACTGTGTTTCCTTAATCAGGTTGATTTCCTGTTTTCAAGAAACTATCACTACACATATGTAATTTTAGAAACCGTGCAAACATTTAGATATTATAAATAAATTTTATTAAATGCACAGTAGCTATTTCCTAGTGTATATTCAACAGTGCTCTTGACATACAATGATCTCCGACATCAGAAAATGAAAGGTAAGGGTGGATTTATGTGGTCAGAAGTAATGCTTACCATTTGATGCTTGTACCCATGAGTGGAAATGATTGTCTGTCTGCCACTTTCCAAACGTGAAGTTAAGCTCAGTGCGTCCAGTTCGATACACCTACTTGAAATCTAGGCAGGCTGAAAGTGGATAGCACTGGGCTTTAAGAATGTGATTAAAGACTGTAGATTACTGTGTCTTGCACTGCTTCAGGTGCCATAAGTAGCTACCTTGTATTTCCATTTTAAGTGCCATTGACGTCTACACTAGAGTGCAATTCAGATAAAATTACCTTCCCACTGAAATTAGGTAGACAGCTGACAGAGTTTTTCAATCAACAGAACAACTTTAACTATATTTATATACTTCAGAAAGCATTTTTGTAAAAATCCTGAGGAAATGGTATAGTTTAAAGTGTGAGGTTTTTACAATTTAATGATCAGAAGCTACAATGCATTATAGAACAAGTGGCCATCTTTAAGATTCTATTTTTCACTAAGGTGAGGAAGAACAGAAAATTCCCTAACAAAGTAACGTGCTAGATGAAAGAGTTTTAAAAATAGATTAGTCCAGCCTCACTAGTACTGTGAAATATCTAAATGTGAAAGAACTGGGAATAACTAATTGGGTTGGTTTGCACAATAGTGGCTTTACTCACTTGTTGATAGAGTTAAAGGTATTTCCTGATGGATTATTTCTCCCAAAGCTTGTATTTCTGTTGTGGAGAAAATTGATTTTTCCCCCAGCAGATAACCAATAAGCTAGGATCCAGGAGGTGATGCCTGAGGTACTATCTATGCGCATGGGCTTTTGAACCTCTGCCCTTTAATGTAGTCCATCACTGAGTGGCTTTTGACAGTAAGGTTACCGGAAAGTAGCCCTTGAAGGTTAGTGTTCCCCTTTTGATTATCATTCTATGAAATATAAAAAGATGTCGCTGGAAACTAAAAGCAACACATACACACAGTAAGGTAGGACATGAGTGTGTAGAAGACTTTTTTTTCCATGGAAACATAGTTTTCTTCAAGCCGGATCCTGAACATTTTGTTGTGGAAAGATGCAGTGCCGCTTTTATAAGACACAATTCTCCTTTTTCAGTCTGTGTCATTCTTTGGATGTGAAGGTTTCCAGTAATATGCTGTTTGAAATACTTTAAAGACTACTTACAATATTTCTAAGAGTTCATGCATTTTGTCCATTCTACCACAGGAGTGTTGTTTAGCCTTTTGGGTGAGGGGGAAAAAAAGCAAATAGCAAGCTGCCATCGATGCTTTTGTTAACTCAACTTGTTAGCCTGAAGCTCTTGATTAAATTAATTGTATTGAAATTCACAGTAAGAGCAGTAAGTTCCCTGGTGTAATTTATGCATAGTGTACTTAACATTTCTCTAGACCATGCCTTGGGACCTATTGTAGAGCCTCCTGGTATAGATCTTCA
This sequence comes from Ctenosaura bakeri, assembly GCA_948474755.1. Lineage (NCBI taxonomy): Eukaryota > Metazoa > Chordata > Lepidosauria > Squamata > Iguanidae > Ctenosaura > Ctenosaura bakeri. The sequence continues at coordinate 283,957 of CAOLHI010000203.1, forward strand.
CTCTGCTGTTACTGGGTCCCTATTAAAAGGAACTGCACACTGGAGATGTTAGATAACATTAAATGTGTTTAGGATATCCTTATCTCCAATACGGAATAAGCATAAATGTTAGCACACCAAAGTTATGTCTCCAGATTTTTTTAATACATTCTATTCCATTATAACACCTTTGGTATATCTGGGTGGCTTTATTTAAATTTTCTCTCCAGTAACCCCTACAGGCATTCCTTACCAAATTAGAGACAATATTGTTAATGTAAGACAATTTAAAATGCTGTTTTGATTAGAGAGTAAAGAAGTTTCTTAAATGAACTTTTCCCAGAACATCCCCAGAATATTTGAGGAACACAAATGGCTTTTGCCACATGTTCTGCCTGCAAATACTTTTTGAAGCCTTTCTTTAGCCATTCTTCAAACCAAGAGCTATTGGATTTCCTGTTGCAGTCACTTCCTCTTTCAAATAAACCTTTATCTTAGCCAAACAAAGACATTTAGAAGCATTAAAAAAGATGAAGGGGGCTGTAAGACCCCCCCCCAAAAAATGTCAGAATAGGGGATATTATTGGCTATTTGGAGACAAGTAATTTGCCTTGCTATCTACTTTTTTTTAAAGAGAACTCTTAAATAAAAATATATACTGAGAACTGCACACAACAGTTCTTTTAAAAATAGCATATCTCTGTCTCTCAAAAAAATTACTAGTATGAGGACAACAATTATGCAACAATTATAGATTATTGTTTTTTTAAAAAAAATCATGTATGGTAAGGCTTACAGAGAATATGAGTCTGGTTGGATCAGAATCTGCACCACTCTTTTCCTCACAAGTCTTACGAGCAGTTCTGGATCCTTAAAAATCACGCTGGGAGACATCTGTATAGCCCTGCCTGATCCATGATTAGAGTCTAGGACTCAAAACAATTCCATTGTTTACACTATTTCTTTGATGAAAGGTTCTTTTATGTTGAACATATTTATGTTTGTGTGGCCTACAAAGCAGCCTGAAAGCACACAGAGATTCTCATTTCACATTCCAGACTTTAAGAAGAAAGTCCTAAGATGGTGCTGAAGAAGTTCCCCAGTTCTGAGGAGGGCACACGTACTCCCTCAAGATGTAGGACAGCCAGATTTCCCCCTTCACTCTCCTCAAATAAACTTGTGATTTAAAAAAAACAAAACTGAAAGTCTCAAGGCTTTGGGAAGCCATAGGGGGAAAGTTTGGCATGGTTGGCTACCAAAAATGACCTATTTTAGGCTCAGGAGGAAGTTCTGTGCCCCAATGGGAAGCAACTAAATTTCACTTCTGATTTTCAAAAATGCTTCATTCACCAACAACGGACTAGCCCTCACATTAAACAAGAATTCACCCCTACCCTCAGAAGGCATGGGGACTTTTTTTAGCAATTTTAAAAAATGGAGATGAAAGGGTGAGGGAGTGTGAGATCACACTGAACCTCTTGGAGGAATGTACATTCCTGAACTTTATGCACCATTGTGCTAGGGGAATAATGTTTGATTCATAACATTTTTTGAGCTGATTCATATTCTGAACAAGTATAGTCTTAAGCTGCATTGCTAGTTCACTGGATTTGGCTGTTGGATAAATGTTCCATAGAGATTCAGAGCAGTATGGAAGCTTATATGCAATTGAATAGCTCCCGTATTTGTCAAGACGTGCTATGCATAACTGGGGAGGAGTTGGCCCACAATGTAACATTGGGTGGATCCGCACGCAACTGCTCAAGTCAAACCTTGGTGCCTGCAGTTCTTTAATCTTCTTTGTCTGATGGGATGTGAATAGGAGTTGCTTGTAGACGTGTTTGCTTTGTGTTGCATCATGCAGTGTAGACATTCTTGGAGGCATGGCATGTAGGCATTCACTGTATTTTAAAGGTAATTCATATGTGAACTGGGTATTTAATTCTGCCATGATTTGCTCTTGAGGCAGACATTCTTCTTACTGTTTTTGTCATAAGTTGTCCATTCTCCCCTACCTATAAACTCTCAGTTCTCCTATCTCTCTGTTAAGGAATCATTCTCTATAGAAACAGGATTCCCTTTCAGGTGATATCTTAGAACTGCTGCCCATGTAGAAAAAGTAAGTTATAGAAATTTGTTAAAACTTGGGGCATGGAGAATTAGCTGAAAGTCTGTTAAATACAACACAGAGAAATTTTGAAAAAATAGGTTGTTTACTTCAGCCTTTCTCTGGTGATTTATAATTAGTATTGGGAGTGTGTAGGTTTTTACTATAAAACTGTTTTTCTCTAGTAATTATTTGGGTGTATTTTTCCTCTTGAGGAAGTAGGAAGAAAGATTCCTACTACTTCTGATTTTAGTCCTGAGAAATTCAGCAATACTAGCTGTAATGCTAATTTCTTGGTATATTTCTTAACTGACATTGTCATGCTGTTTCTGATCTGAACTAGTTCTATATTTGGCACTCTTTGACCTCACAGTGGCAGGGCATCTTGTCAAGATCTGGCAATTGTACAATCCCTATCAATGAAAATAGAAGTTATATATGCCTCTTTTCTAAGCCACATAAATTTGCAAAACAGATGTGTCTTATATGGTCTCATTAACAGTCCAGTAGTAATCCAGTAGCATTTTCAGTGCTACTCAGCAAAGCCTGGACAAGACTAAATTTAGTATTTCTGTTCTGTTATTCTTGGGCCACTTTAAGTCTGTTGACCAGAGTTCTAAATTTTGGAAAGAGTCTCTGTGAGTGAATCAGGAGATTCCCTCCAAACATGTAAAGGATGGCTGGGAAACATGATAAAGGGGGCAAGTGGCTACAATGGACTGTCTTACTCACTTGCCTTGCTGTGCTCATCACAGAAATGGATGCCTGAGCAAAGCTCTTTTAAAGACCACATTTTTGAGCCTGAATTGTAGAATTATCTAGTTTCTTGGAAGAAAGGTGGTTGTTTTAGCTGTGAATTAAACTGAATGAGTGGGTTTCAGTGTCAGTATTTTAGGAGATCCAACCCAATGTATGATGACTGAGGTTTCTCTTTTGGTTTTGCCCCCTCCAGCTATTCAAATCATCATTGTTACTCGGAAAAGGTGGTGGTTGTTATAAATAGCATTGTTAAATTTTTGTTACCTTTTTCATGTCTACTTTGGGCAAAGGCCATTTGCACACTAGACTGTTAGAGTGGTATTAATTCCACTTTCAATGTCTGACAGAATCCTGGGGTTTGCAGTTTAAGGAGGGGCCTCAAACTGTAAACCCCAGGATTCGATAGGATGTTGAAAGTAGAATAATGCCACTATAACAGTCTAGTGTGGAAATGACCGAAGCCAAATATGGACAGAAGTAAGTTTGTTTGTAGCTCAATTTAGGAGGAAACGTGAGCCCTTGGTCCTGATTTAAAATTCATATATTCATATAAACTTGTCCAGTGTAATTTATGTTTGTTTGGTAAAGAATTACATAAAAACCAGTAGCCACTCTGCTGTGAATCTCACTTGCCCATCACTCTGTCTGTCTAACAAATTTTTAATCAGTTCACTTCCACTCCATTTTTAAATTGGTTAGGAATTACTTTTGTCCCCTTCTTTTTTCCTTATGTTATTATTTTTTTAATCAGTGCAGAAAGAGGTTTCTTCCTTCTCTTCACCTCCCCGGTATTTAAATTACCTTGGCATGCTTGCTCCGTCTCTTTCTCACTCTCATTTTTAATTCAGATTAGAATGTGTGTGTCCGCGTGTGGGTGTAGGTGTATTTATCTCTTGCTTTCCAACTATTTTGAATAAGTTTGGAACAGGATTTTCTCCTTATCCTACCCTCTTTTGTTATTTTTTTAAAGTGAAGACAGTATGCCTCTCCTTAAGTTGAGCTGTTTCCCCCAGCTGTACATCATCTCTCTAGAGATAATAAATCTACCCAATTTGCCACCATATGGGAAGTGGGAGATACTGTGACTCCTCATGAACAAGGCACGGAATTAGAGCAGTTTGGAAAGGTTACTTTTTGCGCTACAAATTCCAGAATCACACTGCCGATATAGCCACTTTCCCTCTATATCAGTAGCTCTCACAGCAGGATACAAATCAATACAATCACATAAAAACATTTCAAACACATGAGAACAATTTAAAACAATGTAAACACATTAAAACAAATATAGTTGTGTTAAAACAACCTTTATTGTGTCATAGTTCATTGACAGAGATTCAGATCTACTATAATAATAATAATAATAATAATAATAATAATAATAATAATAATTATTATTATTATTATTATTATTATTATTAATAATAATATCCCGCCTCTCCCAATGGATCGAGGCGGCATTACAACAGTATATAAATACATTAAAACACTAAAATGTAACCCATCCTCCCCACCCACCATCCCTTCTAACCCCCTAAAACACATTAACTATTAAAAACAAATTAAAAACAAATATTTAAGAACCTCAGACAAACTTCTCTAAACTTTAATTTATCCGTTCTGAAACAGAGTGAGAACCATGCAGCTCTGAAGATGTTGCTGGAGTGTGGCTCCCAGCCTTCCTCATCACTGACTATATTAGTTGGGCTTATAGGAGTTGCAGTTCAGCATCATCTGGAGGTCCACAGGCATCCTACTCCTGTTTTAACAAAATTTCAGGTTGCCGTATTTGGTAATTTAACCTCAGAACTCTTCTGTCTGTTGTATAGTTTCAGAGTACAACTGCCTAAGCATTGGGTAAGGTCCATATAAAATTTGCTATAAAAATAATTTGGGGGAAGGCATGAGGCACTTTCATTCTAGTTCTGTTAACAAACATAGAAATGATCTAGCTTTTTACTATTACAGAGTTGTAGAAGCACTGTTTTCAAAATCCACTTTCCATTTTATTTCCTCTATTCATTAACTACTCATGTGTCAAAAGAGGCAAATCAAACAAGAAGAGAATTTGCAAAAGCTCTGCAGCTCTGGATCATAATATATGGCTTATGGATTGGAAAAGGCCAGTCTATAGTAGCACCTTTTTAGGAATTAACAAGGCATTTTGATTTTCTGTTATATAGGAATCAGTCCAGACTTTCAGTGTTTTAATGAGTTCCAAAAATACGGAGTTGAGACCTACTTCATCCCTATAGCAATTTCATGACTGGCTTACTAAGTTTTCCCCAGTCTCAAAGCACTAAATAGCATCAACATAAGCCATTGGATTCACAGTATAAATATCAGAGAAATACAATGCCAAAATTAAAATACATGAAAAAAGCACATACAAAATCCCTTAAGCATATGAAAGCTTTGTGCGCCTGGCTCTTTTTCATCCAGATACTTTTAAACTGCTGTTATTGTTCTAGACTATGGTTAAAGCAGGATCCAAATCCTAAGACTCACAAGCCCAATTTTGAAGGAATTTGGTTCTCCTCTCTAGTAGTATTGTGTCAAATACTTGGAAGGTGACACTGTGGAATAATAGCAAGAATTAAAAGTAGAGTGAGATTGTTATATCTCTGTGGTTTGTGCCCAGTACACCCTTAGTGTGGTAGGAAAGTGATTGTTTGTATAAGGAAAGAGTGTTCTGATTCTTCCCTACCACCACCATTGCAAATGTAGGTCACTGGGTTACATCAGTGCAATTTCAGATGCCTCCCTCAACCCTTAGATGTAGGGGGAAGTGAGTGTAAGAACCTTGTCCAACAAGGGGAAACTCTACTGACAGTCCTTGAGATCCAAGCCATCTTTTTCAATTGAGAGAACAGCAATACAAAACACTGGATTTTCTTATTATAGCGTAGAGAACAACAAAGTGTCCTGGTCCTGCTGGTAGAAAAGCTAACAACTATTGAAAGTGCTCACCTTTAAAGAAAAACAAAAACTTTGGTGTATTGGGATTGATAGGAAATGGTATTGTTATGGCATTTGTCATGTGCTTCTTTTTATGGTTTTATTTATTTATTTAGTAATATAACATCTCAAAATAAAAAACAGTAACCAAAACACCCAAATGTACCAGACCTCATGTTTATTATACCAAACAATGAGTCTGCTGTTTTCAGGAATTTTACCCACAAAACACTTTATAATGGGAAGTCTCATCATACTATGGATTATGCTGGCTGGAATTCTCTTTGCACTACATTACTACGTAACCACAGTGTTAAAATAGCTATCCAGTGAATCCCGACCTGACTTTCCCTCCAGTCCTCAATTATCAGTCAGCAGCTGCTGCAGTCTACAGAGGTCTGTTTCCCTGTCACTCAGGAAGTGGCTGACTAAGGTTCCCACCCTCTTGTGCAACAGAAATCGCTCACACAAGGGGGCATGAGAACATCAGCCAGCAACTTGCTAAGCAAGAAGGGAACGGACCCCTGTTGGTTACAGTGGCTGCTGACTAATAAGTAGGGATTGTGGGAATTTGATGGTCACAAATGTGTAGTTCTCCATTACACATTTGTAACATCATCATCATCATTATTATTTTGTTATATTTGTTATCCGCCTCTTCGCAAGGCTCAAGGAGGGATACAGAATAGATGGAGTTAAAAATTGTAGTTAAAATACACAAAGAACAATTAATACAAATATACTATAATTAAAATACAGTTAAAAGCACAATTAAATTACAATTTGAAGCACAATTAAAGCTAGACTGGGTAGGCCTGCCGGAATAGGATTTCAATCCATGGAACAGGATTTCAATCCATGTTCTTGGGAGCTATAGCAAGATTAGACTTTGATCAGCAATCATTACAAATAACAACACAACAATAACAACAATGTATGAGTCCAACACAGTTTTGTCTGGAATCATGATTTTAATATTCTCTAAATGCTTCCTTTCTGACTTACCGCTTATAGCAAGAGGGAATAAACTCACTTTTACCACATAAGTATTGTATAAAGGTTGCAGCAAATGACCAGGAGTTATATAGATCACAATAATTTGTTTACAAGAGCAATTGGAGACTAAATGTTTTGGTTTTATTTTTCATGTTGTTCTCACCTGCTCTTCACGTCAGTTATCATAAAAGAACTTTTTTTTTCATTACTTAAATTTTTGAACTCTACATGTGTTCTTTTGGAACTGAGTATTTTGTGTATGAGATGAAACCCTGATAGTGCCAAAGAAAAGTCCTACCATTTCAGTCCTATTTCTGTCAGACTGGGCACCAACTCTAACAAGATAAGTAGACCTGGTTTATGAGAAATCTGTACTTCCTGCAGTTACACGATAAGTAAATTTCACATCTAGGATATGTCTTTCCACCTGCAGACGATGCTTTGAATTTGTTCTGATTTCCATCATCCTATTTAAAGGCCCTCTATCACTTACTTAATGCATTGCACTGCTGCAATAATTAATTTTGTAGCCCCACCCATGTCCCTACAAACAGTTAACACACTAGGAAACTGAATAACAATCCTGGAGCATACAATGGGGCTGTCATAAGCACTTTAAACTCCCTACAATGAAATGGATAGAATACTGGGCTACACAGCAGGACTGGGACACCTCAAAGTCTCTTAGCCACAGTCACTCTTCCTACAATATGGATATAATATGAATAATAGGTTTTATATGAAAATTAAGTTCACATATATATATATATTCCCCCACAATTTCTTACCACTGTATTTCTTATGAATCAAACCTTATAAAATTTTTCAGAAGCAGCATCATTAGAGTAGAACCAGCAGCATTTGCCTGAGCTGTCTGATGGCCCAAGAAGGCTCTTCTCCAATACACAGCAGAATCCAGACCTCATAGCCAGACTTCCAATAAGAATGGTCTCTCTGAACTTCTTCCTCATAAGCTGGGTATGTGCCTCCCTGCAGACATTGCAATAAATAAATAATTGTAACAATTAGTAAGAGGGAAGTGCCTCTTTTCCTCTCTCTCCTTCCACCAACCCCATAAACAAGGGGTCCAGGGCCCTACCTCCCACAGCTGCTCAAAAGTCATTGGATGATGTTAAGAATGCTGGGACTCATTTCACTATGGCTGATCTTCCTCTCATGCTCCAGCTGAGCTAATTGGTAGCCATATTAAAAGACCTGAAGATCATACTCAGGGGAAATTGGATGGTTACATGGGAGCTTTAATGACATGGTGGCAGAAGTTTTCATTCTGTGTCTCAGGAAGCTTATGGGAGGTTCTTTGATTAGAAAAAGTAATGTCAAAGAAGATACCTGGGAAGCAGCTTGTCTGCCCATTATTGCCACAGTGGTTCAACACAAGGAATTGTTGGCCAAAGTCTAGGGTGCATTCAAAAATTTGTGTAGGATAATGATTTTGACTGGTACCCCTCACCAGCACTTGATACTGAGCTACCAGAAACTATTTTGATGTCATAAATCAAAAAAGATGTAACTTAGAATATAGTCTAAGTTTGAAGATCAGGGGGTAATAATGGTAGAATATGTCAATTACTGTACTGTATACATTGATGAGAATAAGGTGGACTAAGGCTACAATTTGTCAGGCAGGAAAATTAATAAAAATAAATAGAACTGACACATGGCTGGGACAATCAGTGTTCAAGTTTTAACACAGGCGGACTGTAAAGAATGATTAATAGTATCCAGGTAATCTTATCTTATTTGAAGGAGGTGTGATATTCTTCAGCATAATCCTCATGTGTTTGTTCCCTTCGATTCAAAGGTGGAAGGCACTAATGAATCATTAGTGATCTCTCTGCAAACATTTAGACCTTGTTTAAACATTTCCTTGGTCTTAGTGCTGCTCATTTAAGTCATTTATTTTAGTGGCTGTGGGATTAGCAAGAGAGCTGCTTACACAAGGGTCAGATTTTAATACAAAGGTATGCCCTGTTGAGTGACTCACCTGGATTAGAAATATATTGTTCACTTGAGCCGGTAGCTTTAAGGGGTAAATAAGCTTGGCTGTGGTGCTCATGGCTGTTTTGTGGCTGTGTGCTCTGTACAGTAGGAAAGACCAAGCTTAGAAACATGTAGCTTCTGTGTGACTGCCAAGTTAATTCTTTCCTGTCTTGCACATTGACTTAGTAAGCTGTTTACATCATAGAACCGAATGATCTGTTTAAAAGTCAGTTTTGTTCTCATTTGGGTTGTACAGGTTTCTGGACCAACTCTCAAGGGTAGTGAGAAGCCATTAATGGAAAAGAATTAGCAAAGAGCCTGTTCTTCCCACTCACTGAAGGAACAAAATTGAGGGGAGCTAGGGAACCAAACTAACATGAATGTAATTCCCAATTTCAATCTTCTTTGTATTATGGGTCATTACCTGTTAATTGACTAAATGGCAGTTCTCTCTGAATGAAAAGTTTTGTTTAGCTTTTATAATGAAGACAGATGATATAATTAGTATCATTTCTGTTTTTGGAAATAATGAAAGCATTGCATCTGTGAGATGCTGCTTCCAGCCTGCATAATATAAAGAAATAACTTTCTTTTAACAGACGCATGTCTGCGTGCACACACATACACTGCTACTTTCTTGTGTTCATTTACATGAATATAGCCTAAAAACACTAACGACAGATTGTTCATTTTCCCTTCTCTAGAGCAGTCATTTTCAAACTTCCTGCTCTCTAGTAATGGTTCCCTCCATTGATGTCTCTGTGAGGAACCTCTGAGCTGATACCATGGAAATCATGAATTCTCAAGAAGTATTGAGGATATGTTGTAAGCCTCAAGGTCACCTATCGGTTTTGGATGGATTGGGTATCCTTTCCCCTGCATCTGCACGTTGCAAGTGAGAAACAGTTTTGGTGAGGAAAGCTGTTAGTTTCAAAGCCACTGCTCTAAATTTCATGCTTGTGTTATATTACCATAAAATGAAAGCACAATACAGAGTGAAGCAAACTGGTTTGACTGCATACAGCCCTAGCTTAGAATGGCAAAAGCCATCTCAGTGGTGTTTTTAAGGAACAGTTTTTGTTTGTTTTTAAGATGCTTTGTATGGCCTGCTTTCGCTTACATAAAAGGGTCTCCTAAGCAGCTTACAGTAAAAGCAATTAGAATGTGTTAAATCTAGTTAAAATATAATAAAATCAAGAGTAGAATAAAAGGTCACAGTTTAATCAGCAAGGGAGAGAGATATTTGAACTAAAGGCTAGGCAAAATGAAAAAGGTCTTGACAGGGAGGGAGCAACTGTATCTCTTTAAGAAGGAAGTTCTGAAATCTGGATGCTTCAAGAGAACAGGCTCTGGGCCTTCTGATAGTCTGTTTTCTGTTCATCTTTTTTAAAAAATTCAGTCACTAGTTTAGTAGATGGTAGGAATGCTGTGGATGTCATTTATCTGGATTTCAGCAAAGTATTCAATAAGGTCATACATAATATTTCGATCAGTGAACTGATTAAATATAGAATAGTTGGAACCACCATCAGGTGGTCCTATAATTAGTTGGAAATCCATGCTCAAAGAGTTGTCATCCGTGGCTGTGCATCAGACTAGAAGGAGTTCTCTCTTACAGTTCTGTCCTAGGGCCGTTACTCAGTAACATTTTTATCAATGACTTTAGGTGATGGAGGAGAGGGAATCCTTATCAAGTTTGCAGATGATATAAAAGTGGGAGAAATGGCTAACACATTGGAAGATAGGAACAATATTCAAAAGGACCTCGATAAGCTAGAAAATCAGGCAGAAATTAATAAAATGAAATTCAATAGAGATAAAAGCAAAATTCTGCATTTAGGCTGCAAAAACCAAATACACAGGTATAGGATGAGGGATACATGTTCCTTTCACTACATGTGAAAGAGACCTTGGAATTATTGTTCATCATAACTTGAACATGAGCCAGCAGTGTGATGCTGCAGCAAAGAAGGCAAATGCAATCTTAGCCTACATTGATAGAAACATGGCTTCAAAATCAAGGAAAGTAATGATCCCCCTGTGTTCTTGACAGGTTACGCTCATCTAGAGTGCTGCATTCAGTTCTAGGTGCCTCATTTTAAGAAGTACTGTATCTAGACAGGTTAGAGCTGGTCTAGAGAAGGGCAACAAGGATGATAAGAGGTATGGAGAACAAAACGTATGAGGAAAGGTTGGAAGATCTAGACATGTTCTGCTTGGTGAAGAGAAGATTGAGGGGTGACGTGATTGCAATCTTTAAGTATCTCAAGGGCTGTCACAGAGAGGAGGGTGCAAGTTTGCTACCTCAGAAGGTAGAACCTAGTCTAATGGTTTTAAAGTATGGGAGGATATATTGAACATCAATAGGAGTTCCTTGACAATACAAGCAGTTTGGCAATGGAACCAATTGCCTAGAAGGGTGGTGGGGTCTCTTTCTCTGGGCCTCTCCAAAAAGAGGATGCACAGCTACATGCTGGGGATGCTTTAACTGGAAATACTCCCCTGAACAGGGAGTTGGCCTTGATGGCCCACAGCACCTCTTCCAACTTTATGATTCTAAGGTATGACATGATATATTTTATGTTATTTTTTACTTTGCTGGAGGAAAACCAGCACTTTTAATTGGTTGCTACTTTGAAAAACTTCTCACTAAAATTTGGAACAGATCATTTCAGATATTCTAATTACCCAGAACAGAAGAAAAACATGTTTTGGAAAATAGCTGTTATAATGGGCCCAAACCAGCTCTCTTTCTTTATTTTTCATAATCACAACGATAACTGGTATTTCATTAAAATGTTAACAAATATAATAAAGCTAATGAAGCTGCTCTTAAAAGGAAATGAGGATAATCAGAGAAATAAATTATGTATCATAAACAAATGATGTTGTTTATCCTTATCTGTTAAGCCAAATTTACATGCTTTTGCAGACACACATTTAAGTGTAGAAAAATCATGAATATCTCATGACACCAGAATCCTTTCTAAGTTTGTCAAATCCAGGGGGAAATTATTTCACTGCTTACCTGTGCTGCAGCTTTCAGCTCCTAGCAACTTAGGAAAAGATTAATGTTGGAGGCTGAAACTTTATGGAACACCTAAATTAGATCCACAGTCTTAATGGTTGCAGTCTTGTGGAGTGAAGCTGCACGTAAAGTCTGTGGGGACTTAATGTGCACTGAATTGCACATAGGATCTCCACCACTGTTTTCAAATCAACATGAGTATCAGTGGGTGGGTGGGGGGTCTAGTATGGCACCATATGCTTTTAACAGATGGTCATGCATTATCTATATTGACTGCTCCTTTTTGCTTTGAAACTTTAAAACAGAGATAGATAAGTATTTTTTTGTTTGTTTGTTCGTTGACCAGTAATTTCTATCAGCATAGCCTATGGTAAAGAAATATGGCAGCTGCAGTCCAGAAAAATCTGGAGTGCTATAATTCCCTTCCCCCATTAAAAAAAATATAGGGTGCATAATAAGGCTACTATATATGAACAGTTAGCAACAGATGTAAATGCATCATTAATGCATTTCAAGAGATAAGGTGTTGGAGGGGTACATGAATACCTCAGCCGTGTTACAGTGGCAGTTGGTGGCTCTAGCTGTGAATCCACTGCAAATTTTGGTCTGAACTTTAAACAACTGTGCTAATCTGGGGATGGGGTTTGACAAATTAGACATCAACTTTAGTAGCCAGACTTGGAGCAGATAACCTGCTCCACTGACATGGAAGCCAGTAGCTGCCAGTACAAAGTTAGTAAGTCTGAGGGTGTCCCAGGCCCCTCACCTTTAGTACTGGGAGTCTTCTGCAGCCGGAAGCCCAGATTCAGCCTGGCCACTATGTATAGGAGGAAGTTGTGGCACAAATGACCAGGGAGTTCAGATGCAGAGCAATTTGACAGTCACTGCCTCCACTAGATGAGAAAGCCTTCTGCCTATGAGGGACTGACGCTTCTGGAAGTGTTGGCCCTCCAAGTGTTTTGGGCCACAGCTGCCATAATCCCTTAACATTGGCCAGGCTGGCTGGGGCCTCTGGTAGCTGAAGTGCAAAACATCTGGAGAATATCATCATCGTCATCATCATCATCCATTCATTCATTCATTCATTCATTCATTCATTCATTCATTTAGATAGCACTACCACTGTATATGGTGCTTTGCAAGTAAAAGAACAACAAAAGAGTTCCCTGCCCTCAGGCTTACAATCTTAATATTCTGGAGGCCTCAGGTTTCCTCACTCTGGCCTGGAGCTTCCATAACCAAACGGCTAGAATATCTGAGGCCGAGGTCGGGTGGGGATATCTACGTGCATCTTTCTCTCTTCCCTAGTATCGTCTAATGGTTTTGCTATTTTTTTAAAAAAAGTATTATAAACAGCCTCAAGCTCTCTCTTTTTTGTAATAGTAATACTTTAAGCAAATAAATAAACAAGATGCCAATACCTCTTGAACTACTATTGAATTTAAAAAAATAAAATTTTAAAAAAATGAACCAGGAAGGGAAAAGATCAGGAATGTTTACAGCCAGCCCTCCACATTCAATAGGTTTAGGGGCACAGGATCCCCACAAAAGTGGAAAAATTGCAAATACTAAGGGGTGTGTGTGTGTGTAGGAGGCTGAGGCATGGTGAGGAGAGCAGGCACCCTCGGTCCAAATCACATCAGGGAAAGGAGAGGGAAGAGGACTGGGTCAGTGTGATGGTCTTATATTACCTCTCTCACAGCCATCTTCTTCCTTGGGCTGGGGGGACATCAGGAGAGGATTCATGGTGCTGACATATCAGGCTGTGAGCCATCCTTAGCTGGCCAGGCAGTGGCTAGTGGAAGAGGAGGAAGAGGAGGAGGAAGAATTTTTTAAAGGGCTGCACGGCCTGATCAGAGCCACCAAGAGGGAAGGCTCCCCCAGAAAAAAAGCACCTGAGGTAGGGGACAGAGGTTTAGGAACTCACACATAATCAGCCCCTTGAAAGTCCAACCTGCAAATGCGGAGGGTCAACTGTGTATTCCAACTCATTATTTTTGCAGTGGTTTCCACCCTTAGGACACAAGTGCCCTTCAGATTACAACTCCTGTTATTCCTAGCTAGTAGCCATGCTGTCTGGAGATTCTGGCAGCTGTAGTCCAATAACATATGGGGACTCAAGATAGGGAACTGCTGTTTTCGTGTCAGAGAATTCTCCAAAATATTTCTTAGAACAATCCACAGCTCTAGGTAGCACAGTGAATCCACTAGGCCCATCCTGGCTAAAGACAGATGGTGAGGAAAAGGAAGCACAGTATATATTATGCTAGAGACATTAACTTATAGTATCTGATACTATCTCCACTACTTAAGATCACAGTGCTTGAGGAGCCAAACGCTCTTGAGGGGTGTTCTCAGTTATTCCACTTTCCCTTCCTACTTCATTCTGATGCCTCCTGAGAGTCATCCCTCAAAGTCAAGGGCCCAGCCCTCAAACTCACTGATCCAGCCCTCTGTGAGATTCTATGGGTCCCAACAGCTGTCTTGCAGAGTTCTGGTATGTGTGTGTGTGTATGTGCCAGTCTATAAAACAGAATGGAGAACCTTTGGCCTTCCAAACGTTTTGGGACACAACTCCCATAGAACTCTTTACCATCAGCCATACTTTCTGAGAATTTATGGAAGAATAAATCTGAGGGGGGCATATTTTTTCCATCCCTGGCCTAATACATGACTTTAGATGACTGTCCTCTTGATCTTGTAAAACAGAAGCAGCAACAGGTGGTTGAGAAATTTACAAGTGTCTAGTCAGTTTTGAGAATCCCAATAGCCCACTTTTCTGTGTTGCAGCAAAGTACAGAGATGGTGATGACAGGGTGACATATATAGTCCCATCTGTAATTTCTTATAGAAGAGAAGGTCAAGACTAGTAATTATCTTAATTTAGATGAAAGCCTGTCATGGCTAAAGTGGGAGGTCTTAAACTTTCTTCAGGTATGAGCTTTGGAAATCTTTCTCGTACTCTTCCAATCACTTTATTTTCTCTCATCATATGATCAAGAGGGCATTTAGCTGACAGTTATTGTACATTTTGGAGTCCACTCATTTCGGCTTTTCTTCAGTAAGAAATGACACACTATACCACTGCTACTCCAAAATTGTCACTAATGGATGTAATAAGGGCCCTGAAGTGCACACTAATGAAGCCATTATCCTGTCCGATAATTCATGGATTGGAACTGTCCTTGGCAGATGCAGAACAGCATAGGGTTTCAGTGACATCTTTATCATTTATTCTCACATTACCACTTAAAAGTATCAAAGGAAATCTAAGCCACAAACCCGTGTTAAA
The DNA here is from genome assembly GCA_948474755.1 of Ctenosaura bakeri. Lineage (NCBI taxonomy): Eukaryota > Metazoa > Chordata > Lepidosauria > Squamata > Iguanidae > Ctenosaura > Ctenosaura bakeri. The sequence continues at coordinate 299,077 of CAOLHI010000203.1, forward strand.
TATAACAGTGAAAGGCGCACTTTAGATAGTAACAGCTGAGAAATGCAGCTTTGCATTCTTCTTAAAAATTGGGTTGTGAAAAGGTCTGGAAAATGATATGGCCATCACCAGTGCTTCAGATTCCAAGCCAAAAAGGAGAAAGAAAGAAAAAATTGGCTACATTTACAAAGAGGTTTGGGAGCTTAGAAAGCTTAAATTATTGCCATGCCTACGCGCCTATGCTTCTTCATCTTTGGGTGAGAAGTAAAGCCGCACATGCTTTCAAAAGTGCAAATTAGAGCAGAATGTTGACTCAATTTAGAAGAGTACCCATCTAACCATTTTTATCTGAAGGCCTACTTTGATGCATCATTTCAGGTAATGGCTTGGATCAGAGGGCTTGGGGCTGAAGCAGCAAATGGCATGCCCACAGGGGCAGAAGCTTTCCTGGAAAATGTCAGCTTTTGATCTCATTTCACTGAAATCCTTCTGTTACTGTAGCAGCCTCCTGTTAAGAATTCCTCTTCTTCTCACCACTTTAGTGCATGCCTGGACCAGCTGAAATCATTCAGGAACTCATTTCTGTCTACCTAACACCACAACAAACTCTCATCAGTTCTCTGACTGTGTAAAGCAGCTCAAGCCTGGAACAGATTGGGAAGTTTGTAGCCTCACCATAAGTATTCATGAAAACAAGGGCCATTTCCGCACTAGCCTGTTATAGCGCGATGATTCCACTTTCAACATCCTCTGGAATCCTGGGGTTTGCAGTTTTGGGAGGGGCTGGATGGCCCCTCCCGAAACTGCAAACCCCAGGATTCCAGAGGATGTTGAAAGTGGAATCATCGCGCTATAACAGGCTAGTGCGGAAATGGCCAAGGTCTCAGGGATCATTTCAGGATATTTGTATCTCCTCAGGAAATAACACTGACCTTCCCTGATTAGACAATGAACAACCCCAAAAATCTGTTTCTCTCCCTCTTAAATGTCTCCTTGGCTTTTCACTTCTGAAATCCAAACTTCCATTTTTCATAATTACGTTTCTCTAGCCTATGTAACTGGAAATAGGTGCACTGGGAAATAAAGTTAAAGTGACCAAAAATCAATTATCATATTGATAACCTCCCGTAGTCCTGTTGTAAGTATTAACATTCTTCTGCAGTATAGTAATTGTTGATTTGTTGTTGGTTTGTGTGTCTAGAATGATTGTGTTTCCTTGGGCTCTTGGATGATATCAAATGGTATTCTATGTTAGAGGCCAGGAATGTCCGGAGGTGTGAATCTGGACTGACCTCTGTCTTCAGACAAACCCAAACATAGAAATGCAGGAGAAAACAGTGGTGCCTAAACCTCCATCTCACTGAGCATTGTGCTGCCTCTGTGTGTTGCACTGGATAATGCCATGCTGAAAAAGTCACCCGGGCGGGCGGGCGTGTTTCAGCCTTCTTTCCAGCCTGCAATGACATCTGGCTGTTACGCTCTGTCTCACCCCACCAAATTCCCTTTCACACAGGGCCAAGGCTGTTCATGCTGTCTTTGCCTGTCATGGTACTTATGCTGATGATACCATGCAGTTTTAATTAATTCCAAGGCTGTTTGAGCTTAGAATCAATTTGTCAGAAATGAAAACTAGGAAGACAAGAAATAGAACTAGGGAACAGAGGGAGGAGGGAGAGGGCTCAGTACAGCCTGAGATTTTTTTTCTTCTAATTTGTGCAGTTTTGCTGCCACTGGATATTTCCCCCAGCTCCAATACTGCCTGAATCAAAGAACAAGGTGGTACACCCTTCCCCATTTTCTGCAGAGCAGCTGACCAGACTGGCCATGTTATTTTCCGGATCTTTTCACAACCCAATTTTTTGAATTGTGCTTCAGCCAGATTGGCAGGCTGGAGCCTATCCCTGTACCTGCCAGCTTGCAGCCAATTCACTAGGTAGACCATGTGGCGTATATGTATATCCAGACATCTGTCTTGCAGTCTTTTGCCACATATCCCTCCGTGCCCCCCACCCCCAGCATCTGCTGGTAGAGATGGCTGCCTCAGTCTGCCTAATGGCAGGACCAGCTTAAGTGGTGTGAACATTCCATTCCCACTGCACAGTCAATCCTGACTTTTATAGTTGACCATTTTAAGAGGCAAACTTCATGTCCTGAGGTTCAGGAGAGAGAAGGAGAAGCTTTTCTCAGATTTTACTAACATCCAGGGCCTAAACGAATTGGTATAATGTTGCAGGCATACCAGATAAATCTCTTTAGATTGAGACCTTGCTAAATTCTGCTTGATAAACCCTCCCATGTAGAAAGTTGACACTTTGCTCTATGTGTCCTTGAGTTCACTGTCAAATATGTGCATATTCATGTTAGGTTTTTTTTTTAATGGGTTTTAAGTAAGCTGTGTGATTGATAGAGCGGATCGATTTTTCATGTGTTTACCTGAACGTATTCAAAAGGCATCCTATTCTCAGAACTAGATTTTTGGTAATATGATTCATGACTTATTAAGTCTGGCTATGAGGTCTGTGCCAAATCATTCTCGGACTGCATCCTGCCTCTGCTGTAAAATATTCTGTTTCAAATTTCTTTTCATAAAAGAGGGAAGTTTCAGAGCACCTTTTCCACCATCTTCCAAACTTTCTCTAATTTAAGCATAAGGTTAGCTAGGCCATGGTATTGCTCGGAATACAGTGAAAGCATATTGCAGAAAGAGTGCTTACAGGAAATGTTATAACATATGGGTCATTCTAAGGCTCTTGTTAGTGTTTTTACAATGGTTTCTGTCCAAAAAAAAGTGTGTTTTTTATACATATTCTTGTCACTGCAGGAGTTTTCAAATATTTTATTTTAGGATGTAGTATACATGTTTGTCAAGATCTATGTCAAGAGCTGACAGCATATATCAGGGTTTCTTACATTTACAAGACATGAATAAATATATGCTTCCAATTACAATCCCTGTGGCATTTTCCAACAGACTATGTACTGTAAGAACATAAGAGGTGTGTCAGAGCAGACCAAAGGCCTGTCTAGTCCAGAGTTGTGTGCCCAAAATGGGTGACCAGTTGTCCAAGGGGAGTCCACCAGCAGAGCGTGTGTACAGTTTTACCCTCCATCTCATGCTTCTCAACAACTGATACATAGAGGCATATTTCCTCCTAACTGCTAGCTGTTAATGACCCAAATTTTCATGAATCTATTCAATCCCCTTTTAAAGCCATTTAAGCCATCTCTAGATCTGGTGGCAGTCAGTTCCAGATTTAATGATGCACTGTGTGAACTAAATTATCTGCCCTGCACACCTGAGTTTCACAGGATGACCCTGGGTTCTAGCATTATGAGAGGAAGAAGAGCTTCCCCTGTTCTGCTTTTTCAACACCATTCTCAATTTATGCAGCTTTATCATATCTCCCCTTATAGGCTTTTTTCAAAGCTAAAAAGCACTAAACATTGTGACGATTTTTATTTGTTCATTTGATTGACTGATATTCTGCCTTTCTCCCAAAATCATAACAAGGTGTTTTAAAAAAAAAAAAAGTACAAATAAAAACACAAGAAGTTATATTGGAAACACAATTCAATCAAAAATTAGAAAATGCCAGTTAGAAAATGCAGCACTGACCTATTTGATGCTCCTTCCTCAGTACCAACACCAGTTCCACAACTGGCAGTGGGCCACCATGAAGACTCTTGGTGAACTCTTGATTCCCAACACCCCTTGATGTCAGCCATCATCTTGGCCAGTGATGAGGCATGACGAGAATAATAGTTCAGCACCACCAGAGAGGTTGAATGGTGCCCACCCCTGCACTGTCATCTGTAATATCAGCATAAATGGGCATGATCAGAATAAATGGTAATACCACACCAAAATTGCACTATGACCTTTTTATGCTGTCCTTACTCCAAGGCATTAAAGAGGGGCAAATATGATCACTGTCTGCCCACCGGTTTGCCCTCCTAATTACTCCATGAAGTGCCTAAGGCTGAAGAATAGTGAGTCTTCCGAGACTCTTCAAGGTGGCTTACAAACATTTAAAACAAAATGAAGAAAAAAAATTAACACAGAAGTTAAAAAATATGTTAAGCCACAAGTGAAAAAAAAAGTTTAAACAGTTATAAGAACACACTTTGTGATAAAATACAGGCACAACACATTAAAATCTCCATCTCTTTAAAAGCTCCATCTGCTGCAACAGATTAAAAACTGAAGGCTTGCCTAAATAAAAAGATTGTTATGTGCTGGTAGAAAGACAACGGGGAGAGGGCCAGTCGAACATGCCTTGGAAGGGACTTCCACAAATTGGGAGCAGCCACCAAGAAGTCTCTCTCCTGTGTCCCCACCAAACATGCCTGTAATGATGGTGGGACTGAGAGAAAGCACTCCACTGAAAGATATTAAAATCCAGGCAGACTTTTAAGGAAGATACCATATATCAAATATTCTGGGCCCAGGCTATATAGGGCTTTTAAGGTCATAACCAGCACTTTGAATTCTGGCTGGAGATGGACCAGTAGCCTGTGGAGCTGCTTCAGCAAGCAAGTTATTTGTTCCCAGTAACTAGCCCTGTAACTAGAAACTGACATTTCTGAACAATTCCCAATGGCAGCCCCACATAGAGTGCATTACAGTAATCACCATAGCCAGATCTGACATCTCAAGGAACAGGTGCAGGAGGCACACCAATTTTAGCTCTGAAAACACACTCCTGGTCACTAGTGAAACTTGGACATCAGGGCTCAGATCTTACTCCAGGAGTATGCCCAAGCTGCAAACCTGAGATTTCAGAGAGAGCATTAATCCCATCCCAGACAGTCTTAATCTCCATTCCCTGTTTCAGTCACCATGAGCATCTCTATCTTGTCTAGATTGAGTTCCAGTCTGGCTGTCCTCATCTAGTCCATTACTGACTGCAGACTCTGGTTTAGCACAGAGACAGCTTTCTTGGAACTGGAATTTAGAAATTTATCCAAAACAATATTTACAGACAAAGGCCCTGATTCTCCTTGATTGTCAGATTCTCCTTGATTGTCAGATTCTCCTTGATTCTCCTTGATTCTCCAGACTCCTTGATTCTCAGATTCTCATGCACAGTGTCAGTCTCAACACGTCTAATCACCTGTCTGGATTTAATTCTCACTCTCTGTGGATGAGTGGCACTACATTTTCCAAACAGGCATAGCTGTGTGCACTGTGCTCATCCAACAACAAGAACCTTGCTGGAAGCCTTGGGTGCTTGATGTGAGAATCCATCAATGTGTTCCTACGGTCGTCTGTCCAGAAAATTATCTGCATGATGTTCATTGCTGCCGAAATACATGATGTTCATTGCTGCTGGAATATATTTAACAAATAACAAAATTGTCATGATTTCTACTGCCTCACATTTCATCTTAGTAGAATGCAGGCCCCCTCTGGGCACTTGAGACAAATTTAATTTAGGGGAATATTTTGGGGAATTACTTCTAGCTGATCAAGAAGCAGACACTTAAGAATTCTCCATAAATCGCTTTTCCTTTCACAGCATGCCTTGGCTTTATCCTCAGTTCAAAGTCATCCCCAGTGCTAGTGCTAGTAACAGATAAAATGTCTGAAAGCCTAGGTTGGGATTTGCCATTACCAACTTATTAATGTCAGCTGAATAGCACACAGGATTTGAAAGTCTGCCCAGTTAATTAAAACGTAGAGCAATTGTTTTAATAAGTGTGGTTTATCTGAAGTCAGAGGTTCATATGGCAGGTTTCAGGAAATGTTTATAAACCAAATTACTTTATTTTGTCCGGGAAAACTCTCTGGTTCTGAAGAGTGATTCCTATCCATAGTTTCTTGCTTCTAAAAGATACAGTCCAGTATCTCTTAGAACAGTTCTTCATTTAACTGTGTCACTCATTTGAAATGTAAAATCTAAAAAAAAAAATTGTTTCTCTTTATATGTTTATTGAAGTCATTTTCACCTTTTATGGAGAAGAGAGGGTCCAGTACAAATCAGATACTCACATTGTTTTCTGTATAGAAGACCCCAATATGCTTTCCTTTTGTAGACAACCTGATATTTAACTCCATACAAGAACTAGTTAATACTGTCTTTTTCCATGCTTATGCCCCTCAGAAATAAAGCCTGTTCCAAATTTAGATCTGTCACTTTGCAGTCTTCATCTGCTTTATACAATACTGGATACTGTACACAAAAGAAAAATTTGATGTATTCCTAGGCATTCATTTGTCCTTAATGATTTGAAGTGGTCTAAGAGAACTTCTAATGGAAAATACAGTTGTCTGCTTGTCCCCTAAATTTGGGCTACCTGCTGCTCTCTTCCCCACTGGCATCTATTCATTCCCTGATCTCAATTTTAAAACTTTTCCCTTTAAAACTCTTTATTAAGCATCATAAAAGTGGCTATAAAAGATATAAACTCCGGTTGGATACGGATTTCCCTGATTCTAGCAGGACAATTAAATGTCGCTAAAATAAGAAGTAGTTTTATTCTTATTGGTTTTCCCATTTGTAGAAGAGTAAAAACATAGGCAGGAATCTCCCCTAAATTGTACTCTGTGTGCCACAAAAACGTGTTCCTTTGAGGAAGTAATTGCAACCAGATAGATCCTGCTCACTAAAACCTGAACCCAGTGATCTTCCTGTATAATAAGCTTTGAGTGGAGCCCGTCACATTTGTAAAATGCAAAAGGCAGCTTCAATAGGGAATCTGGTTAAATTGCTCTCTCTTTTCCTTGTAAGGCCAATTTTAAACTCAAGTGGGTTTTTTTGTTTGTTTGTTTTTTTACAATAACAAATGCATACAGACTGGTATTGTGCTAGTGAATTATGATGGCATAAGTCCAACTTACACCCACACAACAGCCTAGATCCTTTCTGCAGCATGCTCCCATCTTGCAATGGCGATGCGATCATGCTTTTTCCCATCAATGAGACATGATTGTGCAACTGTCCCAGACTTACCTGGCCTGCAGAATCCCTGGAAGCACAATGGAGGCACTTCCTGCCCCAGCACAGCCTGGGAAAGTACTCAGGTGTGCTGCAGAAGGAATAGGCATAATCATGCTTCCTTGAACACAGAGCCAGCTGGTACAGAGGGAACCACTCCTGTCAGATTCCCCTCCCAGCAGATCCGATGCTGGAATCCCCACAGGCCGGATTCTTGAAAAGGTAGGATGAGGAAAGGGCCCTAAATCCCCTGAATCTATCTTTTCAGTGTGACAACATGGCCCACAAAATAGCCACTTCCGTGTTGGTGGAGAGCAGAGGGAACTGCAGAGAAGCATCCGTTTGTTTGTTCATTTTTCCGAGGATCTCTGGGAGGTCCCACAGAATGCCTGTTGCAGTGTGTCCAGCTACAGGAGAATAGCTGAATGGGTCTCTGCTGTTCCCTCCACTCTCCACCAACACAGAAATGGCTGCCTTAAGAGCCATCTTGCCACACTGAAAAGGTGGGTTCAGAGGAAGCTGCACCAGCAGACAAATAACAGATATGTCTCCCGAACCAAGTTCTTGGCCATTATAAACAAAACAAGCAGACTGATGTGTATGAGAGATATGTGTATGTGTGTGTACATTGAGAGAGGTACAGATATATAAATGTAAATGTATGAAACTGTTAAGATTAGGAAGAGAAAGCAAATGATTAATTACTTTTATAAAATAATTTAGAAGAGAAAGCTACTTTACCAAAATAGCATTTAAAAACAATTAATTATTTGGCTGTCCAGTATCTTAATATCCAAGGGGCTCTGGGCAGGGGCTGGAATTGAAGCCAGTGGTGTCATTTATTAGATTCACATAAATAGGTCAGGCACACTGGGCAGGAGAATAAAGAGTTCAAGATGGAATGCAGCCATATTAATTCTTATAATGAGTCCCATATTGCATGGATTAAACAGCTGAAGGTTGAATGACCCGTCTGCCTCTTTTGTCAGTCTTTTCATAGATTCTGTATTAAGAGCAAAGTGATATCTAGGTACTTAGTATTCAGGGAAATGGCTAATTCACATAACTGTGTATTAGGGTTGCCGGGTGAAATAAGGGAGAGGGCTCCTGTACTTTTAATGGTTGTGTAGAAGAAGACATTTCAACAAAAGCCCTGTCCGTTGCTTCACCTGGCAGCCTTACCGTGTATGCAGGGAAAGAGATGAACCTGTAGGTTTCCCATTTTTAAAGAGTAAAATTGTTTTGTGAAAGCACTGGAGCGTGAGTTGCCCTTAATATTAGGCAAACGTATTCCCTTGTCTCTGGAGGAGGCTGTGGAACAAGAGAACAGCGTCCTTGCCACCATCTCCCACTTGCCCTCCAGTGCAATCTGCCACTTTTCAGTCACAGAGGAAAACAGCTGCTAGCTGGCATGAAGCCCCTGAAACTTCAGCACTCCCCAGTCATGGCTGGGAGGGAAAGGAGAAGCAGAAGGAACAGTTGCAGTGGCACCATGGAGCAGCAGCAGCAGCTAGTGGCTCCTGTGTCATTAGCTGCTGCTGGGGGAGTCCAGCCCAGATTTTAGTCTGAACTTTAGAAAAGCTACCCAAATTGCTCAGTCTTTTCCTAAAAGAGGTTTACCACCTTGGATGGTTCTCTTAATGCCCAAACTGAATCCTGAGCAAATATACTACCCTGCTGACAATGGAGGCACTAGCTGCCACTAGCCAGGGGGACCCAGGAGTCAAAAGGAGAAGTGCTTTCCATGCCTCCCCCCTCAGGTTCAGACACGATGGCTATCCTGAGCAGAACTGGCTGTGTTGGGGTTGTGCCCAGAGGGGAGGGGAGAAGATGTGGGTTACAGGGGTCTCCTGCCTACCTGCTCCTTCCCCTCATTTTCTTTCTTGCAGTGCTCTTGAGAGTGGCACCAAAGTCGTCTCCCCTTGGTTTTTTCTTCTAAGAGGCCTGATTTGCTGGCAGGGCAAGAATAAAAAGGAGGTCTTGTGGGTACAGAAGAGCAATGAGATTACACACACACACACACACACACACACACACACACACTCCATCTCATCCTGAATCCATGGGGATAAAGCTGAGTAAGTTACTTTTAAGGCAAATAAACTTACTTACATTTTAAGATGAACAAATGTGGTGGCCTGCTGAAGCTATCTGTAAATGAACCCCAGTAGGATGATGCTCTGGGTCCAAGAGCATCATCTTATCAGTAATCAACTTATGGATGGCTTCAGCAATTGTCTTATGCATTCATCTTAAAAGTACTTTCCCAAGCTCCATATGGGAGTTTTAACAAACCAAGGTGGAGTGGCAGCAGTGGCAAGAGCACGATGGGGTTAATCTCTCTTTCTGTGCTGTGTTCTGAATAGCAAACAGTCAATTGGTCTTGCTGCCTTCTCCTCTCCTCTTCTAATCCTTCACCCTGTCCTAAGATGTGAGCTGCCTGGTGGGGAAGCAGTGTGTGGGAATCCCTGTGCATCCTAAAGAGCTGTTAGCCTTCCCCTCCTCTTTAACCCTCCCTTTCTCCAAGCAGTCAGGATGCATCTTTTCCCCCTGTGGTCTTCCTCTAAGATCAAACACTTCTGGAAGTTGTGTTGTGGAGATATTACACAGTGAGTGGCCATCAGGCGGAAACTTGTGCAAACTCTGCAAAGAGGCTTAGATGTAACTCCTGCTGTGCAGGAACTAAAGTCCAAGCATTCATTAAGAACTCACTGCTGCGGTTGACTCACAATCACAATGAAATTGTATTTAGGATTAAGTCCCACTGAGTTTAATGGGGCTGACTCTTAGGCAAGTGAGTGCAGGAGTGCAATCTCAGGGTCATAAGTAGCTCTTTTGTGAGGAAGGAGTCTGAGGTTTCATGGGATATTTTCATGCAACATAAATAGACTAAGTGTACATAATAGCCAGTACAATACATCAAAAGGCTTTTAATTTTTTTAAGAAACAATAATAAAAATAATTGTGTGACTTTTTAAAAAAAAAAAAAGCTATCAGGTGATTGTACACTCATTGCACAGGGCATTGGAAAGGAGGAGGAGGCTTTATTCCCTGATGAGCAGCAGGGCAGAGTACAGACCGATGGGAAAGAGTTAGGTACTTCTCGAAAACAGAATCCTAACACCTTCCCATGGCTACAGTCTTAGATTGTTGTTGTTGTGTGCCTTCAGGTTGTTTCTGACTTATGGTGAACCTCAGGCAAAACTATCATGGGGTTTTCTAGGACTGAGAGTGTATGACACACCCAAGGTCTCCCTGTGGGTATCCATGGCCAAATGAAGAATTGAACCTGGTCTCCAGTACTCTCAAACCACTACACCACGCTGGCAGCTTTGGGATGGAATGTCTTAAATATGACCTGATGCACACCAACTTGGGACTAAGTCCCACTGATATCAGTGGAAGTGTTACTGCTAAGTAAACATATTGGATTGCACTCTTCCTTCCTAGATATTAATATACTGTAATCAGATGCCTGGTACAGGCTACACCCACCTTTGCCATCTACAATTTTTGGTATCTCATTATCATTATTGTTCTCCCTCTTGTTATTATTTTATGCATTTATATTCTGCCTTTTATCCAACATTGGGACTTAAGGCAGCTTACAAGTTATTAAATCCAGATCAGATTAAAAACATACAAAGCATCAGTTATTTAAAAACAATGCAATGGTAAAAAAGCATTAAAAACATTCAACATTTTTGAAAAGACAGAATATAAAAAGTCAACAAAACAACATGTCATTAAAAGTCCTTTACAGTCAGTTCACAAAGGACTGGTGGCACAGGAAGGTTTTCACCTGCTGGAAGAAGGAGAACATTGACATGTATTAAGACCAAACTGGAGTTACAATACTAGAGTGTCAGTCTGTGCTACAACTTTTCTTTGTGTCTGTTTACATATCTGTTTACATATGCTCCAGGATCACTTTCACACTAAACCACTGTGAGTCCATTCTGTGGGAACCTGGGGTTGGCAGTTTAGGGAGGGGCATTTAGAAGTTTCTTTCAGAGAGTTCCTCTACTGCTCCAAACAAACCCCAGAATTCCATGGGATGATGCTGTGGTGGTTAAAGTTGGGATCATAGTGCTGTAATTGCATAGTGTTAAATAGCCATAGAACATATTTAAAGTTTCCATTCAGACTTAACTGGGTGGGAATTATAGTGCAGTGCCTGCCCTATCATTAGGCAAAGTGATCCTCCAGTACAAGGCTGCTGATCTATGCTGTCATCAAAAATTAATGCATTGTTGTTTATCCTTTTTTCCCTCTAAGGGAGAGGTGCTTTTTGGATTTTATTGATCAGGATACCATAGTAACTTAGCTGCCTTTCTTGATTTGAGTAAATGGATCACCTGTTTGCTCTTTTGCTTCTGGCTGAAAAATGTCTTGGGCACCTTTTTCTACTGCTTTGTTAGAAATGGTTGCTTGTATCAGAGAAAGTACTTTCATGAAAGGAGAAAACTCATCTCATGGTGATTTTTCCACTTCAGAAATAACTATATGGATCATGTTCATATGGAAGTGAACTTTTCAAGAGTATTTTGTAGTGCTGCAATGAAATGTGTAGTCCATATTGTTTTGTTACTGTCATGGGGTGGGGGGGTTGGGTGATGCAGAAATATTCTCCAAAGTTTGGATTGTTCCTGCTGATCCACAACATTCGTGGAGAAGGAGATGGTTAACTTAAACAAAATGGCAGAAGAAGTGTAATTGAACTTAACTCTTTGAGTTAAAAGTTTTTTTGTAGAGTAGGCAGGAAAAAAAGATGATTCTTTGAAGATGTTGCACGCTGTGATTTTTTTTTAAAAAAATCCCAGTTCTGTTGTTTGCTGTATGATAAGCATAGCTTGTTCTGGAAAATGCTGTCTGCCGTGTTCTATCTGAAATAGGTTTTTGTATAAAGGTGCAAAAAATTTGAAAGTTTGCCCTTGTGGTTTTGAGGTTTGCAATAACATCAAAAGTTTTAAGAAGAAGAAACTTTTTAAAGTGCTGAATGTCTTATATTAAAAAAAGAAAGAAAGAAATCCTTACCACAAGTAAGATAGACCTCGAATATTTTGCAGCAGAATGTTCGATTTCATGATTAAATTGGTTAAGAATAGCACTCCAGTTCTTTATTCTGCTGGAGAGGTCTAATTTTCAGTTTCTGGGATACCAGAAAACACAAATGCATAGGACAGAGGCAGCAACAAGCCCACTCCACCAGGCACGCATTCTCTCCCGCATTCAGGGAGCCTACCAACTGCCTCCTTCCACCTTTGGGCAGCTTCTGCAAAGATGTGGAGTTTGGTAGTGGCAGCACTCCTGCTTGTTCATTCACAAATCACCAATAGCCATGTCCTTGTGGAAGCTGCTTGAAGGCGGAAGGGGCTCCCTGGGTGCAGTTGAGAATGCATGCCTGGCAGCCAGGGTCTGCTGCCTCCTTTGCTCCTGTCTGGTTGTACTACCTGTTTGGTGGGCTTTGACCTGGAGCTTAGCCAGGCTGTGGAGGTGAGTAGAAAAGTCATAGGGTAAAAGTGATTTGGATACCTTTCTTCTCCCTCCATATGTAAGGATGCATGCTTTATTAGACCCCCTGTATTTTTTATCTTTTTCCCCTAATATTTTGAATCCACAGTTAGTTAAACCCATGGATCAACATCCCACAGATACTGCAGGTCCAGTGTAGCCATGTTAGTCTAATGCAGCACAAAAAGAAGAAAAGGAAGGGAAGGGAGGGGGAAAGAATCTAGCAGCACCTTTAAGAGTAACTGATTTTTCCCTTGCTACTTGTAACTCCTAATTTGAATTTGTAATCGTAATTTGTAGTTTGAAATGACAAAGGAAGATTGAGAAAATAAGCAGCTGAATTGAGTCGTATTCACAAATTCTAGTCCATTAGCAGAGGTATGAGCAAAGATCATGGTTTCATGAATTCCCACAACTAACTGACCTTTGGTAAGCAGACTTACTGTTTTCACACATCACTACTAACTCATCACTGTAGTAATCCGAAAGACCTATATGGCCTCATGCACCTCGTTACAAGAGTTAGAATTTCCATCTTTCTGGATTCTATTACATTCTGTCCCACTCCCCAAACTATATAAATATGCTTAATAACTTGAAGCTTTAATATCACTCTGTCATTGCATCTGAGAAAGTGGACAAGAGCTCATGCTAAAATATAAATCAGCCTTACAGGTGCTACTAGATTCTTCTTTTCCTTCCCACCCACCCCCTTTTCCTTTTTATGGAAGGATCTAGGCAAGTGATGGACTTGTTGAGGTCCATATGTATTCAGCTTGCAGTCTTCTAATTAAGTGGTCATGATTTACAACTGTCAGCTGGATTGATTTACATCCATCCAAAGTATGATAATGATACTTTTGATTTATACTTCATGACAGATATTTGCAACCACCAACATTTCATTTAGGCTAGGTTAAACCAAAATAGTGATCCTATGAATATTTATTTGGGAATGTATTCCACTGAATGAAATAGGAAACATTCAGAGTAACCATGCATACAGTTGGGGCACAGCAGTTTTTTAGGCTTTCTAGCGCTGATTCATTTGTAGTGATATGTGTATGTGAATGTGTGTGTGCTCCACTATAGCCATTTTTAATAGCTTTAGCTGGTTCATACATATGCTTAAATGGCTTAAGAAATCATCACAGTTAAATAACTGATAGTTATTAAGTGGGCAACAAATTAATATTAATTATTATTAAGTGGGCAACAAATAGTGTGTACACTTCTCCAGTTTGTTCCTTTGGTGCATTGATTCTGATCTCCTTAAGCCACATGTCTTTTTAGGTCTGAAATGAGAAACTAACTAACCAGGACTTAAACTAGGATCAGCCTGTGTTTTAGGGTCCTTGTTAATAAATAGACATTAAACCGTATTTTTCTATTTTGGATATGAAGTCTTTTAGTACTCATCCTATCAGATGGGACAATTTACTGCTTGCAAAGTCACATTTTGTTATGTAATTCACAGTGAACTAGACCTGGAAATTAGTTATTTTATGACATGAAAAGCCTTAAATAGCATTCCTAAATTTCATCCACCTGCCATGTACAATTTTTTTTTTAATGGGCAAAAGCAGCTGGGACAAAGTTTGTTCCAATAAATCTGTTGCATTCTGCCATTGTGATAGAATTTTTTAAAAAATCCCATACAAATCCATTGAGACAGCAAATGTCCTCTGCCATTTAGTTGTTGAAACTTGATGTAGAGAAGCTCATGTAAGAGCTGGGATGAAAATCAAAGGCAGGAGAGGGCAAGTCCATGCTCACTTAATCCTGTCCGGTATAGACAAACCAGAGATGTACTGATATCACAAGAAGCAGGGATGGGAGGACCTGATGAAGACATCTATAGAGAGTTCACTTTGGAGTAGCCAGTGACAACCTTTGGAAATACCCAGGGCCAAAGAAGGATGGCAACAAGAAACAGTTCTAGAAAGGAGTATGGGGATAGAGTATATTTTTACCAAATAATCTGCGAACAAATGAAGGGACATGACATATTCAAGACATAAGGAGAGAAAAAAATCCTCTTGTTAAAGTCAAGTGGAAGCCCCTTGACATCATTGAGCTGAAGGCATGCATTGATGCTTGCAGCTCCTGGCAGAGGCATGACATGGACAGCATGAAACCTTGGAAGAACTGTGACATCTACTCTCAGGTTTCTGCCACTTCAGAGCAAGAATGAGTCTGAAGAGATTTTATGCACTCAGAAAGTACCTGAGGGTCAACAAAAGGGAAACAAGAATGGTATATGGAATCATCAGTAAACTGGCTACTGTTCAGCACATGTGGACATTGTTTCTTTAGCAGCTTCAAATGTGGTACACACTAAGAATAGCTCCGACCATCAATACAGTTCAGTAGATATCCATTCTAACAGTATATGCCAAATAAGCCAGGGGAACAGGGACATTAGAAGTGATGGTGCTGCAATAAAAATACATTATATCCACTGGAGGAAGATATTTACCTGGCCAAGCATCCTCATACACTATGAGAAGTCCAGCTTGGTTACAGGGTGGTGACAACAGTTGTTGAAATTTAAACACATTGTACCAGCTTAGAACTGACAGAAGATCTGTGAATCAAAGATGTAACATACCTTTGACTTCATTCTACAGAATAAGCCTCAATACATGTACATGTCCCAGTGTTGTCATAAAGTCATAGAATCATAGAGTTGGAAGAGACTACTCCTGCAATAGGGCAGTGGATAAGAAAACCAGCAGATGGTATACCATTTGTTTGCAAGCATCACCACAGTATCCAAGTGATATGGTTGGGTTATCCACAGAATGGCTGACACAAAGAGCAACCCTTCATTGAGAGACATTTCCATCAGCAGAGACTATTTTGGTGTTGGAGTAGAAGACTGCTTGTTTCCTTACAAATACACACATCCATGTTCCTTTGAGGTATATGTTCATTTTGTAATTTCAGAGGTTCACACAAGGTTTTTTCTTTTCTTCAGTTTAGTCATTTGAACTTCTAGATTTATATTTCACTAGCGTATATATCTAGTGTTGCCCGGGATTTTATTTTCTCATGGGTAATAATTCTTAGAAAGATTTGAGATCCTGTGTCTCTAATTCCCCAAACTGTCTTGTCCAGTACCTGTATCTTTTCTCCATATTCCCCAATCCAGTCTATATTCAGAGTTATCAACATACAGAGGTTGGGTTACTGAGGGAATAAACTGCCCTCTTCCTTGCTGCTAGGCCTCATCTCCATAGCAACAGGCCTATTCAGGAGACTGAGGCCCAAGAGCTCTCTGGCTGAGAATTCTAAAGGCCTCTCCGTAAACTGCAAACCCAGGATTCCATGGAATCTTCTTAGGCAGCCAGTCATACGGTGTCTTTTCCTGACACAGCCAATCATATGAGTTCTTCACCTAACACAACCAAACACACAAGCTTTGACTTTTATATTATTAGATTGATTTTCCCCCATCTTGGACTCAAAATTATGAAAAATGAAAAATGATTAGAATTACTGCACTTTAAAAAAATTACCTGGGGTTTCTAAGTCTCACCTTGAACTGTGGCACAGTAATTTAACCTGTGTTAATATGTTGTGGCGTTTTGCCATTCCTTAAGCTGATAGACTCCTTCCCTTTAATTTCTGAAGCGTAAAGCTAGGTTGATTACATTTCATCTGGAACAGTTTCTCTACCACCGGGCTGAAGTGTATTGTCTCTGTTTGCTCATATGTCTGGCTTCCTACCCTGTATCCCCTGAGATGCAGATAGATACAGGCTCATATAGTTTCCAGTCTAGTGTCTGTGTTTGACCTGTACGGGCAGCAATATTTACTCAGAAATTAAAAACAAGGTATCCATCCTTTCCTAGCTGGAGAGCATCTTAATAAAAGGTAGCCAGTCATGCCAATTACATACCTGTGTCCTTTGGGGCTCTCTTTTTCATTATCACAGTTGTCTCTTTTTGTTTAATGCGGGAGCTGAATTATGAACTGCTCAGAAATTCTGGATCCAGCACAGAGGTCTGCTGTGTAGTGAATTTCCTCCATTAGTTATTCAGCTTTAGCCTGTCTTCTGCCCCGTGGAATCTAATGTTAAAGTGGAGAGTGGGGGGATGTCATTCCATAGGACATATGGCATAGAAATTTGGCCCCAACACTGAGATTACATTTTTTCCATAATGTAGTTTTCATGACTTTTTTTTTAAAGCTATTTACTCAGAAAAGAATTGCTTTATGTTTTGTTTAGGCTTTTATTTTATTTAGTTAGTTAACAGCAATAGCGGCCATCTAATATATTTCTTCTGGGGAGGGCAGAAATAAGAGAAATAAAGAAAGGGATGGGGAAGCCATTTAATCTAGCAGCCGTTACTATATTATGGCAGTAAAATCCATATGTTAAATATGGCTCAGTTGTCGATACTGGAAATAAGATATGGAAATAAGTTGCTTTGTCTCTCTTTCCTTTTTGTGGAATTTAGAGGCAAGACCAATTTGTTCCAATCTCCAAATCAGAGCCTGAAATAAAGGTTTAAATTTGATGACATCTTTCTTCCTCTCTCTCAACAAGAGTCAGTGATGTTACTTTTCACCAATTTAGTAAAAAAATGAGATAAACATTAGGGTTCTTTTTAGGTAATCTCTTATTGCAGAAATTTTGCTGGAGGTGGTTTGTTTGTTTGTTTGTTTGTTTTTAGGGCTCTGGGTCATTTTGGCCAAAAAAAGCCACTATAAATGGGAAGCTCTGATTAAAAAAAAAATTAATAAAGTTGACAGTAGCATGTTGATATTCCATTACATTATTTGTTGCTCACAAGTAATAAATATTGCACTACACATACAAGTTAATCAAAAGGAGAATGTGCCTGTGCGTTTGAATGTAACAATTATGTATTTTTCTATTATTTATTTAACAATTAAAAGATATATTTATAGCCCATCCTCTATCTAGAAATCGCAGAGAAGTGTATATTAAAACCATTTGTTTCCTCTCTGTCTTCTGAACAAACTGCTAATCAACTTTGTTGGACTGGTTTGCATGCAGTGCTAATGACTACTCAGTGTTAATATCCCTTTCTGTCTCAAGCTATGTGCATAACTTCTTCCCTGATTGTTTGTGATCAGGCTTTAAATATTTGGTTGTTCCATGTTACTTTTAGTTGGTTTTTTAAAAAGTTGTACCAGGTTGGTGAACTAAAGCAGTAGTGGTAGCCAGATTTCATTCCTACAACACCACAAAGGTGGCTGAAAATTGGCTGTAACACAAACCAGTAGTAGGCCAAAAACTAATGGGATTTTCCAGGATTTGTGAGAGGGCTGATTCTTATTTTAACTGGTTTTTAATTTAACCCTCCTATCCCAGAAAAAAAAAAAGCATGGGAAAACCCAGAAATGTCCTCTAGCAGTTGGCAATTGACCCTTTGTGGTATTTTTTTTATTTTTTTTGCCTGGAGAAAAAATTATGGGAGGGAATGCAGATGCGGATTGTTACCCTGTATGTTGGGGTTCCTAGGAGGGGCGCCCAAATAACCAAATAAAAATACAAGTTGGGGGAATTTAACTCGAGCACTCTCTCAGCTAAACGAGAGGCAGGGTAACTTTAGCAAGGATCTTTAACCCAATGTATACAGCATCAGGTCAGAGAGCGGCTAGACAAGGGTTTAAAGTGACAAACAATATTTTATTAAGAACAAGCAACACGAAAGACACGACAAATACTAACTAACTTAGAAATTGAAATGGAGAGATTTAGGGAAGGGTAATACGACATCTGGTCTCGTAGTCCTGGAGAGAAAGACGGGGTTCCGGGAGAGAAAGCTCAACGGGGTTCGCTGAGGGGAGTTCCTTCAGACTACCAGCAGCAAGGCGGGATGGAAGTCCAAAGTAGTCTGAGGTGGTCCCAAAAGTGGGGACTTTTTATAGGGTGGAGTTTACCTACAGGCTATGCTATGCTCGGTGAGAACAAAGGAAATTTGGAGCTGGACAAAGGATTTGGAAAAGGTCAAGTTTTGCATGATTAGCTTAGTACTTAACAACAATAGCATGGCCAGTACGTTGATGGCCCGACATAAAGAAATGACTTGGCTCTTGGCTGAGTGGCTTTGTGTGGATATGCGCCGAGCAGAGACGGTTTGCAGGGAGTTTTTTCCCTAAAGCATCAGAGAGGCTTAAGTTGCCTGCCTGAATGAGGTTTTGGAATGTACAACCATTAACGGTCGTTCCCAATTCATGCTTGTCCAGAGGACCTCTGCAAACACATGGGGTAGGGTGGCAGAGAAAGGTCAAGCAAAGGCCGAATTATTTGATATCAAAAGGATATCTAGTGCTCTCACCCAACATATCATAACTGGAGTAACAGGATGTCAGTTTTGGGAAATATATGTATGAAGGACTATATGTTTCCTGAAGCCTGCATTTTACTACCTCTATTTTTATAGTCTTATATGGTTGGAATTATTGTAAATCTTTTTTTTTTTAATTAACTGGATATTTATTTTAATTTTTTTCCCAAGTTTTATTCTGTGAACTACCTTGGGGAGTCTGCTTTAAAAGGTAGCATAAAAACAGTTAAAAGAAATAAATGCTAAATAAATAAAAGAAGCAAGCTTTGGTCTCCCATTTTAGTTTAACCACAGTTTACCATGCCATCCTGAACAAACTGTGGTTAGTCTTAATAATGGTTAGTTGAAACATCATTAAGATTAACTATAGTCTAGGAATCAGTCCCTTTTGTCTGCTGCGTGGTATTTGCTGTCTTCTCTGTTTCTGACATGAGGATATGTTTTAGTGTTTCCATTTCACTGTGATTTTATTTTAATCATATTTGAGTACTGCCTTGTATCCCTAAGGATAACCATGGTTTAAAAAGTTTCAATAAGTAAATAAAAAGAAATAAATCTGAAACAGAAGCTTTTGATCTTTTCCTTGTGCCTATACCGGGGTGAATGGTTGGGTACAAGCAAGAAAGCTTTCCTCCTCCACACAGCCAGTGGGTGAGTCTAAGTTGTCTGTTTATGAGAAAAGGTAAAAAAAGACCTTCTGTGTCCACAGAGCTCGTAACAATAAAAGCCTCTGTGTTGTTACCCCTTTGTCTCTCCTAGATCAAAAAAGGTCCCCAGATTTTCTATTTTAAAAAAACCCAACCCTAACCTGTTGGAAAATTTGCTGATATTCAGATGGGGCAAATGTGTCACAAAGTTGCAGCATTTTTTGCTGCAGTTCTAGGGCTTTTTTTTAAAGTATCCAAGGAACATTTCTCTTGTCCTAGACCATTTTAAGGCAATATTTCATTCTTACCCTTGAGTGCATTTCTTTTCATTTCAGAGAAACATCAGAACACTATGTTCTCTTCTCTGCCTTTCTTTCTTTTTAAATTTTTAAAAAGACTTACAGTGCTATAGAGTATCAGTGAAATAGCTCTTTCACACAATGATCTCTAAAAAAAAATTTAAATAAAAAAAGTTCAGAGAGAAGAAATATGCCCTGCAAACCAGAAGACCACCTCAACAAGCCACAACCTAATTTTAAAAAATGGTAGCATTCTAGTGCAGAGCCAAGAAATCAGTACAAATAACGCCCCTCCCCAAATGGTGAACATGGATGTGCCAAGAAGCAACAAACCCTGGCAAAACCCAAGGAGCTATATGATGAGAACTTGTGCATTTTTACACCAGTTTGGAAGAATCTGGAGGAATCTTTTGCATTTACTGTTTTTTGCTTTGGAGTCCCTCAGTTCTTAAGAGCCAAATGAATCAGACCAGGTGATCTTGCCTTGAAACTCAGCATTATAATGCAAAGGTGTTTGTATCTGTCTCTCTGTGTGTGCATGTGTGTGTGTTCCCCCCACCAAGAAATGTTATTCTAAGTTCTACTGTTAGTAAAAAGAAATGCCAGGTTTCTACCACTTTTCTTGTTCATGCTTTTTTCCCCCTTGTAGCGTTTATGTTCTTGCTAAGATGATTTTCACATTGGTACCCATCCTAGAATCCGTTGGCTTGTATTAAGCTAATTTCATACATGACTCAGTGCATTGTCTGTGCTTTCTGAATATTTACAGCTGGTTTATTAGATAGGCTTTGTCTTAGGCTATTTGCTGCTCAAGGGGTTAGCTGCTCATTTTATATTAGGCATGCGTCTTCGTGTGGAAATACCCAGCCATACCCTTCAGCACAGATGTCTGTGTTTTAAATGGAGGAGGAGGGCGATAATTTATTATCAATTCAAGGTTAATACTTGCAGCATATAATCCAGTATAACTCTTGTGATATTATGTCTATCTAAGAGTCCTGCATTCCTGATTAAATAGTGCCAGAGGGGAGTGTATGTGATGCAGCCACTTATCTTTCCAGAGTTTGCAATTTCACCTGCTACAGTATTCCATTTGAACTCCCATTTAGAATTTTCCAGGGGAAGTGAAATATTTGCTTGCAGACTGAGCTGCCTTTTAGACATGGAAGGCCAGGTGCCTGAGCAATTATGCTTCCCCCACCCTTTTTGCCTCAATCTCTTTTCTGTCTCTTCTACCAAAAATACATCCCTTCCTTAATGTGCCATTGGCAAAATACAGATTAGCTGTAATAAAAACTTGTTTATAAGATGACTAGCTTATAGCTTGTTGTCGTTGTCATCATCATTTTTTCGTATAAAGCCACTTGCACACTGTCTTTCCACCATTTTAATTATTTATTTACATACCTTTGTATTTAGAATTGAACAAAATAAGTGCTCAGCTTGGGGGTTTTGATGCATTTTTGTAGTATGAAATGTACTTGCACAAAATATCTCTATACAATATGAAATGGTAGAACATTTGCCAGGATTTTACAGAGGCAGCAAACGTTGAAAAGATGAAACAACAACAGGATTGTGGAGAAAAGGTTGCTGTTTCTGTTGCATTGCAAACATCTAGTGGCTTGTATCTGCATTGGTAGAAAACCAGGTTTTGTGTCTGTTGATGTAACCCAGAGCTACAAGGAGACTTCCCACATCCCTCTGTCTACCGCGTGCAAACCAAATGGCTGAAAGATGCACAGCCAGGTATAACTAATTTTTGTTGGCAGTAATAAGTGATAGATATGAATGTGGTGTAAAGTTGGAATGGGAAGACTACTTCGAGACACAAATTCACTGGACTCCCTGAGCTGATTTTTTTTCAGCCACTGTGTTTCATCCTGTTGCAAGATGCATCTGGATTTCAAACAACAAAGTAAAACCTTGATTTATGAGATTTTTTGCCTTCTTCTTCCTTCTCCTTCTCCTCCTCCTCTTCTTCTTCTTTTTCATTATTATTATTATTGTCATTATCAACTTTATTTATACCCCAGCTTTTCCCCAAAACCAGGACTCCAAGTGACGTACACATTAAAATAAGTACAATATAGTTAAAACATGACAAAAGATCAACATTAAAATGAAATCAAACTATTAACACTAAAAACATTTTAAAACATGCAATTATTTTTTTTAAAAAAAGCAGTTTATAAGCAGTATAATTAAAGCA
This sequence comes from Ctenosaura bakeri, assembly GCA_948474755.1. Classification (NCBI taxonomy): domain Eukaryota; kingdom Metazoa; phylum Chordata; class Lepidosauria; order Squamata; family Iguanidae; genus Ctenosaura; species Ctenosaura bakeri. Next base: position 320,992 of record CAOLHI010000203.1, read on the forward strand.
CTACAGTATGGCACTACTTTCTTTAAAAACTTTCAGTTCTCAGCCTGCCAGAATTTTCTTTTAAAAAATCTTTGCCTGCCACTGTTGGAATGACAGCAAGGAGAGACATCCTGGTCTCCCTAGGGAGTTGCAGAGCCAAGGAGCAGTCACTGAGAGTGCCCTATTGCATGGCCCCTCTCATGAGTACCTGTTAAGATGGTGGTATGGAAAGAAAGAAAGAAAGAAAGAAAGAAAGAAAGAAAGACAGAGTGAGTGAGTGACTGAGTGAGTGAGTTTGGGTGCATGTTTTTCCTTCAGCTTACTTCCTACAACCGGTTGATTTGAGACAAGTGGCCACACAGTGTCTCCATCACCCACAGTCTTCTTTCCTTCTTTTTGTTCATCTCTTTCCATCCTGAATCCCATAATAGGATCAAGTTCTAAAGTGGTCCTGTAGTTCATATGCACATTATTTCACTTGTGAACATCAAAAGTACCTGTGAAGCCTAGACCATTTATTTTGGTTTTCTGTATACATTTGTGCTTGGTTACCAGGCACTGGAAACTCTAGGAGTGTGTGTGTGTGTGTGTGTGTGTGTGTGTGCATGCACGCGGGGCACATGTACACATGCACATATATGTACACACACACGTATATATGTTCAGGTGACCTGTTGACTTATGGTAACCACATGAATTTCATAGGGTTTTCTTAACCAAGAAATGCTCAGAAGTGGTTTGCCAGCTCCTTCGTCTGAAATATAGTGCACAGCACCTGGTATTCATTAGCGGTCTCCATCCAAGTACTAGCCAGGACTGACCCTGTTTAGCTTCTAAGCTCAGGGTATTTAGGCCTCCCGTTCCTTTAAAATATCAGTGACAGTCAGGACATTGCATACAATAACTGCACTTTAATACCTTGTTTAACCCATTATCTATTTATTGTCAGGCAAATATTCAAGCAAATAGTCAAAGGTAAGTGCTTCTACAGTGCAATCATATCCACTTTAACTCTTCAGGAAGCCCCATTGATTCCCTGGTAAATATGTATAGAAGGTGTGTGTGTATAGGATTGCAGCTGTATGGTCTCATTGATTCAGATTACAAATACAGCCACATACTTAGCCTTTGAAGTAAATACGTTTAAAAATATGTAACTTTGGCTGATGTATTTGGATGCTCTTTCCATCTGAAAGAGAAGGGACATTTTCAAGGGAAGATTAAAGAGCCCATGATTTTTCTCTTTAAAAAGGGCAAGAGAGCAGAGGAATCAAGTTTGCCTTGGTTAAAGAAGTGACAGGAGTGCTGGTGGCACACCTCAGAGTAGAGCATGTGCTATTCTCATAGTTGCTTGCAAATAATAAGCAGGGGAACAATTTAAGCTTGATAGAACTGATAATAGGAAAGTCATTAAAATGGTTTAATGGGTGGGATTAAAGCTGGTCCAGTTGTCTTTGACTGCTTCAAGCTGCATCTGTCATGTTCTTCTCTGTCAGATAGCTTTCTCTATTTTTTTTCCCTCAATTTTAATTCAGTATATAGAATAGAACTTTTTAGAGCAAATATATGTTTCAGACAAAATTATTGCAGCTGTGCCCTTAGATCTCATAACGTTAACCTTGAGGGAATACACCTGTAACAACTCTAAATACAATTACAGTAGAGTCCCGTTTATCCGACGCTCGGTTATCCGACCATCCGGATTAACCGACGTCGTGACAACCTGGGGGCGTGGCTGGGGGCGTGGCTGGGGGTATTTCCACACCCCCAGACACGCCCTGACACTCCCCCAGGCCCACCCTGACACGCCCCCAAAATGACGGCTGCCGCGGGCGTCCGGGTAATCCAACCCTTTCGGTTATCCGACGCTGCGGCCACCCATTTGGGTCAGATAACCAGGACTCTACTGTAGTTTAACATTTAGTAGTTTTCAAAGAAGTAGCTGTACTTGTCTCTTACAGCATAAAAAGGAGGAAGGGGCGGGAAAGAAAGAAAAGAATGTGGCAGGACCTTTAAGACTAACTGGTTTTTATTTTAGCATGAGCTTTCGTGGGTATCAGTCCACTTCTTTAGATGCACGACAGCATGTACTGCAAACAAATACATATACAATCTGTACTGCCTCTGAAGAATCGGGTTTACACCCATGAACGCTCATGTTAAAATAAAAAACGTTAGTCTTAAACTTCCTGCTACATTCCTTTCCCCTTCCCTCTCCCTTCTTCCTTTTAAACTTAACCTTCTACATCTAACTGTGTTATACTGCTAGAAATATATTTCTGAATTGATGAATTCAGTGGTGGAACTTGGAGTGTGTGGGGGGGGGCAATGGTGCAAGGGGCATGGCCACTGTGTGCAGGGGCATGGCTGTGATGCGTGGGGGCATGGCTATGGATTTAGGACACCCCAAAAACATTGCCACCCAGGGTAAATCAACCCCCCACCCCCACGTTCCTACGTGACTGGATAATTTTTTAACTAAGTGATGGGATGTTGATCAGTTACTTACATACTTATACAACCAAGATGCAACCACTCTCTCCCCCATATTGTGTGTGTGTGTTGAGGGGGGAAGGAGTCATGTAATTGCTTCTCTCTTGTGTGCCCCTACTACAGATGTGCATGGTTCTACATTGCTGATTGGTAGTGCCACCAGTCAAAAGACGTAGTTTAAGTAGACCATTTCTTTTTTATTAATGTTTTTGTTTGTGGAAAGAAAAAGCCAGAAGAATTATTTTGCGGGTAGAAGATATCAGCAGTGAGATTCCTCTATAAAGTTCGATGAATGAGATTGGAATGAGAGAATGATAAAAGCCTTGATCACAAGCAACCTGTGAATGCACCATGTAGTCCTATATATTTATTTCATTTACCTGTAATGTGTTGGAAACCAGGCTGTGAAAGTGATACTGTAGAACTGCTGTAGTGTTCTTATCTATAATTGTCCAACAACAATTAGTTTTTGTTTTGTTTTGATAAAAGTGTGTTGCATGCATGACTTCATAGTCATTACTTCAAGTTGCCTTTTGTCTAAATATGTATTTGATTTTTCCCAGTTGTCTGCGATATTATTATATTGCTGTTAACTATTGACTGAATGATTGCTGTTGTATCTCAAATGTGCTGATGCCAGAATTTTGTGATATATAAATAAATTTCCACCAGTAGCGTCATTATAATAGCACAAGCAGCAGAAATTTATGGAAAGAACAGATTAAATGCTTAGACTTAAATTCTTCAGTGTGCAGCTCGGCTTAAATTGCTGTGTCTGAATTTTGGGTTGCTGAATCAGGTGGAAAAAATCAGACTGACACATCGCTTGTCTGTGCATTTTTACAATGATATATTACTAAAAGAAAAAGCTCAAAGCCTGTCATTGATAATTCTGGTTAAAAACTTGGAACATAAATTATTAAGATCTGTAGTTTCTTCTCACAATGGCCTGGGAGTTGGTGCGTATATCAGAGTGAGGGAATGCAACATCAGAATATAGTTAGTATTGTTACAGAGGGCATCTTTATGCATATAATAAAGCACTTACTATACAAGTGCTAGAAAGCCACAGCTAGAAAGATCGAGAATTTAAGAGCTGCATTTCCTGGACAACTTAACATTTAACTTGACATTTAAATTAAATAACACCCAGGATCATTTAAAATGATTTATTATTCAAAGGGAGAAACCAGAATAAATAATTATAATCACAGGTTATATTATTTATTTTAATTCATGAAAAAGCACTCCCTGGTGACCTGGCTTGTAAATTTAAATAGCACAAAATCTGTATGCATAGAAGCACATATTCAACACAACACTTAAATGCTATCACTTTAATGTACCAAGACATACAACATGATCCAAGCACATTAGCTCAGGTATAAAAGTCCTAAGAGCAATAAAAGGTCACAGTGCCCTCCACACTGGTATTAGTGGGTTGCATCCATCAGCATCCTTACGATGGTGAAATGAATGCCACCAGTGGGTGTATTTCCCCCTCTGCCTGCACTCAAAGAGTTAAGGGGAAGAAAAGGAAGGGAAGGGAAACTCTGTACATCCATGAAAGACGTGGGGAGTCATATCTCTAGTATATCACAACATAGATATTTTGTAATTCAATTGCAGGCATTCATGGATGACCCTTCAGATCCAGACATGGTACAGAGACAGCATTGGTAAATTCTGACTGATGACCTTTTTTTTCTGGGAGGAAATTTGGAGAGTGCTACTTTCTTGATTCTGCTTGATTTCTTGGTGGCTTTTCAAATTATTAATTATTAACTAAATTCATATCCCACCTTGTCCCAATATGGGGCTGAAGACCAAACCAAAACAGGATTTTTTAAAAAATCTGATGATAAAATAGTAAATACAGAATTAAACAAGTAAAAGTAAATACAAAAGTAAATACAGAATTAAACAAGCTAACATGTTAGCGTGATTAATTTTTAAAACATAAAATTATTTAAAATGTAACAATACAGTTTAAAAGACAAGACACATAACCAGCAAAAAAGATTCTTTGCAACCAATTAATCATCAAATACCTAAGTAAATAAACAGGTCTTTATGTACTGGTGAAAGGAAAGCAGGGGAGTATGATATGCCCTTATTTTTCACTAGAATGGTTTCTCAGGTCCAACTTAATAAGGTGGCCCGACACCAACACTTAGCCTGAACTCCACCCTTTAAACACAACCTTTGTGTAAAAGGGTTGGAGTCTTAATTGTTCCCTTAGAATCAATCTATTTATTTTAGGTAGCATGTTCTTTTTTGTTACAATTGACTTTAGATAACAGAGACCAACTCAGTTACTATAAAACAAATTTTACCTTTTATTGTAGTAACATTATAGACAAAGTATCTTGTCAGTGTTCATGTAACATGTAGTGTTGTTAAATTAACTGGTTCAAACTTTTGACTGTCTATGCCAATAACTCCCAGGCCCTTTTCGCACGGGCCTTTGCGTGCGCGATAGCCCCGTGAGCCTCGTGGGAGTGGGAGCGTCGCTCCGCACGACGCACCCCCACTTCCGCCCGGCTCACGGGGCTGAAGCGGCGTGAGCGCGGGTTTTTTGATTTTCGCGTACAAGCGAAAATCACCCCGCACTCGCGCAACGCTCCCGGAGCCCACCCGCACTTACCTTTCGTGCGGAGCCTCCGGGAGCCGGCCGGGTCGCGCTTCCTTCCCTCCGCCCCTGCGGAAGGAAGGAGCGGGGTGGGGAGGTAGTGCGACGGATGCGCCGCCCGCTTCGCGTGCGTGGGGGGGAGTGACGCCGCCTGCTTCGCGCACGCGGGGGGAGGAATCCGGCACGCGCGGGGGGGAGGAATCCGGCGCGCGCGGGGGGGAGGAATCCGGCGCTCGCGGGGGGGAGGAATCCGGCGCGCGCGGGGGGAGGAATCCGGCGCGACGCCGCCGACTTCGCGCGCGCGGGGTGGGAATCCGGCGCGAGGTCTCCCGCTTCGCACGGGGGGAGGGCGGCTTGCGTGGCAAGCCTCCTTCGGTGCCGCTTCCCCGCTGGTTCCTTCGCCTGCAGAAGGAAGGAGGGGGAAGCGGCAGCCTCCCGGACGAGCCTTCTTGCGCTTGCCGGCCTCCCCGCTTGCGCTAGTAGCCTCAGTGCGGAAAGGGCCCCAGCTTCAGACACCAGTTCTCTGTGTTTTTTCTCAGATGCTTTTTTAATTTGTACTATACAAAATAACACAAGAAATCAAATCAACAAACAAAGAAAAAACTCAAACATTGCCACAAAACAATACATATTAATACTACACAACAATCTACTATCACTAGTCAAATACAAAAAAAAAGAAATACACATAATTAATAAAATAGTTCCCGTCCTTATTGCAAACAGCTGCTCTTGTATTAGTTATATTTAATCTTCCTTTAAACAATTGCATTTCATCCAAGTAGTACGTTGTTACTCTGATATTTTATCCTACACACTTAAATAATGTTATGTGATTTATACAAGTCTCATTTCTTAATTACTAAAATAATATAGTTGAACCTATGATATCAAATCCTTCTCTAAATAATTCTTACATAACAACATTACAAACTCTTAGATCTTCTATTAATCTTCCATGATGTATTCTATCTCTAAAATTATCATAGAATCATATTCACCTTAAACATATAATACAACAATACCATAACAATTTATCCAAAAAAAGTAACAATCAAAGATACTCTAGTATTACATAATATCTTAGTCATGCTATATAAAACTGAATAATATTATTATTTTAATATATTAAAAACCTATTGGCATCAGCTCACCCTCTGTTTTGTTTAAATAATCAACAGTTTCCATTCAGATAAAAATTGTCATTCATTTGACCCTTTGAACTAGTTGTTACTTTGTCCCTTTCTGCTATTTCCATCAATCTGTTAAGCCAGTTGTTTGTCAACAGGGTCTCCAATTTTTACCAATATTTTGCACACAGTAATCTGGTTGCAAGTAACATATATTGTGTGATCTTCTGCTGATTCTTTTTAACATTAGTATCTTCATCCCAAATACCTAACAAGGATAGTTCTGTTTTTTTAGAAATTGAACTTTTAAAAAAAAATTGCATCAGATTCTGAATATTACTCCAGAACTGTTTGGCCTTATTACATATTTTTCTCAAATGCTTGAACACAACCCAGGCACCCTCTTTGGCCAAGATCTCACTGAAGGCTCTCTTTATAAATGGACTCCCTCCCGTATACATAACTCCTATAATCCATAAGCCCCTCCCATGCATTCCACTGTGCTGGGTTTCACTCTGAAGGTACTACTAATGTTGCCCAGCTACCCACCATCAAGTTGCACATGCATTCCAAATAGCTGACTGCCAAAGCAACTTCATTTCAGAGAATCACTCCAGCTTCCCATGGAAGCAAATTTCACAGCCTGTATGTACTATTGACCCTGGTATCCTCCTGGAGGGGCTCAATTGGTTGGGTGTGGGGGGCACTATGTTTCACAGTGCTTCCATTCCAGAGTTATTAGACAGTAGCACTAGGAACTTCTGCTAAGCTCTGTGGTGTTTAGCTCATACCCACTAGATCTGCCAAAATAGATGGCACTGTGGTGGCCCCGTCTGTTTGAACCTCTGGCTAGTCATGACTTTTGGGATCCACCGACTAAGAGAAGCAATGCTGCCACCAGGCGAAGCAAAACAGCCACCTCAGGTGGCAGCTGATGAGTAGTGTGGAGAGGACCATGTCTGTCTCTCCTTCCCTCATTGTTCTCCTATCCTGTGCTCCCTGCACTACCATGAGCAATGCTGTCTCATCACCAGTGATAAAGTAAGATTCACATGCCAGTCCAGCAGAGTTCCACAGAGGAACCTCATCATTCACTTCAGGCAGCAAAATGTATTGGGACAAATGTAAACACTATAAATGTCACTGGAGGGGGCAACACAAACATTATTTCTGTCATACCTGGAGAGCCCCTTCAAGCAGTGGTGCTCAGCTGAGTGGTTTTTGCCAGCCCTTCCCAGGGAACAGAAAAAATTAAGTGGTTGGCTGGGGCATCCCACAAGCCATTGGTTCACTTTTTCTGCAATATGAGGTGGGGAAATGTGCCTTAGTGTAGATATTGTTGGCCTACAGGTTCCATCATCCTTGGTTATGTTGGCTAGAGTTAATGGGAGCTGCAGTCTAATAACATGGAATTGTCCACCCCTTCTGTGTTACAAGTAGTCTGTTTTATTCAACAACACAAAAGCATATCTGGGATTATTTTCCCAGTATATCTAGGATTATCTTCTCATCATATCTGGAATCATTTTATCGGAAACTCTTTTGCTATTTGAGGAAATAGATTCTGGGAGTCTCTGTTGTACTGCTATGCAGCACATGAGAGAGAGAGAGACTAATGCCTGAGGGTGGATACTTAAGAAAAGTTATGCTCTACCAATTTAAACAATCAGATCAATTTGCCTTTCCCATCAGTAAATGGAATGAGTAGAATTCATAATGTACCATAAAAGAGAGAATTTTAGTGGCGAGAGAGAGAAATTATTGCAACACTTAAGAGAAAACTCTAGATGATGTCTATTGGTTCCTGACCATACACTTTAAATAATTTGCAAGTGTATGAACTGGCTCATGCATCAAGAAAGCCTGTAAATGAACTTGCCAGGCATAAATAATTGTGCTGTCTGGCTGGCTGTGGGTTATGAAAGCAGATGAACCACTAAAGGCAAATGAAGACATTGTGAGCTACTGGACGGGGTATGTCCTCCAACAAACAGTTGTTAACCACCTGAGGCTAAACTTGCCATCCAGAGCTACAGCAGTGATCAATGCAGATGAAGATATCGATGAATGGTAACTTCACTTTGGAGGGAAGTTTACCACTTCCTACCCCCTCCCTGAGTCTCCATATGAAGTAAACTTACTTTACCAATTAGCAGAAAATTACAGGTGACATACTTAATGGTTGCCTATGGATATAGGGATACAGAGGCCATTTCTGCACTACACTGCTATGGTGATATTATTCCATTTTCAACATCCTGTGGAATTCTGGGGTTTGCAGTTTCCTGAGACCAAAGAGCTCTCTGGCTAAACTGCAAACCCTGGATTCCAGGGGATGTTGAAAGTGGAATAATAACAGTGTAACACTGTAGTGTGGAAATGGCCAGAGTTTTACAGTCTTAAGAGAGCTTGCCAAGTCTATACCAGTATGTCTTGATTAACAGAGTTGTTATGTTCCTGAACATTAGTTCTTTAACAGAAAATTTGGTACCAGGTACAGGAATGACATGGAAGGAGTAAGGATAACTTTCTGCACCACAAGAAAAAAGATTTTATTTTACATTTTATTCAAGGCTGAGTATGCATATGTGGGGGAAAAAGAAACCAAGTCAGGTAAGCCTTACATAAGTAAAGAAAAACATTGTGAATCTTCTAGAGGCCACTAGAAGGTTTCTTTCAAAACACATATAGCAAGAACATTTTCTTTCACCATTCTCTGTATAATTTTTATTTCGGTGGCCAAACTTATAGATCTATGGGGGAAACTGGTAAGGCAGGCTTATCTGTTCTGCTGTTTTCTCTCTGGTTTGCTGTTTAGGCAGGCTCAATAAGGGATGCTGGAGGCAGGTGGTGTTTCTGCCGCCTGTTGTAAGCAGGCTCACATGGCTAACAGCAGAGTCAACTAGAGTAGAATCCCTTCTTTCCCAGCTCCAGTTTTGTTGGTTGCATTGTTTACTGCAGGGGCACTGCTGCAGCCCAGCCCTGAAACTTTTCTCCAGCCCTCCTTCACCATCCTCCCTGTGCCAGTACTGCTAAAAACTTCCACCTAGACAGAGGACAAGAGGAAAAGGGAGCTAGGTGAGCATAAAAAGACACTGTGAAAAGAAGCAATACTTACAGATAACTGTTCATGTGTTTGTAGTTCACATCATACACAAGGGAAAAGCCTAAAGGATGTTGAGTACAGCACAGAGAACAGAACCTCTTTGTCTCAAGAATCTTTGAAGCTATAGGTAGGAGGAAAGGAGCATATAAATTCTAGAATAAATTCTCCTCTGTTTCTAGTTTTGCACTAAATATTGGAATGAGGGATACATAGTAGCAGAGATGCTACTATGGAACTACAGACCTAACAACACATTCTGTCACTTGACTTAGAAAGGATGACACATCTATGTTGTGCTCTTGTTACAGAGGAGAAGCAGCCAGATTCATATAGGCTTCTATCCATCTGCTCCCCTCTGGTGTCTCCCCCATCCTCCCTCCCATCCTGTTTTCTAATTTTTGTGCTGCTTTAATTATGATAAGCAGAGGAGCATGACAGGCGATCTCTTTGTTATGACAGGTGTGCTGGGTCCTTGGATTTGGAATGCATGCCTAATATCTGTACTCCTCCTGCTGCTCACAGCCAAGGCACAGTGTTGAAAGAGACAGAGAAAGATCGCAGTCTCTGGAGGTCTTTTTTCCTCACCTGGATGACACTCAAAATCAGAAGGACGAGCATGTTTTTTCCCCCATCTTCCAAACTCTGTCACTTGAGATACTCTGAAGTGGAACTTTCAAACCCTGTTCTCGAGTTAGCCTGAGATGTTGGATGTTTTCATGTTGCTCAAAGGCTCCTGCAGTTGTTGAGATGTGATGACAGCTTAGCTGCCTTCAGGATCGGAGTGCCAGGCACCTCTTGGGTCCTTTGTACCTGCAGGGTCACTTGGCAGGGAGAACACCAGATTGGAATTGTTTTTTTCATCTTCTGTTCCAAAGAAGGTCCTTGGTGCATGAAATATGTGAGTGAGCCATGACTTTAGAATCAACCAGGAAAGTGTTTCTTCATAGCTAGTAAAAAGTTGGTAAATGAGGAAACTAGCCTCTGGCTGTAGAAGATGTTTTCATCAGTGGTGTTGCAGGTGGCTTTTTTGTTTAGGTCAGGGTGGGAAACAACTAGATGTCAATTCCCACTATCTCAAACGAGCATCGCCAGTGATGAGTGATGGTGGGAGCTGCAGTTCAACAAATGCGGGGCCGCTATTCTGATTTAGATCTAATGAAATGAAGAAATCCCCCCACCCCAATGCTTACAATAATCCATTGTGGGCTCAAGTTGCCACGCAGAGTGGTGATACATATGCTTAAATAAGCAGGGAATTTGAAAATTTACTTTAAAAGATTAAAGGTCATCAGCAACATTGCCATCTAATTATGCTGCAGGCAGCTACCGTGCCATTCACCCAAAGCTTCTTGGTTCTTCACTAAACGCAGAAAGTAGTTTAAAAAATGTTTCTGCCAATTTTAACAGCGTTCATGAGAAGATCAGTGGGCTCTTTTTCTTGAACTGTTGACCAATTTAAATGAGCTATTTCTTGTGTCAACATACACAACATGTTTTCAAGGAGAAGGAAGACTACATCTGAGGGTTGAGTTGATCTAAACAATTGACTGGCTACATTCACAAGTAATTACAGTAAATTGTGATCATACTACACCATGAAATAGAAAGCTTCATTATGAAGAAGGAACCAGGGTCTCTGATAAGGCCGGGCAAGTTATGGCATTGCACAATTTCCCTGGGCTTTTCCTTTTTTTTTTTTTTAAATCTCCCTAAGCTGAATGGTTACTCTTGACAATCAGGCCAAGGTGCAGAGAGGAAAGCTAGAGGTGTCATACACTAGTTCCTTCACAGGTTGGCTTTGTTAAGGGATGGTCTAGTGCTCTTAAAAAGAAGGTCAATGTGGGACCTATTAGCATTGGCTTCCCTTTAAACTGGAGTGTTTCTTAAAGCAATGAGGGGCTGAGAGGAATGGAGGAGCTTTGAGGATAACTTTCAGTTCCTTGTCAGCCTGCCACTAAAAACCGGAAACTTTAAATAAATAGAAAGTGTCATCTGATTGAATAGAATGACAGTTGAATTTGGAAAGCTGTACATGAGGCTGCAAGACATAAAATGAATGGAGTAGAACAATTTTAGACAGTGAGGGAGACTCAAGAATGCATTAGCCACTTCCCAAAATAAGTATGTTTATTATGTTAAAACAAATTTCCATAATCCTTTATATTGTATACAATGTATAAATTCTATGCTCCCTTTGCCTCCCTCCCCCCCAAAAAAACCAACTACAGTCAACATTGTGGATAAACTGGACCTACCCTGAGGCTTCTGAGTTACGAGCAGAGTTTTTGAATCCTCTTGGAGAGTGGAATGGAAGGCATAACTTTTCTGAATGTTTATATTTATATTTGTGTGCAACAGTTATTGGCAGGAAAATCCATATTGTTAATGTTTTATGTTAAAAGAGAGTTTAGTGGGAGAAAAATCTCAGTCCTCTGATTCTGTAGGAGCATGTCCTGCTACTCTGATCCATACCCATCTTGCCCTTGAGGAGCAGCAGGTTACAAAGGGAGAAACAAAGGGAGAATTCCTTATCACATGAACAGAGGGAGCCCTGGTGACGCAGTGGTTAAATGCCAGTACTGCAAGCCACAAGGTTGTGAGTTCAATCCTGCCCAGCTCCAAGGTTGACTCAGCCTTCCATCCTTTCGCAGGTCGGTAAAATGAGCTTGTTGGGGGCAAAATGAGCTTGTTGGGGGCATGTATAGAAATGTTTCGAAATGCATGCTATTTGTAAGTTGTTCACCGCCTCGATCCATATGGAGAGGCGGGATACAAATAAATAAAAAAGGAGAAATCCTTATTTTTTAAAAAGAAAAAAAAGTGGAATGATAGTGTGGCTAATAAAATGGAAGGTTCCTTATCAAACAGTAACAAAAACAACCAGAAGGTACTCGTGCCCTCCTTCCCCCAGTAAGAATTAGTTCTGTGTTCAAGCTTGCATAGGCTGGAAAACATTTGTGCAGTAATGTGTGAAATGTTCTTACTTCTGTTAGTGTTGTCTTGAAGTTAAGCATCTGCTGAATCTAAAATAAAACTATCTTGCAGCTGACCAGATTCCCTAAGGGATTTGAATAATATACAGAGAATTAGTTGCACAAGACATTCACTTGGGTGATTGCTTCCCATTGTCTTTGCGTATTTTAACTGGTGCATTATATTCAGTGACTGAGAAAAGAATAACTGGAATATATAATGGTCACTAGAATTCTTTGACCATTGTTCAGCCAGATTTGAGAGCCTACATTCAAAGGATCATTTTGAAAGGCAATCCAGAATGTCAACACATATGACTCATGTATGTTATCTTATTGAACATATATGGGATTCTGACAATAATCCACAGTCGTGCAATGTCAAAGACAAAAGCTGTGTGTCACTCTAGAAGAAGCTGGTTGCAGAACTTTCAATAAACCCAGTAACAGGTTTTTCTTGTCTTTGTTCATTCTAGGATCTCCCTCCTTTACTCTTCTGTCAAATTTCATGGATCTTTTTTAGAATTTACCCTCAACTCTGTTACTTAGTTTTAAAAGAATCAACCCCAAGCATAGTAATTCATGGTTGAATCAGGTGATGCTTGAGTATAGGAAACACATGAAAAATACGGTAGGTGCTTCTGACTATTCCTTTATTGTACTTATTTCTGATACTCACAGAATGGTTGGCAGAAGCAAAGTTAATATACAATATCCTTTTAAAGAGCAAAATGCAATTATTAAAATACAGCAGAAACAATAACATGCAGCACAAAAACTGCTCTTTAAGCGAAGAATAAACCGAAAAATTAGTGCTTTATAATCTAAGATAGAATGCAACTCAAGATTTCTCTCCATTTTTAGTTTTTCCAAGCTCAGATTAGTTCTGTCAGTGATTTATAAAAAAAGTCCATATGAAAATTGTCATGCATTTTCAAGTGCATCTTCTCAGCTAAACACACCTCTTTTTTTGCCAAGTATATGTGTTTTTGCAAGTATTTTGCGTAGTGTGATGCATTTTTTGTACATTATTTTCACTCATATACATATTTTAACATGGACTTTTACCATATTAGATAAGAGGTGCATCATAAAATTTGGGAAAGTGAGGAAACTGAAGGATAAGTGTGTTTTATTTTGCAGAATGGTTTGAGAATTGTCAATTTAGCTGGCCCATATTCAAATGAATCCCACTAAGAATTCCATTTTTTATTTTTTATTTTTTCTAGTAAATGCAAGTTTTTTAAAAGTCCCAGACTATAGATAAATAAATAGTTGCAGGTGAGCCTCGTTCAGGGAGTCCACAGCCTGGGTACTACCACTAAGAATGCCTTTGACCTGATAGGCACCTGTCTCACTTTATTGAATCCTTTGTACGCTGTAATATTTTTTACGTTGGCTGCATTGAAGAAATCCATTTTGTGGAGTACTTGGATCTTAGACTCCTGACCACCATAAACAGTGCTACTTTTAGTACCAGTACTGATGCTCAAATTGAATGACTCATTTTCATATTTGCAATTTTGAATATGAGAAGGAACTTAAGGTTGGTTCACTAGTTTGGAAGGCAGAAATATTGTATATGTGACATTACAATGTAGCCTCCCTCTATTTCTGCATGCCCTGTATTTTCTGGTAGATAGCTTAAGAAAATTCAATGTGTTCCCTGAATGTTGTGTTTTTAGAGGATGGAAACACATTCTGATACTGGCTTCTGGGGAACTAGTTAGGAAATTAGCTTGTGCTAAATGTCTGCCTTTATTCAGACAGCAAAGGCCACTAGTCCATGAATAAATTATTTCACTGTCACTATTTTTGTCAGAGCTCTTAAACAGAGGATGTATTCAGGCTGGTCATTTCAAGTGTTCCTCTTATCAGTATTGTGCTTTCAGCTTGGCATTCATTATCCTCTTATCTCACTGCTGTTTCTCTCTGTAGAGGGCTAAATGGATTGATTGCTTTTACTGCTGTATTGGTCAGGATATTCAATGAATTCTCTCCAGCTATAGAGCTCATTTATCATCGCACCCCACCACAACACACACCTTAAACATTTTGTTCCCCTTGTATATACTGGGAGTGATTAGCAGAGCAGTAAATCCAAGCAAAGTGTCAGACTAATCAAATATTATTTATTTCTTTTGCTTTACATCTTCACCAAAAAGGCTGTAGAACTTTCCTTTTAATTAATCCGATAATATACAACAGGAGCTTGGCTGAACTGGAGGCTTTTTATTTCTACAGCATGCTCTTTCTCAAAGTAGCTTGTATTTTATAGTTGGACTTGTAACAGATGGAAGGGGCAAAAGCTACAAGTTGAGTCTTCCTTGTACCTTCAATCAAGTGAAAGATAATTAAAGAGGCATTGGGTGGGACCATAGAAGTGGTCTTCCAGTATCACAAAGATGGCATCAAGCTTACAGAGAAGAGCCATCCATAGCTGCCACAGCTGTGAGTGGTACAGCAGAAGGGTGAGTGGAAGTAGAATCAGCTTGTGCTCGATGCTGTACTCCCCCGGCCAAGGAAGTCACTGCAAAAGAAACAATACTCATATATATTCATTCAGACATAGGCTCCTTGATGAGATATATACACTCTACATATTAGATCTAATTTCTGTGCCATATAAGAACCTTATCTACAGTGTAACCTGTTTAGAAAACATTAGGGCTGGATTCTACCTAACAGTTTGAAATACCTGACGAAATTTTTTGGATGGGGAACCTAAGCGAAAGGGTATTTTTGCACTTCAGATGCCAGTGTTTGGGCAGTAGTTTGATCTTTTGATAAGGTTTAGCAGAACATTATATACCCTGCTGATGAAAGTGGCTGTACTGTAGCAGGAAAGTGATATGGATTTCAACAGAATTTATTTTTCAGGAAGAAAACATGCATGCTGAGTAGTTCTTGCATAAATTAAATCCTGCACTTTGATAGAAAACATCTCTCTTTCTTTCTGTCTCCCCCATTCTCTCTCACTCTCTCCTTGTGGTACAACCAAAACCTAAAGACTAGTCATGACTAACATGCTTAGTTCATAGGTGGAGTTGAGAAGCATGAGAACAGATGTATTTAAAAAGAGAAGTATTATCATGTAGCAGACCCAGGTTCCAGACAGCTTGATTTCCTATAGCATATGGTAGCCTGGAAGGACTGAAGCTATATCAAGGGGAGGGGGGAATCCACAAGCTTTGCCTGGTGTTAGATTGCAAAGAATCTGCAAAAAACAGGGGCAGTTGCAGGGAGGATAAAACATCCTTCCAGTATCAAACAAATATTGGCTGTACCAATATATTTACCAAGGTATGTGTGGAATAAGTGGAGTGGAAAAGGTTGTGATGCTCAAGTGGCTTATGCTGTAAGCCTGCACTTAACTTCATGAGCTTAAGCCTCATTCGTATCAGTGAAACTCAGCCGTGCATTTTTCTGAGTTACGTGGGAACATAGCCATAGGCAAAGAGCAGCCTTCTTCCTGCACCCATTGCACAGTCTTAAGAGTAGAGACATTAAGCATAGCTGGCAGAACTGACTGTACTTCCAGTAACTATTTTAGGAGCCAGGAATAAGTATCTGTGCTCCCAGGTGTGAAATAAAGACAAGCCTTTATTTGACCATAGAATTTAGACTATGTGGCTGTCACCATAAGTGCTTGCTTCCTGTCCTTGCCAAGGTATCTTCTCTGTGTAAGCCACCAAGGAGCAAGAAGAGACACTGATGTTAAATTAGTGCACAGAACATGTAGTTTGCGGCAATGTAAACTTGCCAGGGATGTGTCACCAGTAGCTCAGTAATAAAACTCCTGGTTTCATACAAAAGGCCACAGGTTCAATCACTAGCACCTCCATATGAATCTCTGTCCAAAACCCTGGAGAGCCACAGCCAGTTAGTGTGGACAGTACTGGGCTAGGTGGAGCAATGGTGCTGACGTAGCCTAAGGCAGGCAGCTTCCTGGTGTTTCTGTTATGGAAGGGAACTCTGCTGGAATTTTTACCCTAAGAAGATAGGTGGTATTATGTTACCCTGTTTTAAGAGTAACTTGTTTCCAATTACTCTGGTGCTGCCATAATCACAAAGTAGGCCTAGTAATGAATTCTCACTTGTGTTTCATTGAGTTCACTGTGAGTTTTCCACCATTTCCATCTTAGTCTTCAACCCATTCATTTTGTGGTCTTCGCTTCCTCAGAAAGCATGAGAGTTGTTGGTTTTATACTACAACTTGCCTGAGGAGTTTGGATATAATTGGATCAATGACTCCATTGCCCCACTCCAAGCAGAGGCTGTGGCCTAAATCCAGCTGTTAGCCTGAACTAGAGAAGACTCTAATAATAAGATTTATTTATAACTAACATATAAACCCGGCATTGCTGGGGTTTTATTTTCTCATAGGTAATACTTGTTAGAAAGATTTGAGATCCTGTCTCTAATTCCCTAAACTGTCTTGTCCACTAGCTGTAACTTTTCCCCATATTCCCCAATCCAGTCTGTATTCAGAGTTATTAACATACAGAGGGTTAGGTTCCTGAGGGAATACATTGCCCTCCTCCTTGCTGCTAGGCCTCATCTCTATAGCAGCCAGGCTATTCAGAGCGTTCTGACTGAGAATTCTAAAGGCCCTTCCCTAAACTGCCAGCCCCAGGATTCCATAGAATCTTCTTAGGCAGCCAATCATATGAGGTCTTCACCTGACACAGACAAACGGGCAAACTTTGACTTTTATATATTAGATGTCATTTTCACCAAAGGGCAGAACATTGACATATACAATCAGGGACAAAGAAATAAAGCATAGCACCACAACAATACATGGAGCAGTAGAAAGTTTGTTAAGTATGTAAGTTCCATTGATTCAGTGAGTCTAACATAGTTGCAACTAACAGGCTGTTAGATGAAAATGCAAGAAATTCCCTTAGATTGGCCAGGAAGCCATCTGTATTTGTTGGTCATTGAAACAGGAGAACCGTACACATTTGTCCTCCATTGTTGCAGAAGCTACAGACAGCCTCCGGCTTTATTGGGTAATGTCAGCCCATGATACAGAGCCATTGTTGCCTTTCCCACCTACATCATTCTCCCTAAATTATTTATCTATTTGTATGCATGCATGCTTGCTTGCTTGCTTGCTTGCTTATTTATTTATTTATTTATTTATTTATTTATTTAATACTTGTTTTCCCATGGGGCCCAAGGCAGCCACATGCCCAAGTTAAAACAAAATACAGATAAAATAATTTGTATCACCACAAAAAGCGGGGGCATTGCAGGATGTTGTGTCCAAAGCACACACTATCTCATTCACTGCACCTAGTATATTTTGACCGAAAACAATAGTTGTCAGGGAGGCCATGGCATCCTAAGCGTGTCCAGACAAGGTGAATGCTAAACTCACCATAACCCCCGAATTTCTTGGTTAAAATTATTTAGACTAAGATCCTGAGACAAAACCTGGCCTGGCATGCTACAGAGCCACTTTCAGTCATAGATGACAATGCTGGATTAGTAAATTATTTTAAAGCAGCTTTGTTGTTGTCGTTGTGTGCCTTCAAGTTGTTGCCAACTTATGGCAACCCTAAGAAGACCCTATCATGGAGTTTTCTTGGCAAGATTGTTTGGGAAAGTTGCCTTTGCCTTCCTCTAGGGCTGAGAAAGTATGATTTGCTCAAGGTCAACCAGTGGGTTTCCATGTCCAGCAGTGGAAAATGCTGCCTTGGAGTGTGGTGGAGTCTCCTTCTTTGGCGGTTTTTAAGCAGAAGCTGGATGGCCATCTGTTGGGAGTGCTTTGATTTGTGTTCTTGCATGGCAGGGGGTTGGACTGGATGGCCCCTGTGGTCTCTTCCAACTCTATGATTCTATTATTTTATGATTCTGTGAAATCCTGTTCTTCAGAATCCTTGTCCAATGCTCAAACCACTACACTACACTGGCTCAGCTTAGTAAGAGCTATATATATGTACTATTTCAAACTGGGGATCTATCTAAGCCTTTCTTGATGAGTGATTCAGCTTACAAGATGTCCCTGGGAAGTTTATTCAAAAGATTGTCATTTTGTATTCGGTGAAATATTTGCTTTTATACTGTAACTAATAGCCACTAATAGAACTATTCTTTCTGGCAAGTATCTTTTTTTGATTCAGTCTTAGGCACTAAAGAGGTCAGCTCTTTAGCTTTCATCCCTTCGCGCTGTGTATGTCCTCCTTCCTCCTCTGTAATACCCCTGGCATTTTTGAATCCTTTATGTTTCTGCTCCTGCTCCCTGGTTCTTTCTCCCAGGAGTAAATGCTGAATCAGAAAATAAGACCTTGGCTCTCTTCAGAAATGTCATTTGTTCTGGGCAATAGTCCTTGATTTCCTGGTGACTTTTGCTCATACTCTGCAGTTCAAAATACAGGGCAGTGCTCTGTCTCAGCAATCTCATTCTGCTGTACAGCCAAATTGAAATTTTCTCAATTGCATTAAAATTAGGTGAATTGCTGAAAAGATTCAGACACTGAATTCACCCCACCAAAGAATGTTTAATATTTTATCAGAATACGTCTTTGTTTTAAAACATGAAAAGCTCCAGGACACATTATGGGCCTCTGGATTTGAGGGAGAGCAAATTGACAGAAAGCTCCACCTCAATGACCTGCTTGTCATCAAGAAAATGATGAAAATTATCAAAGAAGAGGATCAATTGGAGTTGAAATTTCTAAATTTATCACTGCCAGCTTGCAAAATATTGCAGGTAGGCTCCTTTAAAAAAATAATATTGGCTTCTAAGATTGGAAAATATTTTTTTCTAAATCAAATAATATTTACAGACATGCTGTGGATGTGTTTAACACATGTGGGTACTTTGCAGTCCACACTTTGTAGCAAAAATCTCAAAGCAAAAACCTGTTAAGTCTCTTGTGGCAAAAACAAAAAAGACTAGCAAATTTTATTTGGCCTCAGCTTTCATAGACTTCAAGCCCCTTCATCACATACATGGAGTTAGCCAATATATATACACATAGGCTGGGATGGGGAAAGGGCGTGCCAGGGCCTTTTGTATTTTCATAAACCTGCTTTCCTACTCCCCAGTACATGCACAAATAGGTGCTGATTGAGGCTACTCTCCATATATGATCACTAGCTCATGAAACCCCAGTAAAATGTGTTAGTTTTGAAGGTTGCACATGGCCTCTTGCTGTTTCCTCTTTCTAGCAGCAATCCTTGTTGCTGTCAAGTTGACTTCAACTTCAACAGTAAACTGAGAGATCTCCACGTCACCTTGTTATCAACAGCCCTGCTCAGGTTTTGCAGCTTCAGGTTGTGGTTTTCATGATTGAGTCTATTCACCGGCAATACAGTCTTTTTCTATTGTTTTCCCCCTTGCCAAGCATCATTGTCCTTCCTAGGGAGACCTATCTCCTGGTGATATCTCCATAGTTTGAGAGCATGGAAATTAATGCCTGCTTTTTTGTCTAAAGAGACTGCATTAGAAAACAAATCCACATAAAATTTTGAAACAGTTAAACTTGTAGCATCACCACTGGTAAATGCAGTGTAATGAATGCTTCAACAATTTGCAAGATTTCTCTGGAGACCATACATTGCTTTAAAAAAAAAATTAAACCAGTAGACAGTGGCATTTTGTTATAAAACAAAGTTGTTCTCATTTTCTCTGTAAAAAAAAGTCCCCTTTGCCTTCGAATCAGACCAGCATTTCCTCGGAAACACTGACTTGAGAGGATAACAGCAATGCTGTTTTTGTTGTTTGTTTTCTCAACAGCTGTCCAGGAGAAATACTTTATACTACAGATTTCATTACAACAAAGACACATAGTAGCTTTAAACTGCATACTGTTAATGTATGTCTTGGAGCATTTTTGTTTTATGTAAGGAGAATGTTTCCAGACTGTGACAGAATGTCAAACTTCTGCTTCATAATCATTTATTTATCTTTTTTAGTACACTATCAGTGGAATGGGAAAGACCTACTTTAAGAGCGGCATTCGGATACTGTTCTAATTTAAATGACAGATCTATGCAGCCTTTTGCTGCTGCGCATGTCAGCTGTTTGAACATTGCCTGTGCTTACAAGTAACAAAAATTAATATGGTGAATTTTTTATGTAGACGTGCACATAGACATACACACAGTTTGTTTCTGTTGGCTGTGAAAAGCTGCATAAAGCTTGTCGTGGTTGTGGTCTAATTGAAAACCCCTTCTTTCCTGTTCGTTCAGGCTGTTGCTGCCAGAGGAGGAAGAAGAAACAGAATGAATGCCTAGTGCTGTAGTAGCCATAAAAGTTATTTCACTGTCATCTGTTAGGTTCATCCTCCATGGCTTGTTTGGTTAAGAGAGCTTAGCCCTAAAATAATTGAAACAAGATGTTAAACCAGATAAATTTATGGTGGGTGTTTCATTCATGTACCTCAGCCAGTGTCTTTTGATACCATTCTTTCCCTTTGGCTTTAAAGATGGCTGTGACCAGAGAGAAGAGCTGGATGAGCTTTTTATAGTGTAGTGTTCAGGAATATGTGGCCCTCTGAATGATGCTAGACTGCAATTTCCATCAGCCCTAATCGCATACCCAGTAGTGTTGACTGCTGATGGGAACTATAGTTTGACAATGTAAGGAGTGCCACATACTCCCTGTTCTTGTATGAAAAGCACCCTTTTCAGAAATAGGACCAAGGTCCATAGTCCAGCCAATAATGTGGGATCCATATGTGTTTGTGTGTGTGTACTCATGTTTCACTCTTCCTCTTAATTTTCTCTGCTTTCACCACACCATTTTTTAAAAAAAGAATACAATACATTAATTTGTTTTATTATTTAAATATTTCTACCATCACCAGTGAGGAGGACCAAAAGTCAAAACAGTGGACACCTACACTTGGGGAAATGGAAAAGCTCTGATCTCCGAAACAATTGTAGTTTTGGCACCAATCATGCCTCTGTGGGAAGTGAATTGTACATTCAGGGCAGCACAACAAAAAAGTCTGTCTCCATTGCGAGTCTTCTCCAAGACACAGCAGGCCAGTTCAAGGAAAAGGATGCCTTCCAGTCTTGTTGTGACATCTCTGTCACAAACTGCCTTGTCCAGGCCATAGCAGTTTTATGTTTTGAACAATGAAAATAATGAATGTGTTTAAAAGGCACAACAATTCTCTGTGCTGGAGAAGATCAGTGGCCTAGGTTTTTGTGGGTGGGTGCTAAAACCTTCCCTACTTACTGTAACTGTTATGAAAAGGCAAAGCCCAACCTAAGCTGCAAATCTTCATTACTATGAAAAAAAAAAAGATGAGCCTAAGGTATAAATCAAGCCTGATGATATTTATGGAAACATATTTCCATGTCCCTATGTATTTATTGTCCAGACATATATTGTTGGAACCAATCAGAAATGGTGTTATCGCAATCTCCAGCAACATTCTGAACTGCAGGGCCTCTTGATCCAGACCTGAGCTTCTTCTGTAGCTCAGGGAGAGTGTGCCTCTGCAGTTAAACTAGGACTGTGTGGAGGACTTGAGAGACAGAGGAATTTGCTTCCCTCTATTTGACAGTGTCTGACATATCAAGAACAGTACAAAGACCTGGAGGTTGAGTGGAGAGGGATTCTGGGAACTGGCTCAACAACATCTGGAGCCTCACTTGTGGGAAACCACTGCTTTATTGACAAATATTGGGGTAATAAACTCAGGCTTCAAGTTTTGTTTGTGTTCTCCAGATATTTAAGAAACTAGAGCTCTGAGTGCAGAATTTAGTTGCAAAACTCACTGGGTAGCCTGGGCTGGTCGCACTCCCTCCACCTCACAAAACTACCTCAGTGTATTGATTTTTTTTTGGGGGGGGGGCTTCCAGATATTTAAGCAACTAGAGCTATGGTGCAGAATTTAGTTGTGAAGCTCACTGAGTAGCTTAGACTGGTCACACTCTCTCCGCTTCACAAAGCTACCTCACAGTGTATTGATCTTGGGGAGTGAGAGGTTAAAATTCAGGACGGGGAACCATGTATGCTGCCATGAGAAGAGACAGGATATAAATACAGTAAACTGATAATTTAAGTATACATAGTATTGTAATATCAGTATAAGGTCTTCCAGCATAATACTATGAAAGAATCATACTTAGGCTGCCATTAGCTTGAAGAAGAAAGCAAAATAATACACAGAGCAAAGCTTACTGTCTGATGTTTTATAAATATCACCAGCTTACCTCAAGGCAGAAAAAAAAAACATATTGCCACTAACCAAAGGTAATGCGATAGTTCTCTGAATTAGCACCTCTGGATGTCAGGCTTCTTGTTAATGAGCAGAAAGACCCTTCCCTCTCATCACCATTATTATTACTCTGTGGACAGACATAAGCTGATGAAAGTAAAGCCTAATGAAGCCTGTGTATACCTTATTAAAAATAATATTGTAGGGCAGCCTCCTCAGTCTTTTCTAAATAGTTCATGTACAAAATACATTTTAGAATATACTAAAAAAAGTGTGAATGAAGTGTTATTTATTAGCTTTTCAAGCATTCACTACAATAACTGCAAATTGCATTGCTACAGAAAAGATTAAATATAGATGTGATATTCTTAAAATATTCACTGGTTAGCAGCTGTGTATTGTTTACAACCCCAGAACCTGCATGGGATTGTCAAGAACTCAAAAGGCCAGTATCAGCTCTGTGTGTGCAACTGTGTCATCCACTTCCTGGACCTTCCATTTCCACACAATACAACTTGAATAGTTAGGTTGCGAAAAGAGTTAGTGTTTCAGTTTTCCAGTCCATGTTGTTCCTTGCATAATTTTGCCTATGTACTGTTGACAAAGTTGGTACATAATGTTCTGATTTCAGAGTTTCACATGTTAATGGTCTATATTGGCTACACAGAGAATAGTGTTCACATGGAAAGATGAACAGTGCAGTCTCTGGTGAACTGTGCTACAGTTCCCAAAGGCTGATACCAAATAAGTCTTGTTAGTCTTCAAGGTGCTGCAAGATTCTTTCTTGTTTGGGGTGAGTAAGCCAGTGTTTCTCAGGCTGTCTGATGTGAGGAACCGGCAATTCTTGTTTTTCAGTATGCCAGGGACTGATGCTAAATTTGGTCTTATTCAGTACACTTGTTTCTTCCTTTCTTGGAAACATGACAGGGGCTGTCAGGCAATGGTTCAGAAACCAGCACCAGTTCAAGGACCACCATTTTCATTAGCACTGGGGTAGGAGGTTCATATGAGTTATGTCCCTTGCAGTCTCCATGTCACTATCAGTTGAAATTAGAACTGCCAATTTTATAACAATTATTAATTTTTTATTTTATGCTTTAAAGGTAACTTACTTGGTCCTAAATTTAAAGTCATTTACCTGACTCCTGTAAAAGTGCTTTTCTGCATCCCTGAACCAGCTCCAGCGTATCGGTTGTAGCTAATTAGTGTGTAAGTTGTAAGTTGACTGGTGGATGTGCATGCTCGCCAGTGAGTATATGTATTCACATTGCCATATGACTAGAGTGGACAGCATTATTAGGGATTTCATAAACTGCCCAATCAATATAGATAATCCCCAGATCATGCTGAATAATGTGAATTTTGTGAATTGACCAGTTGATGCAATTTCCCCTTAAAAATGAAAGACATTTTCAATTCAAAATCTTCTATCTTCCAATTTACCCATAGGCAATAGCACTGGATGAAACAAAACTTTTGCTTTTGTTGTCACCAGAAATCTATGCTGTGGTTTTCTAACATGCACAGTACTTCATCTTGGAAGGCCTGAGAGACACAGGCTCTTGTGCTGAGCACATGAAAGCCAGTCAGCCTGTTTGGGATGTGAACCACCTCTTCATCTAAGAGAGGGAAGGGAGGGGCCATGCCTGTCATTGTTTCATGAACCTGGTGCTTTGATTGATCTGTTCAAATATTAACGTGCCTAGTGGGGTAGCCCAAAATGTCCACCAGGCCTCTCAATATATAAATATTCATAGGCTAACATCTGCCACAGCTGCATATTTACAATTCTGTTTTTTTATGGGAAGAAGTCATCTCTTTGAGGAAGTTCCAAAGGAGCCAAGGGTTTTTTCCTCTATATACCTTTCATTTAAGAAGTCCTGTCAATATTAGGTCTGAACACTTTTTTTTTTCACAGCAAAGAGATTAACCATTGCATCTCCCATATCCAACAAGGAGCGGCCTCACAACTTTTTCACTCCGTTTTACAACATTATTTTATTACAGTACTGTATTTGAAAGCATGGATTGGATGAGGGAACAACTCCCTCCACACTAAGAATGCTTAAGAGTGAGCTAACATAAGATCAGCACCACATAACTCTCTCTCTCTCAAGTTCATCACATTTCCTTCTCTTTTGCAACCTCAATCTTCTTAATATTTGAATACACTTTTTCTCTCATGTACACAGTATCTCCAAGTATGGAAAAAGAGTGTGTATATGTGCATCTGTGTGTACAAGCATAAAGGTGACTCTGATTTAAAATCATCACCATATTACTGCTCCTACTCCTTCTTCTCTCTCTCTCTCTTTTCCTCTCTCTCTCTCTCTCTCTCTCTCTCTCTCTCTCTTCCCCCTTCTCCTTTCCTTCCTCCCTCCTGATCAGCATTTCTTAACCTGGTGTCCCTGGGACCAGGTCTCCCTGTGTTGTGAAAATTATTTCAAGTGATCCTCCAGGATAAAAGGGTGGTGTAGATCATCACTCTCCCTAATCTTTCCCTTGTCTCTTTTTTTTAAGACATAAGGAGAGGTACTAGTGGTATTGGTGCTTGAGAAGGGCTCTGGCCCTCCATGCCTCCAGCATACAGAAGAGAAGGCAACCCTCAAAGGATGACGGGAAAGTTCCCCACTTTGGACTTTCACAGAAGGAACTAGAACTGTTTAGCATGGTGTGTATTGCTAAAACAGAGAATCCTTAGCTTAGAAGTAATTGGATGATGACTTTGAAAATTTAACATTTTATCTTCATAGAAAAGTTTTAGGATGTTGTTTTTCCTCTAGTAATGCTAAGTAGGAAACACAGCAGAAAACACCAGAAAGAATAGATACCTGTTATTTATCTGTCTGTCTGTCTGTCTGTCTGTCTGTCTATTCATTTATTTGTATCCTGCATTGATACCCTTCCATTTCTTCTACCATGGACTTCAAAACAGTTCACATGGAGTTCCATGGTGGTCCCTCATACAGACACTGAACTGATCCAGTGGAGTTTTGAGCTTTTATTGTTTGTGTGGTGGCTGAGTCCTGTACAACCCAGATGGCACCTGTCATATGTCCATCTAATACATGGAATTTCTTTTACAATAGCAGTTCTCAAACCTTTGTTCTCCAGTTGCTTTAAATTTCAGTTCCCAGAATCCCTCACAATTGGCAATGTTGGCAATGTTACTTAGATTGGGAATTGTTATTTAATTTAGGAATCACTATTATCTGTATTACAGCAAATATTGTTTAGTGGTTTGAGCATTGGACTACCACCCTGAAGACCAAGGTTTGATTCCCAAATTGGCCATGGATATCTACTGGGTGACCTTGGATTCATTACATACTCTCAACTCCTAGAAAACCCCATGATAAGTTTGCCTTTGGGTTGTCATAAGTTGGAAAGGACTTGAGGGCACACAACAACAACAAATTACCCATCTGGCTTAGTTAATGTGACTTAGTTTGGGAGTCCCAAACATCTGGCTTACCAAAGATGGAGAATTTTTGCTTTATATATGGGTTTTTATCTCTCTACTGTACTCCATAAATTATTTCTTGGCACATAAGGAACATTGCTGTAGGAAAAATTCTCTCATCAAACTCCTAACAGAAATGTCTTGTTTTACACTTGCTGTCAAACAAGTTTTCATCTTCCAGAACAGTCTAACAGTTCTAGTATCAACTTGATTAATGCCTGTCTAAAATATTGGCAGTAGGGAAAGAATGAAACATCCAGTATTAAACTTATAAAAGTGACAATGGAGGCTGCATTATCAATGGGCACTGAATCCATTCCAGATTTTAGCGCAAACTTTAGAGGAGACTTCTGTCAAAGGCTTTGAGCCCTGCACCCAAAATATGTTTGGCACCTTGGATAGTCCTTTAAAGTTTAGACTAAAACCCAAAGTGAGTTTATTGCCCTCCACAGGCCTGACATGGCCACCGGCTGTGACTGACCTACGAGGACAGATGTCAGGTTTTAGCATTTTCTTGGATCCTTTTATTCAGAACATTTTCCCCTGATTCCACTTAGGTATGGAATTAGGTATGTAGTGGTAGTTACTTAATCTTCAGTACCAATATGGTATAGTGGTTAGAGTGTTGAATTAGGGCTGGAGAGATCCAGATTCTAGACTCAGTGAGCCATGAAACTTACTGGGGAACTTTGGGCCACTCCTTCTAACAGTTTATGTACCTCAGAGGGTTGTTGTGGGAATAAAGTGGGAAAGAAGACAGTGGCGGAGCTTGGAGTGTGTGGAGGGGGTTGGGAGGGGGCGAGGGTATTGCATGAAGGACATGGCCACTGTGTCTGGAGGCATGGCTGCAGTGCGTGGAGGCATGGGCAGGGCATGCGGGGCTGTGACTACAGGCTGGGACGCCCCAAAAACATTGCCGCCCAGGGCGAACCGTTCCCCCATCCCTACATGACTGGAAGAGGAGAGTCATGCATACTTCCCTTCTGCTCATTGGAGGAAAGCTGGGACATAAATGAAACTAAAAAATAAATGGAAGTTGGGGAGAGTAAGTAGAGGTACACTGCACTATTGTTTCTTAATAGTTCATTTGTCCCAAAACTGTGGCTCAAAACTCAAAGCAAATCCAAGGGCATTGACATTGTTTAATAAGAGAGATGATCTATATTTCTACATTTACTTTTGTCTCGTTCCTTGAAATATTATCTAATCTATTCTCTTGTTGTGTAGTGTTGTTGTTGTTTTTAATTTAACCAATAACCACCACTGGGAGGGAGGCAGACTGCAACGTGTGTGGATGTGTGCTTGTGTATAGAGAGGAGAGCCTTTGGTCCTAAATCCATTTGCTAGTCCCAACTGGACAAGAGCTATTGAATTAGTGTGAACTTGGTAACTCAACATTTTCTGCTGATTCTCAGGGTCTACTCTACTTGGCTTTAGCTGCCACTTTCCCTGTCCACCTTGGAACTGATGGAATATATTGTACGCTTACCTGCTATTTGACATGCAAGGAAATGTCGCAGTTTTCCTCCTGTCGCAATTCCAGTTGGGACTATGGCAGAGACAAATGCCTAAATATTCCCTCAGGCCCTTCTCCTGTCCAAAGTCCCAATCTGATTTATCTTCCCAGAATTCCTCTCCACCAATGTACACTGCAGGCTGCTAGTTAAACAGAAAACAGATACATAGTGCCTCAGTGCACGGGAGACATCATAGTTAGCTGGGCCCAGAATACTACCCTTTTTCAATAGAGTACGTTCCTATTAGCTAAATTGCTTGTATGTAGGGTGGACACTTAGTGCAATGATGCAAAATTGACTCAAGCCTTATTCTGAAACTGTCACATGTAAAAATCTAGGCAGGAAGAAGGTGTTTTTTTCCCCATTTGTCTTTCATATCATATCTTCATGCTCAGTGCTTAAAAACCATAGAAAGATAGAGATTGATTAAATTGAGCTGTGCCAAATCAGACATATGCCCTTTCACACTGTGTAATTATGGCAGGTTGATTCCACTTTAACTGCCATGGCAACATTCTATGCACTGTTTCGTCTTTGGTCAGAGGCACCAGAGGAACTCCCGGCCCAGAATTGTGAATACCCTTCCCTACACTGCCAGTCCCAGGATTCCACAAGATGTTACCGTGGTAGTTAAAGTGGAATCATAGCACTATAACTGCTTAGCGTGAAAAGGCCCTAGGGGAGTGGCTTCTTGAATTCTGAGTGGTAGCTGCCCCTCTGGTTGCAAGCAGTGGTCTCTCTCAGTCCTATTGTTTCTTCTTTTTGCAAAGTGACTGCACACTTCCAAAACTGGATCATGTGGTCATTTTAAGTTATTTTTATGAAATGTGAACACAGGTAAAATATTGTTAGGATGTGTTCCTGATAAAGGTTTTGGATTCACTTGATTGGTTCATTATTGCTCCAAAGTGATCCAAAATTAACTCATCCTGTATCTCATCCCCCTGATGAGATTCAGCTGTTGTTCACCACTCAGTGATGTTAAATTGTTTTGTTTTTATTGTATAATATCTCTCTGCCTGTTCAAGATTCTCTTGCAGCCTTAAACAATTTAATGTCATGAGGAATGTACCAGATGATCTTGATTGTGCTCTGCTGTGATATATTGCTACCTTTAAAACAGTGAAGGAGAAATAAGAAGCACACAAGTGGGAGTTGTGAAATGAAGATCTCACACTTCTAATTTGTGGGTGGGGTGAGGAGAGAATGGGTGAAATTCCATATTTAGCTGACTTGAAAGCAGAAGCACTAGCAACAACGAATTGCCTAAAAGTATCAGGAAAACAATGCTTTCCCCTAATCTTGTTTTGATAGCATTTCAGCTAGACTTTGGCACAGCAGTG
The DNA here is from genome assembly GCA_948474755.1 of Ctenosaura bakeri. NCBI lineage: Eukaryota > Metazoa > Chordata > Lepidosauria > Squamata > Iguanidae > Ctenosaura > Ctenosaura bakeri. Next base: position 349,814 of record CAOLHI010000203.1, read on the forward strand.
TTTGAACATATGCAAGAAGCCAGACCCTGTTCTCAGTTGTATCTATTGTGTACCTTTTGTATTCTGAAATATCACTTCCACTATTTGCCTCAAGTCTTTCTAGTAATCTGATTAACTCGCTGGCCCTTTTCGCATGCTTTTTTTTTGTGCGAGCGCCCCTTGAGCGTTGCGTGAGTGGGAGCGTGCACTCCCACTCGCGCGACGCTCACGAGGCTGAAGCAGGGCGAGCACGCATTTTTTTATTTTCGGCTGTAAGCCGAAAATACTGCACGCTCGCGCAGTGCTCGCAGCACCCTTGCGCATTTACCTGCGTGCGGTGCTTCGGTGAGCCGGGACGGTCGCACTTCCTTTCCCCAGCACAGCCTACAGCTCCCAGACTGCGCTGCGGAAGGAAGGGGTGGGGCACAAGTGCGATGGTCGCGCTACGAGGAAGCCAATGCAGGAGGCAAGAAGGGCTGTCGTGAGCAGCTCGTGCGAGTGGCTGCTCGCACGAGCGCCGCTCCCCACTGCTGCGACGAGGTAAGGTGCGAAAAGGGCCACTGTCTGCTGGGACAAGTAGAACTAGTTTTGCTCAACTACTAAGGAAAAGGATTGCCATTGCTTGCGGTGATGGGTTGGGGACCCTTCTTGTAGGGTTTTTTTTAAAACCTTCTCCCACAAGGATCAAAACACATTGTTTGAACGGTGGCATATTTTCTGAACCCAATAAGAATTACAGTATGTTTCAGGGTATAAAAGTGCCCCCTGTCTGAAGTTCTACCTAAACACCAAAAAAACCACAATGTGAAATAAATAAAAATAAAATCCCCCAAAAATTTAAAAAAAAAAACAACAACACCTCAAAACTTCTTGAAAGCAGGACATTACGGATGGAGCTATATAGTCAAAAGCAAGGAAACTGGGACCATAAATCAACATCCCATGAACAGTCTCAAAATGTGGGCACACTGATAGGCCGTTAATTTTCACTCAACATAATCACTACAGCAATCAATCAATTCATTTATATCCTGCCTTTTCCCCAAAAGTGAGGTACAAGATGGCTTACAGAATAAGAAGAGATACAAATAAAACAACATACACCTAACAACAAATCAAAAGTTAAGATTAAAATCATATTCAACTGTCTGTAGAATTAAAGCCACATAAAAAATTAATTTAAAAATATAGATTAAAAGCAGTACAGCACTAACACAAAAATTTTGTAAAACAGTAAGTTCCCAATACCTTCTGGAATAGAAAGATCTTCACCAGTGATGTAGACTCAAGTGAATAGACTCAGACTTAAGTCAAACTTAAAGTCACTTCAGTGACACGACTCGGACTCAACTTGGTCATAATTGATGCACTGACTCAACTTCAGACTTATATATTTTTAATGACTTGATGCCCTTGGTTCAGTAACATAGCACATTCGTCCAGAAACCTTAAGACTCTGAACAACACCTCCATCTCTTTTTGTCTACTAATCACATGACAATCTCTCTCAAGCCCAAACTGTTGGCGCATTTCTCAGAGGGGAACAGCAAACAGGTTAGGCAATGGCTTGAGGTCTGCTCAGCAGCCTGTCCCTGATGCATCTCAGAGGAACCTTCTAAAACATTTCTTAAGAGCAAAAGACAAGACTCACCCCCAGAATGCTGGGTGCATTTCTCAGAGGGGAACAACAAATATGTTAGGCAGTGGGCTTGAGGAAGAAGGATCCTTCCTTCTAAAGCTTTTGAATCTTCAGTAATGGGGAGTAAGATAGGATCCTATTCCCCGCTTCCGAAGCTACGGATGGCAAAATTGCAAATGTGAAGGGCCGACGCCAAATTGTTAAAACTGAATTTATTTCACTCTATCCAATAATTCTGGAATTTTGGTTGGGGTATAAAGTTGGCTTCCAAACATGGGACTTGACTTGAAAGTATCTTCGAGGACTTGAGACTTGACTTGAGACTTGAGGGTAAAGACTTGAGAATTGAAATAAAAGACTTAAATACATCACTGATCTTTACCTAATGATAAAAAGATATCAAGAAGGAAGGGAGTTTCAGAATCTAGAAGCAGCCACAGAAAAGGTCCTCTCCTGTATTCCCACCAAACATGCCTGTGAAGGCAGTGTGGTTGAGAAATTGCCTCCCAAAAAGATCTTAGAGCATGGTCAGTCTCATTGGGTAGGATACAGTCGTTTAGATGGCCCAATCCCAAGCCATATAGGGCCGTATAGGTACTTCAAATTATGCACAGAAAGAAACCAGCAAGCAGTGGGGCTGTTGCAACAAAGGTTCTCCGTGTCACCATCCCTCCTCCCTACAAATGTGCTGCAGCTGAAATTTCTGAACATTCTTCAGAGGAAATCCCATGTAGAGCATACAGTAGTAATCCAAATGGAATGTAACAAAAGCCATGTGCCACCATGGTCAAGTCAGACATTCCAAAGAACAAGCATAGCTGGCACACTTGTTTAATTGTGCAAAGGAACTCTTAGCTGTAGCCAAAACTTGAGCATCCAGGTTCAAGGCTGAGTCCAGGAGTTCACCCCAAACTGTGCACATGTGTCCTCAGCAGTTGTTTTGTTTTGTGTCTTTTTTTAGAAATCACTTTTAATAGACAAAATCTACATACGCTAAAAGTTTAATACAACATATAACAAGGAACAATATTACAAAGAAATAAACTAAGGAAAAAAACTAAAGACAAAATGTAGTACGTTCCAACATTATTCCCAATCACTATCTATGTATGTATCAAAAACTACAACTAAAAAAAATAAAATAAAAAAGAAGAAAGATGATTTCCAACTATCTTTTCTGCAGATATATTTTTTAATTCTTAAAATCTACTTCTCTCTATTCTTGTCTATAAGTTACACAGCATCTATATGTTTGACTCATATCAAGTAATAAAACCAACAACCGTCAGGTCATACTCTTATTTTTCACAAAATCAGTAAGGGTTTTCTAGTCCTTCAAAAACATTGTCAACAATTTTTCTTTAATCAAAATAGTCAGTTTATCCACTTCTGCTAATCATCTACTTCTGAACATATGCTATCCTTGCAGCTGTTGTCATATTTGAAGTATTCTTCCATTACTCTTCTATTTGATCATCTTTCAGTCTCAAATATTAAAGTTCAGGTTTTTAATTGAATATTAATCTTTAAAAATTGTGTATCAGACTATGAATTTGGAACCTATTTTTTCCACTTTTTAAAGAGACCATCATCTGCTATATAAAAGTCAATGTTTGTCTGCACATTTTATCTGTTTGTCTGCATCAGGCAGGCCAAGACCTCATACAGGTAGCCAATGAGTGAGGTGCGAAGACCTCATAGGATTGGCTGGCTGTGAAGATTCAGTGGAATCCTGGCGTTGGCAGTTCAGGGAGGGGCCTTTTGAATTCCCAGCCAGAGAGCTTTTGGGCCTCAGGCCGGTTGCTATGGAGATGAGGCCCACCATCAATAAGGATGCCAGAAAACATGTGGGAGGCATATGTGAGAAAAATTAAAGTGACATACACAACATAGTTACAAGGTCTTCTTGCCTCACATAGTAGATTGTATAGGTTCCATATGCGAGGAATCTTAAAGTTGAAATTCAAACTCAACAGAAAGCAAAAAAAACAAAAGCCAGTACATCAACGTCGCCAGAGAACACAGATTGGATTGGGGACTATGGGGAAAAGTTACAAGTACTGGAATAGCAGCAAGGATGAGGACCGTGTATGCCCGCAGGAACCCAACCTCTGTATGTTAACAACAATAACTATGAATACAGATTGGATTGGGAAATATAGGATTAAGTTATAGGTACTGGAATAGACCAGTTGCTATAGAGATGAGGCCTAGCAGCAAGGAGGAGAACAGTGTATTCTCTCAGGAATCCAACCTCTGTATGTTAACAACTCTGAATACAGATTGGATTGGGGAATATGTGGAAAAGTTACAGGTATTGGAAAAGATCGGTTGCTATGAAGACGAGGCCTAACAGTGAGGTGGAAAACAATGTATTCTCTCAGGAACCCAAACTGTGTATGTAAATAACTCTGAATACAGATTGCATTGGGAAATATGGGAAATATGGAGAAAAGTTACAGGTATTGGAGAAGACAGTTGGGTGAGTTGTTAAGAGGAAAATAAAATCCAGGCAATGCCAGGTAAATATGCTAATATATGATAAAAAGACCCTTCCTGCTTACTACATTTCCAACATAAATTCAATGGGAATGTAACCCCGCCCAGCCAAGGTTGAATTTCTGTTTCATGATCTGCTTTCTGACTGACTAGAAGCATCCCTGTCTTATCCAGATTAAGCATCAGTTTGTTCATTTCCATCCAGCCCATTACAGTTGGCAAGCACCAGTTTAGAGCCAAAACAGCTTCCTTGGACTGAAGTGGAAAGGAGGGATACAGCTGGGTGTCACCAGCATACTGATAGCAACAAATCCCAAAACTCTAGATGGCCTCTCCCAGCAGTTTCATGTATATGTTGGATAGCATGAAGAACAAAACAGAACCTGTGAGACCTCATAGGCCAGTGGCCAAAGAGTCAAGCAGGAGTCACTCAGCACCACCTTCTGGATTTGCTCCCTCCAAGTAGGAATGGAACCACTGTAAAACAATGTCCCCTAGTCCCATCCCAACAGATTGGCCAAGAACGGTACCTTGGTTGATAGTACTGAAAGCTGCTGAGAGTTGTAGAAGAACCAACAGAGAAATGCTTCCCCTGCCCAGTTCTCAGTGTAGGTCATGAGGCAACCAAAGCCATTTCCATCCTATAAAGAGACCTGTGCATATTACAGTAGGAATTTCCTCAAAGAAATTTCTTGTTTTGAATAAACTGACCTCTGTTAAGCAAATTTATTGCTTTCACATTTCAACATTAACAGACCAGCTGCTTCACAACTCTTTGATGATTCATGGTCAGGGTCACAATTTACATCTTGTTATATTCTATTATACCTGGATCCTACTCCCACAACTACGTCACTGTGCTTAAACATCTGTGACTTGAATACTACACTCTATCAGTGCATCTAAAGAAGTGGATTGATAGCCACAAAAAGTCATACTGAAATAAATTAGTCTTAAAGGTGCTATTACATTCCTTCTTGCCCCTCATTTTTCTTTTTATGTAACAAAATATGATTCTGAAATACTAAAATATCCCATTTTACCAACTATCAAATGACTGGCATTCAGAATAAAATTAGTCGTAACAAGGAAAAGTGAATATACATGTTCAAAACTGGCCTGTCTCCTAAATTGTACATAATAACACAGACCTTCTATATATGTACACACAGGTGTACAGTTGTGGGTGTATACTGCCATATACTCATTAAAGATGCTAATAGAAATCCAGCATACTCCTCTATGTAGTAAAACTGCCTTGTGTGGTTGCTTTGTGACCTCACACCCATCTCCTCTTTAACCTTTGGCTGTTGTCCTTTTCCCCACTGTTCTCACCCTTCTCCCCCCTTCCACCCAAAAAATAAAACCTCATACAGTGCCAACTTAGGATTTTTGCCTGAGCCAGCACAGGCTTTGGGGGACCATCTGGGCCCTCTTCCCAGCAATAAACTAGATTTGGGATTAATCTTGTTGGAGGCCTCCAAATTTAATATTTACTAAGATATTACAGACTTACTTTTGGAACAATCTTACAGTCCTTGTCCTCGACCTTGTTTCAGTTTTGCAAGTTAAGTTTTGACAGTGGAGCTTTGACATCTTCCTGTACCTCATACTGTAGCAATAAAGTCTTGTGCTGTATTCCAATTAATAATACTGTACGTTCACTTTACAGCTGAAAAGGTGCCACTGAATACTGTGGGAATAAAATCATAAACTACAAAACACAAAGAAGTGAACACGTGGATCATATTGTCTGGGGAGCACATAAAGCATTTGCCTGAGTTGTCTGGTAAGCAGCACTTCAGGAGGCCTGCAATATTTGAATGGCCCGAGGAATTAAAAAGCTACCCTGCAAACAGTAGCTTGAACTGGAGATTGCCTCTTTTCTCTTTTCCATGCAGACATTTTAAAATCCCATTGTACTTTGCGAACAGAATTGCCATTTTCTTTGGTGTCCACTGTGTTCCACGTCTGAAGGGAAAGTGCTTACATCCACGTCTATATACATGAGCTTCAGCTGGGTGCATAATGACAGCTGCAATAACACTACTTTGAAGGCAGTTATAAAAGCGAGCTCTATATATGATTTCGCTTGCAGGAAGTAGGATGTTTCAGGAATCCCGAAGAGATTTTGTAAAGCAGCAAGGCTGGCAGCTGTGAAGAGATTTCAGAGGTGTTTAGCCTCAGGATGAGAAACAACTCTTGAATTAGTCTTGCTATGGGCTGCTTTGTGAGAGGACATTGTCTGGTGTTCCTTATAGATTCTGAAAAGTCAAATGAGAAATAATAGCAAGACAATTGAATTGCCAACAAAATGATATACCAATATGCCATTATTTAAAACAGTGCCAATATTTTTCTTCCACTATGAGCTTATTTTCTTGAGTGACATCCTAAAAACTTGAAGTCACTCACATCTTCTCTGGATATAAAATCTCCTCCCAGGCAAGAAGAACAGAGCATTTGGAGAGTTAAGATCTATCCTGACCCTTGCTTTCAAAAGGTGCTCCTATGTGGGCAAAGAGGGGGTATTTATTTACAAACAGGAAGAAAGCACAAACCAGACCAGGAAGCAATCCTCTTCACACCAGGGAGGCAGGAGATATTTCTCAGATTTTTTTTTTCTTTTGTAGAAGCTTACCAAATTTGGACCTGCTAAATCTGTTAAGTGAACCAGAACCAGAAGGCAGTGGCAGCAGGTGGATTCCATATCTGGGGTGGTGAATCTGTTCTGAGTTTTAGAGCAAACTTTAAGGTGCTAAACTCTGTTCCTAAAATCGCTTCTGACCAAAACCCAAAGATGATTCACTCCCTCACTGAGATGGAAGCTTCTGAGGTGAGAATGAAATGTTGGGTAGATGAATGGACAGTGAATGGATGAATGTGAGGAGAGGAAGGTTGGCAGATGGATGGATGGAGATTAGAGTATACATGAATCCAGTCTTTCGCCCATATACACACCATCCCTAAATATAGAAAAAGAATGTGGACGTGCGTATCTGTGTACAAGCATGAGGATGATGCTAACTTAAAACCATCACTATCTTACTACTCTTGTCTTCTTCTCCCCATGACCAGATCCTCTCACTCCCTGATCTCTCCCTTGTCTCTTTTTTAGGAGATAAGGAAACCATGTGAGGTTCTGGTGGTGCTGCTGCGTATGAGAGGCTCTGGCCCTCCTCACCTTCAGCACACAGAAAAGAGAACAATCCTCAAAGGGCGAGGGGAAAGTTCCCACTTTGAACTTGCACAGAAAGAACTAGAGCTGTTTAGCAAGGTGTCTGCCAGTAAAACAGAGAACCCTTGGCTCAGAAATAATCAAATGGTGACTTTGAAAGCCTCTTAAAATTTTCTTTTCATACAAAAGTGCTTCCAGATGTTGTTTTTCTCTACACATGCTAAGAGCAAACTAGGAAATGTAACAGAAAACACCTGAAAGAGTAGGTTTTACTTATTTATGAATTTATTTCATCTGTATTTTTCTGTTTCTTCCACTGTGGACATCAAAGTGGTATAGATGGAGCTGTGGTTTCTTGTAACTTTATAACCTGTAAAGCTAGTTCTGTGATAGGCAGCTCAGAAGAGTAAGTGGCATTTCCTTACCTTCTAATTAGTTGGGGAGGGGCTCCTTCTCATGATATAACAACAAGGATGAGGATGATTGCTGCTTCTACTACTACTATCTTTATTTATATCCTATTTTTTCCCCCAGGATGGGACTCAAACGTGACTTACAACAAGTTATAGTTAAAAACCACAGAATACAAAAGTTAAAACATAATTAAATAGTCAAAAATAATTAAAACAAAGTTAAAATACATAATTAAAAACTCATACATCCATACACATCAGCAACACAATTAACAATATCCAGCACATTCTATCAGACAGTCCACATATAATCCCACATCAAACACCTGCTGGAATAATAACATCTTTACTTTACTGCAGAAGGACAGTGTTACCCTGATTTCTGGGGATCCCGTGAGGGACACCTAAGTGCACTCCAAATATTATAAAGTTGAGAATTAGTCAAAAGAGCACGAGCTAGTAATATGAGAGGCAGGGCAACAGAGCGAGATCTTTTACCCAATGTCTACAGGGTCAGGCCGAGTCAAGGAGCAAACAGAAGTAAAATAATAATTGTTGTTTTTATTAAAATACAGCCAAACAAGCGTATGCACCACACTCACACAGAGAACTATAGAAATAAAGGTTGGAGTTGGATAGAGGGATTTTGAGAGGAGGTTTTGGTATGGGAAATACTACACCTGTCCTGAAGCTCAGGTAGTCTGAAGAAGAAGTTCGTGGAAATGGAGTTTCTCAGCACGTGGAGCTGAGGGGAAGGCTCGCCGAACGAAGCAACAGCAAGGCGGGATGGAAGCCAAGAGCAATCTGAGCAGTCCAAAGAAGTGCTCAAAGTCAGGGGTTCTTATAGGGGAAAATGTGGCTGTAGGCTAGTCCATACTTGGGGACAACAATGAGTTTTGGGCTGGAGACAAAGCTTCCAAAAGGTCAGTATTTTACATGATTGAGTTAAGACCGAATTGTCAATAGAGTAGCCAGTATGCAGATGCGGAGTGCTTGACAGTTGAGTAGTCGGATAGTCAAGCTGCCTGCTCGGGGCAGCGAGTTCTTTGTAAGTAGCGTGCATACATAATGTGGTACTTGCCTTGATGTCTCCTGAAGCGGCGGGACAGCTATTTCTGGCCTGCCTGTATTTGGTTGGAATATTACAGCGATTATCGGTCATGCCTGTATGCGAGCTTGTCTGGGGGCCTCGCAAGCACGTGGAGGAAAAAGGGGTATAGAAGGCCAAATTATTGATATCAAAATGATATCTAATATCCCACAAGTCCAGGCTAGAAACTGTGGTAACAACAGTAAGGAGAACGCCAGTCTGATTTCTCCGGGAAGGGAATTCCAGAACCCAAGGGCAGCCACTGAGAAGGCCCTCTCCTGCATTCTGACCAGATGCACCTGTAAAGGTGGTGGGATGGAGAGAAGGGCCTCCCCGATAGATATCAAAGCCCAGACTGGCTCATAAGGTAGAATACAGTCCATGAAATATTTTAGATTTACTTTAAATATCCGTTTTACTACAAAAATTTAAAAAATTGCTTAGTACTAAAAAAAGACTTTTAAAAGGAGTTCTGTATTTTATGTATTTCAGAAAGTAGGTGTTATGTTCAAGAGAGCAGATTTGCTGCTTTATCGTGGTTCACCTGAATCGGTCAACATTTAACTGTTGCTGACATTTAGAAGGAAGCCCAAATGCTCAGTTTTGCACATAGGCTCCGCTTGTTCAAAGCTTTCGCAGCTCAGAAACATTTAGCTAATGCCTGATGCTACATGAAGAGATCAAAAAGGTCTAAAAACTATCTGCTAGTTTTCTGTTAAAAGCAATTAGGAGAAATTTAAATTCCTCCCAGACCATTCTATAATAAATATTTTAGCCTTCCCTTGAGCATCTCTTAGATTTCTCAAGACTTATTTTCTGGTAATAAAAACAATCAGAATTAGATGTCTGATTAAACATGTACAGTGGGGCTGTATGTTCACCCACCCCCCTCTGTCTTTCCCAACATCCGATGAAAAGAATTAGATTTCAATAGGAAAATGCAATGCAATAGTACACTTCCATTCTTGAAACATTTGTGAGCTGAATGTATTGTATGTCTTCTATTATAACTGCATAATATATGTTTATAATAATTATAAGGAAATAACATTTTCTCCCTGCCCCCTCCCAACCTAGCCATATGCATTGGATTCATTTTGAACCAACTGGAGGTAGTCAATGTTGTTTAGCCTGGTGTGGACAACTTGTGGCTCTCCACATGTTGTAGGGCTCCAGTCTCCATGGTTCTTTACCATCAGACTAGGACTGATGGAAGCTGCCGTTTCTGTGTATAGGAACACAGGTTGCTCATAACTGGCTTGGGAAAATGTTCCAAGAAGTTACAGTAGATGATTTATCTAGAGCTTCTAGATCTGCGGAGTCTTCTGATCTTTATACTGTGACTGCATAAAATGTCACTGACTTTAGACTTAGGCCTTGTCACTTCAGAAATTTGTTTCTGAATTACAGAACTGAAAATATTGTTTTAAATCCCCCTTACTTTTTTTCATTCTTGCCAACCACCCAAGCATGAACATAGATGGCTTTATTCATATTGACTGTCATACAGAATCAATGGGCAAAATCTAAGTAGCTGATAATTCTCCATAGGAAATGCATGAAGCGATCCATAAGAAGAAATTACTATAGAAATCCTATCAACACTTAAGTAACTTCCTTTTTTTATTGTGTCATTAGAAAGGATATTAAATGCTAGTTTCTTGAATCTATCTCGGTAGGTGTTATTTGCAATGGATTTAATTAGAGAGAAAATCCTAGAGTATTTCTGTCCAGGACAATGAAATCTGAAAACTTGGAAAGTCTTTCTCAGAACGCTTTCTGCTGTTTCCATATGTGTTATAACTTTGGATGAAAGAGAGAGTTTCTTCCTGGGAATGAACTGATCTGCCTTTCCCAAATAAACTGCAGTTCCAGAGTCTGGAAAAAGTTCTTTTTTGTTTTGTTTTGTATTTTGTTTTTTTTTGTTTTGGACTACAACATCCCAGATCCCTAGGCAGCCAGGGCATCCTGGCTATTAAAATATTAAAGAAAGTTACAGAGTTGGGTAAAAATTGGAAGCGTATTTCTCAGAACTTGATTGATATGGGTAGTGTCTGCTTCAACTAAATTGTAAATTACTGTACACAAGACAAATGTTTTTATTAGAGTGGAATAATATCTGTCATTCTCTCACTGCAAAATGTAATGTGAATGCTACTGTGTTATTGTCTGCATACATTTTTTGTTTAGCATTGAATTAATTTTCCGTGATTGCCAGTGCCCCTGGACTCTGTTGTGAACATAGGTGGCAACATCCCGGACCTTGATCCCTGCAATGGTATTTGCTAGAGCACTTCCTCACCGTATCTCCTGGCCTGAATAAAATAACATAAAATGCTGTGGCAGAGGGGGATGTCCCTAGATACTGGCTCATAACTCTGAGTTTTGTTTTGTTTTTAAAACTTCTGAATATTTTAAATGGTAAATTTCCTTGTCTCTTTCTTAGAAAAAATGCCTAAAAATTTAAATAGCAGTCAGAAAGGCAGTGCTGGTAGTGCTGGTAACGTTGGTGGTAGGGAGGAAAACAATAATGGTGAATATGTGGAATAAGAAAGGTAAAGCCTGTAATTGTACAAATGTTCTGATTTTTTTTTTCATACTGTTTCTTCTTCTTTAACTTTTGTAGCATATTTTTGGTCAGGGAAAGCAACAAACACTGTTTTGTTGTTGTAGCTGTGTACAGGATCTGTTCCAAATCTGCTCCAGAGTTTGGATTAATTTCAAACATCTATGAAATAGATCTGTTTAGATTATATCTAAAATAGAAATGAGCAGATCTGTCCATCACTAACAAGAAGCATATGCCGCTGGCACTGTCAATATGTTAAGACGTTAATTACTGGTAGATGTTCCAGTACAGTTCTGAAGAACTTTGTTGAATCTTAATGTTTGTTTAATTACATGGATAGAAGGAACATTTTGTTCTGAGTGCAGGTATTTTGTGAACGTTTTTGCCCACTGCAAAATTAAGCCTCCTGGCAAAAGGGTGAAATTGTCCACGATCGATTTGGTATCCAGGAGGGAAATGAAGAAAAGGCTTCCCCATGCCAAGGCATCCTGTTTTTTGCCTTTCAGTTTGAATGTTTTTCCTCTCTGTCCCCTAACCTTCAATGGGATGCATTCCTTGATGTGCATCTCAAATGAAGGAATGCCCCCATTCCAGTCATCTCAGTAACAAGTATGTTCTCTCTGCTCCCATCCCTGAAACATCAGTGCATCTGAGAAACATGAGTTGCAAAGGCATTAAAGAATGGAAGGTGTCCCTAACCAATGCTTGAGAGGCTGCTATTAGACTGTCAGCTAAAGTGCTCCTTAAAAAAAACCCAAAGAAGCAGGTAAATATACACATTCAAGAGAGTGGATCCTCTTTTTTTTAAAAAAAAAATCTTTCTAAAGAGGCTCATTTTTCTAAAGAGACTGTAGTTCATTCTCCAGGATTTTGAGAAGAAATGTGTACATCCAGCAAGGTGGATTTGGTTTCCTCATCACTTTCTACTCAGTTACCAAACCCAAACTTTGGAATTCATGTACTTTTCTAGTACTTGCTATTTCCCTATCCCAGTACATAGCCATAGTTTGCCTATCACAGACTTTTGGGTGACTTATTCTGGGAATCTGTGTTCAACCTAGGACTTTTCTGTCCTACACTGTTACAGTGCTATTATTCCACTTTCAACATCCTATGGAATCCTGAGGTTTACATTTTAGGGAGGGGCATTTACAATTCTCAGCTAGAGAGCTCTTTGGCCTCAATAAAACTACAAACCCCAGAATTCCACAGGATGTGGAAAGTGGAATAATAGCACTATAGCAGCGTTGCGTGGAAAGGCCCCTAGTCTAGGTGAGTTTGCACTTCTTCTAAAGAACCAGGCTTGCAGAATGAAGATGCTTTTAGATCTGTGTTTGAGGGGGTGTGCAGGAGATACCTATAGCAGGAAGCATCATCCACCTGCCTCAATTGATGCACCAGATTCTTTTTGTGTACCCACCCCAAACAGGGAGCATACCTATGACTATCCATGAATTGGCCACATCCCATTTCACCAGGGCACCAGATCCCATCTGATCTTAGAACTAAGCAGGATCAGCTCTGGTTAGTACCTGAAGGGGAAATGGCCAACAAATACCAGCCTGTATTTCGGAGGAAGAAACTGATAAAACCACCTCTGAGGGTTCCTTGCTTAAGAAAACTCTGTGAAATTAATGGAGTTGCCATAAGTTGATGGATGTCTTAAAGATATACACATTACAATATGTTCTACATGGGCCTCCCTTTGGACATTTAGCAGAAACTGCCATTTCTAGTGTCTTGTTGGTTGTCTAGAACTGACTATATAGAATGTGTCCTTCCAGTTCTTGAGAATCTGTACTGGCTGATGAATCCTTTCTAAGAGCAAATCAGAGTGCCCCCTTAGCTAAGGTTTGTACACCTTGCAAACCAAATACCTGACTGTAGTCTCCCTACCTTGACTGAAGTTTAAGGTAATCTTCAGAGGCCCTTCTCTGGGTCTGTATTTTCCCTTCTGAAATTCCACATCCCACAATCCCACAGGGTATGTTGAAATCTACCTTGCAGTCATTAAGAGAATAAAAGAGAGGGAGGAAAACAGACTTTTCAGACCTCTTTCTCGGCCACGTTGTACTGAGGCAAAAAATGATGGTGTAATGGATTCTGGGACAGATTCTTTGATGTAGAAAAAAGCTGCTAGTTACCTTTTTGTAATTTAGAAATTGGTTTTCTATTTTTCCTAGTAATTTTACATAACGGTTTCCTGTAGTTATACCCAGTGGGATTTTTTGGCTGATATATTCCAAATGCTCATTATGTAGTAGATCCTGTGGTGGTTTTATTAAGCAAATGTCTTCTTTCAGCATTAACATTAATTACGATTTCTACAAATAGTGTGGTGGACTGAGGGTGGGAGACTGTGAGCATGCTGACAGAGCTGGTGTTTTCAAGAAGCAACTTTAAGCAATATCAGCATTCCTGCTACACTTGAAATGCAATCACAAGTTGGACAATTGTGAGTGGCTTCAGGCATTTGAAATGCCAATGTATGGAGTGGCATCTCCTGCTCCTCCACATGCTGTGAAGAACATAATGTCTGAGGTAATGTATTCATGTCCACTTACACCTGGTGGTTTGTTTTGATGAGGTGGCACCTTAAATAGATACCAGTGTTTGTGGAGAAATAGAGAGGTTGCTTTCTTAATGCTGCATCCAGAAGACAGTTTCCATGAAGATGTTTCTGCCCATGAAGCACATCCTTTGGCTAATAGCAGAATGATACCTTCAGCAACAAATGTGGAACTGTAGAGGTAGGAGATGAGGGAAAGATTTTCACAAGGATGTTTCTTCCATCCTTCCTCTGTCTGCCTCATAAAACTCTGCAACTGCTCTTCCTAGTTAGAGTTCTACGTTTGATGTCTACGCATATGAGAGAACTTGAGCTGAGCAGGAACAGTATTAAGCACTTACCTGCCACTGCTCCTCTACCAATGCTTTCTTTCCTTTCACTTTGAGTGTGGCATTATTTCCAATAATGTCCTTCTGCCAGCAGAAATGGCAGCTAGCAGATAGAGTTGCTCATGCAGCCTCTATTGTGCTTCCCAAAAGATTGGAAGACCCAATGCAGTAGATTTCATTGAGTGCATTGGGGGGTGGCTGTAAGAAGGAAAAGGGACTGCGCAGGGAACAATTGTAGAAGGGAGTGGGAAAGGGGAACTCCAATCACATAAACAGAAGTCTACCCATGTAACATGGGATTTAGCTCAGTACTAGCAAAGACTGGGTTGGGAATACTACTGTGCTGCCATATATATAGTTCCATCTTAACTAAAAGTGACTGTGGCATGTACTTTGATCATACCCCTCAGGGTTTTTTCAGTTTGATTTTGGTTTGATTTGAATTTCACTTTGGTCTCTAATTTCACCCTAGAAAAGTGTGAATATTTTGGTTATGTCAAAAATTTGGCCGTTGGACTCCCTGACTTTGTTCTTCAGTCTGCTAGCTGAATTCCTGTTTAGCAACTTGGACTTAAACACCAATACTTTCAAATTTTCAAAAGGAGCAGGATGGCTTAGGACTTGAAGTTCCGCTGGCTTTCAGTTCTCTGTTGGGAGTAGGATGCCTAGTTTTGGTCACCCCATTTACGAAGGTTGTAAATGAGGCTGACTCCAGCTAAGGACATTGGAATGTATGATGTGTGAAGTAAGGAGAGAATAATGTTATCTAGCTTTGAGAAAAAGCAGAGCAGACAAGAATTTGAAAGCACTTTTTAGAGCACCACCATAAACACTCAGAGCAAAGAGATGCGAGGACACTGACAAAATGACAAACAAGTTAGCACCAGGATCTTGTTGGAACCTTATGTCTGCATAAGAAGATTTACATGTGCAGGAATTAGAATTATGCAGATGTGAAATGTCTGTATCCAGTAGAGGGCTGCTGTTTCGTGACTACACAGCAGAGCTACCAGAGCCCCTGATGCTCATAGTTGCACAGTGTGCCTCAGTTTGCAATATGCAGCAACCTCAGTGTGCATCAAGGACTCCTGCAGGTATTCCATTATGCACCTTCAAAGTTCAGTAAAGGGATTTTTTAGTGTCTCTGCTACATAGTTAGGTATAAAGGTGTGTAATATAACAGGACATATTCTGGCAAAGATGTTTCAGAAAAAACGATTACTGAAGAAAATGGTGTGCTTCTCCTCACTGGCAATTAATATGAAGTGCCTTAAGCATTTATTGGGCAGAAAAGTATACACGTGCAAAAGGAATTTTGATAATGCCATTTGGTCCAAAAACTACTTTAGACATTATACAGCACGTGTCTGTATACAGGCATTGAAGCAGTTGTTTATTGCATCTGAATTTGTGCTTGCACTTCTTTATTTCCCCCTACAATTTTGTTTAATTATTTTGTTATTCATCAGATTGGTACCCCTCCCTTCTTCTAGTAATGGGACTCATGGAGGCTTACAATAAAACAATGTAAGTTAATAGAGGTTAAATACTTGAAGAGGCAAGCCCAGAAGAATTTCATGCTTTTAGGCCATTCTAGCTTTTAAGTTCAAAGAGAATGTTTTCATTTTTTGTGTAGATACAGAGTGGAAAGCAGTATCAGGCATTACTGTTTCAGACACGGAAAGATAACCCATGCAGGAGGCTGGTCTGGCTGTATTAATAGCCATGGAAAACTGTTTATATTTCTTTAAAGTCAGTGGTTGATCTGTGTTCTAGGGGATTTTCATAAATAACTGTAAGTTTTAGACACCTGTGTGTAGTGCTATTTTACATATTCAAAAAAGAATTTGTAGTGCTTTACTTTTTTCATCTAGATTTGTTTCTTTTTTATAAAAAAAATCTGTTCTTCATTCTATCCTTCATTTGTTGGTTTTGTAAATTTGTCAGTTTTGCCAACTGCTGTTTGCTCCATCCATTAGCAAATTTGACCTCTCAGCACGTGGAGGTGGAACCCACTGTCCAGTGAAAACATTCATCATGTATTCTGGGTCTTTGTATAGACTGCTAGCTTATATTAGTTTTCACTGAAGCAAAGAGTAGACTCACTAATTCAGCTACAAAAATAACTGTAGGCTTCAAAAGGTTTTAAATTTCCGAACATTTCATCTTCTTTAAAGTTTGCCTGTGGTTTGAATCATGTTACTACATTTTATCTCAAACTGGTACTTTTAAAATAGCTCTTGAAATAGCACCCAAAGGACACGATGGTTTATTTTCCTCTAATATAGATCTGACACAGGCCTGCTGTTATTTCCGTACCATCTTTAATGATCTGTTTGCTCTCCAGGGAACACTGACCCATTTCAGTGCAGAATAATTAGCCGTTCAGACACCATTGTGATTCCGTTAAATAGACATAAATATGCAAGGTGACACTTCGCTATCAAGACCTGAAAAATCTATGTTGCTCGCATTGGACTTGGTTTGGTTATCACTGAACATCATCAATATGTAATTTTAGTGTTAATAAACTTGAGTTGCTGCTGCTTTCATCATGGCTGCTGTTTTTCCGTAAATGACATTTGTTTGGCAAGCTCTCAGTTGGAGAGTGGCCACCATGATCAGAAATGGGGGACAAATCTTTTGGCCAGATTTTATGCTTCCGTTATTTTGTGAGTGGCAGACAGACTTCAAGGCCATCCTTACATCTGGCTTAGTGCAAATGGATTGAGCTGAAGGAAAATAGTCTCATTCATAAAGATCTGTACAGGTGTTCAGAGCCAGTGCAGAGCAATTTGCTTCTAAAATCACTTTATTTTGGCATCCAAGGCAGAAACTCTCAGACATGCTTCTCCACCTTCCTTGCACTGCTCTTTCATGATATCCAAAATTTGCTGCCTGAGGCAGCTGCTTCACTATGTCAAAGTGTAGAGCCAACTCTGTGAGTTTGAAAAAAAAAATGTTATTGTTATAGTTGCTGCTGCTGCTGCTGCAACTATATGGTGTCACCATAAATTTCCAACTTATGGTGACCCTAAATTAGACCTACAATTAGATTTCTGTTTCAAGGTTTATATAGTGATATGCCAGTGCCTTCTTCTGAGGCTGAGAGAGTATGACTTGCCCAAGATCACTCAGTATGTTTTCATGGCTGAGTAGAGATTCGAACCCTGGACTTTAGAGTCATAGTCCAATGCTCAAACCACTAAACCATGTTAGGCCTGAAGTCTTGACCTATTGCAAACGCAGAACAGCAAATAAAATAGATTTCAAAAGCAGGGGGAAAAAACTAAAAAATTAAATTACACATTAAATTACACATTTACCAAAAGTCTGTGCTCCATCTGTTTTGCTAGCCTTTCTGGGACATTAGTTTAGGAGCTTATTCACCATAGAGTTTCTTACCATTTTCACAGTCTTATTTGCTCTCTCGATGTAAAGGAAGTGAGAGCCAGGAGGTTATGTATACACGGTAAGTCAATTGCTATGAAAAGTAATGTTCTTAAAGGTTGGTTTGTTTTGTCTTCTGTTAAAACGAATTTATACTATTAATTAATTCTAAGAACTGTCGTCAAAGCTGAATGATGAAAGTTCATGTCTTGAAAAATGACAGAAAGAATGTGATACTCATTCTTTCCTTTGTGCATTTTTTTCTGAGATATTTATTGTGTGAAAAAGTTTTGCCTTCTGCTTTGAGAACTTTCCAGTTATCATGGTTATGCTTAATCATAGAGTTAAACTCCTTGTTTAAAGCTTTTTATTTTTCACATTTAATTTTTGTTTGTTTTGTTTTGGCCAGAAGTAAACTCAAGGTTTTCTAAAGAATTTTTGCAAGCTTTGAATTTCCACCCCACCCCACCCACCTCTTTGGAAATGTCAAGTTCATATTGCACCATAAATGTCCTGTTTTTATTCAGTATTAATTCCAGTACATTTAAAAGCCTTTTGTGTTTGGAGATGATAAAGCAGTTGCTCTTGCATTCTGATACAAGAAGTTATGTTTAACTGTTCTGTGATAATGTATTCTTTGTGCTTCTAATTTATTGATGGAAGAAACCTCTTTTTTCTCTTTGAAATATGGGATTTTTTTATTATTTCTGAAGCTACTGTTTCTTGCTTTTATAAGCATATATATTTATCTGTATAATGTGTATTATGTTTGTGATTTCTTTGAATGTCAACGTTGAACCAGTCTTGCCAACAAAGATTATCATGCATTTTCTATTTTCTCAACTTTCCTTGTTTTTAATTTTTTTTAAAATTTTAAAAAATAAAATAAAAAAAACTCTTAATGGGAATCCTGGCACTGTCTATCTTCTCTGTTCTGCAGAAATGTTGAAGGAGTTGAACCAGCAACGCAGAGCGAAAGAGTTTACAGACCTGAAAATTATTGTTGAAGGCAAAGAGTTTGAAGTCCACCAAAATGTTCTAGCTTCCTGCAGCTTGTATTTCAAGGACCTGATTAAAAGGTTTGCCTTCCTTCCAGCTGTGATCTGGTCTGTTCTTTTGTAGGGCGCATTTGTGTCGCTTTTTTTTCCTCCCCTCTCTTTCAGGTTTATGAAGATTTGACTCTCCTGTCACAGAGCCAGTAGCCATTCTTTCCACTTACTCTGAATGTATTTTTTTTCTCAAAACAAAAGTTTCAGATCCATTCATTACCCATAACTTGAGCTGCACAATTCCTGATTTCACTAGTTGCATATTTTGGCTGAAGTAAAATGTCCTCTCATGGACCATTTTAAAGTTACACTCATGCAAATTGTAAGCAGTACTAAATATCACAAAATGGTTAGATCAGTAGTTTAAAGGGATGTGACGAGCTCTTCCTTTAAGGCTGTAATAACCCGTATGCATATGGTGAGCTCATACTGATGAGGACTGAGTAATGTAGCATGTATGTAACCCTATTGTCTTGGAGGTTTTGGACACCTGATACTTTGGCTCTTGGAAGCCAATGAATGAATAATAAGAAAACACACATTAGAGTATCTGTTTGCAGCTTTTATATGCAAAAATACACTTTTAAAGCAGGAACAGGGACAAGGAAGAAGCAAAGAAAAGTTTAGAATTTTAAAAATTCCTGAATTCTTTCTGCTTGGTAAAGGACTTTTCTCCCCAGCCAAATAGGAATTTAGTATAAGTGTTTAGTGGTCGGTGGATGGGTGGGGTTTTACAAAATGTGTTTGCACCTTTCCAGTTTTCTCCTTCCGTTTCTAGCCAGTTGAATCTAAACATTGCATGATTCTCTTTTACGTCCCACTACATTGATTTTTTTTTAAATGTACTTGCTTCGCAGATTCACATAGAAATATATTGCTACCTTTACGCCGTTAGTAAGTCAGCGTAGCAACACAAGGAAAACCCACAAGAATAATGTTCATATTTCTCTCAGTCATCAGCAAATTAATGGGGCTGCTGATTTTTGCCTTGCAGTATTTTTCCTGAACAAACTCTGAACTCGGAGTGTACAGACACAGACACAGACACACAAAAAGTGGGGCGGGGGAGAATTACAGTACGCTACACTTGCTTAAAATTTGTGCATTTAATGTTGCCAACTAACAAAAGAGCGCCTATATTTTATTCCAGGGTGGCATGTTTGCTGGTATCTCCTTTTCTGTATGTTCTGTCCTCTTGCTTAAAGCTTGGGTTTGTTGTGGTTGTTTTTTCTCCCCCTAATTGTGGAGATCTTATGCTGCTGTCGTATAATTGCACTGACTGCCTTATCAATTATTCATAAAAGGTTGGCCTGATAGCATGTTCCCCCCTCCTTCATAAATCTAATGATAGCTAGCTTGAGCTGCTCTCTCCATCTCTGCTCTCCTGTCTGCTCATTATCACTTACTAGTTAAGGCCTACATTATATGCCTCTCGCAGACATGAGATATGTATTCTACAGGGAAAGGCAAATCTTAGACTCCGTTTATAGAAACCCCGTAATTGACTGGCCATGCGGTGTCATTGAGCGTAGCTGTGAAGCCTCTCGCTACCTAGTCAAGTCATCAGATACTGTCTGCTTCTTGAGAGCGAGGGGAAAAAAGGAACTTAGAGATAGTTATTATTTATCTCAGAGAGTTGTCAAATGGAGATGAACTGCAGACTGACTACAGCATTAATAAAGCCGTCACAGTCGAGTTTCAGTCCAATAAGGGAGAAGCTCTAAATGACTTGTCTGTTTTTGTAAACTGATTGTTTTAAGCTGCTGCTAAGCCACCTTGATGGTTTTAACAAAAAGTTACAGCTTAACATTTTAAATAAATAATACAAGAATTGTTTTCTTAAAAAAAGAGAGAGATGACATAATTATTATGTCAAAGTAAGGAAAGAAAGATTTTAGAAACAAAGAAAAGATGTTGGAGGTGCCATGAACTGAAAATGGGTCTATCGACATGCAAGGCATTGGCTCTGTCACTGAACTATGACCTCGCCCAAGATCTGAGAATAAATACTTATATAGTTTCAGATACTTCTTTTCACCATTCTTTAGACATTGTAATTTGCAAATATGTCCTGCATCTGTGTCAGACTAGCAGTCCAAACGAACCAGAAGTGAAGTTTAGTTACCCAACTTAGGCCTTTTCCACATGGGGAAATAACACGTGGTAGCGCGACCTCCGTGGGAGGTAGTCTACATGGTAAAGTGGATTGGAGTGGATTACTTTCGAGTAATTCCACACCCCAATCCACGCTAGGGCACCCGGAAGTGGTGGCGCCACGTGCTTTTTAAGAACCACTTTTTATGTGGTTTTTAAGAGGCACGGGGTGTGCAGCCGCGTCACAGCGCGGTGTGGATTTGCAGGCGCGCGCAAGGGCGTGCCTGCAGATCTGCTGAGGGCGGGATTTCCGGCTGGCAAGGTTCTCCGGTTAGTGGAGAGCCTCCACCAGTCATCAGCCGCCATTTTGGGCGCTGCCAGACGCTACAGGACACCGACGAGTGTGGAGCAGCGAAATGCACTGCTCCACGCGCCGACGGACTGAGGTAAGCTCCATTTTATCGTGGCTTACCCCGTTTCTCCGCCCGCGGGTGGAAAGGGCCATAGTCCATTGTTGCAATAAGAAATAAACCATAGATTTTGCTGGACAGTCTAAGGCTATTTCCACACCTTACCAGTTTCCGTCATGGTCTTGGTGGCATCCTGGCAGTGACTTTCCTGGGGAGGGAATGCAATGTGAATGCTCCCCTCTGCACCTGACCGGCTCCCTGAGGAAGGGAGCGTGAGCAACATGTGCCTTCCTTCCAAGGTGCAGCCAGCCTCTTTCATGGGCTGTGCTGGGGAAGGAAGCACCTAGACGTTCTGCCTGTTCTGCATGGCCAGCGCTTAACGGATTTTTTCCATTAAGTGAATATCCTTCAATCGTGATAGATGGGGACATGCTGGCTGCAGGACCGCAACAATGTTGTGCGAAAACATGATTGATGACTGCCACCAACACATCCTCATTGCAGGACAGCGATGCCATCCAGAAACTGCCTAAGTATTGTGTGAAGCAGAGGGTTTAGTGGGTTGTGTTTATGAGCTAATAAAGTACAATGTACCTACAAATGCTTATGACTGAATTGCAGCATTGATTCATTGATTGATTGATTGATTGATTGGAAGTGCAAAACAACTTCAGCAGAAGATTACTGCAGAACAGGGGGAAAAAGGTACTTAAATCTCCCCTTTTCCTGTTTATGTGCTCTGGACTGAACTCCCCTCTCCCTGGAGGTCTACTAGATAAAAACACATTTGTAACCTTATGGGAGGAGAGAGGGTAATTTTGAGAGCACAAATGGTGAGTAGAAAGAAAATCCCCTAAAATTCATCACCACTATTTCAGCAGTTGATCTGAGGCCAGTAAATACAAGTCTTTGGTGCCTTAGATGCTAATTTTATTTGGGATAAGCTCTAGTCAATTCCAGCACACTTCATTAGGTTCATGGGGTGAATTGGAGTCCATGAAGTCCTGTTGTGCCAAATAAAAATTGTTATACTTTTAAGGTATCACAGGACTTTTTGTTGCTGCTGCTGCTGTAAACAGACTTTGCAACATGCCAGTAAAGATAGCCTCTTGAATACACATATACAAAGCAATGGATGAGCATTTTTGAAGAGTGTGTTTGGCAAATGGGGATTGAATTAGCCTTACCTTTTCAAGAGTGAGGAAGATGGGGGACAGCATTCTGCATTGGCCTTTGACCATCCACTTCTCACTTGAAGGCCACCCTCCTTACATTGCATTCATATTAATTCCCCAGTTTCAGACTTAGGAAATCATGTTTGTTGAAATAGCATGTAGTCCCACTCTTAGAACTTTTCCACACTATACTGTTATAGTGCTATTATTCCATTTCAACATCCTGTGGAATCCTAGGATTTGCAGTTTAGGGAGAGGCCTTTAGAATTCTCAGCCAGAGAGCTCTTGGGCCTCAGTAAACTACAAACCCCAGAATTCCATAAGATGCTGAAATTGTAATAATAGCACTATAACAGTGTAGTGCTGAAAGGTCCCTAGTGTCATATGAGCAGCCAAATTATTTTTTTTTTAAATGAATAGTTCTGAAAGTGATGCCTCTTTCTTTTCCAGATAAAACCAATAACTTTTCCTTTTCTTTTCAGTCAATTGATTGAGTCTGAACTAGCTATCTTACTTTCCTGTGCATATTAATAACAGCACTGGAGATGTATTAGACTCAAGTGTTTATTCATGTAATCATTCCAAATTTGCCATTTCAAGATATTCATTTGGTGAATAGGTCCTATGAGGACTTAGTCAGGTCACTGACTTCAAGCAAAAGAACATTTTACCCTGAGACAGGTAATAAAAGTAATGCCAAAGTGTAAAATTGGATCAGAATGTCTCAAGCTTTGTCAGAGTTATGTTGCGTGAGGTAAGCATACCTCTTTTGATGATCACTTTTGATGCCAGTTTTTTATAATCACTTGATAATCATTTGTTTACCAAGTTTATCAACTGGTTTGGCTCCTATTCTGGGACAACTTATAAATGAAATATAGAAATAAAATTAGACCAACGAGATGTACAGAGGGCACAAGAATAGTTGTTCTGGATAGAAGTTTGGATCTAGAGTACTTCTTTCTGCATACAATGGATTTGGAGTACAGAACTTCCTTCTGCAGAACTGGAACTCAGAATTATTCAGGCTCCAAATACTGGCTGTGTGCTGGTTTTTGTTTTTGTTTGCTTTTTCTTTCTCCTTCTTGGCAGTCCTCAAATCTCAAGAGATTTGCTCTCATCCCTTGGGCAAGTTTATTCGGTTTTCACATCCATCTCAGGTACTTGAGTGTCACAGTGATGGAATATTTGTTTCTCAGCTACCCCTTATAGTTGTTTGCATTAGTATTGGCATTTTACTTCAATATTTAACTATGGAAGCATTCTTCCAATCCCCCAACTTTTGTACCATCTTAACCTTAAAGTTGTGATGAACTCAGAGTTTCCTTTAGAAATAAATTATTCTAGCCTGTATTTTGCATTCAAAAATACTGTCATTTTGCTCTAGAAGAGCAGTAAAACCTGGTGTTCACTTATATATCTTTGGGCTGAGGTTGGGGGAAGAGGCATTGGTATGAGTGGCTTCCCCAAAAATTCAAGGTTTTATTCTTTTCTGTTCAAACTGACCTTGTAATGAAATCCTGTATAGAATAAATCTTCATATTTGTGTACATGTTCACCAAAGGAAATTAAACATGAATGAGTTTGTGACTACATTGTGTAGAAGAGCATTACATTTCTTAACTAGCTCATGTGGAGCTAGTGCTTTGGGTTACTTTCATAATAAGTTTCAATGGTTAGAAGAGGAAAGGCAGTAGTTTGTGTATTTTTAGAAACCAGTTCTAGTTTTTATTGCACATTTTCAGGTCTGGAGGAATTGTCAAAAATACACTGGGTAATGATTTTTCTAGGCAGAATTGGGCTACTTATTACAGGGCTTCCTTTTAACTCAAAAGTGAAGTCAGACCAAATATTCACAGTGTGCCTCCTTTGGGCCTTAAAGAGATAAACAGGCACTGTGAAGGTTCTTCTACTCCCCCATTCAAGAAGAAAGAAGGAAAGAAAGAAAGAATTAGATTGTTGTATTCTAAGCCAAAGTACTTTCTGCAACCATAAGAGTATTGTCAACAGTTTCTGCTAAAGGAGTTATAAAATCTGGGGGATGGTCGGATGGAAAGAACAAAATGTACTATTCCTTTCTAAGTAATGCAGAGAGTGGTAAAAATGTTTGAGATGCCTTTTCTTTTACCTAAGATAATGAAATACTAGTATGGAAAATAATTCCATGCTTTCACCGGTGGCTTCCTTTTCGGGGGTGGGGGGGATATACAGTCTGTTTAGTTAAGTGATGGCTTGTATCCCACCTTAACATTTTAGCTGGCTGTTAGGTTTGATGTTTTGCAGCTGCCAGACTTCTGGAAAATGTGTTTTCGTAGAGTAAGAATTTGTGGGATTCTGTATAAGATGTCTTGAAAGTTCCAAAGGTGTTTAACTCTTTCCATGCTGGGCAAAAGGACCGTATGGGAAGAAGATCTGCCTTATGTTGGGGCTGCCACATTAAGGTAGTTTCATAGACAAGTAGTGACAAAATTTAGGTTGTTAAAGCTAGCTTAAACTGAAAGTATTCAGTACTGATGTTAATTGAAAATCATGATCCTAGTCCAAAGTTACCATGAACACGTGAAATCTGTCCACTGGCAGACTCTCCCCTTTCACTGAAGTAGAAAGAGGAGTGTTTAGTCAGACAGGTACCCTTTGTATCTATACGAGCTTCTTTGTATAACAGGCATGGGTGAATCCAGACAAAACTCTGTGTGTGTATTTATATCTTGATTCACACAGTATTCAGAGGAGATTAAAAAAAAATCAGGAGTAACAAAACTGTCAGTATGACATTTTGGCAATAAAAATGCTTAATTTAATATCTTTACAATAGCACCATTTCCTGGGATGGTGTTAGATTTGTTTTAATTGGTTGTGTTATAAATCCAGTCAATTAAAAACAAACTAGTTAACAAACCAGTTAATTGGTTGGCATCCCTAGATTTGTCAGATTTATGCACAGATATTGACTGTGAAAGGCAATACTTACAGAGGGGATAATGTCAACCAAATGAACAGCCAAAATCTTGGCAAGTCAAAGTAGACAAGACTCTTCTTTAAAAATAAATAAATTGAATCATCATCATCTAAAAATACCCTGTCCATCTCATCTTGGTTAAACATCCATTTGTGCACTGCGATAGCTGTGAGTGCAGAATTATACTGCTCTCCTTCCTTAGGAGTTTTACTCTTTGCCTTTAGTGTTTTCACTTGTTCAAAATGGAACTGCAAATCTTATCCACGAAATGACAGGCTAATCACTAATCTGGCTCTGACTAGACTGCAATGAACCAAGCAGCTATTAAGTAGTGGCCGGCAAAGTGATTTGTGTGAGCCGGCCATGGCTACTCTCATCTTACAGGCCACTCTGAGCCTGGCTTCTTTGGTGATTTGATAGTTAAGGGCAAAAGGTAGTTGTTACCTAAATGAAGGACACTTGAATCAAAATGGGTAAGGGGCAAAAACAACAAAAGACAGAAATGAACAAATGTTCAAACTGTTGCTTCAGGCCAAAGCTTTCAAAATTTTAGTTTAATACTGTTTTATAATCTTGTATATTTTGATTACATGTATTTGTCACTTTGTTTTAAATTATTATTATTATTATTATTATTATTATTATTATTATTATTATTATTATTATTATTTCTATCCCGCCTCTCCCCATGGATCGAGGCGGCGAACAACAATAATACATTAATTACAGTAAAAAACATACCCAATCCTCCCCACCCACCAACCCACCTAAAACCAAACCCCTAAAACATACAACAATTAACAATTAACAACAATCAACTGACTATTAAAAGAACAGCAAGACAATTGATGGGAGGCCATGGAAGTACTAGTCTGGGAAGGCCTGTTGGAAGAGAGCAGTGTTAAAGCAGTCAAGACCGGTAATATGCCGGGTCTCCTCCAGCAGGCCATCTTCAGGAACTGCTTGAAAAGGTGGCTTATTTACATCTCTAGCTCCAAGTTTTTAGTAGTTGCAGGTATTAGAAATGGCTTCTGCATGTGCACACATCTTCATCTAATTAGAGCAGAATATAATTTAAGAATTTGTAAGCCTCCCTATGTATGCAAAATTGCTAAGTTAAACCGATCATTCTTTCTTTTTCTTTTCTTTTTTTTATTTTATAATTTTATTAAATTAAGAAAAATAAAACATACATTTCCATAATCGATTACCATGTTTGCATTTTTTTTCCAAGCATATTTTTCCATAAAAAAGTAAGCACATATTAATATACAGACCTCTGCTCCTATTGCCCATTTTCATAATCAAATTTGTTTAAGATCTGTATATTTCCCTCTCGCCCTCCTCTTTTCTTCTTATCACTTCCTTACTTACTCCTAGGTAAATCTAAACTAAATGCATAAAATCAGGTTTCTCTTTAATTTCTATTAGTAATTAACAGCTTCCTCGCCTCTTAAAGTATTGTCTCATGTCATTTTTTGTAATTATCAAACGTCCGTGCCATAACAAAATCACTTTTGTTAAATTTATCTTATTTTGGGAGCAAAAATTCCTCTACTTGCTTCCACTCTTGTTCATTGATAGCTTGATCTCTATCCTGAAGTTTCATTACTAATCTGTCCATTTCTCGATATTCCATCACTTTTATTTTCCATTCA
Source organism: Ctenosaura bakeri (assembly GCA_948474755.1). NCBI lineage: Eukaryota > Metazoa > Chordata > Lepidosauria > Squamata > Iguanidae > Ctenosaura > Ctenosaura bakeri. The sequence continues at coordinate 376,814 of CAOLHI010000203.1, forward strand.
CAGATTAGAGGTGTGTGTGCATTTTTCCATTTGCTGGCATAAAGAAGTCTAGCTGCAAACCGATCATTCTTTCTGGTCTTTCAGTTTCTCATCTCTATCAGTGTACATTTCTATTGTACATTTTGCTCTTTTGTCTTCTGCTCTTTACTTTACCCTACTATATCTTTGAAATTATTCTCAGTTCACCAGCATCCTCTTCTTCAGAGCGCTCCCTTCAGACATTTGTATTTTGTTAATAAGAAAATGCTCATCTTAGTTTTCCACTCTTGTAATTCTCTATGGCTCTCCATGATCTCTTTCTTCTCATAGCATTTTGCTGCTCTTTTCAGAGAGCCTCTTGTTATATATTAACCTGCCTGTAGAACTTTCTCCTGCCAGCCTTTATAGGTTTCCTTTTTTTCTGGTGGATTAAGATACCATCTTACCTGTCTTTCCTTCTCTAATGTCTTCTGCCCTCCCCTTATTTGAGTTTTGGGTTATTAGTCTGCAGATAGAACAAAATATATAGTTGCTTATCTATATAGGCATAACATTGTAATTAACATTATTAGTACAGTAGGTTTCCCAGTAACTGTGGGACCAGTATACACAATTTCTGTTACCCATGATGAAATGCAGTCCAAAAATATCTACTTTGTATTTAATAGTAAGGAAATAGAAATCAAAGTAATAACGCAAAATACATATAATATTAGATGGATAATGCAAGGGAGTGGAAAATTCCAGCAAATTGCACCTCCTTTGTTCACATTCTTGCACTGTCTCACGTTGTCCATGCTGTCTCATGTTTCCTCACTATATACATGTGCTGTAACATTATCCAGTCTCTTAGTCTCATTTTAAAAAATAGCATTCGGTAATATCCATGCTTTTTGTCATGCACTATAAATCCAGGAATGTGTCCCTCACAGCTGTGGAGGAACTACTGTATTTTTATCATTCTTAAAGAATTGGTTAGAAAGTTGTGTCATCAGGCTGTTAATAACTGAAGAGCTCAGTGGCACACTCCAAAAAAAATCTGGTAGACGGCCCCAGAAGACTCACCCAACACATAGATCCCACAAAATGACTAGTTTCTAATGGTAGAGTTCTGTTATAAAAAAAGATTCAAGATAGGAGAGTATTGTTAATTTTTTTAGGATTTTCCATTATACTCAATGCTGAACAATTCTCACAAGAATCCAGGAGTATATATTCCACGAAAGCAAGTGGCTTGCCAAGGACCTCTTAGTGAGCTTCATGATTTGGCGGCACTCTGAAATGAAGGCTCCACCATCCAAACCTAGGACTTAATTCATGCATCTACTTCACACCACTGGTGGTTAGATTCCTTTAGTTGTATAGGCCGTGTTTCCTGCCAATTCAAAACATTGAGCAAAGGTGAAAGCTGAACTACTATCAAATTCAATCATTTAAACACCATTTTCTTTGAGAGCAACACAGTTGTATTTTGTCACATTGAGAATCTCATATACTTTGTGTTGTATTCCCTGTCCCTCCATCTCCTCCACCACAACCACTCAGTATTGTGTTTATATTTATACTGACAGGGAAATGAAAAACTTACAAAGATCCAACAGATAGTTTGGGAGCTGAAACTAAGCAGGTGTGGACTTGGATCAGTCCCTTGGAGGGGAGCCCAGTGGGAGCCTCATGCTAGGCAAGATATGACTATGGTAAATATTTAAGAGGAGGAGAAACAGTGCAAACATTTGAAAATAGTATGCAAGGAACAGGAATGAGCTATTTAGACAACGTACAGCATGAGAGTGACAAATAACCTGTGAAATTCAGCCTCTTAACAGAACAAACAGTTAACTATACTCCCGTGTCTGGAGATTTATGTAAATCTTGAGTAAGAAATAATTCTATACATTTTGCCACTAGCACCAGCTGTGTTTTAGTCGCTTGTTTTATTATTGTGCAGTAAATTTGTTTAAAAGAGATTTGGCCACAACGAAGTGGGAAAAATGTTTTCTGTCAAGAAAGTGAAAAAGAGAGCGGTACACATTCTCTCCTGATTTATTTTGCATTCCATGCTCCGCCATCCTTGGGCTCTTGGGAACATTTTAGCTGCTTAATTTTTGTGTAATTCTGTAGCCAACTGGGCCTTTGTGTAGTGCAGGAGGTGTCAGCTTCTGGTAAGGCTTTCATGTGTATTGGTGCCAGTACAGTTTTTTGGCCCAGTTTCTTTATTCCTCTAGAAACAGGTCTTGAGGGAGCTTGCTCTGTCCTCGCAGGCTTCAGAAAAAGACTTGCAGGTTAAGGAACATTATCGTTCCAAGGACAATTGGTTCATTCTGCTTATTTAAGCTGTACTTTTGAAACTTATTTCTTTCCCCCTCCCCACTGCCAACAAGTCTCAGCAGGGAAGCAGATTTGTGATTCAGTACATGAGCTCAACTCCTATGACATTCTGCTTGCCTACCAAGCTGAGCTTGTCCCAACTGTCTTTGTTATGAAGCAATTAGGTCATGCCCTACTCTCCGAATAGTGTGAGAAGCATGTCTCAAAGCTGGCGCTATTGTTTCTGTTGGTTTCGTTCCGGCTACATCTTGTGATAACATAGCATTTGCCATTAATCCGGTCTTGGTTTCACTGATCTGTTAATGACAATAGTAGGTAATAAATTGACATAGAATATTGAATACATGAGTTTGCACCAATAGAAGATTATTTTTGAAGCTGAGCAGAGGTAAATTTAGGCCAAATGATTCACTCTCACATTATGTTAAACTGGACCTCACAAGTTGTCATCTCCTGGAGCAAAAATAAATACATCTGCAGCACTTACACAAAAACCCCTAGATAATTTCATTTTGTTCCCAAAATGTGTGAAGTTTATGTAATAAATTCATGAAGCTCTTTTTAAATGTAGCAATAAACCCTTCTAAATAAAGGGGGAGGAGGTAACCCTTTTCCTACTAAATCATATAGCGGGATAAATGCCTAGGAATTATTTTGAAAACAATGTCCATAATATAATTCTAGATGAACACTAATAGCATCTTCTTAAAAATCAATTATAATTGGAGATGTATGCCTGATGGCATTCATATCACAATGATGTTGCTGCAGAAGTATCCTCATTTACTTGAGTGATTAGCTTCCAGCTGTAACCACTCCACTATATTAAATGTGTACTGTTCTGCTGTGGAAATCTCTTACTTTGTATGTAGTGTATCTGTCCTTATATGTGCTCTATGAACACATAAGGAATTATAAGTAAGGCTCATAAACATGAGATGTCATTTCTGTTTTGGAAACACTAACATTTTATCTGCTAGGAATAAATTGTAGATGGACCTTACTTCCCTTGTTGATCTTATAATAAAAACACAAGGTGTTAGGACAGTTAAAAACTAATCATCTGGAGGCTAGACCACCAAAGAATGGAAAATTTTAAATTCACTTTGATCTTTGTGCCCAAAGTTTTCATTTCTAAAGGATCAATATTTTCCCCCCAAATAAATAAATAAATAAATAAATTCAATTTACACTGTACCACAAGATAATTGCTCTGATATTCTTGCATTAGCAATCAGAGGCAAAGGCTCCACAAAGAACTGTGAGTGCCCCATGAGTGCCAACCAAAACAATTCTACAATATGTTTTTTTTAAGTATAATTTCATTTTCACTAAGATTTTCACCAGGTTTTCTGAATCTCCATTGTTTTTTATTTCTGTTTGAGACACACACACACACACACACACATACACACAAATCCAGATAAGGAGACCAGCCGATTTTCTTTATTCCACTAATTTAAGCAGCTAAGCCTTGTTTTCTTCTTTCTTCTTAATGGGCAGAGAATTAAAGGAATATTTATTGCTCAGCTAGTTATATTTCTCACCACTAAGAGATTAAGCCAGGGAGACCAGCACATTACACACTAATGTTTGGGAGGCGACAGAAGTTTATAATTTGAATTAACAGATATGGACATGACCAGAAAATAGACCACATAGCTGAGAAGCTGTAGAGTACATTAAAGGAAGGGTAGAGAACTTTCTGTACTTCAGTTCCTAAAATCCCTATCCCATTGACTGTGTTGGTTGAGGCTTTTGGAAATGAGTCCTGGAGGCCCAATAGTTCCACACCCCTGGCTTGTAGCTTGTTGATGAAATTTATAACAGTAGCAACAGGGTAAGAGAGTCCTAGTTTGGAAGAGTTACTGGGAAGGGCATGCTGGCTAGGAAATTCTGGGAGTTGTGGTCTAACACCCATCACCATGTTGACGGACTCTGAGAGGAATTAGGCAGAGACCCATGACTAGATGACAGAGAACATTACAAGAAGTTAGGACATTAACTTTGGAGTAGAACTGGAAACGATCAACAGCTTGGTAGAGACAACGTGCTATTCATTAAAAAGGCAATGTCTGAAAGAACATTGGTTAGTATACCTGCTGTGGTCCTGAAATCATGACTGTGATGAATTTTAGATCAGACATTTTTACCAGTGGTTTTCCTGGTACCCTTTGGCAAGTTGGAATTTCCTTCAAACAACTGGGAAGCTTTTGTCAATTGGGAAAGAGATGGCCATTTGTCAGACAGACAGACAGACAGACAGACAGACAGACAGACATAGCTATATCTCACAAATGACCAGCAAGCTAACAAAAATGTTTGTGGACTTTTGTCAACGTACTTTCAAGGTGGCTGCAGTTAATTTTGTGAGATGCTGCAATTTGTACGTGGCATCTTTACTTTCCATTTAGTGCGTCAGAAAGCAAATCCTTTTCCTCTAAATTAGATAAGACACCAAGTCATAAGGATGAAATTGTGTCATCAAGGGAGAAGGGAGAAGCAAATTGTTTCTTCCTGAATTTATCCTGTATTCTTCCTGAGGATATCTTGTACTGAAGAACAATCTAGCCAGCTCCAGATTCTCAAACACGGCCTATTTTTAACATCAGAATAGTTCTAGAAAAGTTTCAGCTCCTTGAAACCCACTCAGACCCAGCTCTCCACAGTTCCTGCTGCAAGTTGGAGTTTTCTGATTCAATGGCTTTGAAATATGGTACACAATGCCTATGGACAGATCTCTACAAGGAACTAGCTTGCAGTTACAACTCATAGTTAATACGAATGAAGTTTTTTTTAGAACTTTCAGCCAACCTGGGCTGCTAGCCAATAACTTTCCCAGATATTACTGCACAAAATTTAAATTTGAGGCATGGGGTATTTTTGAGGTTACCTTGGTGTGAATATACTGCTGTGTTCCACATGCATAAGATACATCTTCCAGACTGGTGGTGTTTCACTGTGGATTGATTCCACTGGACCAACTGTTCCTAGTTGCAAGGCTTTTCCATAACACATTTCACATTATTCACACTTCTTTTTTTTACTAGCAGATGGCTTAGTTTTGAACATCCTGAGTTTGTTTTGACTTGTTAATATAACTCAAGCATGTAACTAGAGAGCAGACAGCTGTCTGTAATATGTATAGGTAGCTTTCCATATGTAATGTGAATCAGAGGAAGAATATGGCCAACCTTCAGAATACAATCAGATGGTTAATCAGCCCAAATAAATATGGTTAGCAGGTTTAATGAGGCCTCTGTAGCCTAGCAATGGTGGGGGGATCCATTAGAAATTAGTATTAGAGATGTGTAGAAATGCTGTCCATAGGCTGATGGATAAATCAACTATGACTAGTAAAGCTGTTCATCCAGGTGCTGAATGTGACCTTGATCTTGAAGAAACGGTATGCCTGATGTTGCTTTCCCCTACTTCAAGGGGAAGGTTTCACTAGAGCAGTATCTTGGTAAGAAAACGTGCATACACCTGTGTGTGAAGAAGCACAAACTTACCTTTTGTGATAGTGTTTAAAGAACTGTGTCTCTAAAGTTGAAGACCGCCTTGCCTTCATTAATCATCCAAAAGTACCGGTATATGGATGTATACCTGTGATAAATCTCAAAAGCAACACCAGGGATGAATTAATTTGGACAATTTAAGACTTTTTTTTTTTTTGAAACAGTAGATCTTTACCTAAATCTTCCCTTCCTCCCCATCCACCCACCAAAAGAAAACCAATTTCATTCCTTTATCTTCAAATAAGCTGATAAAAGTGAAATGAAAAGGTATGGCTGCTTTTAGTCTTATGGATTAGATTCACAAGTGCCTTCTTCCGTTGCCCAAGAGGAGTCTTTCTGTATATATTATAAGTTATGCCATAATTTCAGCTAATTAAGCAGACAGGGCATGTTGAAGTGCATTTGTTTTAAACTGCATTAGACCCCAAATTATTTTAAAAGTTGTATGCCTAACATAGTTAAAATTCTGCTTTACAGCAGGAGTCTAATGTAGCATTGCTTATCTTTTCCTTGTTAGTAGAACCTCTTAAGTCTATTCATCACACGCTGTAGGCTCCATGCTTTCCAATGGTGAAAGAACTCCCTGACAGACCCCCATAAAATTAAGTTGTTAAAAAGCTCCCCTCCTAGCTTGTTTCAACACTGACCTAAACAAACCATGTTGCTGTTTAGCTCCTGATAAATCTTGAGTCCTATTCTAAATCACTTCCTAATTTTAATGAGCTTATCTATCAGACTTCCCCAGCTTTTCACTGCAGCGGTTCTCCAAGATTGCCAAGCTGATAAAGCAAAGACCGAAATTGTTTATTATTACACATTATTCTTTAGAAGCAAAACTTTTTTTTCCTGGGGGTTGTGGGAGGAAGTTATTGATTTCCTGCCACAGTGTGAAACGTTTGACCTTTATAATGTGAGCAGTGATTAGAAGGCCAATAAATGACATCATTCTATTTAAACTTTTAAGGAAAAGAGGAAAACTGATTAGTTCACATTTAAGTTTCTGCTGATTTCTAAAGCCTGCCCAAGCAAACATACAGGGACATGTCAAATCATACAGTTACAAATGTCAGATTTTGACAGAAACTTTATAGTTTTATTACTATAATATTCACTATATCTTTAGTAGACTAGTAAGAATAGAGTAGGTAGCATTTAATGGTTTGGGAAAATGCAGGCTCCGTTGGATGTGTAAGACCAAAGAGTTTCAGCATTTTCTAAGTAGTAAACTGACACATACAAATTTGGCAAAAATGTTAAGCGAAGGCAACTCCATTTTATTTTGTGTTATTCTTTTGTTTTATAACTTTATATCCCTAAATGAGTCCTCAAGGCAGTCCTTAATCCTTTATGGGTCCCCTCCCCTTTTTAAAAAATATAATTGTTTTCCACAGCTGCAGCAGGAGAACACTTTGGTTGTTTTTTCAGGAACAACAATGAAAGAGACAGCAGCTGCAGTTTGGAGGGAGGGAGAAGAAAAGTGGATTGTGAGAGGGGCGTATAGCTATGAGGAGCTATACACGGCTGTTTAGCAGCCGCGAGTTCCCCCATGGCAGAAGAGAGGAGTAAGATTTGCCTAGGCACCCATTCCCATTAAAGGTAGGTAGATAGGTAGGTAGGCAGGCAGGCAGGCAGACACAAATGGGTGAGCATTGAAAGGGGAGAGCTAGTTTAGCTGTTGTCAAAATAGCACCCTAAAATAACAAATGGCATTTTGAATATTATCAGCAAGCACCCTCACTCACTACTGGTGTTCCAGCTGGTAGATGGTGATAGATGGAAGCCTCTATGTCATGTCCTTGGTCAGGGATGAGTGAAGAAGTTGACACAGAAAACTGAATTTTCCCCTTATAGCAGAATAGCTGCATCAGTGCATGCATGTTCCATTCAAAAATATGCAACCTGGCACTCAGTATTGCAGCCATAGATTCATCACCTAGAGTTACAAGTCTGTAACTGCTCGTTTTCAGCAAGGCTACGTATGTAATGTCTCCTGGCATGATCCCACAGCAAAAGATCAGAAAAAAGGGGAAAAAGACCATCTTAACAACCAGCAACTGCATTGGACGAAACAGGTCTATTCAGCTGCCAGTGTATATGGAAGATGCCTTTCCAGTTCCTTCCCACTAGCAAGTGAGTAGTAACAATCAGAAGCAGGACCCCTGTCACAATTCCTTGCTGCAATCTTGCTTGCTGGTGGGAGGGGGTGGAACCCTTCTCCTCCTCATGCCCTGATTGTCAGCTGAGCAGACCTCCTTTGCGCAACGCAGCTGCTTGCTATTAAGGTGGGCTGGGGGGGCAGATTAGGAGATATTACATGTATTATGCATGCATAACAATTCTGAATATCTTCATTGCATTCTAGAGGCTGGTTACTTTTCTTTTTATTTATTCAGGGAGTTTCTCTTTGTAGATTTTAAGGTGTGCTCTTTAGAAAGAGCTTTTGTCTTGAAACACCTTTATTGTTGTGTGCCTTCAAATTGTTTCTGAATTATAGTGACCTTAGGGTAGCCATATCCTGGAGGTTTTGTGGCAAGATTTGTTCAGAGAGATTTTGCCTTTGCCTTTCTCTGAAACCAAGAGAATGTGACTTGCCCAAGGTCACTCAGTGGATTTCCATGGCCAATCAGGGATTAGAATCCTGGTTTCTAGGTTCATAGTCCATCACTCAAACCACTACACCGTGCTGGCTTTCTGAAACACTTTAGGACTAAACAAATAACGTCAAGTGCCTTGTAAAAGTGTCTCCCCATGTTTGACTTCACCACACTTTGTGGTGCTACAATTTGGGATTGAAGTGGATTTAATTGGCTTGAGGTACACAAGGCACTCAAGGGTGAAGGGTCAGAATAGCTTTGCTGTGGCACAACAGTTAAATAAACCAAAATAAACTGGAACTTACATATTTAGCCCCTTTGCTTGAAATACCTGAATCAGCTTTGGGATAACCCATTACCTCCACTCAACCCAGTCGTGTAGGGACGTGGGGGCAGCGGAGACAATTCGCCCCAAGCGGCAATGTTTCTGGGGCATCCTGGCCTGTAGCCGTGCCCCCGCATGCCCTGGCCATGCCCCAATGCACTGCAGCCATGCCCCCATGCACAGTGGCCACACACCTCGTACTGTAGCCTCACCCCCTCCTGCCCCCCATCCACACACTCCAAACTCTACCACTGACTAAACCCATATAAGTACAGTAGTTGCTTGGAATGTTCATATGATCTCTGATTCCAAATAGGTGAACCTGGGCCTCAAGATGGCAACTGAGTCTCTCTCACACCCTAGCTTCCCTTTTAAGGGCTTTAGGGAGGGGGAGCAATGGCTAGAGGGAAGCTCCGTGAACTGGATTAGGATCTGGAATTTCCCACCATTTCACAAGATGATAGTGGTGAAGAATCATCTGAATCCCAAAGGCCATATACTTGAATATCATTGTTGTAGGAACAGATTGAAGGAAGCTGGAGCTTCCTGTAGCATCAGGTAGCGTCTCCTTTCTGTTAAATTATTATGTGGATCAGGCACATTTTGTAGGCCTGTATTTCAGCCAGAACCGTTTGGTGCTATGTCACCAGAATATAGACTTATAATATTCTCTTTTTGAGGGCTAGCTCTACCATTAGAGACTGAGGAGGGTGGCTTTTGAAAATTCCTTGCTTATCTCATCGGAACCATTTCAAGCCATCATTCCTCTGGTTTCCGATCTAAACTTGAAAAAGCTCCATTCTCAGAGATGCCACACTAGGTAGATAGATAGATTGATGCGTTCATTCATTCATTCATTGTGTTGGTTGAGACTGGCACTTCCTCAGAATTCAAATCCCGATGATGCATTTAAACAGTGCCCATGATCTGTATGCTACATGAAGATCCCAGTTGCAGCATGCTGCCAATATTAGACTATCACCAGAAGGCGGTGGGGGGGGGAGGATACAATTTTCTTTTCCATTTCTGTCAGGTTGTGTAACATCAGTAATCTCTGCTGGGTATTATGCTCTCTATAAGAGGCTTTAGTGATTGATTAAACACCTTAGCTTTGTTTTGGTGTTTAATCAATTGCAGCAGCCATTTATAGCTTGGCATGTTACAAAGAAGAAGAGATTATCGCCGAATTATTCCAAGGAGCAATAACAGGGTGGAGTGGTCTCTAATATTATTGTTTTCTTTATTCTAATGGTGGCTGAAGCTCTTAACAGCTTTTTCGCTGCTGTTTGCTCCTGTTGTCTCCAGAGAAAGCTTAATAAGGTCAGGCACAGAGCAGCTCACTGGAATATCCTCTCAGATAAATATGAGGTAATAGCGAGGCAACATTAACACAGAGAACTTGAATAACGATTGAGGATGGCTGACATGGATTTTCTCCAGCTCGATTCCTCCTCACATAGATGTTACGCTACAGCTTCCTTCACTGACAACATGGCCAGTACTGAGTGGGGATGATGGGGATTTTGAGAGCACCAGTTTGAGGAAGGCTATCTTAGAGCTTTGGTGGGGAAGCCCTTGCCCCACATCTATGTTCTACCTTAGATTTCCGGTCACATGGGGAAATGGTTAGTTCCTCCCATCCCTTATTTATTGCTATGTGAAGAGAAAGAACAAAACGTATTTGCTATAATTGCTTTTTTTTGCTGCGATATACATCCTGCGTATGATGAAATGGGCATGGATATTCTCATACAGATAAAAATGTGAGGAGCAGGGAGCCCAGGTGAGGTGCAGAAAATAATAGAACCTCCATAGAAGACTCTTTACCTTTAAATTGAATAGTTTTGGGCTACTGGAGGTAACTGAGCTGGTGGAATAAGCCACATTTCGTTACAGAGTCCAGGTATTCTATTTTATCTTAAGTAAGTACTTCACACATTTTAAATGGTCTGCAATAATTACTATTTTTTTTTTTGAGAAGTTGGCACTTTTACTATAAAGATGTTAGAACAGCTATATTTAAAGGCTACATTTAAAGACTGTGAACTGAGTAAAGAGCATGCATTTAACATTGGCTCACTTCTGTTCCACATAGCAAGTGGGAAAATATTGGTAGCGTCAAAGCACTGTTACCTAAACAGTAAAATTATGTAGTATATAGATGGCCTAGTGCCATGTTAAATGAAGTTACATGTGTAGTTCTGCTTATAAAATAGGGCATAGGTCTCTGAGTAAACTTATAAAAATATAAACTAGGTACCTGTTGGGGATTTCTCAGAAACTCATGTGTTTGCTTAACTTTATCAAGCAGTTGGAATTAGTCAAATCTGATTTTACCACATTAGAATCACATGTACGTTTCTGCAGGACCTGTAGAGACTCTGGACATCATAACTATCAAACTTATATTAACAGGGTAGAAAGAGTTTAAGTTAGGCAATGGGAGGCAGAGAATAAATTCTGGAATATCTGTATTTCTGTATACTTTGTCATCATGCCTCAATCTTAGATGTATGCTGGTGGAGGTTGCTTGGCCATATTGACCTTGAGGTTCTTGAAGAATAGCCACCTGACAGGCTTCTCTTTAAGGCCAAACCTTTTTCCAAAGAGTTTAACAGGACACTGAGTACTGGTGTCAATTCTAACACAGGTTTTTAGCAGCAGAGACTTGTTACCTACACTGAGAGCAATTAACCCTTCTGTGAGAAGGAGCTGATGGTGGTTCTAACCATTTAAAAGGTATTTGCTTTCCTATGCTAACAGATTTTCCTCCCCTTTTCTTGACATTACCAAATGTGTGGTGTTGGTTCCTTTTTTTTGTTTTGTTTTGTTTTGTCTTTCAGGTATAACCCAACTTTAGTGTTTTGCAGCTATACCATGCGCCAGCCATTAGGAAGTGGCCCCTTCTCACCCACCTCCCCCCCATGTACCTTTTTTCAAAAAGAAAAATATATATATTTTTTTTTTGTCTGATAGTATCACAAGCACTAATGCACACTTCAAATGCAGGCGATATTTTGATCACCAAATTGTTTAGCACTTTATGCAGGCCACGGTCATGCAACTTCGAGAGGATGGCTGCTGGCTTCCTGTGGCAGAGCTGGTTGTTCCAACCCCCCCTTCCCTTCTCCTCTCTAACCATTTTGTCTGTCTATCTTGTCTTGTATTTAGTTTTCAAAGCAATGCCATGCAGGGGGTCTCCTTCCTTCCTTTTCTTTTCTTTTTCTTTTTAGTGCCTAAAAGGGAACAATATATTTTTTTTCCTTTTTGGAGAAATAAATATGTGTGCGCGCACACACACAAATTATATACAGTATATGAATTGTCTGCAATCTTGAGAATGTTATGCAGAGAACGCTTTATACTCCATTCTCCTATTACCTCAATTGAGGCAAAAGGTCTTTAAACATAATTTTTAATACTTTTTGAGATACCAATCCATGGATTGCATGAAAGGTGCAGTCATGAAGGAGAGACAAAACAGATTACCTTTTCTCTTGAAAAAAAAACAGTAGGCTTATTTTGCCTTGCTTGGTTTTGTTATCTAAAGATAAAGATGAAGATGAAGAGGCGTGGAATGTAGACATAAAAATCTATTGCTTCCCTTTGAAATTAATCCTGTTCCACTTTTTCATTAATGTTGGTTCATCTTCTCCTTAATTTTTGTTTGTTTGGTTTGCAGTTTTGGTTTCTTGTTTTGTTTTTGTTTTTGCATGAATATGCAGAGTAGGAATAAATTGTTTTGTGTCTGTGTGCAAGACTCTTCTCTTTCAGATCCGGTAATAAAAGTCTTTTTTTTTTAAGTTCTTCATTAAAAACAAAAAGATACAGTGTTTTCAGTTCTTAAACAACAATAAAAGCAATCTGTGTCAATTAATAGTAATATGTAGCTATCAATAAGAGACAATCATTGGGGGAAAGTTAATGTCCTGTAAGAATTTCGTTGTCTGCTGTTACTAGGTCACCTCGGGACAGTAGCAGAAGTGGTGAGAAGCTGGAGTTGGAATTATCAAATCTCAGAGCGGACGTCCTGGAATTACTGCTGGAATTTGTTTATACAGGTTCCTTAGTAATAGATTCCGCCAACGCCAAAACACTTCTGGAAGCTGCCAGCAAGTTCCAGTTTCATACATTTTGCAAAGTCTGTGTGTCTTTTCTAGGTAAGAATTTGTGTTATTTCTCTGTGTTCTACTTCTGAGCTTGAAAACTGTCCATGTTGTAGCAACTCTGCTATAAAATGTAATGGAAAATATCGTTGAAGCAGAACAGCAACTCCCCACCCCACTGAGTATAGCAGTAGTTTGGATCCCCTTTTGAAAGCATTAAAAGCCTTGCTTGCTGTATCACTGGCTCAAGGCTAAGTAGATGCCTCAGTCAGCCAAGTGCAGAGGATGAGAGAAAGTGATACAGGCACAGGTATCTTCCCTGCCCCTTTGGATGCCTAAATGCTTTACTAAATGCTTGGGTAAGGTTTAAATTACTGCAGTGCTAGAAATTTGGGGACTGAATGGGGGAACACAGAATTCTTGTGGGGGGCAATGCCCTCATTTTGCCCCTACCCCCATAGCTATACCCCAATAAGAAGTCTGTAAGCTGTGCCTTGTGAAATCCTATTGTCCAGAGTGGTGTCCTGAATGAAATGTCCAGGGGTCAAATGAGAGGTTTCAGCGCTCTGTATAGCTCCTTTTTCCAACCAGTGGTTACTAGGAATAAAGAATGTTTAGACATTACAGAATAAATTATGCTTTATTTACATTATGCAAGTGAATGTATTTCTTCTTCGTGGTCTCTGTGCCTTCATACACTAGGAGCTTTAGCGCCTGCGCGGTAGCGTTCGGAAACTTCTAGAGCTTGTTCGCTTGGCGGGAACCCCTCCCCCACGCCGGTACTGCGCATGCTCCTCCCGCCGAGCAACGGTCTCTCCTCAGTTCTTTCTCGTCCGCCGTCGCGTACGGAAGGTTCTTTAGTTTGTTCCTCTCACTTTTGTGCTTGGCTTGCTGTTTTCACGGTTTTACGGACTTTTGGACTGTCTCTGACCTCTCTTTCGGACTCCCCCTTCGGCTTTGGTCTTTTCGGATTTTCGCAGTTTGGCGTTCTTCGTCTTATGTCCGCGCTCTTCAAGAAGTGCGTGTCCTGCGGGCGCAAGGTTGCCCTCAACGACAACCACAAGGAGTGTCTCTTCTGTTTGGGTGAGTCCCACAACATCCGGACTTGCCCAATTTGCCGGGATTTTACTCCCCAAACTCTCCGCAACCGGTCCGCGAGACTCAAGTCTTATTGTTGGGAACAGTCTCTGCGGGCGATAGACGAGACCTCCACTTCCAAGATGGCCGACAAGAAGACGACCACGCCATCGACGGTATCGGCGGCTGCCGTTCCGTCCACCTCGTCGGTATCGGGCTCGGTACCGGCAAAAACGCCGATCTCGGCGTTACCGAGGATCCCGAAGCTGTCGGCGGCTGCCAAATCAGCGAAAGGATCCTCGACGGCGAGGAAGGCTGAGGCTCCCCTGACGGAGACGCCTGCTAAAAAGCGCCCTGCTCCGGACGGAGGCAAGGGCAAGGAGAAGGAGAAGAAGAAGAAGAAGAAGGAGAAGAAGCGCTCCCCGGCTGGGGACGGTCAACCTCCTACTCCTCCTCCTACTCAGCAGCCTTCCAAAGGGCGAGGCAAGTCCGGCGATCTCTCGGAGGATGAGATCGAGGACGTTCCCCAACAGCGCCCGGACTCGCCTGTGGCAGACCCTCCAACCCTGGTGGAGGAGCGCCACCGCCCTCCTAGCCGTCGCAGGTCGGCCGACCTGCAGCAGAGAGAGCCCTCTGCTTCTCCGGAGCGGCGTTCAACCTCCTTCCGGTCCCGGTCCCGCTCTTCCGAGCGTCCGGTGGCCTCGCCGCCTCCTAGGGAGACAAGAGAGGAACAACCTCGCTCGTCTGCCTCCAGATACACCTCGGCGTCCTACGTGGCCAGGTACGCGAGGGAATCTGAATGGAGAGAGCGCCCGGCCTCTTATCGGTCACATTCGCCATCGTACCGGGATCGGTACCATCGTGGCCCGAGTCGCTGGGAGACCTTCCGGAGGTCCCGGTCACCTCGTCGACAGCGCGAATCGCGCTCGCCTAGAGGGGACGAGGCTCGGTACCGTCGACGCCGAAGCCGATCTCCGTCGGACCGCCGCTCCTTCAGCCGCTCTCCCTCTCCTCGATATCATAGGGCGAGGGACCCTTCACCTCGGTATCGGGCGATATCGCCACCTCCTAGGGTCACGGCAACGGCGACGCGCCCTACGGAGTCGGTGGTGACTGAGCGGGCTACGACGACGTCAGCCTGCCAGACTACCCCTGTCACCACTAAGAAGGTGAAGTCAGTAGTCAGCCAGCCCAAGCGGGACGCTGCTACTACCACCGCCCCGGCTGCAGAGAAGCCTAGGAAGGCAACACCTGTGGCGACTGCGAAGGAGCCGGAAAGCGAGCGGCGAGAGGACTCACCGACCTCAGAGTCGTACGACTCGAGTGCGGAATCAGAGGTGTCTGAGGCGGCCTCCCAGGAGTCTCCTCCGCTGGGATTCGGGGACCCGATCCCAGATTCTGCTCCAGAGGACGTCCACCAGTTCTCTGCGATGCTGCTCCGCATGGCTACTACCCTCGGCCTTAAGATCGCCGATGCGGAGCCGGAGGACGACGATCCAGCCTTCTCCGTCTTCGAGGAGAAGCGACCTGCCGCGGCCCCGCTGCCTCTCCTGCCCCGGGTATCCAGACTGGTGAAGGCCGCCTGGGATAGGCCGGCCTCGGCTCAGCCGATACCGCAGCGGTTGGAACACCTCTACAGGGTGCAGAAGGATAACGCCGGTTATCTCTTTAATCACCCTGCACCGAACTCTGTGGTGGTCGAGTCGGCACAGACGAAAGGCTCCGGCAGGCAACACACCACCCCGCCGGACAAAGAGGGCAGGAAGTTGGACGCCTATGCAAGAAGGTTCTATTCAGCTGCCTCCTTGCAGATCAGGCTGTCCAACACTCAGGCTTGCCTCGCG
Organism: Ctenosaura bakeri; assembly: GCA_948474755.1. NCBI lineage: Eukaryota > Metazoa > Chordata > Lepidosauria > Squamata > Iguanidae > Ctenosaura > Ctenosaura bakeri. Next base: position 392,585 of record CAOLHI010000203.1, read on the forward strand.
GCATACCTGAAAAAGGTGCTCGATCGCCTGCAACCGGCGATGGAGGCGGTACCGGAGGACATCCGCCAAGCCTCCTCCGTGATCTTCAACGAGGCCATCTCCATCGCTCGGCAGCAGATGGCCTCCTCCAGGCACGCAGTGGAGATTGCCTCCCGGGTCATGGCGGGATCCATCGGCCTGCGACGCCATGCTTGGCTGCGGCCGGCCGACATCCAGGAGGACACCAGAAGTAGGATTGAAGATCTCCCCTTCAACGGTGAGGGCCTATTCAATTCGTCCACAGACGAAGCTTTGGACAATCTCGTTAAGGCGAGGTTGACCGCCAAGAAGATCGGGCTACAGCCGGCCACGCAAGCCCGCAGGACCTCCACCTTCCGCCCATCCTGGCGACGATCTTCCACCTCGTCGTTCCAGCGTTCGGCCCAGTCTGGACAGTCGAGACCGTCCTCCGGCTCATCGGCCAGACGCACGATTAGGCGACGCCCGGCTTCGTCCAAGAAGTCCTCCTCCGAGACAAAGTCTCGGTTTTGACGTGCCTGGCAGGACCTACCAATACCCACTCTTCAGCCTACCATCAGCGCTCGGAGACCGACCGACTCTTGCTCGACATCTCGCGGAGTGGCAGTGTGTCACTACGGACTCTTGGGTGCTTTCCATCGTCCGTCTTGGCTACGCCATCGAGTTTCTCGATATTCCTCCTCGAGGCGTTTACTATTCCACGCCGTCGAGTCCGGCCCTCCTGGAAGAGATCCAATCCCTCCTCCAGAAAGGGGCGATCGAGCAGCTCCCGCAAGAGGCCAAGACCACCGGCTTCTTCTCCAGGTACTTCACGGTACCGAAAGCCGACGGTACCCTCCGGCCGATCCTAGACCTCAGAGGGGTGAACTACTACATCCGCCCCAAAAGGTTCAAGATGGTCATGATACCGTCGATCCTGCCCTTCCTACATCGAGGGGACTGGTTCGCCTCCATCGATCTCCGAGACGCATACTTCCATATCGCCATTCGCCCGCAGCACAGACGGTACCTCCGCTTCGCAGTCGACGACACCTGTTACCAGTACAAGGTGCTGCCGTTCGGACTCTCGACTGCCCCAAGGGTCTTCACCAAGTGCATGGCCCCGGTGGTATCCTTCCTGCGGACGAAGGGTGCTTCCGTCTTCCCTTACCTCGACGATTGGCTGTTGGTGGCGTCCTGCAAACAGAGACTTTACCACGACGTCCACATGACGTTGTCACTCCTGACCCGCCTTGGTCTACGGGTGAATCCGAAGAAGTCCCACCTCGAGCCGGCGAGGATCTTGGACTTCATCGGGGCGACGCTCGACTCGACCTCCGCCAGGGCGTACCTACCAGAGTCTCGAGCCCAAACCCTGATCCGGGCCGCTGCTCACGCGCGTACGGCCCCGACGTTATCTGCGAGAAGCGTCCAGCAGCTCTTGGGCTACATGGCTGCGATGACCGCTGTGACATACCTCGCCAGGCTGAGAGCGAGACCTCTTCAACACTGGTTCGTCCGCATATTCGACCCCCTGCGAGACGAACAGACACTCCGACTGCAGCTGCCGGGAGACGTCCGCTCATCCCTCCGATGGTGGCAGTCACGACGCAATCTCATGTCAGGGATGCCTTTCCAACAGCCGACACCGAAGGTGACGGTAACGACCGACGCCTCCCTGTATGGATGGGGTGCCCACTGCGGCAATCTCAGAGTCCGCAACAGATGGACCGACGACGAGACCGCTCTCCATATCAACGCGCTGGAGCTACTCGCCTTCTTGAAAGCGCTACGGGCGTTCCGCCACGTCGTAGCGGGGCGGACGGTCCTGGTTCTGACGGACAATACCACCGCCGTCTGTTACATCAACAGACAAGGAGGGACTCACTCCACAACCCTGCTCAACATTGCACTCGACTTGTGGGAATGGTGCATTCGCCTGCATACGCATCCCGTGGCAGTTCACCTGGCCGGGCAGGAGAACACCACGGCAGACGCCCTCAGCAGGGACACCTCATCCCATCACGAATGGTCTCTCTCCGGAGAGGCGTTCAGACTGATTCGGGACCGCTGGGGCGAACCATCGATCGACCTCTTCGCGACCAGGGAAAACGCGAAGTGTCGCCGATTCTGTTCCAGAGCGGGCCACGATCGTGCCTCCGTCGGGGACGCTTTCCAGTTTCCGTGGACCGGGGAACTCCTCTACGCGTTCCCGCCGTTCCCGCTGCTCGGCCAGACGATATCGAAGATCCTCGCCGACCGAGCCGACGCGATCCTGGTAGCCCCGTACTGGCCGAGGCAACATTGGTTCGCACCCCTGCTACAAGCCGCACGAGACGACCTGCTCCGGTTGCCACCGACACCGGACCTGCTCTCCCACTCCGGCGGCCGAGTCCTCCATCCGGACCTGCCACGCCTGGCCCTCCATGCCTGGAGGATATCGCACTAGACGATCCCGTGCTCGGTACCGTCCTCGTCGCGGCCAGGAAGGAATCCACCCGTCGCAACTATCAATACAAGTGGCGACGCTTCCTGACCTTCGCTAACGAGAGGAGTGAGCCGGTATCGCCCGCGGGGCTCTCTACCGTCCTGCATTTCCTCCTGCACCTCCGGCAACAGGGGCTGGCATTTCCATCCCTGAAGGTGTATCTCTCCGCGATCGTGGCATACCAACCGCCACGATCGGCTGCCTCGGCCTTCTTCAGGAACGATACCGTTAAGCGGTTCCTGAAAGGACTTCATCATCTCTACCCGCCGGTATCGCCGCCGCTACCGCCGTGGTCCCTCTCGCTGGTGCTCTCGCAGCTGACAAAGCCGCCCTTCGAGCCGATGGCGACCTCGGATGACAGGCTCCTGACCATGAAAACTGCCTTCTTGGTAGCGGTGACCTCAGCGAGGCGAGCGGGTGAGATCACAGCTCTTCGATCCGATGAGCCCTTCACGGTCTTCCACAGAGACAAGGTGGTCCTGAGACCTGACATCTCGTTCCTGCCTAAGGTGGTGTCCAGTTTCCATCTTAACCAGGACATCATCCTGCCTGCCTTCTTCCCGAACCCGACAACACCGTTGGAGCGGTCTCTCCACTCCCTGGACGTGCGTCGGGCCGTGGCCTTCTACATGGACAGGACTGCTTCCTTCCGACAGACGCCGCATCTCTTCGTTTGCTATGGGCGACGTCGGAAGGGCCTCAAAGTGTCCACCCAGCGCTTCTCCAAATGGGTGGTCCGGACTATTCAACTGGCGTATGAGCTCGCGAGGAAGCCTCCGCCAGTCCTGCTTCGAGCCCACTCCACCAGAGCGGTGGCTACTTCTGCGGCCCTCCTGCGAGGAGTTGACCTGCATGAACTCTGCCGTGTGGCGACCTGGTCCCAACCATCGACCTTCGTGTGCCACTACAGGCTCGACTGCCGGTCGCGCAGAGATGCCCGGTTTGGACGTGAGGTGTTGGCTTCCGTGCTGTAGGACCTGACCCGCCGTCCGACCGGTAAGCTACACAGTCTCCTAGTGTATGAAGGCACAGAGACCACGAAGAAGAAGAACAGGTTGCTTACCTGTAACTGTGGTTCTTCGAGTGGTCATCTGTGCCATCATACACACCCGCCCTTCCTCCCCTCTTTCTCAGGTCCCTGTAGGTTCTACGGCGGACGACAGAACTGAGGAGAGACCGTTGCTCGGCGGGAGGAGCATGCGCAGTACCGGCGTGGGGGAGGGGTTCCCGCCAAGCGAACAAGCTCTAGAAGTTTCCGAACGCTACCGCGCAGGCGCTAAAGCTCCTAGTGTATGATGGCACAGATGACCACTCGAAGAACCACAGTTACAGGTAAGCAACCTGTTCTTTTCCCCTTATTGCAGAATTCATAATTATTCTGTGTGGGGGTTTGTTTGTTTTTATGTCTCCCCTTTGCATGTTAATTTCACGATACCCTTGAAGGCTTGATTCAGGCAGTGTTAGAGAGAGGATAGGAGGGCAGCTTGTTAATTGGCTCAAGGCGCATTTCCATAAGCAATCTAGTGAGTTACCTCTCCAAAGAAGAATATTCTTAATCCTAAACTGTAGGGGCCTTTTTACTTATTTTTAATTTTTATATGTATTTTTATTTTTACTTATTTTATACTTATTTATACTTATTTTTAATTTTTATATATAATTTTAATTCCTGCCTTTTTGCCTAAAAGAGTACAGATTGTACCATTATAAAATAATAAATCACAGAGTTTCATTGGTGAAGATGTTTTAACCCAGTTGTAAAATTTGGACATCACCACCACACTGCAGCACCCTTGATTGGGAACAAGGTGATGTCATGACTCATGAGCATGCACTACACAGCCGAGTCTCATCTGCTGCTCTTGCTAGTGAACCTGAACTGAGAGTCATGGTGTCTTCTTTGGGGGCCTCTCTGCAGGTCTTGATGCCTTGAGCATTATAGGGCAATGTCCCAGGTGCACTCTCAAGTGATCTTCAGGGCTCATGAAAAATGTAGGTTTCCCGCACTTTTCACACGGCCTGCAGATGCTTCTCCTAGAGATCCATCCTAGGGCTCCATGGTGAGTCTCAGTTTTGAGACACAAAAGGTGGAATCCTGGCTCTCCAGCTGAGCAGGCATAGGAGACGCTTTTGACTGCAACTGCACTTTGTGAGCTGGAGACATTTATATGATTGCCTAGAATAATTAGCAAGCTGGGTTACTTCCCTGATTGGAAGTGACTTAATGCTTCCTTTTCCTAATACATCTCCGTCACATGAGAAATGGTCTTTTCAAGTTTCCAGTAGCAAAGGGTTGCTCATATTGTCCTTGTAGCGCACATGCTGACAAAAGCAACTTTAGTGGAATCATTCCATTTCTGTTGCAAGTACCAGTTCTGTTAGACCAAGGCCCTTGTGCTTCCTCCTGTTTCCCTGACGAATGTCTTGCCCAGACTGCTGACATCTGTTCCAAAGCTGGATATTGAATGGCTTTTGCTGAACTGGTGAAGATTTTCTTTAATAGCTGTCATTCAGTGTGTTTTAAATTAATAGATTTTTAAGGCTTTTATAATGATCCACAGATATATCCATGCACATTATCTCTAAAGATTCAACTACTATAACAAAATACATTTATTTCCACTAAATCAATGTAAGATTTTCCTTTTCCAATACTTAATATTTGAATTCAGTGAACCGTGTTATGGTTATGCAATTGGGAGAGTTGGCTGTAGGTTTCATTATAGATGAGGAACAAGAGGTTTGTATTCTCATTTAGAAGATTCATAAAGTATAATTGCTTATTTTTATTTATAGCTTTTACCGAATTGAACTTCAGAGATAGTGGAATATTTGCTGTATGGAAAGTTTAGAGAAAAGCATTTTAGTTGGCCTCATTTTTCATGTTTGCATCACATAAGCTAAGCATCTCATAATTCAAAAGCACCATTCTCACCATTCTTCAGAGAACTACCAGTGGAAATACTGGCCCCTTCCACCCAGTAAGTCACAGATGCAAATAGGCCCAAAAGATTATTTTTCTTTTCTCTTTGTATTTGTTTTATTAAACCACTCTTCCCTGTTCTCTTGGATTAATCTAAGCCTGGCTAGGAATGACGGTAGTTGCAGTTCAACACATCCAGAGGGTACCAGTTTAGGGAAGGCCGCTTTGAGTAACCAAAACTTATTCCTTTTTGTTCAATCTTGCAATGACTTTAATAATTTTCTTTACCAAATTGATGGGGGTGTGGATTAGACCTGTGGCTTCCCAAATACTGCTTTTTCCATGCAGAATTGGGACATCAGTTAAATAGACATTGGTGGCCCAGCATAGCTATGGGTGAGAACATTTGTGCAGGCAGCACTAATGAATATGTTGCCTTTGTTGGTATTGAGGAAAAAAACTGAGCATTAGTTTTGTCAGCTGGGGAGCAGTGCAGATAAAATGCTTCTCGCCTCATAGCCATTAAAACCTCATTACTTCTTCTTGGAGAACCTTGGATTGGTACAGATACAGTGCACATGGTCTCTTTGCTGTGGTTAATAGATTTGGATGAACTCTGTAGAATTTTTTCACAGTTGCTTTTCCATCTACACAAATCCCTTGCGCCCATCGTTACCATGATTAACTGTTCAATTGGCACTGATATTCATCACTTTTAACGGTAAGAGGAATCCATCCCAGTTAGTTTCCAGGTTTCACATCCAAGCTGATTCTGTTTATTTTTAAAACTTTTTCTCTTGATTACCATTATCTGTAGCTGATGAGGCTGAAGTAAAGTTTAACTGTGGAGCAGAAGATGGGTGGCATTAAAGACAAACAGAGGAATTAGAATTGTATAGTATATGGTCAATGATTAAAAGACTGGGAGGATTACATGCTCCATGGCCCTTTAAAAGTTGGCAAGAGGAAGTACAGTGGGTCCTCTCTTACCACGACCTCCACATTCACAAATGCAAGATCACACAAAGTGTCACATCCCATTATAACCAGTGGATATGATGGGCATGCACCCACCACATCCATTTACTGTAATGGCACATGAATATTCATGTATTTTTTGTTTTAGGCAGGGGGTTCCTAGAACAGAACCCCTGAATATACAGAGAGTGCACTGTAATGAAAATTAAGTTGTACAACTTACACAGTTGTAAATATTCACTTTTTTCACTATCTCACAAAATAAATAAATCAATAAATTTCAAATCCTTTCCCCCCACTGGACTATGTTATCAGAATTTCATTGCATGTTTCAATGATTTTTCACATTTTCACAGCTTTTGTACAAAGTTATACTGTGAACATTATTTTCTCCAAAACAACTGTTTTTTGTACAAAATATGTGTTGTTTTCTTTGCTTGCTGAAAAAAATGCTTTTTACACAAACAAAAAATTTGCAAATTGCTGAAAAAAAGTAAAAAGTCTGAGTGCACTTCACTACTTTTTCAAAGGATGAGAAGATCTATGATCTGTACATCCCTAACACATGGCAGATCCATTTCCTAACATCTTTTTCTTGGCAGTCATGAAGGCTAGCACATTGCTTTTTATGATTATACCTAAGATTCTGCCTGAAGTTCTTGGAGGGTATACTTAGAACTTCTTACAGAAAACTCCAGCACAAACTGTATAACTTTTGATACTGTGAAAGCAGAGTATATCAATTAGTACTCAGATGATATATGGGCAAGTTCCTTTTTTTCTTTTTTTAGCAATGTTGACTGAAATGCCTCTGTTTTCATGTTGAGATTTGTAGTTTTGAATCTTAAATAAATGTTTTATTACTAATGCTAGCAAACAGATCCCAAGCAATAAAACTTTCTAACCTCTTTCAGGGATTTGCTTTGTTTTTTTTCCTAGCTAAATGAGGTTTTGCCTAGCCAAGCATTTCAACCATAAACACTACAGGTCTTTTTTAAGAGATTGGTAAACATAATGTCTTTGATTGTTTCTTGAAAACTGAGTTTATACAGTGTTGATTATATGACTTATGTCATTATGATGAACTGGACCTGTATTGAATATGATGTCTTTGGATAGCTTTGCTTGATTAAATTCCATTTAAAAGGGGCCAGACTCTTGTTGCCTGTCACCTAAATAGGAGAGGTCTGATCAGTCACAAAAAGGAATGAATTCAGTCCCTAATGTTAACTGTTACTAGATAGGCATGGAATGACTTGGCTCAGCCACATGATTTGTTGAACTTTCACTGGCTCAGCAACGTAAGTGATAAAGTATGTTCTAGCTGTTGTAAAAGTTAGGTTCCCTAACTGGCCATTTATAAGCCATGCCATTCCTGCTCATTTGACCATGCTTTTTCCCCAGTTCTGAAGGATTTTTCCCATTACAAGAAGGACCACTGGTATCTTTTGACTATCTTCACTTCTCCTTAGAAGGACTTTGGCCAAGAAGTCTTGTTCTCTAGGATGACATACTTGGAGATCATGGGAGTTGCCTGCCTACTGTACCCTGTTGTCCATATTTGAAAAATTTATAATTTGTGACTTTCTTTCACCATTGTTTAAAGAATAGAATGCCTTTCTTTTAAAAAAAACTTTTTTCCTTTATATTTAGAATTTGAAGGAATCCAAATTCCTAATAATAAACTTTTTTTTAACTGTTACATTAGTGTGCTTATGGTTTTGAATCTTTGTGCTACATCCTCATGAGAAATGGAAGCATGCATTTCCAAAGCCTAGAGATCAAAACAAAAATAACAGGAATTATAATTAGTATCATCATCATCACCACCACCATCCCACCTTTTTCCTCTGCCTTCTTGCACCAGGCACCTTACAAAAGTTATAACAGATCAAATAAAAATTTGTCATCACTAACACAGACAAACATTAAAATTTCATTGAGCAATCATTAGAATTACAGTCAGGTTTCACTTTCGTGGATTTGAACATTTGCGAGTTTCTCCAACCCCTACCCCCACACACCTCAAGTGCATCTTTTCCTGAAGAGCTTTCCCTCTCAGCAACTCCAATTAGCGTACCCAGCCCTTTAAAACATCCACCTCTGGTCCCCCTCCTCCTGCACCAGCTGCTGCCTGCTCACCTAAGGATGGATCCTTGGAGCCTGATTTCTCAGGAATAAAAAGCCTCTCCCGATGCCCCGCATACACCCAAGGAAGGAGACAGGCAAGAAAGAGGAAGAATAGACCCACTACGCTGCTTTGGACCCTGAGTGCCCACTCCCCCACCATGCCTCAGCCCTCTTCCCACAGACACACACACATTTTGATTTTGGTTTTTCCACTTATGTGGGGGTCCTGTGCCCATAACCCTAGCCAATGTGGAGGGCCAACTGTGATAGCAATACAAAAGTGTACCTGTAAAAAACCAAAAATGCAAGAACAAATATGAAGACTGCAGCATATTATTAAAAGCCTTTTCCCCTTAATTGTGAGGACCAGTTTGAGGGGTGACAATTCATTATATTCATTCATTTATTCATTGTTTTAGTTTTGATAGGGAACTGGGTTCTGGTTGAAGTTAAGAGGCCAAGGGCAAATATGTTATTAGTCCCGGTGTCCTACTGTCACTCCTGCTGCATCTCTCATGCAGCTCCCTGAGATCATTGCTGTCATATGTGTGTGTGTATGCATGTGCTTTCAAGCACCTATTTATTGGCTTATGGTAACCTCATGGATTTCCTAGGGTTTTCTTAGGCAAATAATACTGAGAGATGGTTTTGCTACTGTCAGATATATTTCCCCTGAGTAATTGTGGGTTCTTGTGTTTGTTATAGTTCCCCTGTTATACATATTTGAAGAAACCTGTGGTCATTCAGTCTAGCCCTTTGTTCTTGAGACAGAATCTTTCCTGCACTAGTTCTCTTTCAGCTTAGGGGTGCCAGCATACAAATTTCAAAAGCAGGGAACTAAGTGAGGCATGTCTGTTTAGAGCAAGTGAATGGTTCAGAAAAAGTGCACCAATATAGCCTGGTGCCCTAGATTTTGACTTATTCCTTCTCCCCTTTCTCTTTCATGTATGTTGCTTTTAGAAAAACAGTTGACTGCTAGCAACTGCCTAGGAATATTAGCCATGGCTGAAGCAATGCAGTGCAGTGAGCTATACAACATGGCAAAGGCCTATGCGTTGCAGATTTTTCCAGAAGTGGCAAATCAAGAGGAGATTCTAAATATCTCAAAGGACGACTTCATCTCCTACATGTCCAATGACAGCCTGAACACGAAAACAGAAGAGCTGGTTTATGAAACGGTGATAAAGTGGATTAAAAAAGATGCTGCAGCCCGAGCTCAGGTAAGGAAAGGGAGAAACCTCCTTAGATTATTGCTCTTTCTTCAATTTCCATATATAACTCCTTAAAATAGAAAACTGTTCTGTGCTGTTCTAAATCCTAAACCTAGAAGCATAAGCGGGTAGAGGATAGCAAAGAGAAAATTAAACTTTCTTTTAATTTCATCATTTGATCCCCATGTCTGATTAGAATTAAAAAGTTCACATGTGCTGCACATATCCCACTAAAAATAGCTTGGTCAAAAATGGCTCTTGAAGGATTAGTATTGTGTGACAATGTGCCTTCGAAAAATGGGAAGTCTTTTTTTTTTAAAGAAGCAGTGTGCATTCAGCAAGAAGCAAGAATCTTGACTAAAGCTCTAGGCACTGAATGCTAATAATGTGGCTTATAATGCTGAGCGAAACTACACCGTATCTCTGCTAGCTCGGTGCAGATGCCAGTAAATATTTATTGGGGCTACCTTCTCTGGACAAGTTACTCTGCTAGGCAGTTGACCTTAACTGAGATAAGGATTCAGATAAGGGTTATAAATACTGTCTGCCTTTGAGGACAGCGATAGTAAATGTCCTTGGGCTAAAAGAATTACAACAGCAGCACGTAAATTTGCCAGTTGCTTTACTTGATTAAGATTTGTAGTAAGCTAGCTTCACTTGATATCGACCCAAGACCTAGGAATTGACTCAGTGATCAAACACCTTCCACATTTGTTCCTGGTATCAGTTCAACTCCTCGGTGAAGCTGAGAAACAGATTTTCTTATAATGCTGGATTATTATGGGATAGACTGCAGATGCTTGTATAATGTGTTCAGGCACTGTTAACACCAAGTATTGTGGTTACCCCGCAGGAGTAAATATTCCATCACTCCCAAAGCCAAAATCTTTATATTCGTCATTGTGTTCTATCGTCTCACTTTCCAAAACTTGCCTTTCAAAACTTAACCCATCCTAATCATTGTAAGAATAATTTCTTCAATATAATTGTAGAATTTTAAAATTAGAGGGAAATCATCTTACTGTTTATTTTCTTTTCCTATGTTACAGTGTTCAACTGTTCTTTCATTTGTGTAGATAATTTGTGTGCCATCCAGCTAGACACTATCTGTAAGTTTCAGAACCAGGTGCATATTCAATATACACAAGAAAACTGCATGTAGCACTAATTCTGTGGTGCATAATAGAGCAAGAAAACGTATATGTGAATCTCCAAATTTTAGTGAAATCTTTCGTGTCTTGTACAGGGAATGAAGAAGTTGTTGGTGTAGAATTTTGTTTCAATGTGAACAGAGTTTTTGTGCGTAAGTTCTGAATTAAAAAGGAGAACGCAGGGAGCTAAATTATTTAGGAAAACACCTTAGCAGCATCTAGTTGTCACATGGAATCTAGGGTAACTATGGAGGGGAATGGGCAGTTTGAGAAGGAGTCCTTAGGAAAATCTAAACAGCAGTATTTCTCAGTAAGTTGCTTGGAAAGCTATAATTACCCCAGGTGTTACTGTACCACTCATGGAGCCAAAAGGTTCCATGTATATTAATGGAAAGTTAGATAAGTAGTGATCCACTTGGCTTAACCCCAGCTCAGTTCAGTAAGACATAGCCTAGAAGTGGGAATGGGAAGAAATAATAATTGGAGGGTTTGTTGAATGAGTACACTAGTGTTCTCTCTTACTGGACAAACATGCATTCTCAATTCCTAGGTTGTTGATCAAGCTTTGCACATTATTCTTTCCCATCTTCTACATTTTCACTCAGTCGTCTCTGTCCATGTTAAAGCTTACTGAAAGCCCCTAGTCTGATGTTGACAAACATTTGATCTAATAATTTTTCCATAGGCATTGCAATGGTGAACTATTTTCTGATATCCTGTAGTGACGTTTTAGACCAGCCATTATCATCTCAGACCTGGAGATGATCAGGAGGAAAAGAAGTTCATAATGCCTGTTGATGAGGCATAAGAATGAGCCCTTAATTGCGTTAGCTCTTCCATTAAATATTTACAGAGCATTTGCTGAATGACCACAGGATGACTTGGCCAAGGTCTAAATAAATATTCTTCATTTCTACTTCTTTTTTATTTCTTCTTCTTCTTCTTCTTCTTCTTCTTCTTCTTCTTCTTCTTCTTCTTCTTATTATTATTATTATTATTATTATTATTATTATTATTCTGTTAATTGTATTCTGGTTATGTTATTTTTGTTGCCAAAACAGATTTTCCAAAAAAATGCTTACCAGTTGAACAGACAGAGGACTCTTGATTTGTATTAACACTTTTCCCCAATCAATATGTTTTAAGGGGTTGCAGTGGCACGAGATAGAAAAGTAAGTTAAAAAGTAAGTTTACTTTAACTGAAGTAAAATTAGAACAGTTTCATAACAGGTGCATAAGAAACCATCAGTAACCAAACAACAAAACGCTAACAAAACCATTCATGAATAATTTAACTACCAGTTAAAGCAAAAATGAAATATAATTTGTCCTTGCTGGTTGGTAGCAGTAGACAAAAGAGATGTGACTTCTTGAAGAAGGCAGGGCCGGTTGTCAGAGCCAGGGATATAAAAACATTGACCTTCCTGTCCCTGAGCAGGCTTGAGTTGTATAATTCTGTTATACTCCCTCCATCTGCTGAGAAAATTGGGAGTTGGGAGTGTAGTGGAGAAGCTGGGGGAGAATTGGGGTAATTTGGGGTAATGGGATATTACACTGATTCTCAGCATTGTAGTGTTGTAACTCCCATCGAGTTCAATAGAGCTTGCTTCTGAATAGAGAGATGTAGAGAGCTACACTCCTAATCTTCCTGTGATGCCAATCCTCCCAGCCCCTATTCCATTCTTTTTGTCTCCCCACCCTCCGTGCCTGTCACACTGTGTGCAGCTACAGAAACAGAGCTGGATGTGTCTCCGCTTATCCTCCTGCTCTCTGGCAACACAGAAGGGACTGAGCTGGGGGTGGGGAGGCTGCACTGCTGAAATGGTAAGTTTTTTGGAAGAAGCTAGGTCTCTGCAGGTATGGGCCTTTCCAGAGTACACCGTTATAGTGCTATTATTCCACTTTAAACATCCTATGGAATCCTGGGATTTGCAGTTTAGAGAGGAGCATTTAGAATTCCCAGCCAGGGAGCTCTTTGGCCTTAGTAAACTACAAACCCACCTACAGTTCCACAGGATGTTGAAAGTTGAATAATAGCCCTGTAACAGTGTAGGGAGGAAAAATCCAGTCCAGTCAGCTTCTCTTACTACGCCAAAACTCCAAACAGCCCCGTTCTCTCACCTGACCCTTCTCCTGCTTCACTCAGCTGCAAAAGAGCTATGCATTGTGGGTGAGGGAGTAAAGGTGAGACTTTCATTTATTTGTTTATTTCTGGCAAAACATTGGAAATCAGAAATGTCATATATTGGGGCAATCCAAATTGTCACTCACCTGTACCCCATGCTGTAGTTATTTCATAATTTTAAGTGTTAAAGAGATAGGGATTGCATTTCCACCCCCATTGCCATTGCCACTGTCTTCTTTCCACACTCTGCCTTTTTCTACTATAACTGTTGTTCAGCATTGCTATCCACCCCTTCTTCCTCCTCCTCTTCTTGCTGAAGAGCCTTTTTAGTTTACTGTGGCATCTTTATTTGTTTTGCCAATGTGTATCTCCTTTCATGTACCTTTGTTTGCTTGCTTGCTTTTTTGAAGAGCTTTTAATTTTATATGTGTGTGTGTGTGTGTGTGTGTGTGTATTTCTTTGGAAAGGAGTATTTTGCAGTTAAACTACTGTTAAAATCCGAGTAGCTGGTTGCTTTCACGTGTTACAGATAAATCAGCATTCAAGGGTGACTGCTCTAACTTCTCCCTCATCTTCACCTCTCCATATACCACTGGTTTATAATAGGCTTCCTGCTCACATAGATGCTTATTTTATAACTGTAGAAGCTCTTCCTTTTCAGAATGCTTCCATGAAACCCATGCCTTTAAATTTTCATTATGGCGTCTTTTGATTCTGGAACTCAGGAAGAGATTACCTGGGACTACAGGGCATAAAGTTAAGCTTAACAGCTGTGAACTTGTGGGCTTTTTAAAAATGTCTGTGGATATGTGACACTTCCTCATGGGAAGGAGTGATGATACATAGCCCAACACTGACACTTTCTAGACAGCTCTGTACTTCTTGTGAATCCTGAGTTCAGTAATCTTCAGAAGAAGTTCAGTACCTTGGAGAATAACGCTCACTAGTTCTGTCTGTCCCGTGAAAGTCTTGTGTACAATTTACACTGTGGAAGAGGGGGCAAACCTGTAGCCTTTCAAACATTGATGACTACTGTGTTGATCAGACCATCTAGCATCCTGTGGGGACACGGGGATCAGCAACATCTGGGAGCCTGCAGGTTGTCTACATGTGCCACTCCTGTAAATTGACACTTTTTAAAAAATTTAGTGCCTAGTTCATGCATATTGTTAAGCTTATGACATGGTAGAGGCTTATCATAGTTTTTGTTTTGGTTGTTGGTTTTTATCTTTATGTGAAATGCTTGTCAAAAAATTGGAAGTTCTTCTCTGGAATAAATCCATAGTGACTTTCAAAGACGTAGCCATTTTAGTCTGTATCAGTAAATGAAGGGATCTTGTAGCCCCTTTGAGACTAAATGAGAAAAAAGTTTGTAGTAATAGGCTTTCATAGACTCCATCTACTTCATCAGATGCTATTTAAAATAAACATTGTGAACAAATCCTGTAACAGCCTTGCACTCTTGTTTACAGTGCTCCTGCAACATACACAGCTGGAGAGGGACATAGGGAAGGTATTATGAAGCCACACAAAGGATGTGTGGCGTTCAGCATTTCCACCCTTCTTGGGCTGGCTACCGACCTCTGTTCTTTTGCATCAATTCAGGGAAATGATAAGCATAATGGACACAGTAATTGCTAGCATTAATCTGGAGCTTTTGACTCTATGAACTGAAAGTCACACAAATCTGTTTAGGTCACTGAAAAAATCTGTTAGGGAGCCGGTCAGCACTGGTTCACCTGCTATTGTTGCCGTTGCAACTGTTCTAAATCCTACTAGGTGGCAGCTGCCTTATATGTGGCAAACTGCTTTGTGTACAGCAGCTGAGCATAAAGAGGAGTAAGTTTCTCTGACTTTTTTTTTTGCAATAGGGTAGAGAGAAAAACTATCTGCCGATGGCTGTACACTGGTGGTTTTCAGGCAGCGTTGGCAGGAGCAGGTTGTGAGTTCTACCATGGGGAAGAGGCATTAATGCCTGGCAGCCTTTTCTAAATAATAGTTTGCCCAATCTTAATAAATTTTCCTCTGCAGCATGCAGCCACTTCAGTGTACATAAGGTAGTAGTGAAGCCAGGCAAGCCTGGCAACTGCTCTGCCCATCCCTCAGTCCTCTGTGAAACATTGAGTTGGGTGTGGCAGATGTAACGAGGATTCTCAACAGAGCAGTTGGTGTGAAAATGGTTTGTTGCAAGGAGGAATATATCTGACTGGCATTGTCATACAGATAGCCTTCACATAGCAGCCAGCACGTATGCTGCAGCTGTGGTGGGACCCATGTGGGCTTGTCCTGACCTATAGCTTCTGTGTTTGGAGTTCATAGTTCTGAAACGTCTTGGGAATCCTGTTTACATGAGCTGTGGTGGACTTTTTAAAGAGAGGCTTATTGCATGATATAACACAACAACTGAGAGTTGCTTGGAAGAAATTTTGCTGCTTTCCGCCCCTACCTTTCAAAGGTCATTCAATCTGCTTGCAGAAGAATAAATAAGAACTCAATATTTATTAAGCTAATGCTTTGTAAATAGCTATATCCCAGTGCTTTGGAATTGAATACCAACTGCACGCAATAACATTTTCTGGAGTTATCTGGGCATGCCTGTTTATGCAGGTAGTTAGCGGGTTGATTTTTTTTTTCTTCAGAACAAATAATCAGCCATGAACCCGTTGTTCCTGAATAGTTAGACAGATCACATGGCAATAGAAAAAAATTTAAACTGGAGATTGTTTGGTCTGATCATTTGACAACCATTCGCTGGTATTCTGTTAGTGACATACATAGATGTAAGTCCACCTTATACTTGCATTTCTCTCTTTCTCTCTCTCTCTCACTCTCTCTTTCGGTTGTCATTGTGAATGCTGATGTTTGCTTCCACCTTCCACAATGACCAAAGTCCTCCACAACTCATTCTTTAGCTGCTGTAGCGCATTCCCCATTGCTTTTGCGAAGCATCTGGCTATGTTTCGTAGTCAGATGCAGAATGATGATGTCTCCTGACATAATCATTCTGCATCTGACTACAGATGTAATCATTGTGCGTCTGGCTACAGGACATGGCCAGACAGTTCCCCGGTCCACACTCCCACCCTTCTCTTCATCAGCCACAGATGGTCATTGGGGGCAGCAGAGCCTAAATGATGAGTCTAGGAGCTGTTGAGAGGAGAGATGTGGCACATTTCTGTGTGCAAGTCTATTATAGTAACCCTTCCATATATGCAGGGGTTTGGTTCCAGGGGACCCACAAATCATAAAAAATGAATTATCACATCTCATATTATTAAATAGTGACAACATGCACACAGATGCTTCAGTGCATCCGCATTCATGTCACCACCATTTTATGTGTGGGATGCATACTCCATGGTCACTTGAAATCACAGATCTGGAGGCTGCATGTATGGAAGGTTCACTGTACACTACACTGTGTTGGACAGGATCTCAGTCAACGTCTAGTAAGCCTGTAGCAAACTGGAACCAGAAGAATACTCTACGTGCTATTTTTCTGTGAATCATCTTCTTAACTGAGATGGAAGTGTTTGTACTGAAATATGTCCCCTTAATGCACTTATTGATCTAGTAAAGAGACTGAGGTCCTTTTTAACACTATACAGTTTTAGTATTTTAATTCCACTTATAACTGCAATGGCTGAATCCTTTGCAATTCTAGGTTTAGTAGTCTGAGGAAGCACTGGGGCTTCCTGGCAGAGAAATCTGAATACTTTGCAAAACTACAGATGCCTGGATTCCATAGGATGAAGCCATGACAATAAAAATGGGATCGAAATGCTATAATTATGCAGTGTGAAAGGGACTTGAGAGATAATTCATAATATTATGTAAGGGAATATTATCATTAAAAAAAAAAAATTGTGGGGTACACCTCTGCAGTACATGGTGGTATCATATTTTTTGAAATCACAAATTGCAATACAAAGAAAGATAAGGTAAGGTATCACAGGCAGAACTGTGATCACAAAGAACATGGGCCTACTGCCTTATATGGCAGCCAAGTGTCTGCCTCATTTCTTCCCTACCTAGACAATTAGCAGTTTCTGCATACTGCCTGCATACAATGCATATATACTAGGGATTTAAATCCTTGCTTGAGAAAAGTTTGCATTTTCTCCTCACCTACAGAACAGCAGGATATTTTCTGCCCTTTTAGCTACTGCCATGTTGCACTAACTTTTTAAAACTGTGGCTCCTATATGGAAGAAAAGCAGGATATAAATCAAATAAATAAATATTAGAAATGTTGAGTGCATCTTTTTCATCAGTCAGCCAGTCTTTTTTATTATTTGCACTCTCTCTCTCTCTCTCTCTCTCTCTCTGTATGTACATTACTTCACAAAAAGAACAGGCAGTATTTTTGTGCAGATGATTTTTTTTGATTATGAGGAACACAAAGAGGAAAATATTCCTTATCCTTTTTGCTCACATTGCAGACAAAAACTTTTGTGAAGGCTAGTGTTTTCTCAGCAGAAAATGTCTCAGAGAATGAGAAATTTTGCAAATATTCACCACATTCCTGATGTATAGCCACCCTGCTCCACATAGTAGGCAGCAGCTATAAACTTGGGAAATTATTTCTTAATGATGTTGGGATATTAGGATAGGTCAATACATTAAAAAAAAACACTAAAGAGGTTGCTTCTAGGGAAGAATTCATGGGCTGAAATGATCTCAATTTAAAGAGAGTTCCATAGCCTGAAAGCAGCCTCCAAGAAGGGTCTCTCTCAAATCCTCACCAGATGTACCTGTGATAATGATAGGACCAAGAGAAAGCCCTCTCCCAAAGCACTTAAAACTCAGGTAGACTTGTTATAGTCTTTCAGATAACCTTGACCTAAGCTATACTGGCCTTTGTAAGTCATAACCAACACTTTGAATTCTGCCCAGAAATGGACCAGTTGTGAGTGAAGCTGTTTCAGTAAGAGAGTAGTATGTTCCTTATAACCATCAATGGATGAAAATAAATGTTACACAGTAAGTGAATTTTTCATCTGGTTCTGGATGGTATGGGAGGTATTTGGGCTGAGTTTAAGATTTGTACAATACATTGAAGATGCAGCTCTTCACAAAAACAAGACTATGTCATTCATCTGCTCATATTAGTGAGTTTCAGCCTGTTCTGAAGGTGGTCGCACTCTTTCTTAAGGACATAGGGTATAAGGACTTTTTAGGGAGCTATATCCATCTTTGCCACTGGACACTCAGCCACAGCTCACCATCATGGCACAGAGAGCCTTTCACCACTCTCAGCAGGTGTGCTGGCTACAACTCTATCTGAACAGAGATACCTTGTCTTCAGTTATCTGTGACGGGGTAGGCTCTCTTTGGATTGCTGAAGTCTATTGGACGTGTGGTTGGCTTTGAAGATGATCCAGAAAACTCAGTTAGTTCAAAACAGAAATATAAGACTAACTGCAGCTAAACAGTATAAATGTGTCATAGTAGTATTTTGCCTGCTTCATTTCAGGGTCCCAGTTCAAAGTGCTGATTCCCTGAAGATCTCTTAAAGACCTTTTCCCAGTGTTCCCAACAGATGGCTGCTGGGAAGGAGAGCAGATCTGCAATGCTTACCTTGGAGACGCTTCATTGGCACCCACCTTGATGTTATTTTGGTGTCTCATGAAGATGTTTGTCAGTAGTATCTGGAGACTTTGATAACAGTGGGGCAGCTAATTCACTCTGGGTTTTAGTCTGATCTTCAAAGGAGTATCCAAGAAGTAGAATGGATGTAGTATGAATAAGTAGTGACCCTCACTGATATCACTCCCAGCCATTGTTATTTATTCTGACCTTTTCATGTATTCCTCTTAAATTTGTTTCATCTGGGCCTTGATTTTTAGACTCAAAAAGTCCTGATGCAGAGCTACCCTTTGATTTCACCATAGTTGCAAGCTACCCTGACAAAATGGATAACCAGGCAAAGTGAGGCTGTTGTTGTTGTTGTTGTTGTTGTTGTTGTTGTTGTGTGCCTTCAAGTCATTTCTGACTTATGACAACCCTAGGGCAAACCTATCACAGGGTTTTCTGAGGCTTAGAGTATGTGACATGTCCACGGTTATCCAGTGGGTTTCCATGGCCATGAGGGGAATCGAACCATGATCTCCAGGGTCATAGTCTAACACTCAAACTACTACACAATACTGGCCCTGTAAAGTCAGATAAGAAGACTTTTTTCATAGTCATATTATAATGCTGAAATTGCCTTTGTCTCTTTAAAATACAGTGGAAATATAATGGAAATGTAAAATGTTCAATTATAATATGGGATTATCATAAACAAAACATTAACATTAATCAGTATTGTTAATATTAATATGCTGAATCTCTATAATTCCTATCCTCCACAGAAATATTTGTCTAAAAAGTAGTTTACTGTTAGCTGAGAAACAAATGTTAATGGAGAAATTGGAGATGATTTACAGAACAGCAAAGTAGTTGATTATAGAATATGAGCGTCAGGGTCTGGGGTGTGGGCAGCCAGGATTATCAGATGCAAGCACCAGGGGTGGGACAGGGGACAGGCACTCGGTTGGGAGGCCAGGGGGCAAAGTCCAACACAAGTCCAACAACAGAGGTTGGACCTGGTACCAAGAGTCCCAGGGGCAAGAGGCAGGTCCAGGAAAGAGGCCAAAGATCAGAGTCCAATGGTCAGAAGGCAGCAAGGCCAGGAATACTGAAACATCAAGAGAGGCCACAGGCAGCACAGAAGACCATGTTGCTGTGCCAAAGGCTGCAGGAAAAGAAAACAGCCATTCTGTAGCTGGCACCTGGCTGCTCCAGCTGCCCTGCATCTGATACCCGATAACTGATACCTGAGAAACAAATGTTAATGGAGAAACTGGAGATGATTTACAGAACAGCAAAGTAGTTGATTATAGAATATGAGCGTCAGGGTCTGAGGTGTGGGTGGCCAGGATTATCAGGTGCGGGATTCTGGGCAGGATTCTGTGGAGACTGTAGTCAGGGCCAAGATCCTTGCAGGCAGAATCCTGCAAAGGCTCAGTCAAGGACCCAGACCCTTACAATGAGGAGTTACTTGAAAATAAAAATGTAAAGAATGGAACACTGGGGAAGCAACGTACTGGAGAACAAAGAGTATAAATTGTTTATGTGAGTGAGACTGGGAGCATCCTTTAGTCAGAAATGAAGCAAAACTGATGTAGGAAGGATACATGACAATCAGTTCTCAGGACCCTCAAGTATTCAATGTTATGTTCTCATACCATATCAGCTTGCGCTTTTTCCTGTAACGGAAAAAGAGACATGTTTAAATATTCCTGTTGTTACAGAAGTCTGTGTCTCCCCTTCACAGCTATGAAATGTACAAAACCCTTATTCTCAATAATACAAGGCTTCCATAAGCCTTTCTTTATGCTTTTAGCTTTTCCCGCTCCCCACCAGCCTTTACTACTGCCAATGTGCTCTTTTATTTTAAACCCAAGGCTTGTGTCATGTTGTGCACAACAACACTGTAATTTCTTCCCTGAGATGTTCAATCTATGCTAAACTTAGACTCAGCAGCATAACATAAAATCACATATATGTGTTTCAAAAAGACACATTGTGGTATTTAAGTAACATGGAAAAAAAATGGGTTGCACAAGGGTTGATTTGGAATGGGTGAACAGAATTTAACAAAAGAAGGTACAACCAAATTTCCAGGATGCAGGAAACCACAGATTTAGTTACTTTCCAAGGTAAACTTTCTAGTAATATGAAATTAAAGGTAACAGAAAGAGTGCATGAACCAGAACTTGGAATCTTTTAAAAGTGGGGGTGGGGGCGGGGGAAGAAATCCAACATTCAAGTTACTCTCTTTTTAAAAAAGGAACAGAAAAATGGTACTCCTTGCTTGTTATTACTAATAGTTTACTTTTTGTGTTTTTATTTTTTTGTTTACTCATTACTTCTGAATACACACATGCACATCTATACACACTGAAGTCAATTTGAGGAATTTGAGGGCATTTTTCTACTTTATAGTTTTCTAATAAAGTAGAAAAATGACTTCAAATTCCTCAGATTGACTCCAGTGTGTATCGGTGTGCATGTGTGTATTTAGAAGTAATGAGTAAACATTACTGATTAGCAGAGGTTCAGAAACACATGTCTAAAAATATTTGCAATTCTCATACAATACCGAAGATTAAAGTATGGGGATACTACATTATCACTTGCTCATCTTAGGATGTTTCAGTTTTAGTCACTAGTGGTTCATCCTTCATTCTTTCCCTCTCCTAGTGGTTAAATGAACTAAAACACGGATGACTTCTGTCCTAGCATAGGTTAAGTTTAGAGTGTGTGTGTGTGTGTGTATCTGTCTGACTGACTGATGTGCCATTAGCTTGGATTTTAATTATAAACAGCTATAATTCCTGTCTAAATCTTTTCCAGTCCTTAGCAGCATTATTTAATAAATTCAGTAAGCGAGGAGCTTGTAAACTTCCCCTTTTGTTTATGTTCCTCGGACTGATTTCCTTTCTTCCTCTTCTTTTTAAAATCTCTTCAGTATTTTTCCACCAATGGAATCATTTTTGGCTGCTGGATATTGTGCATATATTGTATGAGTTAACCACAGATGACTATATAAGAACATTTGATACCCAAGCACCAAATTCCTCTATTCCACTCTAAAGAGTTTTGTGTGCAGCTTGGAAAAGTTACTAGTTGGTCTAGCAGTCACAGAATTCCCATCCATCAGGAAGCTGCAATCCAAAAACATAACTTGTCCAATCTCTGGTTTGATGGTCTTTTCAAAAAGCTAGATTTTAATGTTTTCCTTATCCATGTGTCTTGATACTGCTTTTCTGTTGATGTGCTTCCAC
The DNA here is from genome assembly GCA_948474755.1 of Ctenosaura bakeri. NCBI lineage: Eukaryota > Metazoa > Chordata > Lepidosauria > Squamata > Iguanidae > Ctenosaura > Ctenosaura bakeri. The sequence continues at coordinate 414,422 of CAOLHI010000203.1, forward strand.
ACAATTGGGATGGCTTGTGATTGGTCATCCATGTGGCCAGCCATTGGAAGCACTTTGCCTGATTACTTTAGTACTCCCAACTGATGGAATGTGAGATCCATAGCTGGAATCCATGCTGATCAACTCTGCCCTTGTGATTGTATTAGCTATACTTGTGGGAAGAGAACTTCCATAGAATTAAGGAAAGACAGCTTCAACAGACTTATGGCTGTGAAAGACCTATAATAGCTCAGGATGTCACTAAAATAACCAAGATTGAAAATTGCCCCTCAAGATAGAAATTCCACAGTTCTTTTTATTTAACTTCATTAGGGCCAGGAAATAAGCACCCCATCTTACTGGAAAACCCTGAGAGCATGGAGAACATCAACAGATCATACATATATAATACTTTTGTATTCCTTTTATATTTGAATAATGAATTGCGGAGTTCACCTAAATAGTAGTATATAATTTATTTCACAAATAATTCAAGCAGAAATGCTACTTTAATTCCTGGCTGTGGTCATAGACCAGTGCAGAGAAAACTGCTTTCAAGGCTACTCAGATCAGTCACTATATGTGTGCCTAATTCATTGCTGGATTGTGGCCTTTGCTTTTTGAGGGCTCTTTCCATTTTAAAAGTAATTGTCAGAAGTAAATAAGCAGAACATAATTTTTTCTTCAAACAATATGGAACTAGAAAGGGGCATGTGGTTACAGAACAGAGGCTAAGCAATTATATTTAGACCATTTGGATATTTGTTTTAATGCTGGCTGTTCAAAGAATTCAAGCTACCATTTTACTCCAAGGAGAAACAGCATAGCAAGATTACTTTCTTTCTAAGAGGTCCCTAGTCTTATGTTTCCTTATGACCTAAATGGTAGGTATAAAGAATGAAAGATACTGTTTAGGATTGGTGATAGAATAGAAAAACTGATGAACCCGGTAGGCTTTGGGGGAAAGAGACTATCACCAAAGCTGCAATTTGCAGATTCTTAAAGTTGTTTGGCCATTTTGAGAGATTGGAGGGGGTGTTTCAATCAAATATGTTGCTCCTCCCTTTTTTGCATTTTGTAGGTGATTTTTCACCAGAATTTTTAATCATACCTCCTACATTTCACATAAAAAACCCTGGGACATGTGCATGTATGTTGTCAGATGACAAACATTATTAATGATAAAGAATACACAAGCTAAGGGAGGCTACAGCAGTTTGCTTTATCCTGAGCCTGTTGCAAAGAGGAAGAATCCACCCCTTCATCTCCTCTGCTGTTGAATTAGTAGAGTACAAACTACTTTTCCACTTTGTACTCAGTTGATGTAAGATGAAGGCTAGGGGAGAAAATGGGAGGAGGAGTGAGAAACTTAAACTTTTTAAAACCAGCTGAAAAAGTGGTTTGTTTTTGCTATGTACCTTCAAGTCATTTCTGACTTATGGCGATCCTAAGGCAAACCTATGACAGAGTTTTCTAGGGACTGAGAGTGTGTGATGGGCCCACTGTCACCCAATGGGTTTCCGCGGCCAAGCAGGGAATTGAACCCTGGTCTCCAGAATCATAGTCCAATACTCAAACCAAAGGGGGAAAGAGGATTAATCCAGACTGTCCTTGCTAAACTGAGATAGCTAGAGTTCATGACTGAAGAAAGAAAGGAAAAAAGAAGAAGTTGGGTGGGCATCTCCTTCACTCTTACCATAGAGTACCTCGTGCAGCCCACCAGCTCTGCAGCGTGATCTGCCCACTGTTTGACAAACTACTGCCTTTTTTTTTCCACTGAAGGAGGCAGGACAATCAAGAGGTGTATCAGTGCCCATATGTTTGCTGGGCTGGGTTTAGCTCAATGGATCAAAGCCTTACAGATAGCTTTGTCCTGAGCGCCTGCTACTCCCACTTTTTGAACCTGGGAGGAAATCTTTTGAGGCAGATGGGGGGAATACCTGTTTCATGCTCTAATGCATATGCAGTTCTCAAGATATATAATCTTGAATTTGTTTAGTTAAAAAAGAACAACACTGCAATAGAAGAGACCACATTATAATAAATTTAATGGTATATTATGAAAAGAATGCAAAAATAAAATCCCTTCCCTGTAAAATTAGCACCAGCAATATGTGCTTATGAGCTGCTGTAAGCAGAGTCTGGAAAACAGAAGAATAGGAGACAGCAGCTTCTTTTTTATAAATACAGCATTCAGTCAGCTGTACTGCTATCAAGATATCATGTTATAACTTCACTTGAGCAGGATTTGGTAGCTGTCCCATCTGTCCCCTTAAGCCTGGGCGAGGCAAACATGACTTGATGCCAACATTCATATCATGAGGTTATGCAGTTTTCAGGCTGTGATGCCACTGAACATCTTAGTTCTTGTGGGATGAATTCTCTATGTTGAGAAATCACACTGGAGGCCAGTAAGTAGCCCCTAAATGTGATGAGTCACATATAAATGGTGTGCAGATTGTTTCCTATACTACCAAGAATGCACAGTCACATTGGAAATGCCTTATCAGAAAAAGTTGACATGTATAGGCTAGGCTTACTGAGGTGGTTACCCTACTCACCAGCTGGCCTCAAAGCAAAGTTAAAAATGACACACACTTGGGTGACCTCTCTGTGCTCCTATCTTTCATCTCCTGTCTCCCTAGGCTGTTCGTTCTTCTATCTCAAGTCAGAAAAAGAAAAACAAGCTGTCTTGATAGTACTGCTCTCAGTGCTATTGTTTTCGTGGCAAACTTGATTGATGCATGTTTATAGCTTCCTGAAGTAAGTATGAATAAGGCCCAAATCATGCTTCCCTTCATTGTCAGTTACCATAATTACCAAACCTTCACTTTCTAGTTCCACCCTTACCAGTGATACTCTGTTTAGGGCTTCTTTTCCTACAGAAGGTCAGTAATACTTTTAAGTGGTCATAAAGAAGACTGGTAAGAAACAGATGAGATAAGAACTCAAAAATACTCCAGATCAAATAGATGTGAGCCAAGACAAGAGGAAGAAGCTCTTGCCTTTTTGGAAAGGTATATCTGTGCCTAATTTGGGATGCAAGAAAGGCTCTGGAAGGATATTATGTGCCCATCAATGTCCCTTTCTAGTATTCCTGTCCTATTTGTTGGGACGGATATTGGCAGAAAGATGAGAAGTGTTTTCATAAAACTTAGGATGAGGGTACACCCTTAAAATGACTATAGAAAGTAAGGACAGTTGTACCAAAAAAAGGGGGAGAGAATCACTAATCCTGGTTAACTGTTAAAGGCAGTTCCATCTAGGAGTTCATGTTGCTCATTTCCTCATGCCATTTTCTTCCCATTCAGTACTTTTACTGGAGCCCTGTGCCGCCTCAGAGTTTACCTTTCACAGTCTCTTTTTGAGTTACTTGTAGTAAAGTTGCAGTATGTTCTTACCCGATCTCCGAGTATGCATGGCTCTCTCTCTCTTTTTCCTTCTCCATCTCTCTGCCATGAGTAGAGAAGATTCAGCCAGCTTGGAAAGGGTTGTGACATTTCCAAGTTTTGCAAAGCATTTTCTTTACTGCAAGGTCCATGCTGACCTTCTGATACTATCTGACATTTTAGTGGTGTAGCACAGAATGACATAGCCGTAACACTAGGTACCAAGTGAGCATCTCATTATTGTGTTGACAGCACCAGGCTGTCAAGTATGTTTCTTTCACATATATATTTAAAGTGAAGATTCTGCTTCCATGTGATCCTAATTGTTTCACTGATTTTAAAATGGACCTGCTCGGAAGGACGTTTCCACATAGTTGCAGAAATTCCTGTAAGCGTTGTGTTGTTTTCTTCAAAAATGTTCCAGTAGGAACAAAAATAACAACAGCAATGACAGCCAGCATTTGGTTTGTTTTTACCCTTGAACAGAACAAAAGATTTACATGGGCAGCATAATGGAAAAAAGAAACTGTAAAGTTGCTATTCTAAATAAGAACTGTGGTTCATATAGACTCAGAGCAGTCCTTACCAGTCACTGAATCAAATGCATACACTCTGAAAGGTGCCAACAGGCCTTGTCCAGTTTTAATAGCTATAATGGTTAAACCTGACCTAAATGGTCAGGTTTGGGCCTAAATATCCTGAAAGCACCAGATCCTATCTTATCTTGGGAGCTAAGCAGGGTCAGCCCTGGTTAGCATTTGGATGGGAGATTTCCAGTGAATACCAGGTGCTGTAGGCTATATTTCAGAGGAAGGCAATGGCAAACCACTTCTAAGTATTCTTTGCCTTAGCAAACCCTGTGAAATTCATGGGGTCGCCATAAGTCAACAGGTGACTTGAAGGCACATACACTCACACAATGGTTAAATGATTTTTCATTAGCAATATGAGTAACAGCCAGGGCAGCCAAGTAACAGTTGTATGTCCAAAGAAACACCCAGTCCTTGTTTTTGGATGCCCGCTAGACAAAAAGGTAAATATAAAATTTAATCAATGAGCTAAGAACACAAATTCAGATTGGAAGCTACACTGCCTAATGTTAGGATAGTCCTTTGAAATCCTAGCATTTGGGCCCTGATAACTTCTGTGGGCATACTTGGTTTTTGTTTGGTTCAGTTTTGTTAGAATGTTTAAAATGTTTTTTTTAATTATTATTCTAATTTTAAATTGTTTAAACTGATTTTATTGTGTGCTGCCTAGGATAGGGTAGAAATATTTTGAATATATAAATGATGTGTGTAAGTGTACTTGCAAAATGGTATTTAATTACGTTTATATAAAAAAGATCACTTTGGCCTCAATTCATATGTCAAGATCATACCGTATATAACAGAGAAGTTTCTACTCATAAAGCATTTGGTTGAGAAAACAGACAGTTTCTTTAAAAGTGCCTTGATTTCTGCATATGTTCTTTCTATTTAGTTAACTATTTTCCCAAAATTCCCTTCTCCTCTTTCAGTAAACTGGCTAATTCTTTGCCATTTTACGTTTTACAATGTTTAAAATATTTCATATTTAGACTCAGGCTGCAAGAATCTTGCAATAAAACTATGTGAGGCAACATGCCACCTATGGAAAATTTTCCTGTGACTCTGCCTTCTCCAGTGCCACATCCACTGCCTAGTTCAGTTTGCTGTTCCACTGAATGCACTTAGATTAATTCAGAGTCCACTTCAGCCCTCCATGGTAATGTCAATGCATTCTTGGTAAGGGTTGGAAATCTAGAAAGGCAGCCTTTCTGGAATCCTGTCCATCAAAATCTATTGAGATGTCATGCTTCATGTTACATATTGGGTTTCTGCCACCTTCCCCAGCTATCTGGATACTGAGCGCTGCGTTTTAAAAAGAGAGCGATAGAATTAAACTATGTGCCAGCTGTGTTGGCTAAGCAATGAAGATTTATGATTTAGAGAACAGTGCCATGTAGTGGGTAGACTGAATGTGGATTTAGGAGGTCACGATTCAAATTTCCCCACTCAATCATAGTCCACAGACATGCCATGAAAATGTACCATGTCCCAGTGTTCTATTACCCTGTAAACAATGGATGTGGTATTTTGTTGATCCACAGCTGAGTTGCAAAATATGTGTATCCAACAAGTCCTCATTCATGGCCCTGACTCATTCAGGAGGTAGTTATTCAGTGAAGAGGCACAGAGTTATATCCTTGGTCCTGACCTGTTCAACATTTCAATAAGTGATTTGGATGACGAAGCCAAGAAAATGTTTATAAAATTTGTAGATGCCATGATAGCTAGTACAAGAGAAGACAGACTCATGTGTCAAAATAGTCTACAATCTGCAAGGTTGGGCTGAAACTACTAAGTTGAAACTCAACAGAGATAAAGTCTTACTTTAGGTTAAACAATCAAAGGTACAACTATAGGATGGGGGAGAGCAGGTTGGTGGTGGTTCATGCAGAATGGCTCTTGACATCTGAGTCGATCACAAGCTTCATATAAACCAACAGTCCAGGGGCCTGTTTAGACCACACAAATGCAGTGTTGTATCCTACTTTAGCCACCTTGGTTCCATCCTGTGGCATCCTGGGTTTTGTAGTTTGGTCAGAGATCCCAGAGGAGCTCCTAGGCTGAGGTTTCTAAATGTCCCTCCCTAAATTTCAGTCTCAAGATGTTGCCATGATGATTAAAGTGGGGTGTAGCACCATAATTATGTAGTAAGAATGGGTCCCAGGTTGTGGAAACTAATAAGCCTTATTCATGTATTACTAGTTTGAGTAGGGTGTGTTTACCCCACTCACCACCACCAAAGTCACACCCTTTCTTCCACACACAGGAGACTATCCCAAGCATAAAGTCAGAAGCAGCGAGCTTCCTGTGGCTGTGCAGACTCCTAGCACAATTTGGAACCCTCATGGTGCCCTGCCTACATTTTATGCCCACACACCTGTAAAGGGCTGTGAAAGCAATCTTCCAATATCTGAAGGACTGTTGAGTAAAGATGGAATAGATTTGTTTTCCGTTACTCCAGAGATGAATGGAAACTGCACAGAGGCAGGTGTTGGCTAAACAGTAGAAGAAACTTCCCACTGTTAAGTGCTGTTTCACAATGGAACAAGCTACCTTAGGAGGTTTGTGGAGGTGGAGCTTTCCTTTGCTTAACATTTTTATTGTGACTGGAGAGTCATCTCTCAGGGAAGGTGGAGTTGCATCTTGTGTTTCAGGCCATTTCCGCACTAGGCTGTTATAGTGCTATTATTCCACTTTCAACATCCTATGGAATCCTGGGGTTTGCAGTTTAGGGAGGGGCCTCAAAGGATTCGATAGGATGTTGAAAGTGGAATAATAGCACTATAACAGCCTAGTGCAGAAATGGCCTCAGATTCCACACCGAGCAAGGGATTAGACCAGATGATCTCTGGGATCAGTGAAGCTAAGATCATAAGGGCTTTTGTCCCCCTCACCCAAAATAAACTAGATATAGTTCTTGTTATTGAATTCACACAGGTTTCAGAATGTGTAGCTGCTTGCTGGATTGCAGCCCAAAAGGCTGTGTAAATGACAAAGTATTGTGGCGCCTCTTGCTTAGAGTTTGAAAATGGAGCCTTGGATGTTATAAGTAAAAAAAGTCCTGAGTGAGGATGGATCCCTGTTTGCCTAGATAGAGGTCTGTCTGCGAGTTGGCTCGTTGAAGGTTTAGCTACGAGACTGATAAAACAATCCTATTGCTTGCAAGTTTGTAGCTTGATTTCCTCAAACCATGGCCCTCTCTTGATTCCCAAAATGAACTGCAAGCACAGGTCTGAGTACCTGGATTTATTTAAGTACCCAGTATTCATCTGCATATAAAGTTGTTGTTGTGTGCCTTCAAGTCCTTTCCAACTTACGGCGACCCTGTCAAGGGGGTTTCTGAGGATACATGATGCATCCAAGGTCACCCAGTAGGTTTCAGTGTCCAAGTGGGAAATTGAACCAGGGCTGTACTCCAGTGCTCCAACCGCTATACCACATTGGCTTTCTCATGTTTCATTAATGAAATATATATTAAGGCCTAAATTCAGTTTATAGTCTGAACTAGAATAAATCTTCTGAAGAGTAAATCAGCACTTGTGTAAATTATTTTGATTAAATGAGCCTACTTTTGTTTATACTTCTGGTTTCACATAGGCCTATAGTTGTTGATTGCTTAAGTACAAATAATGTACATTCATATTGCAAAACCCTTTGTCAGACTACAACTCCTTAAATCCTTTGGCTATGCTGATGCGAATTCTGGGGCCTAATTGGAAGAGTAACTTTTTTAAAATTTGTCATATTATCTATCTATCTATCTATCTATCTATCTATCTATCTATCTATCTATCTATCTTTAGTTGGAGGTTCTTTGAAAATCCGGTGTTGTTGGAATTTCACAAAATTCTCTGAGCAAATCATTCTGTATTAATAAAAAGTGAAGAGGGGAATAATGGAAGTTACAGTCATCTGTCTCTAAAAGGAAAGAACAAAAGTGAAGGAAGGCGAAATAGTGGCAGATGGTAAGGAGGCTGAAATGCTAAACAGTGTTTATTCCAGGCTTCAGTAGAAAGACTGACAAGATATTTAATACAATCCTAGCTAACAAAGCTAGAAAGCCATCAAAAGTCAGAATTGGAGAGCAATAAGCTATGGACAGCCTTGATCACTTGAATGTACTTAAATCAAGAGAACCAGATGAATTTTGTCTTTAGCTATATTGCATAAAAGAGCTGGTACAACAAAGATAAAAAGAGACAACATACACACAACAGTTTGTTTTTATAAAAAGCCTTCCAGGGACAGCAAGATTATATTCTCTCATATATATGTGTATATGTGTATATATATATATAATCCCTTGGTTTTAAGAATATGGGATTATGCCTAGCCTAATGCCGTCAGTGATCAACCAGCATTAGGAAGAGTGTGGGACGGGAGATATCAGAGAGAATGGTGGCATTAGCTTCAAATGGTGACACTGGCTTTTTTGCTGCTGAGACAGGGCAACTTGTTCTAATTACTGTTGGTTTTCACAATGAGATGCAAGCTCACACAAAGAGAGGCAAACAGAATGACTTCTTCCCACTAATCTAATTAAGCAAAGGTGAATGAGCTTTTCCTTCATTACTGCAGCAGTTGTTACCAGAGTTTATCCCCGGCATTATAGAGCCAGTACAGTCATCCTGTTTGTTTAGTGCTGAAAGAGATGGAGAATTTCCTTTGTGGACTTTACATTGCATTAATTGGAGGAGTTTTGTTCCATCTAGCCTGAAAGAGACTGCGGCGAGAGTATTTTAGAAAACACTCTTGGAAGAGTCATACAGATTACAGAAATACAGACCTTTCAACAGGTCTTCCTTTTCTAGTAGTGTGGACTGCAGTCACATGGACTGAAGTTGAGCAGTCCCAGAAACTCCTGATATGGATTATCTAGTCCACTATCAGTCTGATTTCTGGATATGGTTCATTACTGAGGCTGCTTTGGTTACCCTAGTTGATAGGGTTTTCTGTAAGATGCATGCAGTTCCCATCTATGGATTCTTTTGGACCACTCAACATATTTTTATACCATTGGCTATGGTATCATTTATATTCACCTGTTTGGGACAGGATTCAGTGACACCCTTTTTCCATTGCTGGTTTTCCTTTCTAGCACTGTGATTCCCAAACATGATATGTCTAGTATATATCTAGTAGACCTGAACAGGTACGCTTGTGTGAAGACTTGCAGGGATCTCTTTTATCATGTGGTTTTAAATGTGTACATGAAACTGGTGGGAGGAGTTGTCCAGGGCTTGTCAGTGAGTTATAAGAATACTAAAGATGTTCAAATCTTGGGCCATTTCCGCACGATGGCTCTGTGCTGCTTTTGGGACAGGATGGCAGCTGTGGGCAGGTCGTGCTTCCGTATGACCTCGTCACTGGCTTGCTGCCATCCCGTTCCCAAGCATCACACTCACACAGTTTTCGCATAATGGAAAAAATCTGTTTTGCACCTGCAGTCGCACGGTGCTCCCGGCCGTGCAGAAGCCATGAAAATGCAACTGCGATGCTCCCTTCCATAGCAAAGCAATGGAAAATGTCTGGCTGCACTGCGGAGAGAAGAGGTGGCACCATTGTCCCTTCCACATGGCGCGAGCAGGTGCGGAGGGGAGAGTTGCTGACACACTTGCTTCAAGACCTGAGATTGCAGTGCAGTGATGCAGAAGAGCATCATTGTGAGGAAGTGGCCTTGGTTATCTTTTGTCTGGAACAGTGTGGCAGTGTTATTCTTTGATGATTTCCTGAGGTTTCCAGTGGTTCCTTGAATGAGTGGAATGAGGGCTGAGAATGCAAAAACTGAATTTAAAGATAATTGCTTGTTAGTGGGTAGTATCAAAAGTAAAATATTGGGGCTTTCTTGCCCTAGGGCACTTTTAACATTACAGTATTGTAGCTCTTTGATTCCACTTCAACTGCCATGGAATCCTAGGATTTGTAGTTGCATGGGGCATTTACAATTCTCTGTTACAGAAGTGTAGTGTCTCCCCAACTACAAATCCCAGGATACCATTGGCTATAACCATGTCAGTTAAAATGGAATGAAAGTGCAATAATTATGTAGTGTGCAGGGGTCCCCAGATGAGTTTGCTATGATTGCTTCATAACTCAAGGTTTAAGGAACCTTAGGTCAGGTCACAAAAACAATTTCTAAGGAAGCCAAAAATTGTCCAGAGATGCTCAAGCTACCACTGTCCAAGCCATTTTTATGTGGGTCATCTCTGTTTGGCTTTAGTAGTTGATAAATGTGTGTTTGTTTTCCTGATAAGCTGCCAGAGTTTGAATACTCTATCATTTAAATTCCTTTCAAGCTACTTCTGAGGAAGGGTTGCCTCCCTTCGTACAGGTCACATTCTGGGCCATGACATATATCTTCCCCGCTCCTTCCTAATCTCCTATTTTGCTGCTTCCTTGAGGAATATTACCTCAGCTTGATTGAAAATGCTGCAAGATTAAACACCCCCAACCTTCTTGAGGGAAAAACAACCTCTAAAAATCAGAGCTTTGCCACCTACTTCCATATGTCTAAGGCTTTCTGTCTCCTATTACTATTTCTATTATTGTTGTTAGTATCATCCTCAACAAAAACAACAGCAACAGCGTTTTATAGCACACATTGATAAGTACTTTGGGCTGTGTACAAGTGGGTGGGTGTATAAATTTAAAGCAATGTTTTGACCTGAATGGAAGGTAGTCATTTCAGATGCTATAGAAAAATTGGAAAGGAAACTCTACCTACTCATAATAATCCTCTCCTTTGCCTATTTATTTGTATTGTGCCACCTTCATTTTTCCTACGAGCTGATTTCCAAATTACTAGTGGAGATATGATTAAACTTAGATTTCAGAAGTTTCAGTGGAGTACCAGCAGGTGCTTTTCCTCACAGTCAAAGATTGAGATTTTTTTTTAAATTCTTTGGTAGTTTTCTCTCTCCCTCCTAGCTTGTCAAAGGAAAGGAGAGCTTTCTGAAAAGGCAACCAGCAATCTTTTCTCTGTCTGACTGAGCCCAATGTATTAATAGGCATTTTGACATTGTTTTTAACTAGCTGAAGCTCTGGAGATGGAGAGGTTAATGTCCTGAAAAGGAAGTCTTCCAAGTGATGTTTGATCACATTTGATGGATGGTGGTGACAGATTATAACCACTTAACTGCAGAACACTTCTAATAAGGCCAAATTCTTTATCTAGTAAACTAGAATTATGCATGTTTACAGCTTTAGGCATAGCTCTAATTTTCACTCTTTGCGAGTGTTTCATCTTCTGCATTTAGCTGTCTTCGTTCTTTCTCTATTGAAGCCATTCTCTCGTTTTTTTAAGAGAGAACAGTTAGTTAAGGAAGGACTTAGAACTTATAGTGAATGTTCACAGTTGCCTACAGATTACAGAAGCTTGGTTGGCAGCTTTGAAGCTCTTAAAGAACACTGCTGTTTTCGGAGTATCAGTTCATTGTCCTAGTGATAAAACTTTCTCTCATTTGTACAAATCCCCCACTTTCTACCTCTCCTCTCCTTCTGCCAGCACATTCTCAAATGTTGAGCTTTCTTGCTCAGAGGCAGTCTGTGATATTTAGGAGAATGAACAGTTACAAAAATAAATCATTGCAGGAATTTTTCATTTTATAACATGCAATTTTCTCTCTGTTGTGCTTTTGCTTTCTATCCAGCCTTGACGGGTGATGAATGTTTTCAGCTATTTGAATGTCCTTTGCACTATAAAGTTTATTTTATTTATGCAGAAAGATGGAGATATGCCATCTGCATTTGATTATTAGCTCCTGGAGTTTGACTTCTAGCAAAACCTAGAAGAACACATTTGTTTTGCCAAGTGAACAAACCCCTGGCTTTTTCAAAGCCACTGCTATTATTCAGGCGTTCACCTTAGATATTCTATAAATATAAACTTTTTTGACATTTAAAATGCTACCCAAATAGCTGTTTATTTGAAACCAAGCAGCCAGTCTTAAAATTCAAGGTTAACCGAGGAAACTGGAATGATTACAGTAGGCTTCCTAAGTGTAAGGTGTGTAAATTCAGCATAAATTTGCTTTCAGTTTTTAGTTTGAAATACTTCGGTCCAAAACTGTAGAACAAGAGCTGCTGTCTTTAGAGTATTGTGTTTTCCCCTGTCAGACACGCAAAGGTATGTGTAGATGGAGAGATTTTTTTTTTAAGGAATGCATTGTTCTCATCCAAACCATATCTGTCTTTTGAGAAGGAAGAGAAGGGGGAACTCATTCAGATGCTGTTAATGGAAGTTGAAGGTTGGGTTTCTTTAAATGTCACACTGTCCCAAATAATGGAAAGGAGAAGAAAGAAGTATAGAATCCTTGAGAACCCGTTTGTGTTAAGTAAGGTTCTTGCCATGTGTTCCTTTGCAGTATGCTGCTGAGTTGCTGGCAGTGGTCCGCCTACCCTTCATCCATCCTAGTTATCTCCTAAATGTTGTTGACAATGAGGAGTTGATAAAGTCTTCAGAGGCCTGCCGGGATCTCGTGAATGAAGCAAAGCGTTATCACATGCTGCCTCATGCCCGACAAGAGATGCAGACTCCAAGAACCCGTCCCAGGCTATCAGCAGGTAAAGCACAGCTAAGGCTTCAAAGCTCAAACTCTGAGATCTGTCATTTTTCCCCCTGCAGCTATTGATGGGATGAGTTTCAGCCTGTTTACAGCTTGCATATGGATGGATGCTTAGATGGCTTCCTTTTTGCTCTCCCTGTGGCACTTCCAAGATACAAGATACAGTCAGTGTAGCAGATTGGGCAATCAGGTACCCTGCAGTTCTGCTTCAGGTTCTGACACTGATTTCCCCAATGGCAGAAGGAGAAGAATTACAGAGAGAGAGAGAGAGAGAGAGCATTCATCATCACAAATCAAGTAATAAGATCCAGCTAGTTTTCTGGCACAAAATGGGCATATTTTCAAAGTAACTCAGTATAGTCAGTATGTGGGAACTCTGTGTATGCATGGCTTAAATGTGGACTGAAGGGGAATTTCCTTCACCAGTAACTTCAGGAGAAATTAGAAAACCAGTCTTGATGAATCAAGGATCCAAATTGGCTGAAGAAATGCATTTCTGTCCCACACCCTGATAGACCAGAATGGGAGCACTGAATTTGATACCTGTACAGTTTAATATTGAAGTTCCCAGGTCACCTTACATTGCACATGTAACATAGTAACATTCCATTCTACTAACATTCCTGACCAGAAGTTTGTATTATCTTGCCAGGCTAGGTATCAAAGCTGACCTTCTGTAGACTGATTTCGGACTCCTTGCTATCAGAAGGCTTAACCTTTACATGCCAGGGAGGAAGAGACAAGCTAGTTGTAACTCTAGCCATATTAGCTTATTTTTCCAGAGAAAAAGTTCTGACACACACATGTCTATAGAAATCCAAACAAGCATGTTTCTTAAGTAGCCCAAGCAAAATAATATTGTTCTTTTCTTTCAAGTTAATGATATTGAGCCCCTCTAAAAATCCCTCTATCCTGGAATACATTGGAATTATTTTACACAAGAACGTGTACACAACTCTGTTCTGATGTAACAGCTTTTAAAACTATAAATCAGTCAACTGAGGAAAGTACTTTAACCTACACATGTAATAATTGGATTTAGTCTATCTGTATTTACTCAGTAGCAAGGCCCACTAAATTTAATTGAACTTCTAAATAAATGGATATATGGTTGCAAGGCTTTTATGAGGCCAGCCCTACTTCTGGGCAGTGTGAGCGAGTTGCCTCAGGTAGTAAATGCTGAAAGGTGATGGCAGTCTGCACCTATTACTCTTGTGCCTTTCTGATCACTCTCGGCACCCTGATGGTTACTGGTTCTGACTGATGGATCAGCATCCTGATTGTTTCTTCCCTGTCTTACCTCAGCCACACATGACACTGTTGGGAAATACCTCTGTCCAACCAAACAGAAAGAAGGTAACTAGGCCAGGTAACATGCTACCAGGCATTGCGTGTGCATTCCTCTGCTTCCATAATGCCCTCTTGTGCTGCAGCAATTGCACTGCAGTATTTGAATGGAGAGCAAGCCAACATCAATAGAGCACTGAGCAAGAGTTGGTGGGGTGTTTGAAGACAGGCTTGGTATGTTCAGATGAGGTGGTGAACATCATTACATTATTAGTGCTGAAGGGTGATTCGAAGATCAGTTCACGCAGCTTCACTGTCTTTTTTGCCTAAAGAATATCATGTTCTGCATGCCCTTTTTTTATGCGTTACATTTTTTCAGCAAACTTTTTTTTTTTTGCTATTGTTTTAAAGATGTGTTTCTAGCTACTGCTCTTCTTACACTGGTAATTTTTTTTTTAATATTCTCCTTTACAGTTATTGGAATTTTTATAATTTTGATGTACTGTTTTAATTTCTGCCCTTATCTCTCTTTACTGCCTTGAAATATATATACATATACATATATATTTGGAAGGCAGCATAGAACTACTGAAAATAAAAAAGCATAGATTACGTTAACATGCTGTACTTACTGCCTAAGGAATATGAGGACATACAAGTCAATTTTTACCATGGAAACACTAAAACTTTTCTGTGCACCTATTATATGAGAAGATAGCATGAATTCCTGTGTCAGATCTAGGTAGATTTATATGTGGAAGGAATATAGAACACCTTTCAAAGTTGCTTCATCTTAGCTAGCAAAATCAAAAAGCCAAGAAATTGCTACTGATGCACACACAGTATATAAAATTATATGTCAAGTTGCATCCTTTTCAGTTTGTGGAGACAGTATCTAATCAGGGAAAATTTCAAAAAGATGAAATACATAGGATTTTCAATAACAACCCACGCTCTAACTCTTTAGCTAGGGTGGCTAATGCTTTATCGGGCAAAAGTATTTCTGAAAAGTGCCTATTTAATGTTTGCAGATAAAATTGTAGGTATAATGCAAACCATTTTCAGAAGCTTGTTGATTAGGCAGAGGTAATTTTCCAGGGATAAGGGGAAGGGAGTGATTATTCTTGTTGGTCAAAGTCCAATTATGTGGAACTGTTCATGTACTCACAGAGGGTCTTTAAATCCTTTGTGAATATCATAGTATGTGCAATGCCCTCTTGAGGTCATTTATTATAATCACATTAGATATGGCACAAGTGATGAGTTTTCCTTGCCATTTTTTTCTGAAAACAATAATCTTATTGCTAACACATTTTTATTTCAAATTGTACACTGCATCACTTTTCAGTACCACGGATATCTAAAATGGGAAAGTTATGCAAGATATATAAAGCACGTGGTGGGTATGGTTAATAGGCATTTTCCTACCAAAGGATACATGATAAATTGCAGCTTTTGAAAATGTTCCTAATCCCTTTTTTTGTTCTTGTAACAAAGCAAGGCAGGATAGTAGCTGCCTTTTGAAAAAAAATGAGGGCAAATTACATAAGACAAAGCCTGAGAGCAGAGCTTAGGAGGGCACATTGTGTCTTTTGTTGTGTGGACACCTTAAGACCTTCATTCTGTCATTTTGCATGGCTTAGTTGTCTATTAGAACACATTTCATTCTTTTAGAGTATAATCCTGCACAGGTTTAGTGAGAAATAAGTCTGAATGTGTTCAGTATAGTGTACTTCGCAGCATATTGGTTTAGGAATGCAACAAGACTAAAGTGCTAGAAGACCTTTGGTACAATGTAAGCCCCACTGAAGCTAGTGAAGCATAGGCCATTTCCACCCCACATTGTTATAGTGCTCTTATTCCACTTTCAACATCCTATGGAATCCCGGGGTTTGCAGTTTAGGGAGGGGCATTTAGAGTTTTCAGCCAGAGAGCTCTTTGGCCTCAGTAAACTACAAACCCCAGAACTCCACAGGATGTTGGACATGGAATAATATCAGCGTAGGGCAGAAATGGCCTTACTTCTGAACAGGTATGGTCATGAGAACACTGCTATTTCTTTAAATGTGGAGTAAATTATTCAATCTGTATTAGGAATGATAAGCTGTGTGTGTGATATTAATTTAAGAATATTTAGTCTTGACTATAAGACTGTCATTTCATAAATATCCCTATGCGTTCTTTTTTTTTCTTTAAATCTCAGCTGTTAGCTATTTTTGAAACATGAAAAGGACATAACTGTCAGGCAAAGAGGAATGCTTGGAGGGGGAGAAAAACCCTCTTTCCTTTTTAAACTTGTTTTTCATTTGTTCTCACTATGTCCATTATTCTACTTTAATTAGAAAAGGCTTCCATGCTTTGTCTGCTGTTTGAGCAGAAAAAGTATATATTTGACTACACTTTAATGTGCTCCCATGTATAGTTTGTTCAAGGTGTAGTAAGTTTACAAACATAATGAGCATATAGTCAAACTTAACAGAAGACGCTTTGCAAGTAGCTGTCTGAAAGAGAATTTGGGATTGTGAGTCTGTGTCTGTGAGTGCAAGAGAGTTGGATAAAAAGAGATGTTTGAGAAACATTTATTCTCATTAATATACATCGTAGGTGTGGCTGAAGTAATAGTCCTAGTTGGAGGTCGTCAGATGATTGGGATGAATCAACGAGCCTTAACAGCAGTAACATGCTTCAATCCTCAAAACAATAAGTGGTACCCCTTGGCCAGCCTGCCCTTCTACGACCGGGAGTTCTTCAGTGTGGTGAGCGCTGGAGACAACATCTACCTCTCAGGTGAACAGCAAGAACTGGGAAGGAAGAGCACTGTCTGTCTGAAAATTGTTTCATGTGACAAGCCACATTATGAATATATGCCAGCTTGCCTGGGAAAGAATCTCTTCTTTTTATCACTTTACATTTCACATCAGCTCAGATTTCCTCCCCAATGCATTCATCACTTGTATCATGAAAGGATAGGTTCGGCACCCGTCAGGCGTGTGAAGAGCTTCCCCTTGCAGTTGCAACAGAGTGTAAAACATTGCCTGGAACTGGATCTAAATGAGAGGTTTCTGCACCTAGAGTCAGTTTGACCGAGTTGCTGCATACATGACCTACGCTTGCCATATTTGCGTACTAAAAGGTTCATGTTTGTTCCTTTTGAAATCTCTTGTTGAAAATGAAGTGTAACCCTCTTGTTAGTTCTAGTGAAACTGAGCAAACTCTTCTCCCTGACTTCTAACTGGAACAATACAGAAATGTCACTTCTCTAACTTGTGCTGGATTTGCTTTTTCTTTTATAGATGTTTGTTTTATGTTCTATATTATATCAATAGACATGTGTGCTTTGGTAGAGAATGTGACTCACAGATTTCAAATCTACCACTACCACCACTAGTACTTACTACTACTACTACTACTACTACTACTACTACTACTACCATGTACTAGTACTACCACTACTGCTACATAACAACAACTGCATTGTAGGTTGTATCCAGTGTGTGTGTGTGTATACGAGATTGTTTCTGACTCTGATCTTTCTCCTCCCCTCCTTCCACTTGCAGTTTTATGTATCCACAAAAAACCATGTAGAGAGAGTTAAAGAGACCTCCTGAACTGGTGTGAGGGGCAGTTTGTCTTACAGGGCTGCAGTGCAAGCAGGGAATTACCCAAAATTGGGTAGAGGGGCATCATGCCACCTTGACATGAGTTGTGGGAACATAGAGGCTGGTAGGGGGTAGAGAGGAAGACAAAGATGGATTGTGCACACTTGTGCAATGGTTGTGCACAACCATTGAATGCAGTACTGTCGTTTTAAAAATATTAATACAATTATAGCAGTATCTTAGAATTGATCTCTGTTTATTAGTATTAAACCCTAGGAGTACCTCCCATTCTGTTAATATCTAGGTGCATGGCTTTTCCACATCAACAAACCTGAACTTGCTGTCGGAGAAGTCCCCATTCTCACAGCAAGTGGGCCTGTTTGATGTATATTGTTTGAAACACCTGAAGGCCAACATACTACATTATAGACTGGGACCCGTTCTGCACTGGACTGTTGTAGCACTATTATTCCACTTGCAACATCCTATGGAATCCTGGAATTTGCAGTTTCTGAAAGGGCTGGCTGGCCCCTCCTGAAGCTGCAAACTTCAGGATTCCATAGGATGTTGCAAGTGGAATAATAGTGCTATAACAGTCCAGTGCGGAAATGGGCATAGTTAAGAATACTTAACTACCGTCCACTGACCCAACTCCTCTTAACAGCCAGCGTCTGCACTACATGATGAAGGTCTGTTCTGCTGAGGATCAGAGTGCAGCAAGATGCCATTTCCAGCCCTCTCCTGCCAGCCGCAACTGGGATCCTGCTTCTGATTGTTGCACTGCATAGTAGTCGTGGGAGAGAGCTAGAAATATCATCCTTCAGCACCCAAACAGACCAGACTTTCATGGCTCAGTGTGGCTGCTGGCTGGTAAGTTAGGCTGGGGGAGCTGTTTTTGTGATCATTATAATAATGCCATGATGTTGTTCCAAATGCATATGTTTGGATTACACCTTCATAAGTGCTCAGCAAGATGCCAGCCATAGTTTTTAAACGTACACCTAAAAACTACAATGTGTGCTGAGGAGATTCTTAGTGATTGTATTTTGTATTTAGATTAACTTTCAGATAGCTTGGGAAGGGCCCTTTTATTTTATTATGCCTAGTATTTGTTACCTAAGCAGTGTAACACTTAAGACTTCCAGTCACATGATTTTCTGGGAGATTACTTAGTTGGTTCCTACCAGTTCCATCTGAAACTGAATAGACTGCTAGTTATTTATGCATGCTGCCTGGGCATCATCCCATATGCAAATATCCTGCCTAGTGTGACATCATGACAGCATTTTTTAAAAAGAACCCTTTGAATAAATGAATAATAATAAATGAATAAATGACAGTTATCTGCATCATCTGAACAGATGCTGCAGCTGAAGGTGATTTATTTTAATTAGTCAAGTGTCATTGGAAGATGTTCTTGTATTGCAACTGGTTTGTGTTGTAGAGAAGGACAACCAAAATGACCCAAGGGGCCAGAAGAACTTTCCTTGCTAGGAAAGGTTACAACATGTGTAGCTGTTTGGCTTAGGAAAGAGACTAGTAAGGGGAACTATAACAAAGGTGTATGAAATTATGCACTGTGGTAAAGTAAGTAGAGGGGAGAAGCTTTTCTCTCTCTCATAATACTAGAGCTCAATGAGGTCATCCTCTGAATACTGTGGGGTCATCCACTGAAGCTAAAGGGTGTGTGATTCAGGCCATATAAAAGGAAGTACCTCTTAACACAGTGCATAGTTAAACTGTGGCATTCACGTCCAACTAGAATGGCTTTTAAGGAGGTTGAGATAAACTCATGGAAGATGGCACTATCAGTGTCACGATAGTCAGGCTATTAACTACAGTATGAGAAGTGTGTCCCCAATACTCCATTACTGGGAAGTGCAAGAAAGTGGGGGTACAGTTACATCCATGTCTACCAGTGGTCTTCCCATAAGCAACTGATTGGCTGTAGTGTGCACAGAATGGTGGATTAGATCAAACGTGACTCTTCTTATGTTCTTATACAATATGTGCAAAGAGTTGTTTTTCCTCCAACTCAGATAGATTTTTTTCTCTCTTCCACATCCGGAGGGCAGGTGGCATGGAGTCCGGAGTCACGCTCTCTGATGTCTGGTGTTACATGTCACTGCTTGACAACTGGAATCTTGTTTCCCGAATGACAATTCCAAGGTGTCGACACAACAGCCTGGTATATGATGGGAAAATTTATACCATTGGAGGCCTTGGTGTAGCAGGCAATGTTGATCACGTGGAGAGGTAATGTTCTTCCATTCATATAAAAACTTTTTGAGACAATTATGCAAAAAAAAGCATCATTCTAGATGGTATACATAGAAATCATTTTTAAAAATACTCCTACTTTCGTGAAGCACATTTAACAGTAGTTTGATGGAACGCCTGAGAATGAGACATCTCAGTAACTAATATAAATGTAAATTTTAAAAATTACTCCGAACTATACCTTTCATCAAACAGAAGCAGTTAAGTCACTCTGATACGTTTACATTTATTATTATTTATTTATTTGTATGTAGAATAGATCCAGTGCTTCACATACAACATTTTGCTGAAAAGCATCCCTCTCAGATAAATCAGCATTTCTATCCTTGCCTTGCAGATGAGGAACGGTAGACAAAGAGACTGGGAAAAAAGATGCCTTCCTTATAGCCCAAAAAGTTTGTGGGAATGGAAAGATTCAGACTGGGAGTGTTATGTAAAGCCACTGTACTAATTAGAGTATCAAAGCAAACCAAAGTTCCCAATTTGATGTCCTCCAGCTCTTTTAGGCTAGAACTAGCATGATTGTTCACCATGAGCCATGGTATCTGGGGGTTGATGGAAGTTGCAGTCCAGAACATCTGAGAGGTATGAAGTTGGGGAAGGCTTAACTAGATAGAAGAAATGCAGGTTTAGATCCCCCCTCAACCATGAAGTTCATTGAGTGATCTTTTTGCTAGGATAAAAAATAAGGGGGTTGTACATCATAACAAAACTGTTAAAAGGAATCTACAATGTCTTTATGTTTCTAAGTCTCTCCTGACATTGTTGCAGTTCCTCAATGTCTTTAAAAGATTTGCACAAAGAGCATTTTGCTGAAATGTCCTGAAAGCACGAGATCCTATCTGATCTTGGAAGTTAAGCAGGGTCAGTCCTAGTTAGCATTTGGATGCGAGAGCACCAAGAAATACCAGATACTGTAGATTATGTTTTGAATGAAGGCAGTTTAGTTTGGCAAGCCATTTGCTGAGTACTCTTTACCTTTAAAAACCCTGTGAAATACATGGGTTCACATTAGTCAACAGATGACTTGAAGGTACACACACACACATACCACTGAGCTGTTACAGTTCAACCAGAAGATCCTTTGAAGGAAGAGGAAGGCTTTTAAAAATGTCCAGGTTCATGAAACACATCCAAAGCGAAGACCATCTTGATGCAATGCCACTGTAGTTTTGCATAACTGCTTTTCTGCAAACTGCTCTCTGAATAATGCATAATATGGAAAAGGTATGGCATAGAAGCTCCAGATGATGGTGCTCCAAAGGCTTTGTACAGGAACAAATTAAACCATTCACTCATAAAACTGGGAACCTACACAAGAGGAATTAAGAGGAGAAGGCTAGGGAGAAAATGATGTGTGCTCAGGCACAAGGATGGAGATTAGAGTGAGAAAGAAGCGAATAATGCAAAGAGCTTTTTTTTTTTTTTACAGTAACTGCAGAGGAAATAAATAAAATATGTAAAAATACCAATAAAACTATGGAAAGAGAGAATCACAAAGTAACAGGAACAGGAGGGAGGATCTACATTTATTACAGCTTCAGTAATTCAGGTATACCTCAGTTAATAAAATAGGTGCGTTTTGGGGCATGACTTCTTTAACAGAAAATTTTGGTACCAGAGGCAGAGATAACATAGAAAGGTTCCTTCACCTCACATACACACACACACCAAAAAAAAAAAAGGGGGGGGGGAGATTAGTTCAACTTTTTTGTCCAAAAATGATGACACACATGCAAAATGAAACAACCAGGTCAGGTAAGCCTTGAGAAGGCAAACACTATCTCTTAACTCTTGAGAGAGCCAGAAGATGTAGTAGTTTGAACATTGGCCTATCACTCTGGAGACCAGAGTTCAAATCTTCACTTGGGCAAGGGAACCTACTGGATAACTTTACACACCCTCAGCCTCAGAGGAGGGCAAAAGGCAAACCCCTTCAGAGCAACTCATGCCAAGAAAACCCCATGATAGGTTCATTTTAGGGTTGCCTAAGAGTTGCCCATTCTCCAACAACACGGAATTGGATGTGTGGAGAGGAGAATGTACTGCCTAAAAGATGAATTTGTTGATGGTAAGATCAGGAGACGTAGCTACAGAGACATAGTTTCATGAGACACACACATCTGCAAATGTAGAATCTTGGCACAGACTGGTAGTAGGAAAGAATGGCACATCTTGAGAAGAGCTTTGAACAGAAAGCCTCACCTTGCAACATTCTTTTGCAGGACCTCGTTTTATTAATAATGTTAACACTTTCAAAACACAGCTCAGGTCATTTGAGTGCATCACATAGAATCATAGAATCTTACAGTTGGAAGGGGCCACAAGCACCTTTGAGTCCAACCCCCTGCCATGCAGGAATACATCATGACAGCATTCCCAGCAGATGGCCATCCAGCCTCTGTTTAAAAACCTCCAAAGAAGGAAACTCCACCACACTCCCAGCCAGAGTATTAAACTGTTGAATTGCTCTTATCATCAAGAAGTTCTTCCTAATATTTAGGTGGAATCTCTTTTCCTGTGGTTGTTCCGTGTCCTAACCTCTGGAGCAGGAGAAAACAAGCTTGCTCAGTCTTCTACATTACATCACTTCAGATGTTTAAAGATTGCTATCATGTTACTTCTCAGTCTTTTCTTCTCCAAACTAAATATATCCAGCAACCTAAGTTATTTCTCATCAGACCTGGTTTCCAGATCGTCTTGGTCACCTCTCTCTGGATACATTCCACCTTGTCAATATTCTTCTTTTTTTTCTATTTGTCTTTATTAAATTTCCATTATAGGCCCATAATGTAAACAAGTGACATAACAATATAAGGATAACAACAAGAAAAAAAGTGTATGCTAGGCATTGAAAGAAAGCTTCAATTCTATCAAAAAAAGAAGGGATGGAGTAATTAATAGAAGTGGTAGAGATGGATTAGCTCACCTATCTTTTAGATAATAACCGAAACTACAAATATCTCCAAACATGGCAAACTTTTCTGCAAAGGGTAACTTGAGAACGTGAGAGTTAACTGTGTCCAAGTTATATAATGAGCATTTTTATAGATAAAACTGGGCAACTTAAGTGCAGGAAATAAGAAATAAACAATATGAATTTAGAATGTTCAGCAGTAATGTTATAAACATATATGTATTACTATTTATGAAAGTTCTGCTAAGACAATGAATTACATTATTAGTCAACAGTTAATAAGGGGATGTTTGAACGATTATAGTAAGAAAGATGACTAACTTGATAAATAATTAATATGAGCATATTTCAAAAGGGCAGAATGTTAAGAACTAGTAATTGAGAATGAAAAGGGGTAATACAATGAGAATTGAAATATACTCACTCTGTAGCCCTATCAGAGGGGGAGGTCAACTGTGTATGTCTAATTCCAAGTGTATGTACCTATTGTGTTGCTATATTATGTAGATAGCTTGAACTTTAGTGCCCAGAACTGGTCACAGTATTCCAGATGAGATTTGAAAGCAGAATAGAGTGGCACAAATACTTTCCGTGTTCAGGATACTATACTCCTGTTGATGCAGCCTAGAATTATTTTGACTTTTTTGACTGCTGCACCACACTGTTGACTCATATTTAGTTCACAATCTACCAAGATCTCTAGATCCTTTTCACATATACTGCTTTCAAGCCAGATGTTACCCATCCTATCTTTGTGCCTTTCATTTTTCCTGCCAAGATGTAGTATCTTACATTTATCTCCACTGAAATAATGCAATTCCATGCGTGCATGCTTACTCAGTAATAGTGAAGCATTGCTGTATGATAGTTGAATAATATTTCCAGATAAGAATGAAAGGCTTGTACTGACAGGATCATAGCTTATGCAAAGCCACACTGTAACAGCTCTCATTGTCATAGCCATTCTGAATTTTGACCCTGGGCTTTCACTGCAGTTTGGGAAAGCAACTTTTCCCAATTTCTGGCTTTCACACACTTGCTACATGTGGTTTCAGTTTTACTGCTCTCCAAGAGCATCAGGCTAGTGCCACAGCAGTGGTAGCAGCAGTACCAACTACGTGGTCGCTTTCCCTCCTATGAGAATTATAGGGACTACAGATTTTTCCAGCATATCTTGTGGTGTGTCAACTCTGAGCCCTATAGTGTAGGCATCTGCCATCTGGTCATATCCTTATGTGAACTTTCTATGCATCGAAACGTGGAAGAAAGTTACAAGAAGAAAGAAATTGGTTTGCTTTCTGGCACTTAGGGTATAGAGGCATCAATAAAGTGTGCCTTTCAGACCTACACCAGCCAAGTGTTTTGTTCAGACCTGAAAAGATTTAGAAAAAGTGCAAGTCTAAGATTTAGGAAAAGTATAAAAACAAGAATGGCCAAAACACTGCTACCTGGGGAAAAATCCTTATGGATGCCTTGAGTCCATTTAACTCTTAGTGTACTGGCTTGGAATTTGGGGGAGGGGAAGGAAATGGTTCCAGAAGGTCTTCCAAATAAGATGGAATCACAATTACAAAAAAGGATGAAAGTGCAAACATGGATTGGTGAAACGGAATGTGGATGCAACAAGACCACAACAAAGTGAAGTGTATATTGACTATCTCACCAGCTCATTGGCACTTTGTAAAGGGAAAGGTCAAAGAGAAATGCCTTTGCCCTCCACATGAAGTTGTACGAAGTCATCACCTGAAGAACATGTCTAGCATTTCAGCACTAAGATGACCATGTGGAAGTAAGTTCTGTGTCACTGAGAGCTGTGCAGCAAAGCAGAATTTGTCCATTGTCCTGGCCACGCATTATAACATAGTGGAATTCCACAGAGGTCTTGGGGAAACAGAAGGTCTGTTGTCTTTGGTTTATTCCATACTGCAGCTGATGTACAAACACAGAGCAAACAGAAATTCTTGTATACATAAGGCAAGTGAAGAAATGTATAGGAAGAAGGCCAGAATTAATTGGTTTACTTGTTTGTGAAACAAATAATTAGAGACAGTTGATTGACGGGAAAACATTCTGAAATGTATTGTTTTGATTTTAAAATGGCAGTGTATCGATATCTCAAGGCTTTAATTGCAAGATGTTGGGGAGCTTCAAAAGCTACATCAGCTTGTCATCAGTAATGGAGTGGATGAGGGTGAACAAAGTGAAACTTAATCGAGACAAGAAAAAGGTGCTCCTGATCAATTGTAAGGCAAATCAGGGAATAGCGATTTAGCCTGTGTTAGATGGCATTAGATGGCCCTGTTGGCGCAGTGGTTAAATGCCAGTACTGCAAGCCACAAGCCACAAGGTTGTGAGTTCGATCCTGCCGGGCTCCAAAGTTGACTCAGCCTTCCATCCTTTCGCAGGTCGGTAAAATGAGTACCAGCTTGTTGGGGGCACGTATAGAAATGTTTCAAAATACATGCTATTTGTAAGTTGTTCACTGCCTCGATCCATATGGAGAGGCAGGATACAAATAAATAAATAAAAAAAAATTACACTCCCTCTGAAGAGGCATGTCTGCAATATGGGTATACTCCTGAACTCAGCTTTGAACCTGGAGCACAGATTGCTGCAGTGGCCAGGAGTGCTTTTGCACATTTGGAGCTTGTGCGCCAACTGTGCCTATGCCTTGAGACGTTGGATCTGTCCATGGAAGTATATGCCATAGTTACATCCCGTGGGAACTACTGTAATGCATTCTAAATGGGACTGCTTTTGAAGAGGGTTTTGAAAATTTTAGCTAGTTCAAAGAGCTGAATCCAGGACAGGTCACAGGGACCATACTAGTCTCCTGTTAACAGCTCCACTGGCTGCCAGTTTGTTTCTGGGCACAATTCAAAGTGCTGTTTATGATCTATAAAGCTCTCTATGGTTCAGTCTAGGCTACTTGATGGTCTCTGTATGAGCTTGCCTAGGCACTGAGATCATCAAGAGAGGTCTTTTTGTCAATCCCACCACAATTGCAAATGTGATCAGTGGAGACAGAAGAGAGGGCCTTCTTGGTGGCTGCCCCTAGACTTTGGAACTGTCTTTTCAAGGGAGTCAGAACAGGCCCCCTTCCTTTTGTTCTCCTTCAGCAGGCAAAACCTTTTTTATTCCAGCAAGTCTTTAAAGCAAAACATTTTTAAAGAACAAAATAGGGGATTCTATATTGTTTTATACTGAATTGTTTTTAAAAACCTTCTTATCTTTTTAATTGCATTCTGTTCTTTTAATTGGAGGTTTGAATTGTTTTAATACTGTGAATATTTTTAATGTTCCTTTTTTGTATGTTTTTCACTGTATTGTTTTTTTTAAATTGTAAGCGGCTTTGAGTCCCAATTTTGGGAGAAAAGCAGGGTACAAATACATGTGATTATTATCAGCAGCAGCAACTGAGTGTCACATGGTACTAGTTTCTTTAATCACCTGCCTCACTTGGGCAGCTTTGGGTTTATGAGTTTGCCCAGTAAAATGAACCTCCCATGCTGGCCCACACATGTCCAGAAAGACAGAGTCCAATATTTGGAGAGAGGGCAAATATCTTAGATTTCTACTGCTTCTCTTTGCACAGATTTTGGGTGTTGATGGGAGCAAGAAATCACTGCATGTGAATTTATAGTGTCCAAATGTAAATCTAAGAAGCTCTGTTCTTGGAAGTAAAAATTGTAAAATACAGCTTGCACCAAGAGTGTGCCAGTTGGCTAA
The DNA here is from genome assembly GCA_948474755.1 of Ctenosaura bakeri. NCBI lineage: Eukaryota > Metazoa > Chordata > Lepidosauria > Squamata > Iguanidae > Ctenosaura > Ctenosaura bakeri. The sequence goes on from CAOLHI010000203.1 coordinate 440,756, forward strand.
TTTATATTTCCACTTTGAGTTCAGGGTTGTTTTCTTCCTGCAATCTGCAAAGGCATTCTCGAAATGTATTTCACATGTTCTTTCTTGTTTATCACTTTCCATTTTTAATTGCACATGCATTTCCATTATGGGTATTCATGTTATTCTGTTCATAACTGCTTTTGCTATTAAGATCATGCAAATGTATTTACTACAACTGTGAATGTTAATAAATCCTCTTTAGCATTCATCTTTCATTTCCCGCTTCTGCAGTTGCCGCCCCCTCCCCCCAATTTCCCTTTTTGACTCTGGCAGGTTAGGTCATCATCAAAAATCTTGTTAAAATTTATAAACCTAAGAATTTTATAAGCCTAAAAATTTATTAACAAAAAGTTCATACAGGGGGAAAAAACATAATTCATGCATGAAAACAATGTCCGTGTTTCTTAGCCACAGTACCCTTGTGGCATTAAGTAGTAAGTGTGGGTAAGAGTGTGTATGTGTCATAATTTTATTCTTGTAATCTACTGTTCCAATTGTTGGGTCCATGAATCTGCTATTTAACTGGATATGCTGCCATTCCATGGAAATGTTGAAGCCTAACAACCATATCATTTTTTACTGTCTCCCAGACTCATTCTGCTGGAGTTATTTGGACTGCTGCCATGTTAGCTTAAAAAAATAGGTGTCTGAACCAGTGACATTGTCTAAAATGAATCTTCATCTACGGTTTATTAACTGTACATCTTTATGGTCAATGGCTTAATTAAACCTGATACCAATGACCTTAGAACTAATTTAGCGCTCTAATGCATACTCTTATCTTCTGTGCAACATGGGAAAATGGGTGCAATGGTTGAAAATCTTATTCCTGCAGCACATTTTCCATTAGCTTTTCCAGCAACTTGTAGCGAAGCGTAGTAGCTTTGTCCACCCGCTGAAAATTAAATAGAGGCAACTTGCACATCCCCAACATACACATTTAATGTCTAGTTAAGTGGGGCAAGGAGAGCTATCATGTTGCATTATGTCTGAAGATCAGCTGATCTTCAAGCCAAACAATTTAAGAGTGTTAACTCTTCCTTGCCTTCAGTTGCTGCAGGGGTATCACTGCACTGATTTGCAAGAACAATCTCAGTCTATTATAATTAACAGAAATTAATTAGCAGAAGTCATCTTGTCAAAGGTATGCTGGACTATAATTAGACTTCAGAAACATACGTAGGCAGGAGGTTTCATTTATTTAGTTAAAAAAAATTAATCCTCAGCCAAAAACAAGATCCCGGAACAGCTTACATGCAGTCAATAAAAGCAAGATAGGCCCTGAATGCAGGCTTATAAATTAAAATTCCCCCTTCTCTTCCTCCCTCCATCGTACTCTGCATTATCTACTGTAAGGCATTGGTTATGCTCTTGGAATTTGCAGCCCTGCAATATCCACAAGTTGCCCACCCCTAATCTCCTGGCTGCTTTCTAATGGAGATAGGACATATGTCTGAAGAGGTGCTTTCCTGCCCAGCTGTTAGTGGTGCATCTAGGCTTATTTATCTGTCTTTGTGTTTTAGGTATGACACAATCACCAATCAATGGGAGACAGTTGCACCTCTGCCAAAGGCTGTGCATTCTGCAGCTGCCACGGTGTGTGGTGGGAAGATCTACGTGTTTGGTGGAGTAAATGAAGCTGGGCGTGCTGCTGGAGTTCTGCAGTCATACGTACCTCAGACCAATGCATGGAGTTTTATAGAGTCACCCATGATAGGTAAAAAGATTACAACTTGAAATATAATTACGAGGATAGGAGGCAAAGAGAGCGCTATGACCATTATGCTCTTGAATTGCTGACATCAAGCAAGTAGTATAACACACTGTTGTAATTACTGAAAACAAGGGTGATGATTAATTTTTGCATACATAATCCAAGGCAGTATGTACTATCTTACACTGGATCAGCTAATGCAGTTGATACTCACTATTTCCTAAAATAGGTGGGCTTCCAATGAAAAAGTGCAAAAAGTCAGCATAGGTATTTTAGGCCAGTGGTATTCAAAATGGTGAACCAGTGCTGTTCTAAAAGCCATTGACGGTCTGCAGCAAGTATCCTGGAAAGAAAGAAAGAAACAGTTGTAGCTCACAGTCATAACTACAGTTCCGGTACCTGTCACATTAGGAGAAAAAGAACCTGCTGGGTCACCATATCAGATAGCTTAAGAAGCATTGTGTCAGCCGAAAGTTATGACATCACAAATCATCACCTCTCAGCCTATGTATTGTTATGATTTTATTTCTCCAATCCTCACCCACTTTGACACAAGAATAATGTAAGCTGATATGTTTCCTCCTCTTGCCACACATACAGTAGGGGGAGAGTTATTTGGGAGCTTCCATACACTCTGATATATAGAAGCCTGACTTTTTAGCCTCTGTACATTGTAACTTGTGGTGGGACCCCACATGAAATATTGAGGGGAAACCTTAAGAGGGAAGTTTTTCTGATCCCAAACTGGTTGTTAGGAATTAGTCTTCAACTAAGTACACTGGTGCCTTTTTTCTTTCTTTCTTTCTTTCTTTCTTTCTTTCTTTCTTTCTTTCTTTCTTTGCTAACACGCTAATATACGATCAAAATAATGTACACTGAGGGACAAAAAAACAGGAGGAGGAAAAGAAAGGAGAAAAGAAAAGGAAAAAAATAAAATGCATATAACTAAAACATGGCGGGGCTCTGACCTCTCCCTCCCAAACCTAACTGTAAAGAAAAGAAAAAGAAAAATGGGAGGAAATATTCTGCCATTACAGATCCGGCTAAATAATCCTACTAAAATTGCTAATAACCACAACCACAGATTATTACACTGTTAGATTTCTTATTGGCCCCCAAAAAATCTGTAAATGCTTTCCAATCTTTCAGAAATCTTCAGTTGGCTTGTCGTTCAAAACCCATGTTGATCGGGCCATTTGAGCCAACTCGCAACCTTAGCAATCCATTCTTCCATCCTCAGTGCTTCAGTCCCTTTCTGAGTTGGAACAAACAGTATTCTTGCTGCTGCTGTCCTGCATCAAAGAAGTAATTCATATTTACTATCCAGTTCTTTGTCCATAATGCCCAACAAAAACATTTCTAGTAATATTACAACAGAAAATATTGATGTCTTTAGACCATGTTTTTTCCTATACATCCATAGGGACATCATGCCCAAAATTTTGGGGCCACCTTATCATATACTCTTACAGGTTCATCTTCTGTCTCTATTTTCAAGAGCCATTTATATGCTTTTTTAATCACATGGTCATCGTCTTTGCTCAACTCCAGGTAAAACTCGTTTTCTTCAATTTATGACTGGTGCTTTTTCTTGAATTGAACTAATATAGCTCGTAAGGACTATGATAAGCAGTGGTTTTTTAAAATATATATGTATTATTATGGTTATTGTTTCGTTGGGCAGTGTAAAAGAAGCAATTCAGTTCTCATTTGTCGCATCGATTTGTGGGTGTAACATTGCCCTTTCCTCTTCTTTGACTGCTCTTAATGTTACATCTAACGTGACATGACATGCATACGTTATAGCGTGAAACACCCAGCAGGAGGATGTTAACCATTGGCAATCATGTTTATGTATTACGCAGCAGCGCAAACAAACCCATTTCCTAGCTCTTTCTGTCACATGCACACAGTGCCGCTGTTCATATAATCCACTGAGTGACATTATGAGGTTTTCCTGTACTCAGAGCAGACTGCAAAACTGAATCCATTATTGGGGGGGGGGCGGAGATCTTGTTCTTCTTTACCATAATAATGAAAGAGCTATAGAAGGAAGGAGTCCATTCCCTAGATTCATTACTGTATCTACCAGTTGTCAACCCAGACAGACCTTTTTTTAAAAAAAATCATTCCTGACTATCCTATAGTACATCATAAATTTGCAAGTAAATAGCTTTATGCCCTAACAAAAATATGTCAGAATTACAAATAATGAAAGGATGTTTGTGCTTCATTGGAATAAAAATGTCTAATTAGCTAATGTCTGTACAATACTCAGAAGGAAGAGAACATAACATACAGTGAAATTTGTGTTTTGTGGTTTTGCCCAAAAATAAATAATAGCAGTTGATTTGCATTTTAAAAAAAGAAATAGAATACAGAGAATAATGATCTTTAACTATTGAGCAGGTCCATGTAAGGATAAGAAAAGAACTCTCTTAATAGTCTGAATCTACCAGATTTGAGAACAGGGGAACACTATAGATTGAACTGAAGAATAGTCTACTGACATTTGAGTTTTATGCACAAACCATCCACAGGAGTTTTTTTTTTTTTAAAGTAAGTTTTATTACAAATTTTCAAAATAAATACATACAAAGTAGGAAAATCACAGGTTACAGCAAACTAAGAACAAAAACTGAAAAGAAAAGGGGGAAAAAAAGGAAGGAAACACTAAATACTAGGTACTAAAAATAACTAAAGACAGTAAGAACACTAACAAAGAAAACAAAGACACTGGTTTCCAGCTTTCCTAACTCAGATTATACATAATTGTGTGAAATAATTTCTGTAGTAGAAATGCCACTCAAATGCTTCAACTGCCACGTTACTAATTATTGAAACCTAAACTCAGTATGTTGTGCTCTTTTTCTCACAAAACCTATCAAAGATTCCCAGTCTCTCAAGATAGTCACCACTGATTTTTCTTCTATGAATATTGTCAATATATCTGTTTCAGCTAAGTCCATTAATTTACCAGCTAGTCCTCTTTCATAGGGATTTCTATATTATTTCACTTCTGTACATATAATAATCATGCTGCAGTGTCATGTGTCTTGCCATACTTCTTCTCCAGTTGACCGTCAACTAATTCCAACAAATACAATTTTGACTTCACTTGTACGTCTGCTTTCAGTATTTTATACACTGTAAAATGTATTTGATTCCAGTTTTTTTTAAAAAAAATTTTTTTTTGTCTTTTTGCTTGTCCACCACATATAATAAAAAGATACCACTTGTTGCTCATATTTCCAACATATACTAGAAACCTGTTTAAGCATTTTGGCCAATTTTTTTGGAATTAAATACCATCTTAAAGTTGTCTTTAAGATAACAACATAGAATAAATTTAATTCCCTTCAACATTTCTCCCATTGTTCCAACTGTATATTATGACCAACATTCTGTGTCCATTTTATCATACAAACCTTAACCAACTCTTCTTCCATTTCTTCTTTTAACAAAAAAATTACACATTATAGCTAATATAACCATGCCACCCAAACCTCAGTTCTTTCCTTTCTAAATCCAACAGTCTCTTATTTGTTAATGTGATCCAACCCTTCAACCAAAGCAAACAATGCAATTTCAGATCTGGTAATCCCAATCCCCTCTTTGTTCAGCATCTTGTAAAATTTCATATCTAACTCTAGGTTTCTTCCCTTGCCATAGAAACATTGAGAAATCATTGTGCCATTCTTAAATAAGACATTGTTAATCAAGATCAGTATGGTCTGAAACAAAAACAACATTCTCAGTAAAAAAAAAAAGTTCATTTTGATCACAAAGATTCTCCCAAATAATGTTAACTCAGATTTCTCCTATCTTTGCAGATCTGTCTTAGTATCATTCTATTTTTAATGCAGTTATTTTTCAACAATAAATTAATGTTTTTCATAATGATATCTAAGTATGTCACTTTTTCATCAATTTTAAATCCTGACTTGCCCAACAATTGTAGTTGTTTCTCTTTTCTCATGTTCTTCATCAACATTATTGGTTTTTCCTTGTTTACTTTAAATTCACCCATCTCTGCAAATTCTTTTAGTATCTCCAACAACGCTTCTATATAAACAGTAGCCTTCTCCAAATTAATCGCTAGGTCATCTACAAATCACAGTTATCAATTTGAACCCCCACATACCTATCTTCTTTGTCTTCAAATACAATTTTTGGTGACAAATTAGGATTCTCTTAAGCCACAACTCAATTTTTTTCTTAGGTGATGCCATAATAAATTCTTTACCAAGTTTGGGATAATGTAAATCCTTAGTGTCTCTTCTTCTTCTATGTGTTTCTTGAAGGTAAATTACATTTTGTTTCAACTTTTTCAAAGAGTGAAATATTTTAGGTTTTAGGTTTTTTTCCTGGGGCATATTTATGCCCCCTACATTCCATGTCATGCATCTCAGATCCATATCAAACTAAAAGTTTAGCTGAATCCGTACCTTCTTTACCTCTAAATTCTTCTTCCTCTCCACCCACTGTCTTATCCTTATTCCTGGCCAAGTCTTGATCCAATGCACCCTCTTGTACTTCTTCTTACTCTCCTTGTTGGTCTTGTTCTCTGTTGTATTTCTGGACAAACACTTTAGCTTTTTACATGATGTTCACTATGAATCTTATTTACATAAAGTTAAAGGAAATTCACTGTAGTCATTCTCATCTGAATGGGATCTTAGTTTGCTTTAACTTAACAATCAAAAAGTCATATTCGTTTGCTTGCACAGGATCCTAGTGTGTATCTTCTTAAAGACTACAACCTCAACATTATCCACCTTCATTCTGTTTTCAAAAAGCACTGCGACATTTGTCTCTCATCTGCTTTCAGACAATATAATAACATCTTTTGGTAAATTTCTCATCTTGCTGCATGTGAAGAGATACAATATACTCAATCAAGTTCAAATTGTAAGTCATCCCTTTGCTTCTCCAGTAAATTTGATATGGTAGCAATCATTCTTTCTCAAATATTTTCATTAGCTTTCTCAGAGATGGCTCTGAAATGTAAACAGTTCTCTCTTTTTCACTATTCCATGAGGGCAGGCATGTCCAAAGCATGTTCAGGTTCTCTATTCAGTTTCTCTGTCTTGTTTTCCAGTCACTCTGTTCTCAGTTCTTGACTCTCAATCCTTTCATTTATTTGTTTCAGCACAGATGCCATCTGTATCATAGACTGTTTCATTTCTTTCATCTCCAATTTCACTTCTTTCATCTCTGCTTTTAATTCCTTTCTGAATTCTGCAATCAGATCTCTTCCCATCTGAGCCATGTGCATTTTTATAGACTGAAACTCTTGTTCCATGTAATTTTGATACAAGTCTGATGACTTAGGTGGTAGATCTTCTTTCTGATCCTTTTGCTTTGGATCTCATATTTGAAATGACTGACATTAGGCTCCCAGGTTTGTGGAGGAAAAAAAGCACAATTAAGAGGCAGTCACTGGAAAAATGGAGGGGGGAAATGGTTGCAATATTTTCATGGCCTCCAAATGTTACTCTTTACTTAGTTTTCTACATGCAGACAACGTTTATAGAATATAGTCACACACATAAGCGTCTAGCTGATTTTGCTACATAAGTGACGTTGATGTTATCTCAATCCAGACATAAAGTTCCATTCTCATACACATAGTATCAATTAAAGTCCCTATCAAGTATTCAATGCTCTATATTTCTTCAAATCCTAGTAATTTCCTAAAGTCTCAAATCTTTGCTTTTTGATGTGTTTTATTACTGCTTATATACAGTTAAGTTGCCTTTGAAAAAAATTCCAAGTCACTTTACTCACAGAACCTTGGTCTTGCAGAGAAGCACTTTGCAGAAGTTTCATCTACATAGTGAAAGAACTTTTTAAACACTGTACTCTTGCTTTTACAATCCTAACTACTAGAAAATGGATTTAGCAATGCTTGTTGCTTTAAAAACAGACAGATTGCATAGTGGGGCCATCTGGCAGCAACTATATTTCTCCCTTCCACCTGTGATCCATCACCACTTAGATAGTGATTTAGATCAATAGGAGGGGATCCCAGGACACTCCTTTGTTAATCCTCCATGCCCTCTTTTATCCACTGGCCAATTTCCTCTGGCAATCTCAGGAAGAACTTCCTGACAGAGCTGTCTAACAGTAGAATATGCTGTCTTGGAGTGTGGTGGAGTCATCTTCTTTGGAGGTTTTTAAGTAGAGGCTAGATGGCCATCTGTCAGGAGTGCTTTGATGTAGGTTCCTGCATGGCAGAAGGTTGGACTGGATGGCCCCTGTGGTCTCTTCCAGCTCTATGATTCTGTGAGACTTGGAAAAGCCGCACAATGTATTGTGCTCTTCTTCACTCCACATTGACTACACCATAGGGCATTTTGACTAGTAATAATGGCCAGAATCCTTTTAGGCATAACCAAACATTATGGACTTGTGACTGTTTTGTATTCATGATCCCTACATAGTCCTTACTTTAGGGAATGCATAGGGACCATGAAGGTTCCCCAGTCCCCACTTACCAGGCAGCAGCCGCTGCAATCAATAAAGGTCTGTTTCCATATCAGTTAGGAAGCTGGGGTGATCTCTAGCATGAGGAGGAATTGCAACAGTGGTCCTGTTTCTGCCTGCCAGACCAGAGATTGTAAATGGAAGGTGTCAGTTAGTTACTTCCCAATTGATAGGGGAATAGACTACCATCAAGCACAGCAGCTGCTGCCTGGTAAAGTGGGAATTGGGACAAGATTCACTGCATAACACTGTAATTATGGTGCTCACATATTTGTAATTCCTCCCAGGATTCCAGCCAGTGTTCAAGATTTGTTCAAATTCATAATGTTCTTGGTGAGCTCATTCTTAGAATCAGTATGACAGTATGAAACACAGTTGAGGATGAATGTTTACTCTGAGAACTAATGCTTTGTATTGGCTAGACTATTGGACTTTTATGGGAAACCCTAGTGTTCAAGTCCCCCTCAGCCACAAAACTCACAGGATGACCTAGACAGGGTTATTTGGGGTTTGTAAGGACAAAGTATATAGCAAGAGGAGACAGTATGTTTGGAGAAAGGTGGGATTTTTTTAAAAAAAAAAAGTTTGATTCACACTTTACTGCAATAGGAAAGCTTAGGAATATTTTATGGACATTTCATATTGTAGAATTTGAGAACATTTAACTTCAAAGGTAGTTTTGTTGGTTGCATCAGCAAGGATAATGTAAAAATTATAACTGAGATCCTAGACTGTGAGCCAACGTGTGGGAAAGATATATATCTCAATAAGTTGCGGTATGATCCAAGTTCTTTAACTGAAAGCTCTGATAAATCGATACACTTTGTATATGCTGTCATCTCCGTTAGTTATGAACCTCTCTTCAGAATGAACCAGTGCTGTGGTTCTGTTGTTGTTAGCAATAAAGTTGTCACTGGTTATATTCATTTAAATAATAGTCTGATTCCTGAAGCATGTGCCAGTGGGTATGCTGGTGTATAAGCCAGTGAGGAACTGAGTTTGAAATGGCTGTACGTTTTAAAAATCATATGCCACAGAAGTGGCTGGCAGTTCAGAACCAGTGATGATGAGCTTAGCCATGGAAATATGGCGTTTATTAGTGAATTAGCAGTGTGTAACTACCATGATGATGCTATCGCTGGGGAAGAACGTTCACTTTAAGCCTCCATGACACTTTAAGCTTCCATGGTAGAAATACAATTTCATATTCCCCAACTTTGCATTTATTTTTATTTCTGATTGTTTTCCTGTTTCTTTCCTTCTTTAAACATAAAAGGGGCAGGATGGTGAAAGGGGCTAATACAATCCGTAAAATAAATTAAAATGTATTGTACATATGCAGAAAAAGTCAAAACATATCCACTTAATATATACAAAAACTAGTAAACTAATAAATCAATACATATGCAGAAAGTCAAAACATATCCACTTAATATATACAAAACTAATAAACTAATAAATCAGTGCTATTTTTTTTTTAAAAGCCTACTTCTCTCTTTAAAAAAAAGAGAGAGAGAGAGAAATAGGCTAGATTGCTAAAGGAGAGACTCTCACTGTTTGAGATATCACATAAAATATATATGCGATAAATTTACCTTTAGGTTGTACCTAGAGAAGGGCCTCCCTTTTAGATTTTAGCAAGTGGATATGCTCCTCTTTGGTTATTAATAGCCTGAACATATGTAAAGCTTTATAGGTAGACGATAACCTGGGCAGCCACAGGTATAGCATGATACTAAATTTATGGCTAGCATTGTCTATGGCAGGGCTTTCCAAATGGTGTGTCGTGACATGTTAGTGTGTAGGCTGAAGTGTATAGGTGTGTTGCCTACAATCTTGGAAATGTATGTTATTATTTATAAATCATATATTTTTAAAAAAATATATGAAAAGTTTTCATGATATATTTTGTGTTCCCATACATTTTGTTATTACAATTTATGTATGTGTCTATATCTCTTATAATGGGTTAGTTTAACCTCTGGTTTGCTAGTAAAACTGAATTACTGTGTCATGAAATGATGCATGTCTAAAAAGTATGTCACCAACATAAAAAGTTTGGAAAGCTTTGCTCTGTGGTATTCATGATTGTTACCTATTCACAATCTCTACACAGTCCCTAGCTTAGGGGTTATGTAAAAAACATTAAAATCCCCCAATCTTCACTACAAGAAACCAGCTGCTGCAGATGAAGTGAGTCTGTTCCCCTTTCAAACAGGAACAGCTGACGGATGGTCCCAACCCCCTTCACACATTCAATATCCTGCATGAGAGCTTTGCTTTTGCCAGGAGACCATTCACAGGAGCACGTGAGGCAGTCAGCTGCTTCCTGAGTGACAGGGGAACAGACCTCTGTTTTGTTTTTTTAAACTTTTATTTTGAATAATAAAAGGAGACAAAGGATAAAGAAAGACAATATTAAAAAACACAGTAACAGTACAAAAGCATAGCAATACAGTAACAATACAAAAACATAGCACTACAAAAACAAATACAATCCAAAGAAATAAGATGTAGAACTAAAGTACGTAGCAATACAATAGTTTAAAAAATTAAAACTACAATTATCAAACTAAACTACAACATAACTACATATAACTAAAAATTGGTTCCCACCCCTGCTACCAACAGTGAATAGTAATCCAGCAATAATAACAAACCTTTAGATCCCAAAATAAAATTGGGGTTAATACTTGTTGCATATTATTTATTTTCATAGTCGATCTAAACTTACAAAATTAGTAATTAACCGTTCTAAATAAGTTGTTAATAACAATTCTAACTTGTCTGCTGGCTGTTTGCCGTAATAAATGAAATGAATTAATTAATTCTAACTTGCTTATCAAGTATCATTTTTTGAAAAATAATTGCTGAACAAATGCCTTATTCTATTCTATATTAAAATTAGCAGTTCTAAAATGAACATTCTCTATATAGCAACTGGTTTTAAAAGCAACAAGTGAAGAAAAACTATTTTCCAATTACGCTTCCTGCAATAATAGAGATATCAAATCTAAAGTTGAGACTTTATAATAAAGAAAAGATAAAAAAGCTATCTTTATAAGCATGAAATGTCTTCAGTCCCTTCATAACTTTTCCTCTGTTAACTTATAATCATAAACCAGTTTCATAAACTATAAATCATAAACCATTTTCTTCATCAGATGCCTTCGTCCTTTACTTCTTCCTATTTTTTCCCCAAGAACTGGATCATATTTGAGTACTTGTAAGAGGTCCTTTGTCAAGGCAATTATACATTGGCCATTTCTGCACTGCACTGTTACAGTGCTATTATTCCACTTTCAGCATCCTGTGGAATTCTGGGGTTTGGTTTGTAGTTTACTGACGCCAAAGAGCTCTCTGGCTGAGAATCCAAATTCCCCTCCCTAAACACTAAACCTTAAGATTCCATAGAATGTTGAAAGTGGAATAATGGCACCATAACTATAGTATCGAAATGGCCATTGTCTGTGTCTTTTATCTTCATATGTAAAAACCAGTTCTTCAAATTGGACCCAGCTGAAAAGAACATTTTTCCTGGAGGATCCATCCATTGGTAAATCCATCAATAAATTGTTGGGGAATAGACCTCTGTTGGTCGCAGTTCCTTCTCTACACGCTTCCCACTGACATAAAATAGGAACTCATAATCCCTGATGATGAGGCAAGAATTCCACAGCTAAAACATTCCCCAGCTATTCAGCAGTCCCTACACTAAAATAAGCATATTAATGTGTTATGAAAAAAAAAATTAAATGACTTAAAAATGTAAAATATATTGGAATTTCTCAACCCTCAATTTTTAGTGTATTTTTTTAGTATGAATATATTTTTTCAAAGAAAATGGGTTGGTACAAAAAGAAGGAATCACACACAAAGCCACAGTTTGCAAGAATTCGAACCCTAGGCAGAACCATCCTGAGGCCACCCAAGCAATCCTTACAAAGCCAAATGAAGTGTAAAGCCGTTCTTCTATGCCAACATTCTTCCCAGATGTAATTCATTTGAGCATTGCAATAGAATGTAATAACATAATAAAATACTCTTCTATGTGCTCCCCATCCAAGCATAGCAGTAACATGGAATAAAATATGTTGGAATGAAGTAATAAGATAAAATGAAAACTTTACATTTTTGTTCCCCACCACCACTATTCAGTGCAAAGCTGAGCCAATTTCCCAGCCCCATACTCTTTTACAAAGCATACTCTTTCATATCTTTCACATTTTAAGTTACTTAAACTAGTTAAATTTCTTTAAGACCCGGGTGGGCAACTGTGAAAAACTAAAGAGCTGCATTTAGCCTCCCAGGAGACATTGGAGGCTGCACCTGCTCCTACCAAAACAAAACAAAAAAACTTTTTTTTGTGGTCCCAAAGTACACTGTGTGGGACATGGGGTATATTTTGGGCCTTTCTGGGCACGCAAAGGACATTTGGGGACCTTCTGAGGCAGAAAAAAAATATGTTTTTGAAAAAATTTGCAAAATTTCCTTTTGACCTCTGGAAGATCTGGTGGGGCTACAAACAAGTGGAAAAGCCTCCTGCTCTCCCTTGAGATCATTTTTGGGCATTTTGGGGGGAGGGGAAATAAAAGTTTTGACCCCCCCCCAGAAATGGCCCTGGAGCCATACTTTGCCTATTTCAGATTTAACACAGTACAACAGAAGACAAAGTAATAAAACGAGCCATGAGGGAACTTAACTTTGTTTCAGTCACTTCAGCTCATCTTCCCTCCCTCCTTCCCACTCATCTCTCTCACTCCAACCAAACAAAAACCAAACTAAGAATACCCCTTTCTCATTCCAGCAATGACTGATATCTGCTGCACAAGTGCAGAACATAAAACTGAAAAACAAATAACGAACTGTTTCATGTAGGGGTGCTAATGTAATAGGTACTCCATCCCTTTTTAAATATTGTTTTTCCTCTGTGGATGCTCAGAGTGGGTTAAAAATTTAATATATATAGAAAAGCTGCTGCTCCTCTTGGGGCTGCAGGCTTTAGCCATATATGGGGCTCTTGCGCCATTTCCACACTACACTGTTATAGTGCTGTTATTCCACTTTCAACCTCCTATGGAACCCTGGAGTTTGCAGTTTAGGAAGGGGCATTTAGAATTCTCAGCCAGAGAGCTCTTTGGCCTCAGGAAACTACAAAGCCCAGAACTCCACAGGAGGTTGAAAGTGGAATAATAGCACTATAACAGTATGGTCTGGAAATGGCCTTGGTCAGAAGTAATCCTTTCTTCCATCCTGCACCTGCCCACTGCCAGCGTATGCTCTACCATCCCATTTTAGCTGTACTGAGGCTGTATGTGGGCTCTGAAGCCATTATGGATGTAATTTTGACAGTGGTGGATATAGCAGCCATGATCAGAACATGTCTCCAATGCCCAAGTGCAGCCTAGAAGAAAAGAGATCTGTGGCAATCAAACAAGACTTTTCTTTGATCCATAGAAACTTTGTTTACTAGAATTGTAGAAATAGCCACTGTGTGCAGTGAAACAGTAAGATGGCACATTGGTAGATATAAAAATAGTGGCGCCATGTAGGGAATCAACAGAAAAGTAGTGTCATGCAACCGTTGTTTAACTACATCAGTGTAGGTTTATACCATGCAAGCATGATGTAAGGTTTCACCCTATGTGAAATAAAACATAGGTATCTTTCCTTTTGTGTACTTCTTGCAATTTTGAGATGCAGTTCTCTTGGGGGGGGAGGGGCAGGATGAACAATAAATGCTGGTTTTATAGGGGTGGGGAAAAACATATAAAACAGTGTTATATTGAGAAGAATGTTTTATTAAAAGTTATGTCTCAGGCAAAAATACATACAAAATGTGTACGTTAGTAAAATTAACATGAAATTGTGTACCTAGTTTTTTAGAACTGCCACAGGAACATGGTAGAATTAGCTTAAGAAGGGGAAAATGAAAACCCTGGAGGAATCAAAACTGACAAATTACTCCATCCCTTGTGCTGTTGTATTACTTATAATAACATGGAATTCTGTAACAACCAGATCCTTCTTGATAAAATCTGTATTGTGTAACACTTCAGCACTGTTCTGTGTATAGGTTGTGTATAATCACGCAGGAAGAGCTCCAGCCCTGCAGTCCTCCGTCATTACAATTAGTGCTTATGTAGAAGGTGAAATTCTGATAAAGGAAGCCTAATTGTATAAATAAAAGGGAATGAGTAAAAAGCAGAGTGGGAGAGGTGAAGAGAAAAAGACTAGAGAGAAGGAAATGAGGGGGAAATGAAGACAATTTTTTTAGTATCCAAGTGTATAGTATTGTGTGAGCAACAATAACATTAGAAACGGATTCATTGCAACTTAGTCCAATTAATATTATACGAGATTTGTACAATAAAATACAGCAGAAACCGGTCCAGAATATAATCAAGAGATGAGCCTCCCATTTCATTTGAAGACACTTTTCCCCCTTCTTTTCCATTCTTCATTGTTTCTTCTGCTGCTGCTCTGACCTGGACTCCAGAAAGTTTTCCTTTTCCCTCCTTAATTCTTTTCTCCTCTCCTCTAAATCAGCCTGCCTAACAACAGAATGTTGTGATGATTTCCTCCAATTCTAATATTACCGTACTTCTCCTGAGGCAGCAAACCTTCCTGTTTTATTACATTAGACAGAAAGAGTGGCACCCTCCCCTAGAAATTCCAATGAATTCTAAGGACCTAATTCACTAAAGGGAGTCAACATCGTGTAGCGGTTTGAGTGTTGGACTATGACTTTGTGAGACAAGGGTTCGAATCCTCACTCAGCCATGAAACCACTGGGTAACCTTTGGGCAGGTCACACCTTCTTAGCCTCAGAAGAGGGCAATGGCAAACCCTCGGTGAACAAATCCTGCCAAGAAAATACTGTGATAGGTTCCTCTTAGGGTCACCAGAAGTCAGAAATGACTTGAAGGCACACAACAGCAAAATTCACTAAAACATATTTCTTACTTCAGCATTGATTGGAGAAGCTAATGAGTTGATGAAATAGGGGGAAAGCCAATGGAAAAAACAGTTTAATGACTTGATTGGTAAGTTCTGTTGCAGGTTTTGATTTCACCTGCATGCTTTTAGAATATCTGAAGAGGGTTTCTCAGTAATTACAATTAAGGCATTACCAGGTGGATGACATTCCAGTCTGTAATTTCAGCTTATCTCTCAGAGGAGTGCTAAATATTCAGACTTGTTGAATCTTACTCCCAGCCATAAACAGGAGAGAGAAGCAACTATTCTGAGACATTTGCATTTAGGTCCTAAGGTATACTTGACATTATTTGTTCCCATGGTGGGTCTTAGCATGTGCTCAGATATGTGAGAGCAGTGTAAATAGCAGCTCAGATTCCAGTGGGAGCTCTGATACCAAGTTTTCGGAGTTTTCCATCCCTGAGTATCTTGAGAGAATCATCTGAGTGTTTGTGCTCACTGTCACTATAAACATTTGGTCAGTATGAGCACACTGCAGACATTCATTGCAATGTCCATCAAGTTCTGACTGAAATCCCTAAGTCTCCTTATAAATAGTGCATGAGTCCCAGTGATTTGCTTTTGAAGACTTAGAACCATATTCAGCAGAGTTATGTGTTCTTGTGCAGGGAATGTTAAAAGTCATTGTTTGACTCCCACCCATGGAGAAATCCCATCAAAATGTGCTATAAATTTGCCACAGATGGTCTTCTTATCAGAATCTAACATGAATCATAGATCTTGGTCATGGGGTCATTGTTCATTAAAAAAGATACCCTTAGGTGACTTTTACATCTAATGTATGCTATAGAGGCAAAATGTTACAGTGTCTTTTGTTAGAATCAAACATTAGGCAGAACAATACCCCTGTAAGTGCCTCTACGATTACTCTTTAAATAGAGGGCTTTTGACACTACACAATTGCAGCATTAAGATTCCACTTTAACTGCCATGGCAACATCCCATGGAATCCCTAGATATATTGTTGGGAGGGAGTGATGATACTCTGGTCTTCAGGCAGCAGTCTTGATAAGAGTTGAAATTTAATTTTCTATAGATACCAACCAGCTTATATATTAACAGGCTCTGTAGTACTAGTAGTAGAGTAGTGGCAGTTGTCACAACAATAACAGTTCCATGCTTTCTCTTGGCTTCCACTTCAATAGGTAATGACCTATCCCTGCTTTGAGAGGTGTTGCATAGTTCATGGATGAGAATTCATTCTCAGTTAAATCCTATATTTAGCTATCCTTTGTTTCAGGTCATTTTTCTTAATAAGTCCTCTACTTTTCACTATAAAGGTTCAATCTCTGTGGAGTTACACATGAGTGATAATTACCATTTTTGTAACCTGCTTAGCCTCTCCAGCTCCGTGGCAAGCTCAACAGCAGTGATTCATTATTATGAGATACATACAGAACATTCCTGCTTTTAAATAAATGTGCGCTATGTGGAATGGAGCTCCTTCCACCTTTGCCAAACACTCTAAAAGGTGGATATATGCTGGTAGAACAGTGTTCTTCTGATTCTTTTCATTCAAGACAAAAAAATAAAAAGGTCGGGGAGGATTGGGGTATAGCTATGGGGCAAAATGAGGACATTGCCCCTCCAATTCTGCCCCCCCGAATTTTCCTTTGGTACCCAAATTTCTAGCATTGCAGAGAACAAGCCACTGAAAATTGTTCTTACCTATAACTCTTATGTTTCCTGTGTTCACATCCCCTATATCAGCTACTCATTTAAGTAAACTTAAGTATAGTTGACTAAATAACCTTTCCCGGCCTAACACCTCCAAACCTGACAGAGATATCATTCACCTGTGCTCCATTCGCTAGCAAAGTGGATCTCCTTCTCTCCAAGTAGCTGATGCCCAGTAAATTAGGGGATAGGAGTTACAATCATGGTAATAGCTTGACAGTCATGTAGCAATGGTGAATATGGAATACTGACTTAAAATTTGTTGTGTTGTTGTTGTGTGCCTTCAGCTTGTTTCTGAGTTATGGCAACTCTGAGGCAAAGTTGTCATGGGGTTTTCTGGTACTAAGTGCGTGTCATGCTCCCAAAGTCACCCAGTGGGTTTCCATGGCCGAGCAAGGAATCAAACTCTGGTCTCCAGGGTCATAGTCCAGTGCTCAAACTACTGCACTACGCTGGCTCTCTAATACCTTAAATCTATGCATCCATAACTGTCTCACAGTAATGATTGATACTTATAACTGACACTAATAGTATTTCTTTTTCTGAACAGTGTTTGTTCGTGTCTTATTTTTTGTTTATGAGGAGGGCCCCATTTCTTGGTTATGTAGTTAATTAGTGGTAGCCATTCTTTTTCTAGGTTGACAGTGGATTTTCCATTTATATTATGAGATAACAAGTTGTATTCTTCCATTTCATTTAGGCTTGATAACCATTGCTCATGGTTAGGAATGTCACTAGTCTTCCAAAGCTTGGCAACTTTAATTCTCATGGTGGAGACCATGTAAAGCAAAATCCACCCGTATTTCTTAGTAAACTGATTTTCAAATGTGTGAGTCATGTTTAAGAGAAAAAAACTCTGGGTTGAATGGAATCAGAGTCATAAACATCTCTGACATAATTTCATGTATCTTTGACCAGTACTGTTAAAGTACAATTTTCAAGATGAAGTATTGTCCACTCACAAGGCTAGTGAT
Organism: Ctenosaura bakeri; assembly: GCA_948474755.1. Lineage (NCBI taxonomy): Eukaryota > Metazoa > Chordata > Lepidosauria > Squamata > Iguanidae > Ctenosaura > Ctenosaura bakeri. Next base: position 458,630 of record CAOLHI010000203.1, read on the forward strand.
TAAAACTGCATGGTGGTTTTGTTGCTGAGCCATGTAACCATTCATGTGTGGTGGCCCCTTAGCAAGCTGACACCTGCAGAGCATTGCCACCATCACCTGTGTTTTGTCTTTGGCAGTTTTTAAAAGTCTGGTCCTTTGAGATGCAAGCATTTTGACTTTTTATAGTCTCACCTTTTGTTCAAAAGGCTTTTGACTGGAATCCTGCTGCAGACTTGCATCATCAACAGTGGACTTATGTATGTGGGAATTAGAACTGTGCAGTTGTGTAAAGTCCATATCCAGCAGAGGGTTGCTGTTACATTATCATGTAGCAAAGTCAGCAAAATCAGAGACCAATGTACAATGGGACCAATATACATTGGTCCAGATGTGCATTGCATCAGTCCTGATGCACAGTGGGCACCAGTGCACGTTGGTCACTCTTCCTTGTATCCCGTTATGCATCTTCACAATTCATTAAAGGGGTTTCTTGGTACCCTTGCTTATGAAGATAGGCATACATAAAGTTATACAGCATAACAGGTCATGTAGGATTCTGGTGTTTGCTTCTAGGATTCCCTTGCCCTTTTTCCACTGCTTTCCTCTGAATACCCCCTTGCCTGCTTCGAGTTTATTTGTGGGGAGTGAGGAAAAGGTAGCACAGTGTGGTTGAGTGAGCAGAACTTTCCAGGTGAAATTTACAATAGTAAGCTCCCAGACGTACCCAAACATTGGGATGGAATGGTAGTGATTTGGAACACTTATCATAGAGGTCTCCAAATATGTTTTCCATTTCCTGAAATTGCAGGGTATCAGACTGTGCGCTTAGTCTTCAAATGAGAGGGGAATGCAGAGGTGGCTGAATAGGTGCTTGTTTAAAACTGTTCCTTTTTCTATGAGCACAGACAGTCCCATCCTTTCACACTGTGCTGGTTATTTCCCCCTTGTGCTTCTCACTCCTGCTTAACATTGTTTGGGCAGCTTGCTGCATTCTTTCATTGCTGACACAGTCTGTCTATTCCCTCAGATGCCGGGTGCTCACTGTGCTAAAGGTAGGAGCCCTATCTCATACACTCTTGGCTTCAACAAGCAGTAAGGGGTTTTGCCAGCTGCTTGAAATTGTAGAAGCCCTTGCTAATTACCCTGTTTGTGTGCAGCCCTCTCTCAAGCTATGCTAGGCATTGGACTGCAATCACATACTGGGCAGCTAGTATTCTCTTATCCCATTACTATATGTCAATTGCCTAGTCTAGTCTTAGGATTTTGCTATTCCTTAAATATAGACAGAATCAGATCTTTAAGAACTGGCTTTGGAAAGCAGATTTTCTTTCCGTTAGTTGGTTCTCTTTTTGTAGTTTCTTTTTATTAGTGAATAGCTATATAAACTTAAAAGGGTTCTCATAGGTTTCTTTTATGGGACTACTCTGCCTATTATGTATGAATGTGATCATAAAATTGAACCATCACAGAGTGAACAAAGGGAGAGATAGACAGATAGATAGATAGATAGATTTATTTTTTGGAATATTTGCACAATTTAGAGCAATTCTAGAGACCTATGTAATATTTACAAACATGATGTATATTTTCATTGACTTTTAAACAGTTTATAACTGATCAGGCTCTGTTATAGGGGTGTGCTGTGTTAAATTATTCATTTCTGCAAAGGAAAACAATTTAGTCATTTTTTCTCTCAGCTGCGAGATGTCCTAAAAAACTGGCCGGAATCTTCTATGGCATTACAAATGTGTAACCGAGTTAAACACTCATGACTGTCTTGTATGTATGATTCCTACGTAGTCCCCCAGTCTCCATCTACCAGGCAGCACCTGCTGCAATTGACAAAGGTCAGTTCCCCTGTCGATCAGGAAGCAGCTAATTGCCGTTCCCCATCACGTGAGTGATCTCCAGTGGGAGGAAATTGTGACAGAGACCCCGATTCTCCCTGTCACCCCAGAAATTGCTCAGGGGGGAGGGAATGAAAAAAGCAATCAGCTGCCTCCCAAGGGACAGGAACTGGCCCTGTCATTGGTCACAGTGGCTTCTGCCTGATAAGTGGAGCTTGAGGGTGTTGGGCTGGGATTCACTGTGTAGCACTGTAATTACAAACTGGGAGTGGGGAGAAAAAAGGATCTTTCAGAGCCTGGCCTCTACCCACCCTCCTAATGTCATAGGGACAGCCAAGAGAGGATTGTGGAAGGCTCTCTTGGCCCCGCCACCTGGTACAGCCTTCCACAACCCTTGTTTAGCTGTTCTCCTTGTGAGTATAGCAAGAATTAAATTGAATGATTTCACCACAAGAAGTATCTCAAGCGATAAATAAATTAAAAATAAATAAAGCCCCAGAGCCAGATGGTTTCTCTGCATTATTTTATAAGCTATTTGAAGAGGAATTAAGAATACGCCTAATAGAAACTATTAATCAGATAAATAGCATACATAAACCACCATCGTGGAGGGTAGCAAATATTACTCTTATCCCTAAAGAAGGGAAAGATACAAAAGAAATTAAAAATTACAGACCTATCTCCTTATTAAATATAGATTATAAGACATTTGCCTCAATTTTAGCAGATAAACTCAAAAAGATATTAAGTAATTGGATCCATCATGATCAGACTGGTTTTTTACCAAAAAGGTACAGGAAAGATAACATACAAACAATTATTGATATTATAGAATATTATGAATATACATCTAATAAGAAATTGGCCTTAATCTTCATAGATGCTGAGAAGGCTTTCGATAATGTAAATTGGGATTTTATGCTTCAAGTCATGAAGAAATTAGATCTAGGCAAGAATTATATTAACTGGGTTGATGCAATTTATAGTAATCAAATTGAGTTTAGTGTTTCATTCTGTTTTTAGTTGATGGTCTTGATACAGAAAGTGGTAAAGCTGTGTGTGTGTCTGTCCATTCTACTGTACAATTGTACAAGCAACATAAGGACATACTAACCAAAACTAAGGTTGCCTACTCAGTGATTCTGGAAGATAGATAATCAACACATCTTTCTTTGGAACTGCTCACTGGTAATACCAGGGATATGCACATTATTTTAAAATCCCATCTTTCCTTAAAAGGTAATCAAATGTGTCTGTTAGAAAGGTCCAGTGGTAAATCAAAAACATAAATAATTAATCTATATAAAAAATATTAAATGAAGACAGATGACTGTTTTCTTTTTCAATCAATACATATCTAATGCTAAAAAAATCCATCATAACAACTAGAACTATTATTACTAAAAGTAATATATTACAGGGGGAAAAACTAAGGTGGAAAATTGAAATGTCTTCACTTGTTCTCTGAAGATTAAAGATCCAAAGCTGCTTGACCTCTTTTATAAAATATTCCCCATAGCTGAACTACCACCATGAGTTCCATTTCCTTTGATACTACAGTGGTTACTTGTTGAAGTTTAGCAATCTGAAGGAGGTCCTTCATTTTAAAGTCTGCTAGAAGGTTCAAAAAAAGAGTTTAGCTGGACAAAAATTGAATAGTATTGTAGTGTATTGAACTGAATTCCAGTCCAGTTCTTTAACCCTATTGCCCATTAACTAAATGGGAATTATAAAGATAAGTTTCTTATTCTGCAGATGACTAAGAAAGACATTGCAAAGCATGTTCCGTTTTAGTTCCATCTGATCTTAGAAACTAAGCAGGACCAAGCCTGGTTATTACTTGGAAGGAGAACCAGAAAGGAATGCCAGGTGCTATAGTCTGTATTTCAGAGGAGACCAGTGGCAAGCCATCTCTGAGGATTCCTTGTCTGAGAAAACAGTATGAAATTCATGGGGTCACCATAAATAGAAAGGTGACTTGTAAGTATATACAGACAGACGTATACTTACGGTGCAGTCCTTTGCATGTCTGCCTAGATGTAAGTCCCCCTGAGTTTTGCAGAGTTTACTCAGTAGAGGTTTATGAGAACTACACTGTTAACTTGTTAAATAAATTTAAGATAATCAGAAAGATATTCCGATCAACAGCTTCTAAGGGAATTCAGTGTATGCTGCAGTGTCACAAAAAAGTGGATTGACTGGCTCTGTCTTTCTGACCCTGCTCACATTTTGCAATATAAAAATCCTGACCTCGAGTCTTTTGATACATGCTTATTCCTTCCTGAGATCAGCAAGGAACATTTTTTTTCCTCTCACTTTTTCATAAGAATTTTGTAAGATAGCAGAAGCTGGAAAAATGATGCCAGTCAATTGCACACTGCAAACAGTTATAGGGCATCCAAAGCAGCACAATGCTAACTTGCTACAAAAGAATCAAACGAACCGTGCCAACTGCTTATAAGAAATAAAAGCAAAGTTCTGCTATTAAAAAAAACCAAAGATGTTCTTTCTTTTATACAACAAAGGGCTATGAAGGCAGGGAATTAGTCTCCTGAGAAGATATTGTTTCTGCCTTGAGGTAGCCTGGAAGAATATCCCTGTGGGCTTTTGAGGTTAAGTTTCAAGATCTCTTTTGTTAGATTAATGTGTCTTCCACAAAGTAATGTTCACTCAAAAGAGGCTGTGAAAATGTGATCAGCATACGTGGATGGTTCACATAACAGAGAACTTTTTGTGTCAATAACAAAAACAGACATACACTGGTTTGATTTTGCAAGTAGTAAACGGAGGCTAGGTTACTCAGAAGACTGTCAAATTATAGTAATGGGGTAGTGGAGAAAAAGCTGATAACTACTTGCTTTTTATCTCTTTCGTGAATCAGTTCCTGTCCTTTTAAAGAATTGCTCAGATAAAATGGTGTGTTCTCGTAGATGTATTTGTACATTTTGTGCATGTAGCTTAACTAGTTCTGGATTTTTAATTCTTCTGTTCCTTTTCATGTAGTGTTCTGCTTTTTGTGTGTGTTGATATTTAAATGATACAAAGGAGGCTCCCTGGACACACCACCAGAAACATGATGGCACCTGGAAACTGAGATGAAGAATCAACAATACTGTGGCAAAAGTATAAAGTTCCACCGGTGTTACAACATTGGACTTCCCCATTTCACAGCTGCTCAGTGCAGCTTGACAGTGTTGGGGTACACCCCCACAGCCCATTAGTGGCAAAGTGAACAGGGAGGAGACTGAGTCTACAGCCAGGCCCCTGGGCTGCCATTGGGCAGCCTGGATTAAAGGGACAGCTGTTATCTTCTAAGACTTCCAGTGTAATGCAACATCTGGAAAGGTGACAGCTCTTCTTTTTCCAGCCACTCACCTGTAGCTAGAGAGTTTCCAGGTGCCTCCCCCAGAGCTCCTCAATGCCATCAAGCTGTGATTGTGCTGCAGAGTGGGGCACAGCATAAGGAGGTAGTGGATATCTCCTTCTGCAAAGTCCATTAAAATACATGTGCCGAGTGTTCTGCTGGTGCAGGGCGCCAGTAAGATTCCAGCCATTAACTTAAGATAGCAAAGTCTGTATTTCTCAAAGCATACCTCATATTACTGAAGCCTATATGGGAGTAGTGTGCACTGTGTTCTCACATATACTTTGTCTGAAAGGAGTCATAGACTATGGGTTAGTTTAGAAAAGGAGAAGTGTGTATATGAGTATGAATGTGTGTGTGTGTGTGTGTTTGCATCATAAATGAGTATTCTGGCATTTTTATCTAACTCTTCACCCTTCAGAAGACAAGGATTTATAGCAGACCGTAGCCAAGGAGAAATGTTTCCTTTAAAATCATCGAATCATCATTTTGCATTGAGGATTCAATGAAAAATGATGGAGAATAATGACTCCCAGCCTGGGCTGCTGCTAGAAATAGGACCATATATAGTTGAACAACAACAGCAAAATCTTCTCATGAGCTGTGCAGAATCTGAAATCCAGCATAAAATGTGATGTCCTGAGTGTCTTTGAGTTGCAGTGATATGTTTGAAAACAAGTAGGTAGTATTAACTCTTTGGAAAAAGCCTAAAGCAAAAGGAGTTTCAGTGATCACCTGCTCTAAATCTTACCTCCTAATATGCTGTTTCTTGTCCTTTGGCTCTCACAGCTCTGCCCTTAATAGCACAAGAGCCTACCCTTTTCTTGCCTCCTGCTGTTGCAGTCTTTGCCAGCACATTCAAAAGAAATCTGAATTTTGGCAATTGTACTAGTGGGTGGCTAGCATCAGTCACAATGATGCCAGTAGTCTAACATACAACAGCCTGATTCACTTTTACAGTTGTGCCATTGCAATGACCAAAAGTCCCAGAAAAAACTACCTTTTAAGCTACGCAGTTCCTTCCCAGCACATTTCTAAGTTGCTGGAGGGCAGGCAGGTGAGCAGTGGCTTGTCTATCCCTCTTTCTTTAGTTGGGTATACTGTGACAGGCTGCATGGCTGAAAAGGTAGGGGTTGGTAGCATCAAGAGGCATAGCTATGAGAGATAACTACATCTCCATAGCTACATCTCCCAGCACAGGATCTCAGACTATATGTATTATTGCTGTGTTGCAGAGTTGAATAACCTGCACTGAGCATGAGATTTTTGTAATGTGGATTTGTTTGGTGGCGGTGAGAGTGTGTTTTGTTTTGTTTAAGAGAATCCTGCAAGAATCCTGAAGAAAAGATGCAGAATTGAATGCACTTTTTGGAGCACATAAATCAATGTGATTTTGTGGCATGTGATGCTAGTAACCATATCACAAGCCAGAAAATAATAGCTTGCAGTGTTAACTGTCCCTATTGCTCCACCCCACCCCTTTTTTTAACTAAATGTATCAGTAGACAAATAGATGTCTCTTTGCTATTCTAATATACATGTACACTATACAATAGTTCTTCAGGCTAAGAAAATAATATTAATGTTGTTAACCTAGTCAGATATCATCTGGTAGTTTTGAAATATATTTATTGTTATTAAATACTTGCTCCTTAGAGTAACACATTTCTTACTGACTTCTCCAGATTCTCCAGATGGGAGTCTTAGATGTGGGGAAAAGTAGTGGGGACTGTCCATGCATGCATTGTTCTAGAATTAAATGTGTGGCATATGACATACATAGCACCCATTGCCTTACCTCTGGTATTTTAGTCTCTAAATGAAGCCTACATGATCAGGCTTCTTTCTCCTTCCATGTATTCACTTCCACACAGATGAATGTGTGAGCATGTTATTTAGTCAGCCCAAGATGTGGCTTATACAAAGCAGGCTGCCAATTTTAAGTGTGCTGACCTTGGCCATTTCAATAAATAATTCAACGGATACTTTTTGTATTTGTTAAATAAAGATGCACGTCCCATCTTTAAATGGAGATTCAAAGTGAATTACAAAAAGATGACTTTAAAAAAAAATCGTAAAAGACCAAAGTGCGTAATAGTCTAGCATCAAATGTATATATGTGTGTAAAATAAACCACTGTATAGATAAATATACAGAAGTGCTAGAAAAAGTGCTTTGACCTATAAGCACTTAGTATCACTTAAGCGAAAAGAAATGTGCGGGAGCTCCTGTTTGATGTATCTGTTGCTGAGCTGTTCCATTTTAGACTTGCAGGCAGGAAAATGAATACTTAACTGTCCCCCCCCCATGCATACACATACAACATATTTTTTCAAAACAAGCATGCCAGGCAAAAAGCTTTTCTGGAATCTTCTTTATAGCGCTTTTGTTTTGAATGGGTAGGAAGAATCCAGATACCTGATCCCTCATTTGCCAAAAGAGTAACTTAGGTGTGAATGTCCCGTCCAAAGCTTCTGTTCTCTTGTGTTTTGCTGTCATGTTCAGAAAAAGTAATGGTGATAATGGGGAGATGAGGGTTGGGAAGATGGAGGAGATATAGGCTTGTTTAAATGGTGGAATATCCAAAACCAGTTCCTAGCAAGGGTGGCTCCTGTATGACTCTGCTACACAGAAATTAACCTTACCAGCTGGCATTCTGTTGATGAATTACAATTTCACATGTCGGACTTGCATTATCACAGCTCATTATTTCGGTCATTGCAGAGGTCAGAATTCTGTTCTGACCATCCAACAACCATAATCTTCCCCAAACCCCCCTTCTGAGCATCACAGCCACCTCCCCAGAATTTAGGCATTTTGGTGTTGTCAGAGAGTGAGGGGGTCAGTGAGGATTCATCTAGCTATATTCCTGTAGTTGGACGCACAACAAAGATGTCCTCTTCGGGACCTTCCAAGGACCCTGGGAGGACCTAGGAGATGCCTGTCACAGCACATCAAACTACAGGAAAATAGCTGAACGCATCCCTGCTGGTCGCTGCCCCACAACATGGAAATGGCACTGTTGGGGGTACATGATGCTTATAAGGTAGGTTTGAGTGAGTGCTGTTGGGAGACATAGTTACATGATACATAGACATCTCTGGATGCAAGATCTCAGTTTTTCTAAAGTTGTGTATCTGAAACAATTTGACATTGTCACCTAGCAGCAAGAAAGAGCTTTCAGAGCCACCCTTTGATTTTTGAGGCAAGAGTAGATGGAAAGAGACAGAGATATTGGATCACAGCCACTGTGTACTAGGAACAGGGAGAACCAGTGAACTTTAAAAAGTGCCTTTCAGAAGTTTAGGGGTGAAGAACAAAAACAGCTACAGCAGCAGCAAAAAGACTTCCTCGTTTTTCTTTCTCTGGCCTTGGAGGTTTCAAGAAACGTGACTTATCTATAAATAAGGGGAATGTATAAATAAAAACCTGATTCTAACACCAAGCTTGGAAACTGATCTCAGTGTTGCTTTCCATTGACAGATAACAAATACGCTCCTGCAGTCACTCTCAATGGTTTCATCTTTATTCTTGGAGGAGCTTATGCACGAGCGACCACCATCTATGACCCAGAAAAAGGCAATATTAAAGCAGGTCCCAACATGAACCACTCCAGGCAGTTCTGCAGGTGAGATAATAACAAAAAATTATGATTGAATTACCAGCACCTACAATATTTTTTCTGCTGCAGAAAATTATTGAATTGAGAGTGAGAAGCACAGTGACTCTAGAGACGCAGGCTTCTTGCTCATTCTGACAGTATGCTTTTGAGGCCACAGTGCTGTCTGGGTTATACTAATTGAAACCTCCAGTTAATTATCAGACTGTGCATCAATCTAAATGCTCTCCCTTGGTATCCAGACATTTAAGACCTTTCAGAGGGAACCTGTTCTTTTCAAGCGCTCTTTGAGATTGGACCTGAGTGTGCCTCCGTTTTGAAGCAAAGACTGGTAGCAGTTTTCAAGAGTTCATGTAAGATAAACACATGCCTGAGAAGCTTTGCTTTTAATGAACATTCCCTCTGTATGACAGAATCTATAGGCATTAAAGACTGTGCTAGATAGTATGAATCGAGGATACACAATATGTGATAACTATGGGCTGTATCTAACTTGTCAAGCCTTGAATGATCACAGGTAAACAAACATTTGAAACTGGATCACAGATACAAAAGCTGGGGAGAAGGCTTGGCAGATCAAAGCTGACTTGCTAGCATATGTTATGTACCTATGCTAATATCATGAAGATCATGGTGTACTGCTCAACATTTATGATGCTGTAAGACGGCACAGTGTAGTGGTTTGAGCATGAGACCACAATCCTGGAAACCAGGATTTGATTCTCCACTCTTCCATGGAAATCCACTGGATAACTTTGGACGTCTCACACACTCTCAGCCCCAGAAAACCTCGTGATAGGGTTGCCATCAGTCAGAAAAGACTTGAAGGCACAACCACAGAACAACAAGCCAGAATTATGATATTGTAAATATTGCAATTCATATTTACAGGCATGGCATCACTGCAAAGACCACAAATGCCCCCCCGAACCCACCTAGAATCATAGACTCATAGAATCATAGAGTTGGAAGAGACCACAAGAGACCACAGGGGCCATCCAGTCCAACCTGCTGCCGTGCAGGAACCCACATTAAAGCAACCCCAACAGATGGCCATCCAGCCTCTGTTCAAAAACCTCCAAAGGAGACTCCACCACACTCTGAAGCAGCATATTCACTGCCGAACACTTTAGAAGCCAGGCAGAAGAGTTGTGAAGTGCTGGAGAATTCCTTTGGTTGATGTGGTTGTTTGGCTTCTAAAGTGGGTTTTGGGAGGTCAAATTGGAAAATTATCCTACAGCAACAGAGCTCCATTGTCATAGCTACATCTGATGATCTCAGCCAAAGTGTTCAGACATTCAGAACTATGCTATTTAAGCAGTACATCACTGACAAATTATCAGCATGGGGAAAGAATTACCTTGAATACCAGATAAACACAATTTCTGATTGGATCTGTTCTGTAGTTCTTCATAGCAGCTTTATGGTTCTGACCAAAGACAAACAGTATGTATTTAAAAACTTTTGATAGCAAAGGCTGCTAGCAGTGCTTGAGTTAAAATCCCACGGGAGTATTAAAATGTGAACAAGACCAATGCTTAAATTCTTGAGTCAAAGCTGTAAATGTAGCTGTAATGCAAGCATAGCTCTGCTGGGGTTTTGTCTGTGCCTCTGCTCATTTAACAAAGCTGAAATCCAGCAACCATTTTGAACAGTCCCAAATGAAGAGCTAGTTTTTTCCCAGAATAGGTTAGGTCTGATTTGCATAGGACCAGTTTTATATATGGAAATTCTAGAATGTTGCCCTTGCATCTTTTTCCCAATTTCCTCATTTTTATTTGCCTTTGGGCCCCACTGGTCCTCTTCTGGTCCTCTTCTGGTCCTCTGTGCAGTATGCATATGTAAACTTATAAGGATGCCATTCATTCTTCTGGTGAGATAATCTAGTCCACAAAGTCTGAGTCAAAATACTTCTTTCTAATTTTTATGACCTTATTGATGTTCTCCTCCAAAGGAAGTGACTGATGTATAGGAGTTTAAAGGAAACCTGTGTATGGTGACTTATGAGTTGCACACACTGTCTCAATTATTGAGTGAAACAGAGGCGCATCTGGAGCCATATTGAAGTACCATGCTATTTTATCATTTTGATAGCATACCTTAGCAATGGGTGTTTCTACATTGCAGAGGTATAGCAGTTTGACATATGCCCCTTATGACCATGCCTTATGGAATCCTCGAATTTGGTAGTTTGGTGGGGTGCTTAGACTTCTCTGCTGCGCCCTTTGGAACTGCAAATTGAAGTTTTCCAGCAGAGAATTCTTAATTATGTCACCAAACTACAAATCCTGGGATTGCATAGGACTGCAAGTATGAGACTGCTGTCACAGTGCACTGTGAATATATTCCGGCTCACAAGCTTCTTTCCTCTTTCATGCAGATAATAGTACAGCGTAAAGTTTTTCTTTGTGCTGTGTAAAACAATTTGCAGTTTCCCATTTTTTCTGAATATTGACAAATATTAACCATGGCTTTTCAAAACACTAGCTGGAATCCTAGACCTGTTACGCTATGTAACTTTACACATATCTAGCTACACAACAAAGACACTGAATTGCAAACATGTGTAACAGGACACTAGCAGAAGCATCTGATGCAAACATTGGGACTGCTGTGCATCAGTGCACAGTGAGCATTGGGACTGATGAACCATAGTATGCAATGTGGATTATTACACATTGCACATTGATGCATGTTGTGAAGCAATGTGCATTACACACCATTGCGCATTGGGCACTTTGCTGGCTGTGCTACATAGTAACATAAGAGCAGTCGTCTACTGCATACAGATTCCGTGCAGCTACACAATTTTAATTTTCACACACGCAAGTCCACTCATGAAGATGTAAGGCCCCAACAGGATTCCCGAGAACACTTTTTCCGATATTTTGTTAGAAAATTGCTTAATTCCAAAGTGTGACTGAAAGTTTCAAATTTCCTTCACGGATGCAAGAAAAAGAGAGATAGGTGCATACAAGCCCAAAGCATACAGCTCATCCATGATTTAGCATCAGTCTGAGGATATAAAATTAAATGATTTAACCCCAGCATAGCTTATTTGGGGTTATTGTTGTTGTTCTTGTATGTCTTTCCAATTTATAGTGACCCAAAGGTGAACCTATCACAGGGTTTTCTGGAGTTGAGGGTGCGTGACATGCTCATGGTCACCCAGTGCATTTTCCTGGCCAAGCAGGTATTGAACCCTGGTCTCCGTGATTGTAGTCTAACGGTCAAACCATTACACCATGCTGGCTGCGTTTCTCTCAGGGAGAGGAATCACAGCTGAGTCCAGTGGATCTATGGTTTGATGTTTCTGTGATTAACAGAACCTAGACTTTTTGAATATGCTCCATTCCCTTCTGCAAGTATTCACTACTTGCAGTAAAAGTTGTTAGGTCAGAAGCAGATTCTGTATCAGAGCAATTATATTAATTCCCCATAGTAGGCTGGAAAGTACAGAGGTGGAAGCACTAAAACTAACTCTAGTTGTAGGGCTGTACTTTCTTTCATCAGGTATAGTAACTTATCCACATCCTCAGCCCAGTGTTTGTGAGTTTCTGTTCCTCAAGAAATGTTTAAATAATAACTCAAGCCAAAGAATTGCCTCCACCTGCTCTTGCTCCATATTGCCTAGTTGTTTTTGGAGAAGAAAGTAGAAAATATCCATACAACACAAACAACATTTCTAGACTCGACTCTGCTTTTTTATTAAAGAGTGCCCCCTCTTGGCTGTCAAGAGAATTTGTCCTAGAGCTAACATTACGTTACATGCAAAAAATATTACAGGCCAAATCCCAGCCAACACCACTGTGTTCCTGCTGCTTCTGTGCTAATTACAGATTTTCATTGTTCCTCTGTGTTAACAAGAGTGAAATTGAATGTACGAGTACCCCACTGTGTCCAGGCAGTAGTTAATTATATTTTTTTTCCTCTCAGGATTGTAAACCAGAAGCAAACAGTGTGGTACAACTGACATAACTTCCCTTGGTAATTCATTCCATTAATTATGTAGGTTTTCTTTTTTAAAAAATGAGGGATGTTCTTTAACCACATTAACGTGGATGCCTGGTAATGCAACTGTTCTTAGGCCAAGATCACTTGTAGACTAGGGCCTGCCCATTAATGGAAGAATTTGTGCTTGGTATCAGAGACAGAAAATGCCACAAAGGCACTGGATTCCATCTGATCTAGGAAGCTAAGCAGGGTCAGCCCTGGTTACGATTAGGGTGGGAGATTGCCAACAAATAACCAGGTACTGTGGGGTATATTTCAGCAGAAGGAAGTGGCAAAACCATCTCTGAATATTCTTTGCCTGAGAAGACCTTACTGAAATTCATGGGGGTCACAATAACTCAATATGTGAGTTGACAGCAATTCCATTTATACCTTCCAAATGGATGAGGGCTTTCGATCCATCCAGTTAAATTTATAAGCATCTCTACTCAAGTTTTATCCATTTGTCCGACCATGCGTTTAGTTCTTTGCAACATTTAGCATTATTTATATTTTTGCTGCAATTTTATGTGCGGGCAGTAACTTTCATTCAGTCTATGAAAACATCACATACAAAGATATGCAAAGATATGGGGAAGGTATAACAATAGGATCCTTTGTAAAAAAAATGCAGTCAGGAGTCAAATTTAAAGCAGCTTGCAGAGGTCAAGGACTTGGGTATTAGAACTGGTATCTTGATGTTCAAGAACTGATTTCTACAGTTGTGTTTGTATGCCTCCAAGTCATTTCTGACTTATGGTGACCCTAAGGTGAACCTGTCATGGGGTTAATTTTGCAAGATTTGTTTGGAGGAGGGGTTGCTTTTGCCATCCTCTAAGGCTCAAAGAGTGTGACTTACCTAACATCACCCAGCAGTTTCCATGGCTGAGGAAGGATTCAACCCTAGTCCCGCGAGTTGTATTCTAACGATCAAACCACAACACCACGCTGGCTATTAATTTCTACAGTATCTTATTGAAATCCCAACAATTTCATTTTTTCACTTTGGTATCTGTCTTAGCTCTCCTCTTTGTAGCTCAGTAATGCATAAGACCCTTCAGCATATCTAAAAGGACCATATGCCTTCAAATCATTTCTGACTTATGGGAACCCTAAGGTGGACCTATCATTGGCCATTTCCGCACTAGCCTGTTATAGCGCTATGATTCCACTTTCAACATCCTGTGGAATCCTGGGGTTTGCAGTTTTGGGAGGGGCTGGCTGGCCCCTCCCAAAACTGCAAATCCCAGGATTCCATAGGATGTTGGAAGTGGAATCATAGCACTATAACAGGCTAGTGCGAAAATGGACATTGTCTTCTTGTGTCAAGCATTATACATTTCCTTCTTCTGAGCCTGGGAGAATGTAAATTGCCCAAGGTCACCCAGTTAACCCATGGCTGAGAGGGGATCTGGACCTAAGACTCCCAGATTACTTCATCCAACACTCAACAGCTATACTATGCTGGTTCTCATGTGGACCATACCTTGTGTTTATTTTGTTCTTTTAAGTGACCCTATTTCTTAGACATTTACATTGCCAATCTCTAAATACGCATAGAACTTCTTCTTGGTCCATTCACCATTGATTCTTCTTCCATTTCGGCAGTCCTGGAATTTCTTTGGCTCCAAAGTCCAAACTAGGCTTCACTACACAGAGCTCTGTTCTTTGCCACTCTTTTTGCCTTACTATGCACAAGTGTTAGGTTTCACCAAGCTTTTGCCCTCTACTGTTTAGCTTTTGCCATCTGTCTGTCTATTTAATTTATATTCCACCTTTCTCCTGGCATGGGACTTATGGCAGCTTTCAGTGGATTAAAACAAAATAACAGTAACCTGAGGCTAGATTCACACAGTCAGGTGCTACATGCCAGCAGCTCAAAAGCAGCTTAAAATGGTGCGTGTAGGAGACGAATGCCATCTGTAGACTCCTGTTACAGGGTTAAAACCAGCAATATGACCAGCTTCTAAGGGGTGTACAGATATGAGACCTTAAACTACATGAAGGCTATGAAGCTTCTACTTCTCACAGAAAGTTGAGCCTTTATGTATGGAGAGTTGAAGACCACTAATATAGTCTCTATATGTGGCCAACCAGCAGTTAGGTAGAGTGAGGCAGCCATTATTAATTAATTAATTAATTAATTAATTAATTTGTACTGCCAGGAAAGGGGAGAAGTGGTTGTAGGATTTTCTGCTTTGTTCACAAAGTAACTTGGGCTTTAGATATCATATACTTTAAAGAGCCAGCATGGTGTCATGATTTGAGCACTGGATTACAAACGTGGAGACCAGAGTTCGATTCCGTGCTCAGCCATGGAAACCCACTGGCTGGCCTTGGGTGCATCACACATTCTCAGCTCCAGAAAGTCCCATGATAGGGTTGCTATAAGTCAGACATTACTTGGAGGCACACAACAACAAGAACAGCCTTAAACTTGAGGTGTGCCATTCCCTCTTCTGCCCCAGACAGCAAAATGTCTTAGGCAAGCCCTGGTTCTCCCTGTGACCCCCTTCCAAACTCCAGTTGTCATGCTGAGAAGCCTCTAGCATTGACCACAATACTATGCATTTTCCAGATATTGAAAGAATGTCCTCCAAAAAGCCAGAAATTATGCAACTGTGACTAGAAAGAGACATCCTCTCCTTTTCTAGTTCACCTTGGAACAAAAAGAATGCAAAATGTGTTTTTCTGTGCTTGAATTAAAAATTCCACACCCCCTGTCTGCTTAGAATGAAGGCGGCATGCAAATAGACCTGTGTTTCAGAGATTATCCACAGGGTATCGGCTGCCATGCACCAGCGCAAGCCGGGAGTCCAGAGAAGCTAATTTAAAACTATCAACTCCCAGCTGGCTGTGTCTTTCTCCTTAGACTGTTAGCTAGTCAGATTTGTTATCCAATCCTGCCAAATGGAAACTCTTAATAAAAGCAAGTTTTGGGCTATGATGCACAACAAAGAGGGGAGGGGTCCTTTGTTTGTTTGTTTTAAGAAAAGTAAACTTTTGTTCTTGAGCAGTGAAGCATGGTGCTCTGCTAGACTAACAGGAACTGCTAACACACAGCAAGGGGATGCTGGTTCCCAGCCAAGGAAATTCTTTTTTACAAAGTTAGGATAAGCATGAGGCACTGTCACAGGTTGAAGCAGATGACCTGTGAAGCGAAGGGAATTCCCTTGTGAATGTCCCTAGGAAGCACCATCAATTCTCCCATTTTTAAATACATGCCCCTTTTTAAATGTCAGCTCATCTGGAGGTTCCTTGTGCAACTATCCTGTCTTGTTAGATACCTTCCATTTTCGTTTTTCATTGGAATTGTTTGCAGCTGTGCCATTAATGGTCAGAGTCCTGTTAGTGGGCTTACCCTCATTTACAACAGCATGAGAACATAAGAACGAAGTTGCACAAGGAGGTTTCCAATACCTCCTTGTCAAACACCTTTGCCGCAGGTGATTAAGAGCAGCCAAAGGTATCTAGGTGCAGCTCTACCCTCCCACCACCACTGGCCAGCAACAAGTTAGTGCTCCTAGGCACTGTTCAGCCACTTTTTCACACCTGGGAAAGAAGTAGTTATCTTTGCTCTTGTCTAGCGGATGGAAAACAAAGGCGGCTGCTTCTTCCCAAGATGTGCAGTGGTAATTGGTCAATGCCAGGGCATATCGCTGCAGCCAGTCAGTAACCAGGGAGTGGAAACAGAGCTGCACCCGCACCTTGGGAGGAAGGGTTCCATCAGGATTTCTATTGGATCTTGGCCATAGTCCCACCAGGAAAGAAATAGCATTTGACTTCTTCTCTGGTGCTCAGTGCACATAGGAGCATTCTTGACAGTGCCCTGATACTCATCTTCACAATTTGACAGGGCTGCATTGCCCCTCTGCAACCTAGATAAGGTTTCATATATTATGTAACATACACCATGATGTAGAACTTCAGCTTATGTACTTTAATTTGGCTGCTTCTGATTCTTTTAGTATCTCCCAACTTGTGTGTCAGTTTCACCTCTTGCTTGTTTTTAGTTTGAGAGTGTTTGGTTGGGTTATCGTTCTTTGCTACTTCTGTACAACACCCTATGTATTCATAGTTACTTCTGTAAATGAAAAGGTTGCATTCTGCATCCAGGTCTTAGAAAAGAGACCCAGAAAACCAAGGGCACCAAAGATGATTTTAGACTGCATGGCTCATTTTATACTGTTTGAAGACCTTTTTTCTGAAAGCTGCAAAGCCACATTCTGTAAATACTACAATTCAAACCATCAAATGACATATCACAATATGGGTGCTGGTGTGACAGCACTGTGCCAACAATCCAGTGTTGTGGAAACTAGCAGCATTTGAACCCACTTGAACTTACAGGCAATGCACAGTAATTCTGAACGGCAAATTTAACAAGCTCATCTCATAAGCTGCTCTGTCAGGCAGAGAGCCCTTGACCTTGGAATCCACATGTGAGACAGGGCTTTCTGAGTGATGGAGCAGCCCTGTGGGTAAACACAGTTAATGGCCCCTCTTGTCAGATATGTGGCAGTGGCATCCAGGAAGATTTCACAGGGCTTTGTTGGGGATGTTGAGCCCTGTTGGTTTGTCCCAAAAAGAAGAGACCCATTGGGATCCGTTCCCAGTGGAGTGTGCCTATATGTTGACTAGCTGTTTAGCAATTGATTCAATGGGTTTGCTCTATCAGGGATTAAAGACACTGTTAGCAAGCAAGATGTCAGTCTGTCCCCCTCTTTCCAGGAAAAATAAAAATAAATCTTAATTGTACCAAGGCAGTGAAAGCTGACAAAAAGCACAGGGTTTGCAAAACAAAATTGCTCCACTTGTTGTAGGAAAGGTACTTCTGGAGTTCTTCGTTGTTGGTTATTTCTGTGTGTCATGGTCACCTATGCATGTCTAGAGCACTGAGGTTTTGGTTGTGATCAGTGCATATGAAAAATGGAGTCGCCCCTCCGCCTCTCCTGGCGTGAAAGTCCTACAGAAAGTATGAAATTGTTGCCCTCTGCTCCTCTCAGCAGTTCTCTTACCACAGAAATGTCCCTATCACATTAGAGGAAGAGGTCTGCCCCTTGGTATGTCGAACAACATATTGAAAGCTGTTGGTTTGCAGACAGAGTGAAGGGAAGACCTGATGACTGACTTTAGTAGCATTCACAGAGTTAACATTCACCAGTGGGCAGGATACCTTTAGTTTTACAACAGTATATCAGACAGGACTTCTAATTCTACAGTCCTCTAAGGTTAGCCATAAATGTAGAGAATCTAGACCCAGAATGACAAAGGAAAGAGAATTCAGAAATTCTGAGGCCTGGAGATGATCTTCCTGTGTGGTCAGACTTCACCAGGATGTTTGTGGGTGGCTTCCATCACCACCCCTTGTAAATACCACAAAAGGGAAGTTTTTAAAAGGAAGTTTCTGGCTTGTTTTTAATGGCTCTTTGAGTGATTCCAGATAAATTAGTGTGTGTGGCTTGGTGCCCATTTTCCCTTACTAAAACTGGTGGCAAGAATTAGAAAGAATGTGATGCATATGAACATGCTAATTTAGTCATTTAAATGTTCTTTTATAACCTCAAGGACAGCGACAGTGGATATTTCTTCATTTAAATGTTGCATCTGGACAAGGATTAATGTTCTTGGTCAAGTCACACCAAGATTATAAAATGTCTCACAGTGATAGGTTTCCAGAAAAGGAGGGGGTGTCGAGCGTGTTTGGGGTCTGTGCCTGATGTCCCCCTGAGACATAACAAGCCATAGCTGCTTCACAGCAAACTAGTGTTGATGATTCAGCACTAAGCAAAATTGCCTCGCCAGATGTTAATGAGCATTGTGCTGCTGGAAAAGCTAGTTTAAATGCATCTGTTCCAAAAACAATAGCTTTCAGTGGTCACTAATGAAAGACCTTGTAATAACCCTCTTACAACTAGGAGGCAAGTAGAACTTGCCATTTAGTGATTTATTGTCTGCTCAATTAAGCTCTGCTATTCCACTTCTGAGAACCAGCAGGATATTGCGACTGGAGTGTTATACTAGGACTCTAGGAGGCTAGGGTTCAAATTCCCATTCAACCACAGAAAGCTACTGAGTGACCTGGGGCAAGCTACACTGTCTCAGCCTCAGAGGAAGGCAAAGGCAAACCCCCTCTGAATAAATCTCACGCATACCAAAAAAAGCACTCTGCGACAGTTTTGTCTTGTGTGTTTGAAGATGTGCCTTCAGGTCACCTGTAGGCTTTATGGTGAGCCCATGAATAGCATAGGGTTTTCTTAGGCAGGGAATACTCAGAGGTGGTTTTGACAGGCTCATCCTCTGAAATATAGCCTACAACACCTGGTGTTTGTTGGCAGTCTCCCATCCAAGAGCTAATCAGAGCTGTCCTTGCTTAGCTTCTGAGACCAGGTGGGATCTGGTGCCCTTAGGGGATTCAGACCTCAGTTTCTCCTTAGGGTCACTGTGGGTCACCATAAGCCAGAAATGACTTGAAAGCACAACAGCAACAATATTCACTTCCTCTGCTGCTGCAAATTTGAGCAGCCCATTGTTCAATCCATGTTGTGAAACCGGTCCTCACTTGGAAGGCTGTGTTAACATCTCTGGAAGTCTTTACCTGGATTTAAAGCAGAGAAAATTGTAAGTCTTCAGAGATGCAGTTTTCAAATGCAAAAGCAGGCAACATCCCTCTGGTAAGCAACAATGGAGCACTTAGGCTTAGCTTCTTAGACTTGAACTCTTCGTGCTTGTAGCTTCTCTGTTTGGCCTCAGCATCGCAGGATCCCAAATAATTCTTTAGTACTGTAGCAGAGGATGTGGGGGGGAAATTGTTCGTGACTGTTACCAAGGCCAGCCCAGGACATTTTCTTGCTGCCTGAGGCAAAGGAGGAAAGGGCACCCTCTTCTCATGCCATGTATAGAAGCTGGTAGATGATTCATACCACAACATCAGAAATGAGCTAGCGTCATCCATTGCCTATGAGGGCTGTACACTATATTAGCTGATATAGGGCACAGAGAGCTTTGTCTCTCAACATCTCCTGGCATCTCCTGCCTGAGGCAGTTGCCTCACTCCGACTCATTATAGGGTACGAAAACGATCTGTCAAATCCAGCCCTCTGTGGAGAGCCTTCTCTCCTCCATCTGCCTCCAGAAGGACTTCTGGAGAACCAACTTGCCCTGAGGGGACAGCAGATGAAGCAGATGAATCTTAAACTCAGGAACAGAAAAGAAAAAAAAGAGGAGAAGAAAGATAGGAGAAACAGGCCAGCAAAGAACATGCTACTCTACAAGAATTGTTGCAGTAATACATACAGTGCTGGAGTGCATAAAATGTATATTTCCAGCCTTTTGGGGAACTGAATCCACCACCACTCTCAAACCTTTTTCCTCCTTCCAGAATCCTGCTTCTTCTGACTTACACCTTTAGCCTGTAGGGGCAGAGACTGTCTAATTATTGATTTTCGTAATCCACTGTGGGAGCGTTTTGTGGGTTGAAGTGTGGGGTTAAGCATTCTTCAACTAAAAGCAAATCAATTAAGGAGAAACGCCATGATCCCATTCAATATTGCAAGCAACATGCACAAAATACTTGCCTTTTTTGAAGAAAGACTCAAACTGAGTAACTTTTTCCACAGATGCAGCTTTTAGAGTGTCAGATCTGTAGATAACGAGCTACACTCTCAAAAATCCAGACATTAAATGATGACACTTTAGGATAAAGCTATTCTAAGTCTGTCTTCAGTATCTGACTTGCAAAATATCTTACTCCTCTGCTTGCGGAAGTCTTTATTCAGAGCTCCAAAACCCCTCACTCATGTGCACCCAATGATAAAATTTTAGAATGCCCCTGAAATTATATTATATTGTATGATATGTGTTGTAATTATTCTGACATCCTGCTCATGAATTATGATGGCATAAATCAGACTTATTACATCACAATTCACTTTTATGTTTCTTGTACAAATCATAAGACTGTTTCAACCACCCGCTGACCAAAAGTTCCCCCAAACCTACTTTTAAGCAGTGCGGCTTCTCTCTCAGAGACATGGCACTTTCTGCGTTGCCAGAGTACGAGGGGAAGGGATGGGCAGGACAGCCTCCACCTCTTTTCTTGTAACTAGATAGATACACTGCAGCAGGTGTCTGAAGCAGACACCTGTCACAGTGTGTCCAACTATAGGAAGAGAGCTGGACGTGTCTCCGCTTTTCCCTGCTCTCCAGCAACGTGGAAATGGCCATGTTGGACAGACTGCAACGCTTAATATATAGGTTTGGGGGGGCATCAGAAGACGCAGCAACAGAGGTGCAGCTGTGTCTCCCAGTGCAGAATCACACCTATTGTGTCCAACATTCTACCTCAAGCAGCAGAGCATAACACTGCCTGCACAGCTCTATGCCCATCCGCCCCTATCTGTGTCTTTTTTTAAAATATGGTGCAAGGGGCTACCTTATAACCCTTTGTGCTCCATACAAAATGTCTCTCTCCACTCCACCCAACTATTAAGCCCTGGGAGAGGCTGCTGCAGCAGCTCCTGCATACGAGTGGGATGGGGAGACGAATCCATTGGGCTCAGGCAGAAGGGAGGAAATGGAGAGCACTCACAGATGGAATCCGTCTGCCTGTCCCTTTCCCTTGGAGCTACATTGTCTGAACTCCCTGCTCCTTCCGTCCCTCTCACAGGAATGAGCAGCAAACTGGCATTCTTCTTTGCTTTATAGTCAAATGCTATAGTCCAGGTGGGCATTCGGGTAGCCTTTGCAGAGGACAGTCCCATGTTTGGAGAACAACCAAGTCCAAGGCCCACTTAAAGAGGAAAGAAGAATAAGAAGAGAGAGCCAAATGGGGCTTTCAAATTGGCCATCCAGTAGGATTCCCAGCCTTCAGGGCCTGGCTGAGTCTCAGGGCTAGGATTCTCTTCTCTAGCCTTTAGGGGAAGGGGAAGGAAATTCAGGGTGAGAGTGTTGTCTTCTATAATGTGTGTAAATATTTTTCTCATTACTCAGACTTGATTTCTTTATCTGAATGCCATTCTCCATGCAACTATGGCTGCTGCTTAATGTATCATGCTCAGTTACATTGTCTGGGGCTGTCCCTTGTAACATCAGCAGGGCCCACTTCCTGTAACATCATAAAGAGTCCCCCTTTGATCTTAGTATGTGGAATAGTCCTGACCTGGCAACCCAACCATCCAGATAGCAGCTGGCTCACAGCTTTCTCTGTAGTT
This sequence comes from Ctenosaura bakeri, assembly GCA_948474755.1. Lineage (NCBI taxonomy): Eukaryota > Metazoa > Chordata > Lepidosauria > Squamata > Iguanidae > Ctenosaura > Ctenosaura bakeri. The sequence continues at coordinate 480,644 of CAOLHI010000203.1, forward strand.
GGAGAAGGTAAGGTAATGCTGGTTAAATAGTAGTAATAGCAATTCACACTTTCTCAGTGTCAGAAGGCAACGGCAAACCTGCTCTCAATAGAATTGCCAGTAAAACACCAGGAGAGGTCACCATAAGTTGGAGTTGGCATGTAGGCACATAACAACAAAGAAGAAACTATTTCTAAATTGAGATCTACAAGTATAAATGAGGCAGTGTAAATTTTATGCAAGTCTTAACTTTAGAGGAGAAGATTCATTATCTATGTGTGTGTGGCCTCATAAAACTTACAGCCAGCTGTGGAACTAGGACCGTCTGGGCTATCAGCCATCCTATTCTGGTTGCCCAGAAGAGGCATTATGCTAGCATCCATTATTCTATGGCAAGGCAGGCAACTTGGAAAGACTGTGGTGCCACTTGAGCCCTCCAGATACCTGGTCCCGTAGAACAGATTTCAAATTTTTTGCCCTCAAATGCCCCCAAAGCTTAGGAGACATGGAGGCCTTTTGGGCCTTTCTGGGTCCCTAGAGAGCATTTGAGGGGAGGAAAAAACCTTTTAAATTGTGTAAAATTTCATTACAACCTCTGGGGAATCTAAGGATGTCCAGACATGGTGGAAGTGCCTTCCACATGTCTTACAGATCATTCGGGGGCATTTGAGATCATACCAAAGAGATTATTCTCGACCCTGCCCCCTGCCCCCCAGCAATGGCCCTGCAGGCCACACTGTTCACTGCTTAATTGGCTTCAGGAAACAAGATCACATTCACTCCCTGCTCCTTCCCAAACACACAGGAAGCCACAAGAGGGGCACATTAATCCAGCAATGGTGTGGCTGTGGCTCACAGGAATAAGTAGCTCTGAAGGGTTTTAAATGCCAAGCTTTCCAAACCTTTATGTCATTAACTCTGTAATTCTTGCAACAGCAGCACTGTGTGTGAGGTGGGCCAGTATTGTCATCCCTGCATTCTATATGGAAAAGCTTACAATGTGGTGCTTAAAGAGACATAACTGCATTTAGGGTTCTGCTGAAAGATGGACTGAAGAGCTTTTCAGCTTGGATTTGTACCACAGAATAACATACCAGCTGATCTTTATGGGCCATGACAAAATTCTGCTAATTGTTTGTGGCCAATAAAGCTGCTGTGTTGTGTACTGTTTAAACAAGAGACAGGCAGACGTATTCTGTGTCGTTCCTCTGACCTGTCAGAACCACTTATGCTTTCTTGTGACAAAGCTGGGACTTTCAGTTCTTTTTGAGAAGGTACCATTTTTTGCCAGCGTATAAGACACACCGGTGTATAAGACACACCCCATTTTCAAACAGTATTTTTTGGGGGGAAAGTGAGTCTTTTACGCCAGCAAATACAGTATTTGAAACTAAGTGGGCAGGTCTGCCCAGCGTATCTTATATTTTGTGTTCTATTTTTATTGTAGCATTCATTGCAAGGCCAAGTAGAAGTGTAGTAATAAATAATAACAAAGATACCAGTCATCTCTGGGAATGAGGAAGGGGATTGGGACAGCTTCGGAGCAAAGTCTTCTGCTTGTTCACCTGAAGAATCCTCAAGCAAAGACTCTGCTAAGTAACGTGTTTAGGAGGAGGGATCACCTTGCCTTTTAAAAAGGCCCAGCCCAGCAGAGATCCATTAAGTCCTTGGTTCTCATTTTCCTGACTGCCATTTTTTGCTCAGAGTTTGAGAATGTTATATTTTTGGGCTGTAGCTTCCCAGATCCCAGTGGCCACACTGGCTGGGGAATTCTGGCAGCTGTCATCCAAAAATAACTTTTCTGAGCTCTTCCTGAATCCTTGGGGTTTCCTCTTCTGTATAGAAAGCAAATTGCGTTGCATTCCCTTGCCCCGCTCCCTGTACTAATGAAACTAAGAAACACTCCTCTGTCCTTATTGTTATAGATATTGTCTTCCACACCATTAATGTCTTCATGATTGATGACTAGGTGAGGGAACCAAGAAGTTGTTACTTCTCCTTCAGTGGAAGTATTTGCCCTCCTTTCTGTCCCCAACCTGTTCCCTATATAATTGATTCATAAGAATCTGACTGAGGCTTTTACTTTTTTCTTTATTTCCAACTGGACCTCATTTCAGACTAGACTCCAGGCTTCTGCACATTTTTCAGCAGTTGCAACACAGAGAGATATGTCATGGTGCTACATAATGGATGCCTTGTCCCAAAGCTAAGATCACATACTACAAGGAGTTTAATGGTAACAGCAGCATAAGAGACTAATGTTTTAAGGTGTTCACTGTATTCCTTGTTTAACAGTCTTCATTTTCTCATACCTGAAATATTTTTCTGTGTCTTTAGAACTGTTTGCTATACTTTAGCCTCACTTTGTCAAATTGCCAAGAATTCTGTTCCTTCTGCCTCCCAAAAAATTAATGCAAAAAACAGTAAGAAATATACATTGGAAATTAAGAGTAGTCAGGTTTGGAACACCATAGTGTTTAAATAGCTTAGCATGCCTCCAGTGCTCTCTTATCCATGACTGTATTTATTTTATTATTTTAGTATTGTCTTTATGTGACATGGCAGAATGCCTAAAAAGTAAATCAGGGCCTACTTGGGTGATCTGTATAGTTTCTTATTTCCAATAGCAAAATAACTTTGGTTTCCTAAATTTGACTGCTGAATAATTTCATAGTTTTAGATGTATTTTTTCATAGCTTAGGTCTACTTATTAATAAAAATTAAAAAGTAGTTTAAAAGCAACTCTTTGGAAATGAGTTGTGCAACATGGTTCCTCTTTCCGTAACAAGTAACCATGATAAGCTACCAGGCTTGTGGTGATGTCTGTTCCCAACTATCAAGCAAGGAGCCAATGTCCCTGTCTCTGAATTGCCCATGTGTCAAATCGCCATGCTTTGGAGATGCTCTGGAATGCTAGGTGCAAGTACTTCATAAAAGGCCTTTCTTGAGTTCTCATAGAGCAGACACTTTGAAATCATATACCGGTATTTTATTCTTTCAAAGGTGAGTAAGCATGTGAGGTGTAACATCAGCTGCCACAGCAAGAGGAGCGGTCAAGACCAGATCACCAGTTGCTATCCCTAGTAGAATGGGATGCCCTCACTTGAAACACTGGTGCCCAGCAGCAAGCACAGAAGAAGGCTGACTTTGGGAGCTGCTGGCTGGAATTCCGTGGTCAGGAATAGTGAAAGGGAAAGGAGTTCAGGAGGCATGGGAGTTCCTTAAAAAGGAGATACTGACGGCACAGTCTAAAACTGTGCCAATAAGGAGGAAAAATGGAAGGCATCTGAAGAAACCAGAATGGTTAGACTAAAGAACTCTCAGCTGAGCTAAGAGTTAAGAGAAACACGTATAGGAAATGGAAGAAGGGGGAAACCACCAAAGAAGAATTTAAGCAAGTAGCCAGGAGATGTAGGGAGGAGGTCAGAAAGGCTAAAGCACAGAACGAACTTAGGCTGGCCAGAGACATTAAAAACAATAAAAAGGGTTTTTTTAAATATGTCCGCAGCAAAAGGAAAAAGAAGGAGACAGTAGGGTCGCTACGTAGAGAAGATGGCGAATTACTCACAGGGGGGAGAGAAAAGGCAGAGCTACTTAACACCTTCTTTGCCTCCGTATTTTCCCCGAAGGATACAAGCACTCAACCTGGCGGTAGGGGAGCAGGGGAGGAAGCAGAGGAAATGAGGCACTTAATAAGTAGAGAGGTGGTACAGGAATACCTGGCCGCATTGGATGAATTCAAGTCTCCAGGGCCAGATGAATTGCATCCTAGGATATTAAAAGAGCTGGCAGAGGTCATTTCGGAACCGCTTGCTATAATTTTTGAGAAATCTTGGAGGACAGGAGAAGTTCCAGCAGATTGGAAGAGAGCAAATGTTATCCCCATCTTCAAGAAGGGAAAAAAAGAGGACCCAAATAATTATCGCCCAGTCAGCCTGACATCAGTACCCGGAAAGATCCTGGAGCAGATCATTAAGCGTTCAGTTTCTAATCATTTAGAAAACAACGCAATAATCACGAGAAGTCAACATGGATTTCTCAAAAATAAGTCATGCCAGACTAATCTGATCTCTTTTTATGATAGAGTTACTAGCTTGATAGATGAAGGGAATGCTGTGGATGTAGCATATCTCGATTTCAGTAAGGCCTTTGACAAAGTTCCCCATGACATTCTTGCATCGAAGCTAGTAAAATGTGGGCTAGACAGGGCTACTGTTAATTGGATATGTAATTGGTTGACCGACCGAACCCAAAGGGTGATCACGGATGGCTGCTTTCATCCTGGAGAGAAGTGACTAGTGGGGTGCCACAAGGTTCTGTCCTGGGCCCAGTGCTGTTCAATATTTTTATCAATGACTTAGATGAAGGAATAGAGGGCATGCTCATCAAATTTGCAGATGACACCAAATTGGGAGGGGTTGCTAATACCCCAGAGGACAGGATCAAAATTCAAAATGACCTGGATAGATTGGAGAGCTGGGCCAGGGCGAACAAAATGAAATTCAACAGAGAGAAATGTAAGGTCCTACACTTAGGCAGAAATAATGGAATACAGAAATATAGGATGGGGGACACATGGCTGGATAGCAGTACGTGTGAAAGGGATCTAGGAGTCTTCATAGACCACAAGCTGAACATGAGTCAGCAGTGTGATGCGGCAGCCAAGAAAGCCAATGCAATTCTCGGCTGCATCAATAGGAGTATGGTGTCTAGTCGGGAGGTACTGGTACCACTCTACTCTGCTTTGGTTAGACCCCATCTTGAATACTGTGTCCAGTTCTGGGCACCCCAATTCAAGAAGGATATTGACAAGCTGGAGCAAGTCCAGAGGAGGGTGACCAAAATGGTGAGAGGCCTGGAAAACATGCCCTATGAGGATAGACTGAGAGAGCTGGGTATGTTTAGTCTGCAGAAAAGGAGGTTAAGAGGGGACATGATAGCCATGTTTAAATATTTGAAGGGATGCCACGTAGAGGAAGGAGGGGGCTTGTTTTCTGCTGCTCCAGAAACCAGGACAAGGAGCAATGGATTCAAGCTGCAGGAAAGGAGATTCCACCTGAACCTCAGGAAGAACTTCCTGACAGTCAGGGCTGTCCGGCAGTGGAATCTGCTGCCTCGGAGAGTAGTGGAGTCTCCTACCTTGGAGGTTTTTAAGCAGAGGCTTGATGGCCATCTGTCGGGAGTGCTTTGAGGGTGTTCCTGCATGACAGGGAGTTGGACTGGATGGCCCGTGTGGTCTCTTCCAACTCTACATTTCTATGATTCTATGATTCTATGGTGTTCTGTTTTCATTTGTATATAGAGTGGCACAAACATGAAGCAACCCTGTTCACATAAACATTGGCTGTGCTATTTACTCCCTACTGTGGGTCATCAGGGCCACTTGCTCCTCCATCTTCAATCTGAAAGAGCCTTTCTACACAGCAGGAACAGTCTAAGAATTAATGAAGGTGTGTAAGGCCTGGAAGGGCTTCCTAATATTACTGCTGATTTCTTCAGCTCAAAAAGAGGCAGAACTTCTGAGCAATTCTTCCAAGCAGCAGGCTGGCTAAATAAAAGATAGTACATGCTTAGTGAAAAATCACTGACTGCGTTTTTCTTTTCTTTCTCCTAACAGTGCTGTGGTTCTTGATGGAAAAATTTATGCCACTGGTGGAATTGTTAGTAGTGAAGGACCTGCCCTAGGGAACATGGAAGCCTACGACCCCAAGACTAACACGTGGACGCTTCTTCCCAATATGCCATGTCCTGTTTTCCGACACGGCTGTGTAGTAATCAAAAAGTACATTCAGAGCGGTTGACGCCAACAAAAGCTTGGAGAGCAGACTCTCTGTTTCTTGCTGAAAGTAGGCAAGAATAAGAAACTGTCCCGGAGAGAAAAATCAAGGAAGTGTGGCTGATGAACATCTTGTCTAAAATTACAAATAATCTCTACATTGAATGTAGAAAATCATCCTCACCTTTTGGTGAACAAGGAGCAGAGAGCTCCATCCTACGTGCGATAGTGTGACTTAACACAAGCATGCCACTAGATGTCATAGTGGCACTGGTTACAGACATAGGCTTTTGGTCTACCCAGGTGCAATAGCATTTCCCATATGTTGTTCAACTAGGGGGGAAAAAGAGAATCTGTGTTAGTACTCCTTGAGAGCAAGTTCAGTTCTTGAATTTAACTTCGTCAGTTAGGCTTTGCTACTACACATTAAGCATCGGGGCTATTTGAAATGAAGGTCAAAGTGTCCTTACCACTTTGATTGCTACATTTTTGTTTTTAACCCAGCATAAGCTTTTCAATACCAATGACTGAGAGAGAACTTACATGACAGACTGCGTAGATTGAAGTCAGTCTTCCATCAGAGAAAATGTTTATTACAGCTCCTTAGAGCAGAGCTAATAAAAGATAGAAGTGTGTCTGTCTGTCTACTAGCATTCCATGTCCTTTTAATGAAAAGGTTTTTCTGAAGTTGTATGCCAATGTGAATGTGTGGTCGTGAGGAGGGCTTGTTTCTGCCTTTCTACTGTTTTTCTACTGTACGGATAAAAAAAAAATTGACAGCTACGTTTCTGTAAAGCAAGAGGCATCTAGGAGCTTTTATTCAACTTTTATTTATCTATTCAAAGTTTAGAACAAAAATTCTGTGTTGGATTTCCATATTTTGAGCCAGTTATTTAAGGCAATGCCTTGGAGCGGGGAGGGCAGGGGTTGCGCTCACCACTGAGTGACAGTCCACTAGCCAGGAGATATGCCACTGTCTATATTTTTGTCAGATTAATCTAAAAAAAAAATGCTGTCTATTTTTTCAAATTCTCCTGCTCTGCCACTTCCCTTTCCTGGGTATAAGAGGAAGTCTTAAGGAAATGCTCCCTCCACTATAGGCTTCAGTGGCTGCTTTTCTAAGAATAAATGCTTTTGCAGCTTCTCAGTACACAGGTTTAACAACAATAATTGAAAATGTATCAGGTTATATCCCGCTTTACAGAGAAGATGTGGTGGGGGAAAGGAATATTGTGTAGAGTTGTAAGTATATACACAGCAGGGCTATATTTTTGTATGTATATTAAAATATTGTATATTCAGAGAAGCATTGTGATGTGAACATTTCTTTATAACTGTGTAAATTGGAGCAGATCAGAAGGGACAACAGGATTACAACGGTAACAGCAAACAGCTCCTAGGATTAACCCTGAGCCACACAGTGATCGCTCATTTTCTTTGCAGCAGCAGAACAGAGCGGATATACCTGCCTTCACAGAACTTCGTCATGGCTATTTGAAAGACAGCTTATTCCATCTGAGGTACTGTATGCCAGGTAGAGGGGAGACAGGGGAAATCTGAGTTCCTCTGAAGTCTTAGCCATTGAAAGCAATGGCACCAGGATGTCTCATACAGGAGAGGTAATCTTTTAGGCAACTAGCAGTTTAACGGAGGCAGTTATTGCACCCTCCGCAGGGTTGCTGCCAAAAACAGTATCCCCTTAGTAAACCTTAGGATGCTCACTGCACACACATGGTGCATCATTTTGTAAGCTCTGTTATACCAGAGTGTTGGCTGATATTGATATGGGCAAGAAAATTAACAATACACCTAAATGCTACAGGGGCAAGGCACTGTTTGCCGTAGCATCCCTATGACAGATATAACATCTCCTCTCCTTGTTACTCCTGTGTGCATTAACTTGGAAGCAAGTTCCCATTGATTTCAGTCCATCTCTTCCAAGGAAGTGTGCTTAGAATCACAGCCTTACTCTGGCTTTTAAGTAGCCAGAGAACTGCAGCCAATGGCTAGTTGATTTTGATACCAAATACATTTTCTTTTTAAATTGGAAGGTTTTGGATAAATACATTACAGATGGCTGGCCAATCATATTATTTTGTTAAGAATAAATTTATACAAAGCAGAGGTTATTATAAAATTTGTATCTTGCCATATTTCGAAAGATGCATATTTAGCTGGAATCTAGATGACTGAAATCTCCCACAAGGGCAACAATGTTCAAACTTAGATTATGCAGTTTTATCTCAGTCTTCAAAGGGAAAAAAATCATGTGAAGTATTTTTCTCAATAATGGTGCAAGTGTGAACCGAAAAGATTGGCACACAAGTTCCTCACTGCCTGGGGCAGGTTGAATTTTAGCATTGCTGTGGGTCTGCCTCCAAAGGAGGTGCTAGTTTGTGAGCCTTGCTAAGCATTCAACATCTCCAAATTTATCTTACTGCTTCTTTTCTCACACTGGAACAAAACTGGCTATTTCTGTGAATACTAAGAACACAGGGTTTTCTGTAATGATATTGTATATATGTTTACTGTTAAGTTCTTGTTAAATAAATCTATTTCTAGATCTAGATCCAGCATTAATTGGATTATTATTATTTTTTAAAAAAGTAACACTGTTCCTCTTAACCAGGCTACCTTCTAGCCATGGATGTTAAACCCTTAGCAATTTTTGGAAATTAGTCTGTTCTTCTGCTGTAGGAACAGCTTTTGTTCTGCCATCATGAAACAAGTTGGTCACCTTTTCCATCAACTTTAAATGCACTTTATTTTGTCTTCACATCAAGGCTTCACAAATGTTTCATTTATATAGTCATAAAGTTGGGTTGCATTCATGTTTTAGTACATTAGAATTTGTGGTCACATCTATCTTTCGTAAAATAAGAAAAAGAAATCAATCAATCAATCAATCAATCCCACTCAGGACTCTGAAAATATTAACACATGTGGTTTGGACAATACAAGTTAACCATAAATTACCAAGTGGGAAACAGATGACTAGCCCAATACAATAGACTGGGACACACACTTCTTTAAGTGAACAGATTCCTTTTTGTGTAAAACATTCATAGCACAGTTAGGTCTAGTTTGTGCATTAAAGAAAAATGTAAGATTTATCTCCAGCCTAACACCGCAGATGCTGAATCTCAACCTGCAGCCAAACATTTTTTGTTTCCATGTTGATGTTCAGGCTAAACTGAAGGAAGTGACTATTTCTTTACAAATTGAATCCCTCAAAGAACCCAGGGTGAGTTGAAGGAGCTGCCAACCTTATTAACACTGGAGAAGAGGTCTTATTCAGCATAAGTCAATACTACTTGGTAAGATGAGCCAGGCAGAGGGTATTTTAGTTTTGCTTGTATGTGCAAATTATTCTGGATTTCCTTTGGGAAATTGGTGGAAAGCGTGTGATAAATGAATCATATGCACATATCTGCTAAGAGATGCAGAAGCAGTCTCTCCTTAAAAGCTTTTAGAAATTCTAAACATAGATTGGCTCATCCTTTCACCTCTTGTTGACACTAGCCTTTCCTTCACTAGGGAAATTGCACGTTACCCTTTAAAAGGTTGTTTGTAATGTTCACAGAGTTTGCATAAATGTTGACTGCCTGCTGTTGCTTGTCATCTGGTAGAAAATCTTGAATGTTAAATGACATTTGGCATAGTAGGTTGACAGTCTTGTTGCAAAAGGTGCTAGAGGTTTTCCAGAACAAAACAAGTTACATTATATGGTGATTTTTGCATCTCAAAATGCTTCTGTATATTTTACAGGCCTGCTTCACCCATACATCTTCATCAACTCTAGCATCCCAAGATACTACAGATGTGTGAATGTTGTACACCTTGAAGTTGTTTCCAACTCATAGGAACCCCAAGGCAAACCTACCATGGGATTTTGTGGGGCTAAGAGCATGTGATGTTCCCAAAGCCACCCAGTTGGTCTCCATGGCTCAGTTGGGGAATCAAACCCTGGTCTCTGCTATACCACGGTGGCTCTCAAGGTGTGAACAGTCCATGTGAATAGTCCACTCCACAGCCATATAATACTGTATATGGCTGAATACAAAAACCCCAGCATTATTTACCTCACTACATACATAATATTTTAAGTTAAGAGTTGTCCATTCAATAGGAAATACAGAAATTAAATGATCATCAGCCTTGAATCAATCTTTACTGATACCTTACTGTAAAAAATGATGCATACAATTGTGTCTCCTCATCTGATGGAACATTCTTTATCCAGAGAAGACCTCTGGAAGAAACAAGAGTGGTTTGATGGTTCAAAAAAAAAAAACCCCAACAACAATCAATACTCCCCTTTCACCTAGTTCAAAAAGCATTCCAGAAATAGAAGGATGCAACGGGATAGAACCCAGAATATTTATTACATATTTATTAATAATAACGTACTCTTTTTGGGATGAAGCAGGATTCCCCTACACATGGGCCTAGCACAGTTCAGAGTATAATTCAATTAACCTCTGGCTCAAATTTTGCCCACATCAACATTGGGGGGGGGATACATCTGAACTGGTATTAATTAAATGTCACTGGTACAACTTGGTTCAAAAATGATTTCATGCAAATCAGTGCCCAAACCGTTAAGGGATGAAAAATACAAATTTATCAATAGAACAAAGGAGGACATTTGGAAGACCCCCATAATGTGCATTCCATTTTCACTTGATGCTCATTTGAAGATTTTGTTTCATTTTACAGTGCATTTTTGAAAAATTGAAAGTGGTTTATAAAATCTGAACAATATTGAACAAAAATAGTAGACAAAGTAGTTTACTATAATATAGGAACATTATAATAATAGGAATTTTTATAATAGGAATATAATTTTGTGAAAAATGTTAAGGAAACTGTTAACTGTTTGTAAACTGTTTTGAAGAGAACACAACAGAGAAAGTGAACAACTGAACTTTTTCTGAAGTTACTTTTATACAGTATATGTGTGTGTTGAATATCTTTTTATTGAATGGTTAACAGGCAAGACTGTAGCTTTTAAGGGCCATTTACCTGAGATGAGTTTGGCTCTGGGGTGCTGGTTCCTTTATTGTCTAACAAAACTTTACAATTCCATGATGCAAAGAATGAATACACTTCCACAGTGTGTGCATTTGATTCTCACCCTGTGGCTGCTTCTAGCAAATCAAAAAAGAAGCAAGATGTCTTGTGGCTGTTTTCTTCATAGCGGCTAACAGCTTTAACTCATACTCCAAAATGATCATACATGGGAAGTACTACTCATTGTAATTTTCTCATGCTCATCAGTTCATACTTACTAGCGAATCTCAAAATCTGGAAGAAGAACTCCACACTACCTCCAGAATCAGCACTTTGATAGAAAGAAATAAAGTAAGAATTAAAAAAGCAGAACAATGAGGCTCAGCACACCTCTCCATATACTCCTGTATGCATATCCTCTGCTAGACTGAGGCCATTCTGCACTAGACTGTTATAGAGCTATTATTCCGCTTTCAACATCCTATGGACCTGGGGTTTGCCATTTAGGGAGGGGCCTTGAGCCCCCCCCATGGCAAACCCCAGGATTCCATAGGATGTTGAAAGCAGAATAATAGTGCTATAACAGTCTAGTGCAGAAATGGCCTCAGAAGCCGTTGTGAAAAAGGACACCTCCTGTGTATTCTGTTCCTCTCTATTTTAGCATTCTGACTTGCCAAGGGATAAAGCCAACACTGCACCGATTGCATCAGCAGAGGGAGGAAGGAACTAACAAACAACAGACTTGAATTTATCCCTCTATCACCACTTGACTGATGAGCAGTACTTTAGATTAGAGCAGGCACCAAGCTTACTTTCTATATTCTTCTTGGGGGGTTTGTAGCAGTAACAGCTTGTTGGTAACATGCATGTGTGGCTTTTGTTCAGTTCAGGTATGGTGTTTACAAAAGTAACATAAAAGCCTCTGTTTACACTATACCACTAAAAGCAGAAAAGAACAACTTTGAAATAGTTCTGGATTTCATCACAGAGAGGCCAAAATCCAAAGCTGTACTTGCACTACTAGGTAGTTTCAGTCCCTCTGCTGTCTCCAAAACTGATGATCCTCTTACAGCCTTCCCCACACACCTTGAAAACCTGCTGGGTGCACACATTTATTTGGTTCCACTAAGGACTGTGCCAAATTCTTCACAGGGAGGAGCCCCAGATTGAAAGGTGCTAGATACCAGGATACATAACTGGCCAGAATGTCTTAAAACAGTTCCCACTTATGCCAACAGATGAGGTTTCAAGTTCCTGTTGGAACCATGAAACTCACTGGGTGACTTGCAGCCATTTACTCTCTCAGCTGGAGCTGGCTCACAGGACTGTTGTGAGAATGAAACCAGGAGGAGAGCTGTGCATGCACCTTTGAGTCTGTTTGAGGGAAGGGAAGACATAAAGGTAATTAATAAATAAAAATTTTAAGATGCCATAAGTTTATCTTTGCTACAACAAATTACTTCTCTGGAAGGTGTTTTCTGGAGTATTTATATAAAACATGGACAGCATCCGATTAGTGGCATTTGCACACATTAAGGGCAGATTACTTGCATGTGTGTCTCTCTTTGTCTCTCTTTTTGGACAGGGTGCAGGGAACTGTTCTCTAGTCCTGTGTGTTCCATCCAAAACCTCACCCCTCACAAGTGTCCTCTCAAACCCCGGGAAGTGGGGAGGGAAAGGATGGTGGGGAGGGAAAAGATGGTGGAAACCACTCAGACAATGAAGATGTGGGTGTTTTGTGCTCTCGGGAAAAGGAAAAGGAGGGTGGACTGCATCTGTGAGTGCACTTTCCTTTCTTCCCCCTCTGAGGTGAGACCTGCTGCTTTCTCATCTGAAATGCCTTTCCCCTTCCTTTCCACTACCAAGTAGCAGCAGCAGCAGCTCCTCTTTGGCCATCTCCACACTAAGCCGGCCCCTCCCAAAACTGCAAACCCCAGTATTCCATAGGATGTTGAAAGTGGAATAATAGTGCTATAACAGTCTAGTGTGGAAATGGCCTTTGTGGAGCTTAACAGCTGCTAGGGCAGCGGGGGGAGAACATGGAACTGTGCAGGAAGAGTATTAATGTTTCACCTGCTATACATGCCATGCATGCAAAGTATCATCATACGAATTTTAGTTTCTGCTTCCACAACCTTACAGCGAAAATGTTCTGAAAGTTGGAACCCCTTTATGCACAATAATTCCTAGCTATTCTAGGAGTGGTGTGATAGAAATTACATGAATCAATGAATGAACGAACAATGAATGAAACAGGGAAAAGGACAACAGCACAGAAACCTTCAAACGTTTTGCATCCTGCAACTTCAGTGAGACTCTCAACCTGAACTTGTTTCATTTTTCTACTGTTACTGAAGTAACATAAAGTTCTGATTTAAGAAAAATCAGTTGTAACCCATGCAAAAAGGGACAGAATGTGTAAGGAGCTGGGATACTGGTGATGATGACAATAATAACAGCACTATCCACAAAGCAAAGTAGCTTTGGCACCCAACCAGTTCTGAGGGAATCTGAAATCCAGCCCTTTGCATGTTAGCTACAAAGCATCCCCCAAACCACCCATCTGCAAGTCTCCTCAAAAGTAACAATAACAAGCAGCAGCACAGCACAACAATTCACCTTTTGGATGTCTATTCAAATCTATCCTTCAGGAGACAGCAAGAGTACCCACAGTCCGCCCCTTCACATGCAATAATAATAAGCCACACAAAAGGTCTCCTTTGAAGCCACATGGTTCAACTGGTACAAGTGATCTAGGCCCCCTAGAGTTTTGAGGGCTCCCTAGGAGCACAAGGCAGTGAAGGGATTCTTGCCAGACAAGAGTAGAAACAGTTGGCTAGCTGGCAGAGGCAAGGTCTGGTTGGCGTGGCTTCCATCCTCCCAGCCACCAAGTTTCCAGTTGAGAAACTTGAATACTTAAAAGGGAAATGGAAGCAACTCATCAGATGTGGACATATGCCTCAAGAAGCAATGGTGGGGAAAGAGGAGTGGGGAAATCCCTCCATCTTTTTGGCAATGTTTGTCCCTGGCCACACTACCTCACTCCACAAAATGAGTCCTAAGTAATGCTGTCACTGCCATCTCTCCTTCTCGATGCTCCACGATTTCTGCTTGGGTTCCAGGAACATCTGCTCACTGAGTATGAACTGTGAGACAGAAAGGCTCTGGGTAAGAAAAGCAGATCACAACAAAAGGGAGATAAAAGACTGAGGGAAAGGAGAGAGATGCCTGCAGGTTCTGGGCAGCAGATCCCCTTTAGATGGTGGGGGGATTCTCGAGGCAACAGGAAGCTCGAAAGGAAGAAGAGTAAAAATAGTGAAGGAGGGAGCTGTCCTCTGGTTCTAAAGCAGCACAAAGGCATCTGCATGTTCAGCTGCAGAGAGAGAAACACACATGTGAAAGACTGAGAACTGGCACAAGAGAAAATAGTCACAAAGTATAATTATTATCCCCTTGCTTCCAGCAAGATTCCAGCTATGTCTCATTTCCTGGGCATTTTTTTCTTCAACAGAAAACCTGATACCAGTAGTAAAAAAATAACAAGGGAAATCAATCATAGAGATAGGTTTCTGCACCAGAAAAAGGAAGAGCAGTTCAACATGTTTGAATAAACTTTTTATCCTAAATTAACAATATGCACATGGGAAATGAAACAGCCAAGTCAGGCAAATGTAAGTAAACAAAAATGTTTCAAGCCTTCTAGAGACAACTTGAGAGCTTCTTCCAAAATGCATGCAGGGCTGACTTTTCCCTCACCAGCCTACATTTTTTCTTACAATTCCAATTTTGGTGGTTAAACTTACAGATCTATTTTTTTAAAATGTGCAGGTTTATCTCCCCACCCCACCCCGCCCCTTTCTCTCTGTTTTGCTCTGTAAGGGATTCCGGAGTCCACCTCTGTTTACCTTACCCACTGTAGACAGCTACACACAGCTTCAGTAGGATTGGCTTAGAGGGGAATCTCATTCTTTCCCAGCTCAAGCTTTATTGCAGTGTTTACTGTGCATATACTGCTGCAACACCAAAACTGATTTTTTTCCAGCTCTCCTTCATCATCATCCAAATTCTGATGCTGCTAAACCCCCCCCCCAAAAAAACCCCTCCTGCTAGGCAGAAGGTTAGGAGGAAAAGCAGAGCTAGGTGAGTGTAAACAGATTCTAAAAAGGAACTTCTTTGTCAGGGACCTTGTCAGCAGAGGTCTGTCTGTATTTGAAAAGCAAGTCCAGGACCACTATTTTGACCCAACAGAGTCTATGCCACCTCTTGGTAAAATCTGTTGTTACTATGCTTCTGTTTTTAAAAAGTATTTGCACGTAGAGCTGGATCCTGCAGAAACATTTTTATATAGTCTTAAACAGTTTGAACAAAAACTTCTCAATACAATTAAGACATTAAAGAGAAACAACAAGCACAAAACCAACAGTAATAGCAGTAGCATTTTGAATGTAAGCAGTGCAGCACCCCATTTCGCCACCTAAGTCATGTGCTAACAAACTACAGTTAATGCACATAATCACCAGACCCTACCAAGTCAAACCTATTGACCAATTGAGCACTAGAGGTTTGGCCGGTTTGGAACTCATACAAGGAGGCATCCAGGATGTCTTTGTGCAATCAGACGAATCAAAACAGTGATGAACAGCACCAGTTAACTATGGCTACCCATGTCATGCAGACACCAAGGCCATAGGAGGAGGCAGAAACCTGAGCTATGCCTCCTGCAAGAGGCCAAGTTCTGTAGAACCAGCAATTTCTTTGATGCCCAATTCTAAGGTGGTCTCACAGCCAAAGCACTATAAGATGGATGGTATGGAAAAATGGTTGTGCCAAACCAGATACCAAGTAAATTACCCACTTTGCATAAATCACCCACTGCCAGCAGTGCTTTCTGCTCTAGCAGGACTGAATAGGATCTTGGCCCCATTCTATATAAGGTATTTACCGTATTTCTAAAGTAAATTAATCAAAATTAGGTTCCACTGATCCAACAGAAATTTAAGTTAGGCATAATTAACTTGGCACACTGATTCAGGGTAATCTAAAAGTGATTAACTTGTTTTGGATCCAATCTAATATGATGACCTATATCAAATTTAAATGTTAAAATTTAACATTCTTAAGAATTTCAGTTTTGAGACATCTATTCTCTTATATTTTAAAGATTCCAGTTTTTAGTTCATCACTTGTTTAAGAAGAAATTTCCTCTTCTATTTTCATCCTGTCCACAGCGTAATGCCAAGGAGGCTGACCTGTTATTTTGATGAACTACTTTACACTATTTGAAATACTGTTAAATGCATCAACGTAGGTTAAAATTTTATATATCCAGTTATGAATGGTAAGAAGAAAAGTTGGAGAATGAACTTATATTAAAGCCCTCATTATCCCATGTATCCCACCTTAAAAGGCCATATGCCAGTGTAAGTTATATATTAACAAGACTCCTCATCTCAGCTGTTGCCTAAATTATTACACACGTTATATATCTCACATAACACAGAAGGGAATATATGTGTGTGCTGCCTTACCCCCAGGGAGTTCAAGTTTCTCTTCCCTGTGTCTGCAATTCTGGCCTCGTGGCAACTACATAGCAGAGAATGTCCAGTTACCAGAGTATGCTCCATATCCATGATGAAAGAGCCAGGTATGTTGTACAAGTGGCACACAGCTTCTTTGCTGTAAATGAACTACAGGGCAACATTTCATCTCCAATTTCTGCATTTCCATCCAACACAGGATTTTCTTTATGAACTGTTTCAGCTGCTAGTATATAACAACCTGGATCCGTAAGAACAGCAAGATTAACTTTGCAAGCCAGAGGGAGCTTAGGAGCTGTGCATCTCAAATGGCAGCCTCCAGCAAGATATCCAACTCCTTCTAAAAGTGAAGGAGGTTTCGGTTTATTGGGGGGCAGGGTGGAAGGGAAAGGAGACGGTGGCTGTTCAAAATCCCATTAACCAAATCTAAGTCTTTAGGCACATCTAAGAAAGTGCTCTAGTCTTCATCCACTGAACACTTCTCAACACACTGTAATCAAAAGTGGATACTCTCCTGCCCAAAAATGTAGAGATGAATGACTCTGCCTAACAGTTTAACCACAAAGTCATAAGAATGCTAATATTCACATTTAATTAAAAAGCAAAGAGCATTTAGAAACTCAGGATTTTTACTTGTCATCTTTATTCAAGTATTTCACAGCAGTTATATTACAAATTACAGTAAAATGTTCAAAATATCCAGAATTTCAAAAAAATTAAATAATTTACTTAGCTAACGCAAGATGAAGTCAAGATGCAAAAAAAAAAAAAAAAAAATCAAGTGAAACACAATTCTGAATACAACTGATAGAATCCAAAAATTACCATAGCTGAGGAATTAAGCTTACTTAATCAAAAGCAGACACACATGAATGAAACGAAACAAGACATCCCCATTGCCTAGTAAACCAACATACAATATAGAAAAGAAACACATAATGAGCTCAAATTCAAGCCTATGTTGAATTTACACGAAAAGGGGAGAGTAATGGTGAGCAGCTACAGGACCTGCCATTCAAAATATCAAAGCCAGAAATGGCCTGTCAACTTAAAAAAAAGAAAGAAAAAAGAATGGGAAGACAAGGTATTAGCAAAGAAAGAAAGAAAGACCCCCATAATCCTATAATAAATAAGTTGGCATATGAGAAAACTCAAGTAACAATACCAAGGACACAAAACATAAATTAATCACAGGTGAAATTCAAGCTTGCAAACACAATTAACTCCACAGCCGTGGTCATCTTAGAGCAGTTCCATTATTAGCCCCACATAAATTTAACCTCCATCTGGCCCTAGGATAAGGCCTTGCACAGGAGTTCATTGGTAATATTCATAACAAGAAACAGGAATTGATTTGTACAGATTATTGCCAATTTTATGTGGCAAAAAATAATAATAACAAAAATACAGAGAGTAAACAACTTGACAACAGGAAGAGATTAACAGGTTTAACTCTACAACCACTAAGCTATTAGTAAAGAAAAGCAATACATGTTTTAGCATGGTTTTGGAGCCAAAAGAGTGAATATATAATTTTATTCATGTTGCCCACTAACACATTTATATAAGCTAATTCATCTGAAAATCCTATAACATTTAGAGGCAGCTCCTCACTTTCTCTTTCAACATTCAGAAACTACTAAGATTTTTTTTCTCCTTAGCTGACCACACGGAAGCATTTTTAATGCTGGACTTGAATTTCAGATATTCTTCAAATTATTTAACAACTATATTTAAAGGATTTAAATTTGTACAAATTTAGCAACTTGTTAAAAATGTATGCAGTTTTTCTTTTCACAAGTGCTGCTGCTACTTGAACAAAAGAATCTTTGAACTAGAATATTTTAAAAAATGCTGCAAGAACCTGAGACTTGCAAAAAATTGTTTTACCAGAAACTTGCTACAAAAAATCTGCTACATTTTATTTCATTAAATCTCAAAGTTTTGTAACAATTCCCATCAAAATACAAAATGCTAATGGGTTTGACAGCAAAATATCCCAAAACAGGAACATGGCAATAAATAATAACAGAAAAATGGGACATCCCAACAATCAAGTTTCTAAAATGAATGAATTACTAGTTTAAAATATGCTTTCATTTTAATCGCACTTTCCCACCTAAAAATACAGCATTTTACAGAAGTTGTGTTTAGAATGGTGTGACTAAATGCATATAAGAAACTAACAAAGTGGCATCTGGGGGTGAGCCTAGAGAGGCTTGGCCAGAAGAAGGCTTAGACATAAAATCTTTAAGGTTGAGGGGTGGAGGGTGGAGAAAAGCACATTGGATTACTGCAGTAGCCGAACACCACAGCCTGGGTTTCAGCAATGGCCTACTACTACAAGCTACATGCCTAGTGACAAGTACCTTAGCTTCAGCATGTAAACGGCAGCAAAACAGATTGCAGCTTTCTGTAAAACACTGGTGGTAACTAAAATACAAAAAGCTGAGGTAGCGGAGTATCTCTGCAGTAGTCCAAGAACTGGTTTTACTCATTTAAACAAAAGCAAACTGAGTTGCATATTTTGGAAAAGACACTTCTGCAGCTTCAGCTTATGCTATAAGTAGACCCTATGCCATGTGACACTAACACCAGGAGCTCACCCTTCTTCTACCTGACCTTCTAGATGTTGGCCTAAAACAAGGCTGACTGTCAGAGAATGCCGAATACTGAGCTTAAAAGAGAATTCCCGCTGCCTGAAGTGTGCCTTCTCTTAATGATCTCGGAAGGAGTTCCGAGAACTAGGGTAAGATCACTCAGCCCAAGAAAACAGCAGCCTTCACAGGCCAATTCTGACATCCCAAAATAAACAAAATGCAATATGGACTGCACTGAATAAGCATGGTCTAATTCATACAAACGCAAAAACAGAGAAAGAGAGAGAGAGAGAGAACAAAGCTATCTCTTCTGAACATGGCCACCCAGCAAGTCTTTGTTTCCAAAATAACAGAAGTTCAGAAAGAAACCTGTTTTTAAGAACTCTAAAGGAATACAATGGAATATTTGAAATTTAAAAAAAAAAAAAACACAACTACAGCCACCTTAAATATCCACTGTGAATTCTCCACAGGGCAGTTTGTTTGAAAAACTAATATATTTGTGGAATAAATGCACTTTACCATTTTGAGATAACATTGTTATTTCCATAATTTAGCTTTCTGGAGAGCAACATATACATGTTAAAACATAATACTGGCTGCCATTTGACAATACGGGATCCTGAAACTGTTCTTTGGGAACACAGGCTTTTGAAAATAACTTTCTAATTCTGTCATTGGCTACAATCCCAACCACTTTAATAGCCTTCTCCTCCTCCTCCCTCCCGCCACTGACTAAAAGGCACATTGAAGGCAGCTCCAAAGAGCCTCATCTTCACATTATTGTATACCAAAGGTAATCCATTTTTACCACAATTCTCCACTGCCAGCTTTAAAAACAGGCTTCTGTCCATTACCTCAGAGAATAAAAGAAAAGGGAAAAAAATAATTTTTTTTTGAAGTTGCCCACTTACAAACAATCAGTTAGATCTGCTCTATCCAGTTTGTTAGCCTGCTCCATTTTGCCTGAAGCTTCTCATAAGATAATGCATGTAGACAGCAGAAATGAGAGCAGTTTCTGTAGCACCAAAAATCTCCAAGTTGTGGCATTATATTCTTTATTTATATCAAGATACAAATATTATGAAGTTCCGTTTGGTTCTTGTAGGCTGGCTGGTTTCAGGTACCTGAGACAATAGCACCAAATTCATAACAGAAAATGAGACAAAGAGCGAGCATGTTAAGACCAAGGCTCTGCACATACTTGGTGCAACTGGAAATCGAATGGCTCAGAAGACTGCTCTCCCGTGAGCAGCTTATG
The DNA here is from genome assembly GCA_948474755.1 of Ctenosaura bakeri. Lineage (NCBI taxonomy): Eukaryota > Metazoa > Chordata > Lepidosauria > Squamata > Iguanidae > Ctenosaura > Ctenosaura bakeri. Next base: position 500,810 of record CAOLHI010000203.1, read on the forward strand.
AAAAGATAAACCCGCACATCTTGGAGAGTTCACAGGAATGTTTCAAACATATGAACTGTTCTTTCCATCTCCTGAAAGAAGACAGAGTATTATTTATCACTATAAGGCAACATGACTTAACAGTTAAGAGTTCAAAACAAAAATACTACTACTCTTGTGTGGAAGTATCTGCAATCCACTATAAGTCAAAGTTTGTGACTGATCTTGTCTGTTTGTCTGCATTAGGCAAGTGAAGACCTCATACGATTGGCTGTGTGAGGCGAGCAGACCTCGTAGGATTGGTTGGCTGTGAAGGTTCTATGGAATCCTGGGGTTGGCAGTTCAGGGAAGGGCCATTAGAATTCTCAACTAAAGAGCTCTGAATAGGCTGGCTGCTATGGAGACGAGGCTTAGCAGTGACTCTCCTCATGAGCCCAACTTCTGTATGTTAACAACTCTGAATACAGACTAGATTGGGAGATCTGGGCAACAGCTGCAAGTACTGAACAACACAGTTTGGGGAATTAGAGACACAGGATCTCAAATCTGTGTATTTCAACCGCATCTAACTCTTAAGGTAAGGTAAGGTAATTCTTCAGGTATTTCTAACAAGTGTTACCTATGAGAAAATGAAATCCTGGGCAATGCTGGGTATACACATCAGTTTATTTATAAAACACAGATTCTCTTTGCAAGGTTCCACTACAAACAGGGATTATGGCAGTTCCAAGTACAAACCAAATAAACTTTCATTTCAGTCAATTTGCCTGGCCTAAATTTAACTTCACTGATTTAATGCTTGAATCTTTTCAACAAAATCCAAACTGTAAGTCCAAGTAGAGTAGGTCTACTGAATCAATGGTATTTACATGATTCTTGATTTACCATTCAGCAATTGATTCAAAGATTCTAACCCTAACTGGAATTAATAACTGGAATTAGGCCTATACGTTTTTTTAATTTTTATCTTTTTGAAATCTTTCTTGTGAACCAATCCCCTTTTAAGTTTTGAGAGAAAGGTAGGATAAAAATTAAATTATGCCGCTTATGTTAGCCTTTCTTCACAGCAGTCCTAATCACCAACAACTAGATGAACCTCAAAGAGAATTCTGGCAGTTATTTGTTAATTAAATTTGTATTCCATCATTCTGTGAGTTAAAACAGAAAGCTACAACCAATAAATAACACACAGCAGTTAAAACCAATAGTATAATACAATAAAACACACACTCCCAAAAAACAGGAATAAATAATAAAAATGAATGGTAAGTAAGATCAAACATGAACTATGAGTAAATATAGTTTATAGGTCAGAGACAGAGTCATCAGCAGAGGGAGAAACTGTGCTTTCCTTGGCAAAGGCCTCCACCATCTGGGAGTAGCCACCAAAGCAGGCCTAAAGGAACAGTCACTGAAGGCTTACATTTAAAAAAATCACAAATGTGTTATGTAAGCTTACCTCTACAAGCTGTGTCTTGTCATAATCTTTACGATGTCGATAGATGCATTGATTAAGGAGGGAGTAGAGCCTCTCAAGCTGGTCAACAGTCAGGTTATCACTTTTCTTAACCAACAAATCTAGTAAATTCTATAAAGCAGAAGATGGCATAAGTTCAGGATGAAACATGAAGGAAATTCAATTCACATTTTACTTTCAAACAGGAAATGGAAAATACCAGTTTTTTAGAAATTTATTTAGAATAAGGCTATGCCAAGTATTCAGAAGTGAACCATTTTCAGTGACAAAAGGGGTTCTGGAGACCCAAAAGTATTTGTTTTTGTTTTGCACTAGTTTCCTGCTGTATGTGGCCAAAATCAACTGCATTTCTGTTACCCATGTTTTGTTTGAAAACAGTTCTCCTTTTTAGCAGATATGCTAGGAGCCACGAAGAAGACCGAGGCGAAAACAAAGAAACAAGGAAAAGGTTCTAAAAGAAGGCTCCTTTGACACTGCTGCAATGGCAGAAGAAAAGGAGCTAATTTTCGGCAGGAAGGTGGCTTTATAGCCCCTGGGGATGGGAGCAGGGTTCCTGCCAAACATCTGTCGCTAAGCTCTAGAAGTTTCCGAATGTCGCACTGTGCAGGCACAGATGACTCATTTCTGTGTGAGTCACAGAGACCACGAAGAAGAATCGGTCTCACAGCGAGACAGCAGACATGAACTGCAAATATTTTAATTTTATATAGTTGAAAATTACTTGAGGAGAACAAAGAATGAGAAACAAAATCCAGGTTTTTCTTAAAAGTGAGATGTTGACGACTCAATTTCAAACACTTCCACTGGAAGAAAAATAGGAGGTGTCTAAAGAAACCAAGATGGAGGCCTAAAGAACTTTCAACTGAGCTAGGATGTAAAAGTGACATGTAAAAGAAACAGAAAAAAGGGGGAATCACCAACATATGAAGGGAGAAGGCTGGAAAAGCGAAAGCAAAGAATGAGCTCAGGCTGGCTAGAGAAGTTAAAAACAATAAAAAAAGCTTTTTTGGTTATATCTGTAACAAAATGAAGAACAAGGAAAAGGTAGGGCCACTGCATGGAGAAAACAGTGAAATGCTGAAAGAAGACAGAGAAAAGACAGAACTACTCAATACGTCCTTGGCCTCAGTCTCCTCCCAAAGGAAATTGCGAGAGAGAAGAACTGGCTGAGAGATGTAGTGGTGTGTTTTACCAGGACAAGGATCAGAGAAAAAGTACTGCAAGTAAACTATGAAAAACGGTTGGTGATTGAAGATAGAATAATAAAAATATTTAAAGACATTCCGTTTGAAATCTTGAAAAAGAGACAAGAATATAAATTTCTGACACAACTTCTCCAAAAACATATATTACTTACAAATGGGAAAGAACAGAAGGAATATCATACACTTATAAACAGAGGAGATATAAAATTTCTAACACCACAAGAGCAAGAGAGACATATGAAAAATTGAAAAGGGAGCTAGAAAGGCCAGCATACCCGAACAATGGGAAAGAAGAGGGGGAAGATTGGGGCCGTAAAGAAGAGATACCAGAAGCAGGAACAACAGAAAAGAACCTGAAAGGAGAAGAAAACAAACAGGAGAAAGACAGTAATTTAGAATTAGAGACAGAACAAGAAGAAGAAGACCCACAGAAGCTTGAATTGGAAATTGAAGACCTATACGTGGAGGAAGAAGATACATAAGAGGAAATTTGAAAGAGAAAAAGATGGTCATTAAGTTACTCTCCTGGAATGTAAAGGGTCTGAATTCGAATTATAAGAGAAGACAAGTGTTCCATTACTTAGAGAAAACCAAAATTGATGTGGTCTGCTTGCAAGAAACGAAAATCAGAGAAAAAGATAACAAATACTTGAGAAACCCCAAATTGGGAAAAAGCCACTTCTCTGCATCACATAAGAAGAAAAAAGGAGTAGCCTTGTACCTAAATCAAAAATACTCATCAGAATTGAAATTTCAATATAAAAATGGACATTACCTGGGGGCAGAGATTCAACTTCCAGAATTTAAGCTTTTGTTAATAGGAATATATTCCGCAACAGAAGGGAAAAGTAAATTTTACAAGAACCTTCAGCAAGAGATATTGAAATATACTGAGGAGACAAATCAAGAAAATCTCTTATTGCTGGGGGACATAAATGGGGTGACAGACCCCAAAACAGATAGATCGGCGACAGGATTACGTGGAAAGCAACAGGGGAAGCTACCACAATCCTTTTTCAAATTAGCAGAGCTAATGGCACTACAAGATATGTGGAGAGGGATACACAAAGACTCTAAAGGTTATACATTTTACTCAGATGCTCATAAATCGATGTTGAGGATCGACATGTTTATGATTTCAAAAGGAATACAACAGAAGATAAAAGACATGGAGATTCTTCCGAAGACATTATCTGATAATAACCCCATCCAACTGGAACTAAGAATTGCAAAGAAAACAACTAGATGGAGGCTTAATGACTATCTTTTTTAAAATGAACAGTACTTTGAAAAGATAAAGGAGGCGTCTAAATACTATTTTGAAGAAAATATGTCAGAGGAATTAAAAATGAAAACAATTTGGGATGCCAGTAAGCAGTGCTATGCGGACACTTCATTAAATTAGGATCGGAATTTAAGAAAAAGAGACAAGAAAAAAACAAAGAAATATGGGAAAAAGTAAAATTACAAGAAGAAAAACTAAGGGAAAGTCCATCGGATGGAACTGAAAATTCTACAAGAACAAATCAAAGCCAAGCATCAGTTCGAAATAAGCAGAAAGTTAAAGTGGTTGAAACAAAGACATTCTGAACAAGCAGATAAGCCAGGGAAATGGCTGGCATTTAAATTAAGAAAAGAGAGAGAAAAGAAACTTATTCTAGAAATAAACACAGGGGGAAAAATAACAGCGAAACAAGAAGAAATAAAGAAAACTTTTTACAACTACTATAAGAATCTTTTCACTTTGAAAATACAAGGAAAGACACAAAAGAAGATAGAAGAATACCTAGCGAAACATGAGATATCACAAATCACAGAAGTATAGAACTAGTATTACGAAAGTTGAATCAATTTGGAGAAGTGGTGGGGCTAAAGATTAATAAAGAAATAACTAAAGCAAATGATGGAGGCAAAGATCACAGTAAAGGAAATAACGGATGCAGTCAAAAAATTGAATATCTCAAAAGCACCAGGGCCGGACAGCCTCACCGCAACATATTACAAGAAGCTGCAGGAGTTTTTAATAGCACCCATTGTAAAACTGTTTAATGAAATATTAAAGGACGGAAAACCAAATTCATGGAATGAGGTGAACATTACATTAATCCCTAAAGAAGATCTAAAGGACCCTGGAAACTATCGACCAATTTCACTTTTAAACGTTGATTACAAAATATTTGCAAACATATTGGTGGAAAGAATGAAGAAGGTATTACAAGATGTGATTCAGAAGGACCAAAATGGTTTTCTCCCAAACAGACAGATTAGAAATAATATCAGAACAATATTGAACATAATTGAATATTACGAAAAAAATAATGAAAAGAGAATGGCACTGATCTTTATCGACGTGGAAAAAACGTTTGATAATTTAAGGTGGGATTTCATGATAGAGGTGTTGAAAAAGATGGACTTTGGCAACACATTTCTGGCCTGGATTCAGGAAATCTACAAAGATCAAAGAGCGGCAATAATAATTAACAGAGGGAGGACAAAGCAATTTGAAATAGAGAAAGGAACAAGGCAGGGATGCCCACTATCACCGCTGTTATTCATAACAGCTTTAGGAGTATTGATAAACACGGTAAGAAATGATCCAGAAATAAAAGGATGTAAAATAAAGAACCATGAATATAATGTGAGAGCGTACGCGGATGACTTAGTGGTTATCCTGGAAGAACCAGAATCAAGTATAGAACTAGTATTACAAAAGTTGAATCAATTTGGAGAAGTGGCGGGGCTAAAGATTAATAAAGAAAAAACTAAAATCATAACGAAGAATATAAGAAAAGAGGAGGAAAAAGAATTGGTCCAGAAAACAGGATTTAAAGAAGAGCAAAAAATAAAGTACTTGGGAACTCGTTAACAAGGAAAAGAAAGAACAAGGAAAAGGTAGGGCCACTGCATGGAGAAAACAGTGAAATGCTGAAAGCAGACAGAGAAAAGACAGAACTATTCAATACGTCCTTGGCCTCAGTCTTCTCCCAAAAGGAAAATATTACTCAACTATGGGGAGAATGCAGCACAGAATAAGTAAAGAGGTAGTATGGGAATACATAGCTACTCTAAACTAATTCAAGTTTCCAGGGCCAAATGAACCATATCCAAGGACATTAAAAGAACTGGCAAAAATAATCGCAGAACTACTGGCAATAATCTTTGAGAATTCCCAGAGAACAGGAGAAGTCCCTGCAGAGCAGAGGAGGGAAATGTTGGGAAAAGAAGAAGATCCAAACTATTATCACCCAGTCAGCCTGACATCAATGCTAGGAATGATTCTAGAGCTGATCAATAAACAGACACTTAGAAAGGAATGCCACGATCACTAAAAGTCACAATGAGTTTATCAAAAAATAAGTCATGGCAGACTAATCTTATCTCTTTTTCTGATAGAATTACAAACTTGGTAGATCAAGGGAATGCTGTAGATGTAATATATCTTGATTTTGGCAAGGCCTTTCACATGGTATGATATTCTTGCAAACAAGAAACGTGGGCTAGACAAATGCTACTATTAGGTGGATTTGGAATTGACCAATTGAACACAAACTATGCTCATGAATGGCTCCTTTTCATCCTGGAGACAATTAACTATTGGGGTGCAACAAGGTTCTGTCTTGCACCCAGTGCTATTCAATATCTTTATACTGATCTTTATAGGATGATAGAACAAAGGGAATGCAGATGACACCAAACTGGGAAGGGCAGCTAATACCCCAAAGGACAGGATCAGAATTAAAATGACCGTAAAAGTTAGAGAGCTGGGCCAAAAACAACCGATTACAACAGGGGGAAATGGAAGGTACTATGCTTAGGCAGAAAAAAATGGAACGCACAGATATAGGAAAGGGATCTAGGAATCTTAGTAGACTGCAGGGGGAACATGAATGAACAGTGTGATGCAGTGTGATGACTGCAAACAAGACAGCAATTTGGGAGCACGCACATGCCTGCCACTGTGTTCCTTTCACTAAGAATTCAGCAGCAGGGGGTGTGGGTGGACATATAAAATGCTTCCTCATTTGCAAACGAGGGAGCAGTTTCAGCACCTTTACACACACCCCTACTGCCATGTCTGTGACAAAAGGGATAAAGTGAGCGGACATGTGCACACACCTGAGCAATAACCCTGGAGACCAGGTTTGAATCCTCACTTAGCCATGGAAACCCACTTAGGCAAATCACATTCTCTCAGCCTCAAAGAACAACACAGGCAACAAATCTTGCCAAGAAAACCCCTCTGATATGTTCATCTTAGCATTGTCATAAGTCAGTTTTCAAAGGGGAGAGACATGATGGCTAGAAAGAACCTTCCCTGTCAGTGGCACTTTGTTGTTGTGTATCTTCAAAATTACTGCTGACTTGTGGCAACTCTAAGGTAAACATACCACGGGGGGGGGGTGTTTTGTTTTTTAGACAAGATTTATTCAGAGGGTCTTTGCCTTTGCTTTCCTCTGAGGCCGAGACAATGTGATTTGCCCAGTGTGTGAATTGGGATTTGAATCCTAGTCTCCAGAAGCCTTTAATAAGTAAATAAATATTTGAATATTTAAACCTAAATCTAAATGTTTAATTCTTGAGTTAAGCCTTAGGTTCCCTGGCAACAGGGTATATTTACAAGGGGTCCCTGGTAAAGAAAAGGTTAAGAACCAATGATCTAGATCAAGGGAAGTAACAGTACTACTCTAATCTGCTTTAGTCAGACCTCACCTGGAATACTGTATCCAGCTCTATGCATAATTCAAGAAGAATATTAACAAGCTGGAACATTTCCAGACAAGGGTGATCAAAAAGGTAAACAGTCTAGAAATCACATCCTATGAGAAGTGGCTTAGGGAATTGAGTATGTTTAGCCTAGAGAAGAGAAGGTTAAAATGTGACATAATAGCCATGTTTAAATATTTGAAGAGATGTCATATAGAAGATGGAGTGAGCCTGTTTTCTGCTACTCCAAGGACTAGGAAACAGAGCAATGGCTTCAAACTACAAGAAGAGATTCAAGCTAAACATTAGGAAGAACTTCCTGACAGTAAGAGTAGTTCTACAGTAGAATATACAGTCAGCCCTCCACATCTGCAGATTTCACTTTTGCGGATTTGATTATTCACAGATTATTTGCTGTTACCTCTGGTGCCTCACTATGCCATTTTTAATAGGGACTGCAAGCCTCATGTGACTGAGAAACTGCAAAGGAGGCTTGTAAGTCCCTTTTAAAAATGGTATGGGGCAGTAGTGGAGGTGGCAGTAAGCCCCACCAACTCCCCACTTCTGCCTTGCAAAGGAACCCTGATGCCTCGCCTCAAAGGAATTCATAGTGTTGTTTTGTGTGTTAAATATGGTTTGGCAGGACCTATTCACGTTTTTTTCACTTTCACATGGGTTCTGTGCCCCTAACCCTAGTGAATGTGGAGGGATGACTGTACTGCCTTGGAAGTTTACAGAGGTTGGATGGCAATCTGTCAGAGTGCTTTGATTGCATATTCCTGCATGGCAGGAGGTTGAACTGGATGGCACCTTTGTGGTCTCTTCCAACTCTAAGATTCTATGACTCTAGTCTTAATATCTTATCTCCTATCATCCTTACCATCAATCTGTCACGGTCAACAACAACGGGAGGTACAAGATCCTGTTCCTCTGGAACTTGTGCCAAAGCAAATTTGCGAGGTTTCTTATTTTTCAGTGTACCTGAACATAAACATAAAAATCAGGAACTGGGACTACATTATAACAGTGCTACATTCCAAGTTGCCTAAGAATGATTTTTAAAATCACAAGCACCTTCTATCAGGAGAACAGCACTAAACACATCTCTAATAAAGCATAAACACAATTTCTAAGCTTCTAAAAAGAAATACCCACACCTGAAAAAAAAGTAATTGAAATATGCAACTGGATCCTAATTTTAGGGGCCTGCTACTGGGCTATAGCAAAGAGGACTTCTCTGCCCCCCTCTTTCCCCCTAAAATGCTCCACGCACAAGGACCCTGCTAAATACAGTGTGATGTAGTGTAAAAAAGAAGGGGGATCTCCCACAAGACCAGGTGGATATCCCTGTCAGCAGAGCACTTCCATCAATGGAAGGCAGATTTTGAATCCAGTTCAATGAATTTAAATAGCTTTTCTCAATTTATTTAGCAGGAAGTTGTAGCAAACACTTGTGGCTTTCATATTATTCACCCTCACTTTCACCATCCTTAATGTCTCACCATCATCTCTGTCAAACAGAAGTAGCAATATCTAGAATAGAGATGAACAGCTGGTGACTCAGTGGGCTGTTCTGATTTCTCCCACTCCCTCTTTCCCATCCATGTCCCCCCATGGGACCTAACTACATTTCCAAATTACAACTACAGTAAACCTTTATCTCCAGATTTTCACACTGTTTTTGCCCCAGATGTACTATCCGACTGGATTGTATTGTAGTTCTATTATACAATTTGGCTATTCAGGACACTATTCACTGTCCTTACATACCCACTCTAACCTCATGCCTCTATTATATATATGTTCGGGCCCACTTCTTTGTATCACATAATCAGCTGAACCTGGTCCCAATCACTTTTTGTCCATGAATCTACTGAACTCTCAAAATGGAATCAATGACTTTTAGGATGTTCTGTAAAGGTTTTTGTTTTGTTTTTTAACAAGGATGTCAGGCCCGAGAGTGGGTGGGTGGGTGGGTGAGACTTGTATTTTCCATACCTTCTTTATCTGATTCAGTTTCTTTAGTCTCAACATCTGTGTCTTGTGGTTTCTTCTCATTATTGCTGCAATGTGGTGTCTCACTGCCAGAATGTTTTATCTCTTCTACTTCTTGACCATCACTTGAAGCTTCTGGGTTTTCTTTTTGGTGATCATCTGTGGTTGCACCTTGTTTCAGAGTAGACGTGTCAGTAATTCCAGAAGGCGAAACAGCATTCAATAAATCACATTGGCCATACTGACATGTTGGAACAGGCATTCCACCAGAGGCCTCACCATTTAAACAGTCCCTCTTGAATGGTGATTCCTCCTTGGATTCCTTTCCTGCATTCACAACTATCTTTTTATTTACCAGAAGGGACTCATTTGAACTCTCTTCTGTGGATGGGATACTATTTTCTTTCCCCACTGTCCCATTATTAAGTCTCTGTTCCCCATGTATATCCATGATATCACAAGATGACTCATCATTGGTCAGAAAGGGGTCCCCTGCTTCCTCCCCATTCTCCTCAATGCAGTCTGTACTTCCCTCAAGTTCTCCATTCTCCATCAGTTTGTTGTCTTCCCCTTGATTTTCATCATCTGCAAACTTGGCATCATCTTCATCTTTTTTTAAATTATTCACTTTTCTCTTTTTAATAATGCCTTTGCCCCACTGTGAACGTCGTCTTGATTTCCTCCTTAAACGAACTATATCATAAAGAGACAAAATATTCCTTACAGATACAAACATCTGTGCAGTATAAAATGAATAATAAGCAATGGGAAAGGTAATAAAACCAAGTGTGTTTATTTTAAATATATTAAAATACTGTACCTGCTTTTCTGACACAAAGGTCATCTACAGAGCTTAACACATTTGTAGAAATCTAAAAACTGTAAAATACATAGTCCTAAACACAGATATGGGCCAGAACAGTAAAATAAATCACTAAACAAATAGCAGGAGCAACAGTCTGAATGAAACAACTAGCCTGGCTATTCCCAAATGCTCCTTGAAAAGGGTTTTTACTGCTCAATACAAGGGAGGTTGTGAGGGAGCCAGGGAGACTTCCTAGGGAAGATATTTTAGCACTACTTTTACCAAATAGTCAGAATAGTTACTCGTATTACTGCTTACTACACTTGAGAAAACTAGAGTTTAATTTATTTTCTTTAAAAAAGAAAAGGTTTTCCTAAATATAATCTGACAACAAAAAACATCAATGAAGCACAGAGTTAAGATCCAAGGTTAACTGCCAAAACTGTAATTAAGAATTGGATTAATTACTGTCAAAACTGACTAGCTCGACCCTGTCTTATAAGAGGATGTCTTAAATGAATGCAGGTCTTATAAAATTAAGAGAAAAATGTTTTAAAGCACTTGTATATTTCATGCCCATACTTGCACTGATATACATCTGGGACACAATGAGAATGCACAATGTTCTGTATCTAAACAGATATGGTCCACTGATTTAATACAGCGCTCCATGTTCAAATAGCCCTTCAACAGAACCACAGAACACTGGCACTAAGTAACTAATTCAAAGATGCAAAATAATGTGTTTTTAACACCATCTACTGGCAATAACAAGGAATTATCTATGTTCCTTTAACTCATCAAAGTAGTATATTCTAAAAACATCTGAAGTTTCAGCCTAAAAGAATAAAAATCTCAAAGACACATATAGGCAAAACTTCATCTCTATCATAAACAACCAAGCAGAAATGACAATTATGTCAAGTCTGATATCTATTGATCTTAGCTCATTTAATACCCATTAAATGGCAGGGCAAATCAGCAACACAAACTTCCTAACCTTCCCTTCATTTCCATCATGCTTCCATATTGCTGTCTTATACAGGAACACAATTAGATGTTAATATTATCTTCTTCTTTCTAGCATAATACTATGCAAACAGTCTTCAGGAGCCATTCAACTCAACTAAACAGATTCATGTTCTGAAATCAATTTAAATTCTCTAGAAGCTGCTCCCCATTTTAAAAAATCTGTTCTGGTATCTCTGAACATAAACCCAAATACTGGCTGTGTACCTACAAGCAAAGAACAAACTGATGGTATCAAGGCTATGTAGGTTGCTGGGGCAACTCTAGCTTCCTATGATATGCAAGAGAACTAAAGTGGTTAACATCATGTCCAAATGCTCTTAGTTCACATCCAGTGTAACAAGAAGACAGAATGCTACAGACATTTTGTGCCACTAGGGCTCTATCTCTCTGCCAGTTCTGGTGATTTTTTTACCAATAATGCCCTTTATATGCCATCAGCAATAAAACCCCTTATCCAAGAGCAACTGATCTCCCCAGCATCACAGAAAGCAGTGAGTAACACCGCTACAAACTAAGAAACTTATGCATTTCCAAGATCTAAGGTTTACCTATTTGGAAACCAGAAGAGAGCAATGTGAAAACCACGACATACTCATCACTAGATTCTTGCAAGGATGATCTTGGGAGGAAGTGTGTATACTTTGCATTACTCATCGGGATCAGAACTTTTTGACAAGTGAGGGCAGAAACATAACTTTGTGCCTATGCTACAGCTGTACTTGGTTCGTATCAGAAAGATAAACAAGCAAATGGAATAACCAGGAAGGACAGCTGAAACAGAAGTTCAGCTAATTGTTTAGGGGAGAGAGAATGAGGAAGAAAAAAGATGCAGGCTATGCTTTCCTCACTCCAACCCAAAGTAACCTGTCACCATGATGGTAGTGGTGGTGGTGATGATGATGAAGATGACGCTGATGATAGCGATGATGATGACGCTATCAACAAGTGTGCATCAGACAGATGCTCATCTTGTTGAATGCTAGACTTACTGTCTGGATAAATTATCTCAAACACTTACATGCACATTTATTTGTAGAATTGTGCCAAAGTGTCATTGCATTTTTTTGCTTGCTCTGGAATGCTTCTTCAGCTCTAGTTTCTGTTTTCTGTACATTGGAACCATGAGGATTTATTTGTTCTGCGGTTACTGATAAGCCTGCGCATAGAAGATAAGCATATTTATTTAAATAATCCTCGCAGTATTAACCAGCTGTTCTAAAAGCAAACTGAAATGTAGCATTAAAACCCCATAGCAATTAAATGTATTTAGATGGATACTACAAAACAAAGATTCATATCAAGAATATATTGGTTTTTCTAACAAATAAATGTATCAGACATATAGTCTCGGAATACCAAAAACTGATGACAGTTTCAAAAATTTCACTGTTTTGAAGAAAATACTATTTAGCATTTATATAGGGCTGCAGTGTTCAAAGAACTTCACACATTTTACACTGTAATCCTTACAACAACTCAGTAGAATAGCTCAGTACTAGTCTCATCTTGCAAAACTTGAATACAACTCAGATTTGAACAATAGCTGCCTAGCTGCCTATTCCTGGCAAATCATGAAGTCTTTCCAGGAAAAAGCTGCTTGGGATGGTGGCAATTTAGGGTAGAAAGATGATTGAAGGTTACGGATCCCATACCATTAATCTCAGGCCAGTTTCCCACTCCACATTCCTTCTCCTGAAGTGCAGGAGGGAGTGTCTTTGAAGTTGTGTTAGACGTGCTTCATTTGATTAGATCTTCAGTGACACAGAAGCAGCACACTGAGAGTAAGTGAAGTCTAATTTCAGTCCCTTGGCTGGGTTGCACCTTATTTGTAACTCTAATTTAAGATGCCTAAACTTGTAACTCTAAGCTGCTTTGAATCCTATGCTGGGATAAAGACAAGATAAAAAAATAAAATAAAATAAAATATAAAATATAATAAAATTAAATTAAATTAAAATAAAATAAAAATAATAGACTCAATGATTCAGCATGCTCTGATTTTTGTGAGAAGGGAAACTGAGGCAACCACATGAATAAAATCACACATTTGTATGCCAATTCTGCTGTTTTCTGCAGAATAATTCTATGAGAGTTGCTCAGACCTTTTAATAAATAGAAGGACTCAGGCGAATCAGCTGGTGCTTGTGATAGTTGGTGTCATGGGCTTAATATGACCTACCATCTGACCACATTATTAGGGAAATCAATTATGTCAAAATCAAACAGGCAAAGGTGTAACAGTAGCCAGAAAAGGGCAGAATTAATCTACATTTATTTAAAAAGTAGAAGTATTATCACATTCTTTGTTGTTGTATGCCTCCAAATCATTTTTGACTTTTGGCAACCCTAAGGTGAACCTATTGTGGTGTTTTCCTGGTAAGTTTTCTTCAGAGGGGGTTTGCCTTTGCCCTCCTCTGAGGCTGAGTGTGTGTGACTTACTCAGTGTCACCCAGTGGCCTTCCATGGCTGAGCAGGGATTTGAATCCTCATCTCCAGAATCATAGTTCAAAGAAATTTAGTTAATTTCTTGGCAATATATATGGCTTTGCAGAACACTAGTTTTCATTAACCAGCCACCTTACAGAATTCTTTATAATTATTATCACTTGATGTTCACTTTTCTCTAATTTAAAATCCTTGAATTTGTATATAAGCGTTCATACGCCAGTGATCTGTGTGACATAAAAATTGGTTTACTGAACTGTTTTGCTTATCTTTGAACAGAAGTAATTGATTTTAAAATACCTGCATTAACAAAGCATTCCTCTGTTTCTCCTTAGTACCACCATCAAACTATTTCCTTCAAAGTCATCATTTATGGACAGCTGACCACACAGCCTCCTGGTGTATTTTCACACTGAGCTCAGATCCAGAGATCCAATCAGCAGAAGGAGGCAGTTACAGGATTACCTTCCTACCTTGCCCATCCCTCCTTTTTCTTTGTACACCCCTGAAACTGCTGCCAAGAAGGCTGAGGAGCCATGATAAAAGGAACAAAACAGTACAGTGAGCCTCGGTGGGAAAGGAAGGATGACAGGGAGTCAGCCAGGAGGCCCTTCTCTGAGGAGAGCTCTTGCTTACAGAAGGTGTTTCTGCCTGATTTCCTGCAACCTCCTCCATTCTCCTCTGTCCTCCTCAGTGCAACACAGTCTGTGGGGCCTCCTAAGTCTCTGAGGATAAGTTTTGAGACAGTGGAGAAAAGGATGGAAAGTAATGTCATCATCCACTTATCTATATCATTAATGGATTTCTGATCTAACCCTAACCCATTATACCCAAATCATGTTAGCCAAGAATACTGCTTACTTGCTATAGAGGAATGGTCTCTTCCTACAAAATGTCTTGAAAAGAAACTTAAAAGCTTTTTGTAAGTTGTAAGATGGACCAAAGATGGAACAACTATGCAAAACTGTACTGTGCCTATAAAGATACTTTTTCTAGTAAACTGAAAAGCAAAGTGGAAGAATCCCTGAGCTAAAATGTAAATAAAGATGATTTGATCAGCACAGGATACATAGCACTGTTTAGGTTTCGTTGTTTAACCTCAAAGACGATGCTTTTCGCTTGTATTTGTTAAGCATTTTCTTGGGAGGATGCTTATTTTCTGAAAGCTCATGTAATTTTAATATGTAACTTGAAACAAGATTAATGTATTCTAAAACCAGTATATAAAACGATGCCCAAAATACACAAGAATTATTCCTTGGCTTATTCCTCCAGCAACGAATTCCTTTGAACAAAGCTTAGCTAATTTTACCTAACATGCATAAAAGCTTCTGTGTACTTGTCTGCTTCAACCTTTGTACGTAAGGAGAGGTCTACATCTGGAGGGAATCAGGGTGGGGGTGAACTAACCAAGAGGGCTGAGAATCCTAGGATTCTGTCTCTCTTCTTCTAAAGACTCTTGATCAACAGAACTCTGAACATTTCAAGATGCAAACAATAAAAGTTTTAAAAAGTGTATCTCTTCTCCAACAACTGTACATATTACACTTAAAGGAACCATTCTCTAAAACTCAATAGTGCAAATCTACAAATGCCCCAATTAGAATAGTAACTTTTTTGTAATAACGGGTTGGTTAGAAACAGTCTAGCAAATGATCAAAGATTCCACTACATTTTTATATTTTTACTGTCTCAGGGAATCTCTATGATATATGTTTTTAAAAATAAATAATGATACCTCTCTTTTTTCTTGCTTCCTTGATTTCTTCACACATTTTATTGAACTCTGGATCTAGTTCAGCAGCAATGATAGCATGTGCAGTGTCCTTCAGAGTACAGGCTCTGTGCCTGATTATTTTATCTACAAAATTAGCATATGAGACATTTTTATTTATTTTTAAATTTATAAATCATCTTAATCATAGGAGTGCCCAAGGCAATGACAAAAATATCTAAAAATACATAAATCAACACATAATTAAAACTACACAATAACATTTGTGAATTAAATAAGTTAATATCCACAGAAGAAATCAAACAATAAAAATAGCATGTTAATGCCTGATGGAATAAATAGGTTTTTATTTTCTAAAACAGCAACATTGCTTGGCAGGCACACTCATCAACATGAAGCCTTTACAAATGGCACTTCAAGCCAAAGGCCATCCAACTACAATGTATGATCAGAGGAAGCCTGCCTTCAGTCTACCTTAATTTCTTTGGGATCAGCATGTTGAAGTATGTGCAAGAAAAAAAAGAGAAAGAGGGTGTGTTCTGACTATATTTTTAAAGCTATTAATTAAAATTCATCTTTGAGGCACCTGCATTTCAGGAAAGCAAGTATTATTCACAAATAAGATTTTAAAATTGTGTGGTATTATTCTACAATTAAAAATATTTATGCTGGTTCAATTTTAGTTGTTTTTGATACCATTTCAGTAAATCTGATAAAGGTAAGGGAGAAACTTTAGCTATTCAGGTTTTTTCCCCCCAAATAGCTATATTTTCTACCAAAAGGCCATGAAGCTAAATATCTGCAATAAATGAATAAACTAAGCCAAATGCATTCTAGCGCTGTTTCACAAATGAAAAAAATGAGGGGATGGACCTTTACAAGTACAAGACATCTGATTTTAGGATTATGCAAACAATAACCTGTCCATGTCCTCACACAAGCAGCAAGTATACACTTCCTAAGAGTGGAAGAGTTGCTGATAGAACATAGCTGTGTCAGGCCATTTGGCTGCAAACAAGGAAAAGAACAGGTTGCTTACCTGTAACTGTGGTTCTTCGAGTGGACATCTGTGCCATCATACACTAGGAGCTTTAGCGCCTGCGCGGTAGCGTTCGGAAACTTCTAGAGCTTGTTCGCTTGGCGGGAACCCCTCCCCCACGCCGGTACTGCGCATGCTCCTCCCGCCGAGCAACGGTCTCTCCTCAGTTCTGTCGTCCGCCGTAGAACCTACAGGGACCTGAGAAAGAGGGGAGGAAGGGCGGGTGTGTATGATGGCACAGATGACCACTCGAAGAACCACAGTTACAGGTAAGCAACCTGTTCTTCTTCTTCGTGGTCTCTGTGCCTTCATACACTAGGAGACTGTGTAGCTTACCGGTCGGACGGCGGGTCAGGTCCTACAGCACGGAAGCCAACACCTCACGTCCAAACCGGGCATCTCTGCGCGACCGGCAGTCGAGCCTGTAGTGGCGCACGAAGGTCGATGGTTGGGACCAGGTCGCCACACGGCAGAGTTCATGCAGGTCAACTCCTCGCAGGAGGGCCGCAGAAGTAGCCACCGCTCTGGTGGAGTGGGCTCGAAGCAGGACTGGCGGAGGCTTCCTCGCGAGCTCATACGCCAGTTCAATAGTCCTCACCACCCACTTGGAGAAGCGCTGGGTGGACACTTTAGGCCCCTCCGACGTCGCCCATAGCAAACAAAGAGATGCGGCGTCTGTCGGAAGGAAGCAGTCCTGTCCTTGTAGAAAGCCAATGCCCGACGCACGTCCAGGGAGTGGAGGGACCGCTCCAACGGTGTCGTCGGGTTCGGGAAGAAGGCAGGCAGGATGATGTCCTGGTTGAGATGGAAACTGGACACCACCTTTGGCAGGAACGAGATGTCAGGTCTCAGGACCACCTTGTCCCTGTGGAAGACCGTGAAGGGCTCATCAGAACGAAGAGCTGTGATCTCACCAGCTCGCCTCGCTGAGGTCACCGCTACCAGGAAGGCGGTTTTCATTGTCAGGAGCCTGTCATCCGAGGTCGCCATCGGCTCGAAGGGCGGCTTCGTCAGCTGCGAGAGCACCAGCGAGAGGGACCACGGCGGTAGCGGCGGCGATACCGGCGGGTAGAGATGATGAAGTCCTTTCAGGAACCGCTTAACGGTATCGTTCCTGAAGAAGGCCGAGGCAGCAGATCGTGGCGGTTGGTATGCCACGATCGCGGAGAGATACACCTTCAGGGATGGAAACGCCAGGCCCTGTTGCCGGAGGTGCAGGAGGAAGTGCAGGACGGTCGAGAGCCCCGCGGGCGATACCGGCTCACTCCTCTCGTTAGCGAAGGTCAGGAAGCGTCGCCACTTGTATTGATAGTTGCGACGGGTGGATTCCTTCCTGGCCGCGACGAGGACGGTACCGAGCACGGGATCGTCTAGTGCGATATCCTCCAGGCATGGAGGGCCAGGCGTGGCAGGTCCGGATGGAGGACTCGGCCGCCGGAGTGGGAGAGCAGGTCCGGTGTCGGTGGCAACCGAGCAGGTCGTCTCGCGCGGCTTGTAGCAGGGGTGCGAACCAATGTTGCCTCGGCCAGTACGGGGCTACCAGGATCGCGTCGGCTCGGTCGGCGAGGATCTTTGATATCGTCCGGCCGAGCAGCGGGAACGGCGGGAACGCGTAGAGGAGTTCCCCGGTCCACGGAAACTGGAAAGCGTCCCCGATGGAGGCACGATCGTGGCCCGCTCTGGAACAGAATCGGCGACACTTCGCGTTTTCCCTGGTCGCGAAGAGGTCGATCGATGGTTCGCCCCAGCGGTCCCGAATCAGTCTGAACGCCTCTCCGGAGAGAGACCATTCGTGATGGGATGAGGTGTCTCTGCTGAGGGCGTCTGCCGTGGTGTTCTCCTGCCCGGCCAGGTGAACCGCCACGGGATGCGTGTGCAGGCGAATGCACCATTCCCACAGGCCGAGCGCGATGTCGAGCAGGGTCGTGGAATGAGTCCCACCTTGTCTGTTGATGTAGCAGACGGCGGTGGTGTTGTCCGTCAGAATCAGGACCGTGCGCCCCGCCACGGCATGGCGGAACGCCCGTAGGGCTTTCCAGACGGCGAGCAGCTCCAGCGCGTTGATATGGAGAGCGGTCTCGTCGTCGGTCCATCTGTCGCGGACTCTGAGATCGCCGCAGTGGGCACCCCATCCATACAGGGAGGCGTCGGTCGTTACCGTCACCTTCGGTGTCGGCTGTTGGAAAGGCATCCCCGACATGAGATTGCGTCGCGACTGCCACCATCGGAGGGATGAGCGGACGTCTCCCGGCAGCTGCAGTCGGAGTGTCTGTTCGTCTCGCAGGGGGTCGAATATGCGGACGAACCAGTGTTGAAGAGGTCTTGCTCTCAGCCTGGCGAGATATGTCACAGCGGTCGTCGCAGCCATGTAGCCCAAGAGCTGCTGGACGCTTCTCGCAGATAACGTCGGGGCCGTACGAGCGTGAGCGGCGGCCCGGATCAAAGTTTGTGCTCGAGACTCTGGTAGGTACGCCCTGGCGGAGGTCGAGTCGAGCGTCGCCCCGATGAAGTCCAAGATCCTCGCCGGCTCGAGGTGGGACTTCTTCGGATTCACTCGTAGACCAAGGCGGGTCAGGAGTGACAACGTCATGTGGACGTCGTGGTAAAGTCTCTGTTTGCAGGACGCCACCAACAGCCAATCGTCGAGGTAGGGGAAGACGGAAGCGCCCTTCGTCCGCAGGTAGGATACCACCGGGGCCATGCACTTGGTGAAGACCCTTGGGGCAGTCGAGAGTCCGAACGGCAGCACCTTGTACTGGTAACAGGTGTCGTCGACTGCGAAGTGGAGGTACCGTCTGTGCTGCGGGCGAATGGCGATATGGAAGTATGCGTCTCGGAGATCGATGGAGGCGAACCAGTCCCCTCGATGTAGGAAGGGTAGGATCGACGGTATCGTGACCATCTTGAACCTTTTGGGGCGGATGTAGTAGTTCACCCCTCTGAGGTCTAGGATCGGCCGGAGGTACCGTCGGCTTTCGGTACCGTGAAGTACCTGGAGAAGAAGCCGGTGGTCTTGGCCTCTTGCGGGAGCCGCTCGATAGCCCCTTTCTGGAGGAGGGATTGGATCTCTTCCAGGAGGCCGGACTCGACGGCGTGGAGTAATAAACGCCGCGAGGAGGAATCTCGAGAAACTCGATGGCGTAGCCAAGACGGACGATGGAAAGCACCCAAGAGTCCGTAGTGACATACTGCCACTCCGCTAGGTGTCGAGCGAGAGTCGGTCGGTCTCCGAGCGCTGATGGTAGGCTGAAGAGTGGATATTGGTGGGTCCTGCCAGGCACGTCAAAACCGAGACTTTGTCTCGGAGGAGGACTTCTTCGACGAAGGCGGGCGCCGCCTAATCGTGCGCCTGGCCGATGAGCCGGAGGACGGTCTCGACTGTCCAGACTGGGCCGAACGCTGGAACGACGAGGTGGAAGATCGTCGCCAGGATGGTCGGAAGGTGGAGGCCCTGCGGGTCTGCGTGGCCGGCTGCAGCCCAATCTTTTTTGCGGTCAGTCTCGCCTTGACGAGATTGTCCAAAGCTTCGTCTGTGGACGAATTGAATAGGCCTTCACCGTCGAAGGGGAGATCTTCAATCCTCCTTCTGGTGTCCTCCTGGATGTCGGCCGGTCGAAGCCAAGCATGGCGACGGAGGCCGACGGATCCCGCCATGACCCGGGAGGCGATCTCCACAGCGTGCCGGGAGGAGGCCATCTGGTGCCGAGCGATGGAGATAGCCTCATTGAAGATCACGGAGGAGGCTTGGCGGATGTCCTCCGGTACCGCTTCCATCGCTGGTTGCAGGCGATCGAGCACCTTCTTCAGGTATGCCGCGAGGCAAGCCTGAGTGTTGGACAGCCTGATCTGCAAGGAGGCAGCCGAATAGAACCTCCTTGCGTAGGCGTCCAGCTTCCTGCCCTCTTTGTCCGGCGGGGTGGTGTGTTGCCTGCCGGAGCCTTTCGTCTGCGCGGACTCGACGACCACAGAGTTCGGTGCAGGGTGATTAAATAGATAACCGGCGTTATCCTTCTGCACCCTGTAGAGGTGTTCTAACCGCTGCGGTATCGGCTGAGCCGAGGCCGGTCTATCCCAGGCGGCCTTCACTAGTCTGGATCCCGGGGCAGGAGAGGCAGCGGGGCCGTGGAAGGTCGCTTCTCCTCGAAAACGGAGAAGGCTGGATCGTCGTCCTCCGGCTCCGCATCGGCGATCTTAAGGCCGAGGGTAGTGGCCATGCGGAGCAGCATCGCAGAGAAACTGGTGGACGTCCTCTGGAGCAGAATCTGGGATCGGGTCCCCGAATCCCAACGGAGGAGACTCCTGGGAGGCCGCCTCAGACACCTCAGACTCCGCACTCGAGTCGTACGACTCCGAGCTAGGTGAGTCCTCTCGCCGCTCGCTCTCCGGCTCCTTCGTAGTCGCCGCAGGTGTTGCCTTCCTAGGCTTCTCCGCAGCCGGGGCGGTGGTAGCAGCAGCGTCCCGCTTGGGATGGCTGACCACGGATTTCACCCTCTTGGTGGTGACCGGGGTAGTCTGGCAGGCTGACGTCGTCGTAGCCCGCTCAGTCACCATCGACTCCGTAGGGCGCGTCGCCGTTGCCGTGACCCTAGGTGGCGATATCGCCCGATACCGTGGTGAAGGCTCCCTCGCCCTATGATATCGAGGGGAGGGAGAGCGGCTGAAGGAGCGGCGGTCCGACGGAGATCGGCTTCGGCGTCGACGGTACCGAGCCTCGTCCCCTCTCGGCGAGCGCGATTCGCGCTGTCGACGAGGTGACCGGGACCTCCGGAAGGTCTCCAGCGACTCGGGCCACGATGGTACCGATCCCGGTACGATGGCGAATGCGACCGATAGGAGGCCGGGCGCTCTCTCCACTCAGATTCCCTCGCGTACCTGGCCACGTAGGACGCCGAGGTGTATCTGGAGGCAGACGAGCGAGGTTGTTCCTCTCTTGTCTCCCTCGGAGGCGGCGAGGCCACCGGACGCTCGGAAGAGCGGGACCGGGACCTGAAGGAGGTCGAACGCCGCTCCGGAGAAGCAGAGGGCTCTCTCTGCTGCAGGTCGGCCGACCTGCGACGGCTAAGAGGGCGGTGGCGCTCCTCCACCAGGGTTGGAGGGTCTGCCACAGGCGAGTCCGGGCGCTGTTGGGGAACGTCCTCGATCTCATCCTCCGAGAGGTCGACGGACTCGCCTCGCCCTTTGGAAGGCTGCTGAGTAGGAGGAGGAGTAGGAGGTTGAGCGTCCCCAGCCGGGGAGCGCTTCTTTTCCTTCTTCTTCTTCTTCTTCTCCTTCTCCTTGCCCTTGCCTCCGTCCGGAGCAGGGCGCTTTTTTGCAGGCGTCTCCGCAAGGGGAGCCTCAGCCTTCCTTGCCGTCGAGGATCCTTTTGCTGACTTGGCAGCCGCCGACAGCTTCGGGATCCTCGGTAACGCCGAGATCGGCGTTTTCGTCGGTACCGAGCCCGATACCGACGAGGTGGACGGAACGGCAGCCGCCGATACCGTCGATGGCGTGGTCGTCTTCTTGTCGGCCATCTTAGAAGTGGAGGTCTCGTCTATCGCCCGCAGAGACTGCTCCCAACAAAAAGATTTGAGTCTCGCGGAGCGGTTACGAAGAGTTTGGGGAGTAAAATCCCTACAAATTTGGCAAGTCCGGATATTGTGGGACTCGCCCAAACAGAAGAGACACTCCTTATGGCCGTCGTTGAGGGCAACCTTGCGGCCGCAGGACACGCACTTCTTAAAGAGCGCGGACATAAGACGAAGAAAAACGCCAAACTCCGAAATCCAAAAAAGACGAAAGCCGAAGGGGGAGTCCGAAAGAGAGGTCAAAGACAGTCCGAAAGTCCGTAAAACCGTGAAAAAACAGCAAGCCAAGCACGACGTGAGAGGAACAAACTAAAGAACCTTCCGTACGCAGCGGCGGACGAGAAAGAACTGAGGAGAGACCGTTGCTCGGCGGGAGGAGCATGCGCAGTACCGGCGTGGGGGAGGGGTTCCCGCCAAGCGAACAAGCTCTAGAAGTTTCCGAACGCTACCGCGCAGGCGCTAAAGCTCCTAGTGTATGAAGGCACAGAGACCACGAAGAAGAACCTGCTCTCTGATATATCAGATCTTTACAGAAGGGGAAAAAAAGTAGGCTCTCTAAGAACACTTTGAGTGAGCAGCTATACGAAAATTTGCCTTCTACTGTACTTAACATGCAATAATACAAAGAAGCAATTATTTAATAAAATATACTTTATTAATGAGCAATTAGCACACTAAAATGATCCCTATTCTATTAATACAGTCTAGTATTAATTTGTCAATAGCTTACTACCCTGTCATTTTAACAGTACTCAGGATCTATTCAGAACAGTGTTAAACTGGTAATAGAATTAAACAGATTCAACCAATTTACATTAAGTTCTTTTCAGGCTGTAATCCTGTTGAAGTACATCCCAACGAAGTCAGACTACTTTGAAGTAAAAAATATTTTGGGATCGAAAGAGGTCCTTTAGACATGTTGGTACACCCAATTTAATTGTAGTGGGGTTTTTTGAAAGCAGGCTTCTATACTGTATCACAGTTTTGAAAGCTGCATCAGTTGGTGGTGGTGGTGTTACTGCTTTAAAAGTTTTCTTGTGGCATTTGGAGGATAACTAGAAGAAACAAACACAACTAAATTATGCAGCTCTTTGAATCCTAGCCACAGTTTGGGC
Source organism: Ctenosaura bakeri (assembly GCA_948474755.1). NCBI lineage: Eukaryota > Metazoa > Chordata > Lepidosauria > Squamata > Iguanidae > Ctenosaura > Ctenosaura bakeri. The sequence goes on from CAOLHI010000203.1 coordinate 523,905, forward strand.
AGGCTCTTCTATGTCTGCATATTTAAGCAGAGATTTAGGGCAAAGTTTTAACTAACACACATTTATGAGATGTAGCTTACACAAATACTTGAGCTGCAACAGGATAACCATCAAATATCTTTTCACATTTAAGCAAAAGATGATGAAATATTTTCTTACCACCTGGATCTTTGTCAGGATTATATTCTAATGCATTGCTGCAGATAAGATCTATGTCTATTAGAAAATCCTTTGCCGTTAAATAGTTGTGTTTATCAATTTTACTTATTACTGTAGACAGGTCCATTGGTTCTTTAATAACTTCAAGATAATCTGAAACCTATAAATCAAACACCACAGTAAAGTGACACAGAGGTTTATGCTCACTTTCATCATATATTCAATAGTAAAATTATTCACATTGTCAGACAGATTTAAGGCAAAACATTTTCATCCATAAAGCTATATTCAGAAAGATAATGTTTAAAAGACTTTCTATTTTTAATACATCAGAAGAATAAAAACATGGGCCTTTTTTCAAAGGTTCAAACCCAAGGTAGAAGAGTTTATTCACAGGCATGGTGCAGATCCAATGGTGTCATTCTGCTGAAAGAAGTGCTTCTGCCAGCAGAACAGTGAGGGTATAATTCTCCCATCCCAGCCCTGGCACTCTCAAACTTGGATCTGCAGGCTCAAGAACCCCAGAGCAGATTTTCAGGTGAGAGTGCCGCACAAAGGAGAAAAGAGAGAGAGCAAATTCACACTAATGCAACATTTCCAAGACAAACTCTAGTGGACTAAACAGATTCCTATATTTCCAGGAGCAGACAGAATTCTAGAGGCTGAAAAGGAGATTCCAACACAGATGATACCCCTTGTAACAGAAGCCTATGCCACAAATGGGAAAATGGAAATGGGATTCCACCCACCTCATCCTTGCCTCATTTTTGTAGATTGGTCATTATATCTGCACGCTGTGATATGAGGATTAGGTCTATCCACAGAGCAAGTCAAATGTCAGACATCAGACCTTCCATTCCAGTTCTTGGCCAATGTAAGCACTCCTCATCAAATGTAATGTCTGTGCAAAACTAAGGTATCCCACATACCTACCCCAAGAGTAACATGAATACAACTAAAAAGATTAATCAAGGAGAGAAGGGGGAGAATGCCTCATACAGCAAAAACTCAAGAAAGATCCATATATTTGGGCTTACTTGGTACAGATTTCATGTGCGTACCTGACCAGATAAAAAAACTACGTGATTGAAATTATCATGTGCATATGTTTCTTAAAATCTATACTATATAAAAGTATGCATATGGAATCTATGTGACTTTTCTGCAACAGTCATCCTGTATTTCATCCATCTATATAAATACCTCCAACAAAAGTCAGGCAATATTAATTAAGGAGAAAAAAATTCCTGAAACCAATGAGCTCCAACAACATTCCAGAATAAAAATATAACAGCCTTGAATTAAGCTCTGCTTAAAATTTGTATAATTTGTTCCAAGTCAAGTTCAGGGGTTATTCCACACATCTGCAGCAGCCATCTAACTCTCTGTCACTAAACTAAGTCTGTTATTAGTGAATTTATATCCCTTACATTCACCGTAAACTTAATCCAATCAGTTCTCCTCATGAGACAACAGTCACATTTTCTTCATAGCCACCTTCTTTACTTCACAGCTGTACAAAACAAAATATTTCAGCCTCTGCATGTAAAAAAATTCACTAGGATGCCACACCATTAAAAATGCCCTGCCTATCAAGGACACCTCTGTGAAACTGCAGTCTCCAGCCACCTTGTGATTAGCATCTGTTTCTTCCTCTGCTTCAAACTGTGACCAAAAGAAAAGCTGTTCCCCAAGTACATCCCTAACAATGCCTTTTAGTATTATATAACAATTATAGGCAAGTTGCTGTATGCCAAGACTGGTTAAGCAAAATATTTCTTAAAAAACCAATCTGAACTCTTTTGGAGTAGAAGGATAGGTGAATAGACGTGGATTAGATAATCAGACATGATCCAAAATCACCAGAGATGATAACCCGCACTTAATGTAGCAGCCCATTTGCTCTCTGTTTAGTTTGAACTTTAAAGCAGGTAACCAAAGTGCTGAACCTTATTCAGGGAAAGGTCTCTGCACATTAAGTAAAAAGCAGAAACACCACCCCACTGATGGCATGCCACTGAGCCTGTCACTAAAGCTGCATTGAGCTTTACACCAACTTCCAACGCCCCAAAACTGCTTAGTTCTGATGCCTCCATAGCAGTCTGCCTGGATTCAGAATCAAGATGAATCAATCATCTTTCACCTTGATCTGGGGCAAGCATCACAAATGCAGTCAACAAAATAGAAGACTTGCTCACCACAAATACCTAGCTGGCAAGTATCTGTGGGCCTATAAACTTTTTTTTAAAAAATCCAATCAATTCTAGTAGTCACTTCTTTTCAGCCTGAAAATCTGCCTTTTAGATAACTCTGGCTTCTCCTGGATTAGCATCTTCTCCGTGTTGGAATTTTGGAATGACACTCCTTTTTCTATTTTGGAAGTCACGACCATATTTGTCAGCAAACTCTTCGATTTTTACTCAAAAGCTGAAATCCTGTTATTCATTAATAGAATGAACCCACAGATTTATCTACATGCTGATTCACAATTCAACAACTGACTGAATGGGTCTAACTCTATAGTTCGGAATCAACAGGATGTCAGCCAACAAGTGCCATAGGTACAAAAAAAGTTGGTTACACATACCAAAAAAGATGTAATAACACAGGCCAGGGCTTGATTTGAGCCAGAACTTAACATGGGAATTTACTTTTAATCAAAAGTTCAGCCTTGGAACATTTCAAGCAGTATATAAAAATGAGTGGCCCTGAATATATGCCAAATGCATTAATATTAACCATATCCACTACTAATATATTTAGCATTGCAGAGTGGGATTTTCAGAGTAAAAAGAATAACTTCTAGGGTGCTTCCGGCTCTGGCACAATTCAAAAATTAACCACTGGCCCAACTAGACATTTGAAAAACATGAATGTTAATTACATCTTTCTTAGCTTTTTAGATTTAGATATTTATTTATATCACATGAGCAAGCATGCATGCTATCCACTGAACCATCAACCCCCAAACACGAACATAATACAGATTACATTTTCCTAAGCACATCACCACAACTTGCTGTTTCTTGGGTAAGTTATCTGTGCAAAATTCACTTTTGAAGTTGACCAGAAAAGGATAGATATCACAAACATACTTGCAAACATGATCGAATCATCACTTTCCAGTATACGAATGACACTTAAAGCATACATGCTTTGTTTTATGTTGGGCATTAGAATTTTTTATTGTTTTATCTTTTATCTTTTTCTTTTCTTTTCTTTTTGGTCTAAAGGCAAATTTGGCATGTCTAACTGTAACTCAGATTTGATTAGCCAAATCTAGTCTTTTTTGTTTGGATTTTTATAAATGATTACACAATTAATCAATGAGATCAAACATTACAGTTATAGCCCAAGATTCTTCTGTCTTTTCTTTGGCTAGAAACCAACAAGGAGAGAGATGGTTGCTTAATTTGTTGAATTTTCTGAAATAGATGTTTGAATTTAATATATTTTTTCAGCACTGTCAATAGTTCAGTGCTGTTTCTCCAGGCATCTGCTTCCTATGAGCAAATAAAAGTAATCGCCACAGACGTGGCCTGAACAATACTGAGTTCAATAGTATGTTAGTATTATGGCCAACAGGTTAGATCATAGACATCATCTGTGATAATTCATATAATGCCTTTTTGATTAATTACTAATAAGGTCAACTTCATCGTTTGCACGTTACTGAAACAAGACCTCTTCAATATCCACCGGTTTGCTGAAGATGTTAAAGCGCTTGTCTGTGGCCAGTCTCTTGGTAACATCCCTGAGAAACAACCGCAGCTCTCTCAGCGTGTTTTCTTCCTGGTCCTCCAATCTCTGCTTTTCTGCTTCTGACAGCTGGCGGGCAGGAGATGGTAGGGCAAGGGGGAGCACCTCCATGTCAGAAAGAGCTTTTAAAAGAGAGTGAAAAACTCAGGCAAACAGAATTTTCAGATTACACCATTTAAATTTTTTATATTACTAGTAAATTTTGTACTGTTTTTTTAGCTTGTACAACACCAAGAATTTTGCACTCCTTATCTCATTTTTGTGGATCGAACTAGAAGAAACGTATTGTAGAAACTCTGCAATATTCATGAATAACAGTGTTCACCACCAGAACTCTTCCCTTCAAAGTAACAGAAGTTGACAACATAACATCTTGGCAAGATCTTTAACATCCTATGTGACTCTAAACAACTCCACTCTATAACAGACAAATTAAAGAACTACAGCCAAAAAGATTTCTACTGGTTTATTTAGGAAACGCATATCCTCTCTTCTGACAGAACAACCCTGTAGGCCACTTAAGAGTAACACAAGTATGCACACACAAACACACACCAACAGCGTTTAGTCATGGGGTTGATGGCGCAGGCTGTAACATGCTTCTCATCAGTTCTGTAGTTCTATGGCAACTACTTCAACCACTGGGAAACCACACACCTGGCACGTTACAGGGACACTTATTGCCTTTCCACAAATATTCAACAGTACTGGTTCCCTTGCCTTTAAGTTATACATCCCCAAACTTTCTTCCATGTGCTCTACCAATCAAGTACACCAAAGAACGTGCCTGCCCTTGCCTTTGGACCCTCACACGCACATATGTGTAAATCAGGGGTATGCAAACTGCAACCCATATCTGGCCCCTAAGGAGACAATAGCTCTATTTTTTAAAAAGGGAATTCTATGTATTAATTATGTACCATTGTGTATAAGCACCTCCTTTTGCCTTTGTTGAATCACCTAATTATACATTTCATTGGATGAACTTGAAGTCCAGTATTATAAGAGAGGTAGTATCTTTTCATACTTTCCTCTCTCCCCTACCAAACTGAATTTAGAAAAACTCAGTTATGCCTCCCTTAAGTTTTTCTTCCCCTCATTTCTACACCTTTATTAGCTCTATAATACCATTTTTGGGATAGAATGATCAAGATAAATTATGTACACCACCCATCTGCTTATGCCCTTGGGGAGGCTTCCTTGGAAAGAAGGTATATAAATAATGTAAATAAACAAATACAGGTATTACAATGCTATTTAAGATTGCTTAGTCCTTAGTTAACCTTTACTCCTAACACGAACCTTATCCTTTGCCACTGAAATAACATTCTAAATTGCAGATTTCCCTTCAACTAATCTCTACAGCCCCAAGATATCACTCCTGGCTATTCACCACTAGTTCAGACTCCCATGGGTGTACATCTGAAGCGAAGACTTTTACCAAATGAGCTTTACTTTATACCAGTGGTTCTCAACCTGGGGGTCGGGACCCCTTTGGGGGTCGAACGGCCATTTCACAGGGGTCGCCACTCCTCAATCCTGCCCCCCTTTTAAAAGAAGGTGGCCTCACAGCCAATGGGAGCGGTGCTTCTGAGACCCCTGTGCTGGGGTTCAAACTGCAAACCCCAGGATTCCATAGGATGGTGAAAGTGGAATAATAGTGCTATAACAGTCTAGTGCAGAAATAGTCAGGATGACTTTCTCCTCTCGCTTTTGTTGTGCGTGGACCCTTGGCGCTTGCCACATGCATGTGTTGTGTTCTTCGCCCTGACTGTCTTGCATTCCTCGCTTTTTGTATGTTCAGCGTCCGCACTCCCTTTAAGGGAGGAAGGAAGGGAGGGAGTGAAACAAAACGCGTCTGCTTATGCTGCCGCTATCTTTCCTCTCTCCCTGTCCTTTCCTCCCTGCGCCTCGTGTAAAATGTGGGCTGTTTCGGCATTGCCTTTGGGAGTGACTGGCTTTTTGAACTGTGGAAACCCAACATTCAGAACTAGAACTACTGCCTTAATTCTGGCATTGATGGACGCTTTCTGTGCGTAAAAAAGGGGGGGAGGGGGGAGGAGCCAACTACGATGGCAGAGAGAGGCTAAATATTCGACTCCCGGAACAGATGATTAAAAAATAATTCCAGAAGCCTTTTTCAAAACAAAGAAAGAATGTGAGTAATTAATTGAATAATGTGGGAAAGAATGTAAGATAAGATAGTGGATTGGTTTCGATTCTTCTCCAACTGGAGGGAAAATAAAAGACTCTGTTTAAACTGCAAATAACTGTTGAAACGGACTGAAAGCAAAACAGTTTTTTTTTTCCCCCTTTGTGGTCCTTGAGATATATGCCGCCTAAAAAAAGGTCTATAAACACCCTGTTTGGAAGCGACCTACAGCAACAGATAAAACATATAATCGTCTAGTTAGAGATTTTGAAAATATAAACTTAAACTCTAACGGAGACGAAAAAGTCATTAAAATGGCGGCGAAGAAAGCTGCGAACGGAGCTAATGAAGAGATAAAAACTTTTATACACAAGCTTATTACAGAGTCTAATCAAGCTCTTGTTACTACAATAACATCTAATATAAGGGCAGAAATGGGGCAATTGCAGGAAAAAATCTCACAGGAGTTAAAAGCATTGGACCTTAAAGTGGATAATATAAAAAAAACCCAAGGGAATCAGCAGACCAGACTAGCAGAACATGATGGCAAGATTTCTTTGTTAGAGAGACAAATTATCCAGCTCCAAAACCAGAACAGAAGAAACAATGTGAGGATTCGTGGATTCGCAGAGCAGCCACAACAAAGTCAAAAATCCTTGAAAGAGGAAGTTCTAAAATGGTTAAAAAGCATTGTTCCTGAGATTTTATGGGAAGATCATGACATAGAGAGAATTCATCGTGTGTCAGCTGCAAAAAGAGGAATAATTCCCAGAGATATTATAATGAGAATTGCAAATTTCAACAAGAAAGATGATTTGATGAGAGCTGTTAGAAAAAATCCAGGAATATTGAAGTATCGAGATAACACAGTGGAAATATATAATGATTTATGCCGCGAAACAATAAATTGGAGAAGGGAAATGAAACCCTGCATCATAGTTCTACAGAGAGTTGGGATAAGATACAGTTGGGGATATCCCATCTTTCTGAAATTCCAATATGCTGGCAAATACCACAGAATAAATTCTCTTGAACAAGGATTGCAACTCCTGAAAGAACTGAAACTGATCCAGCAAGAGGAAAAGGAAGAAGAAGGAGCAGCGGGAGGAGCAACTGAGGAAGGAGTAGTGGGAGGAGTAACTGAAGAAGGAGCAGCGGGAGGAGCAACAGGAGGAGCAAAGAAGAAGACTTCGGGAGATAAACGAAAGGACAGAGGCTGAGGAGGACTGGAAGAAACAATATGATATAACAGAAGAAGAAGAAAGAGAACTTTATAGAGTAGGAGAAGGGTAGATGACTACTGAGTAAAATATATTCTTATAGATTATAAATGCATAGAGATAGATTTATATATATATAAAGCAAGAGGGTAGAGAGAGGGAAGGGAGGGGGAAGAGGGGAAAAAAATATGGGAAAGAAAATAAATCGGGAGAGGGTATTGGTCTCTATGCCGGGAGTTGGCATACCTTCACCCCCCAGGACCATGGCTGGTCGTTTCCAAGGCAGAAGCGCTTTGGAGGAAGAGGGGGGGACAAATGTTTGTGTGGGGAGGGGAGGGCGGGAAGGGGGAGGGGAGTGGGAGGGGGGAAGGGAAGGGGAAGGGGAGCACCATCACATTAAAGAGCCAATGGGGAGTGGGATTAGAAAATTCAAAATATGAAAAATGGAGAATAGATTGAGAATATCAACATTGAATGTGAAAGGTTTGGGGTCAATAATAAAGAGAAAAAGGATAGAATCGATATTAAAAAAAGATAAGGCCGATATAATTTTTTTACAAGAAACACATGGAAAAAGAGATAAAAAAAATGAGCTTAGATTGAACTGGGTAGCCATTTATGAGGAAGCATTTGGTACATCCAAATCAGGAGGAGTTGCAATAATAATTTCCAAAAGATGCAATTTCATTGTAATAAGTGTGGAGTTAGATGAAAAAGGTAGATATGTAATTATACAAGGTGAAATAGATGGAGAAACATATGTCATAATGAATATTTACGCACCTAATGAGAAGCAAAAAGAGTTTTATGAAGAAATATTTAATAAGATCAAAAAAATGAAAGGAGATTATACAATAATCGCAGGTGATTTTAATATGGTGATGGATAGATGGAAAGATAAATCAGATCCATCAATTAGAGATAGATATAATAATATAACAATTTTGAATAAATTAGTGAGTAGAAATGAACTGATAGATGTTTGGAGGCTAATAAAGGGTGAAGAAAAGAAATATACGTATTATTCATCAGTTCATAAAAATTACTCAAGAATAGATTATATTTTTGTTTCAAAGAATATGATACCTAGATTAATAAATACAGAAATTGAAACAATAAAAGTGACAGATCATGCTTTGATGAACTTGGATATAACTATGAAAAGGAATTATAGAGAAGCAAAAAGGTGGAGACTGGATACTAAGTTATTTAATTATAAGGAGATAGTAAATAAAATAGAGAAGGAGTGGCAAGAAATTTGGGATATAAACAATAAGGAAGTAACACAAGATGTATTGTGGGATACAATGAAGGCAGTGGTAAGAGGATTATGCATTAAAGAATCAAGCAAATTAAAGAGACAATTAGGAGAAAAAAAATTAAAATTAGAAAAAGAAATAAAGGAACTAGAGAATGATTATATAATAGATAGAACTAAACAGAAATTAATAATATTACAAGCAAAAAGAGATGAATTAGAAAAGATAGAAATGGACGAAGTTCAGAAAAATCTAATATACTTGGAAAGGGAATACTTTGAATATAGTAATAAAAATTCTAAAATGCTGGCTAAATCAGTACAATCAAAAAAAACTAGAAATATGATTGGTGTAGTTAAAGATAAATTTGGTAAAGAAAAAAGGTTGATGAAAGAGAAATTAAAAATATTTGAGGAATTTTTTCGAGAATTGTATTCAGCAGAAGATAAATCTTTAGAGAACATAGAGGAGTATATTAATGAAAATTGGAAAGTAAGACTAACAGAACAAGATAAAGGATTGATGGAAGAAATGATATCAGAAGAGGAAATAGAAGAAGTAATAAATAATTTAAAAGGAGGAAAATCACCAGGATTGGATGGACTAGGTCCAGAATATTATAAAACATTTAAAAAAGGTTTAATTCCTAAACTAAAAGTGTTATATAATAGTATATTGAGGGGTGAAAAAATTCCATTATCATGGAAGCAGTCACTAATAATATTAATTTTAAAACCAAATAAGGATCCTACGGATCCAGGTTCTTATAGACCAATATCTTTAATAAATCAAGATGCAAAAATCTTGACAGCAATAATGGCGAAGAGGTTAAATAAATTTATTTATAAGTATATACATAAAGATCAATGTGGTTTTATTCAAGGAAGACAGATGGCAAATTTAATAGGGAAAACGATAAATAAAATAAATATAATGGACAGAGATAAACAAAAAGCTGGAATTTTAGCCCTAGATATATTTAAAGCCTTTGATTGTGTGGAATGGCCGGCATTAAAAACAATTTTAAATAAAATAGGATTAGGAGAGAGATTTAAAGGGTTAATAAATCAATTGTATTCACATAATACATCTGTAGTGATGGTAAATGATGGATTTACAGAACAGATTCAAATAACAAGAGGAACGAGACAAGGATGTCCATTATCTCCAGTTTTATTTGCAATAGTTATAGAAATGTTAGCGAATGTGATAAGAAATGATGAGAATTTGGAAGGAATTGGAGTTAAGGAAAAAAATAAAATAAGCTTATTTGCAGATGACACATTGTTGACAATTAAGGATCCAATTGAAAAGATAGATAGGATAGATAAACATTTAATAGAGTTTGGGGAGAAGACGGGATTAGAAATAAATTGGGCCAAATCAGAAATAATGTTATTTAATTATACTAAAGAAGAAGTACAAAAATTTGTAAGTAGTAAAAGAGGATTACTTAAAATAAAAGAATCAATTAAATATTTAGGAATAGAGATTACAAAAAATTTACAAGAATTACAGGAAAAAAATTTCAAGAAATTAAGATTAGAAACAAAAAGGAAATTAGAGGACTACAAAAATATAAAGCTATCGTGGTTTGGTAGAATAGCAGTGGTAAAAATGAAAATTTTACCTAAAATTAACTTTTTGTTTAGAATGCTACCAATAAAATTATCAGAGGAAGAATTAAAGGAGTGGCAAAAGATATTAAATAATTTTTGTAATGGAAATAAAAAATCGAGGATTAACAAGAAATATTGGTATAAAAGTCAAAAAGAAGGTGGCCTGGGACTTCCAAATTTAAAATGGTATTATTATGCAAATCAATTGAGATATATCATAGAGGGGGTTTCAGGAAAGGGTGATTTAGATTGGTTAGAGATAGAAGATATGAATATTGAGACAAAATTAGAAAATATATTTTTTAGGAATTTTTCAAAGAAAGAAATGGAGAAGATAGGAAATCCTTTTATAAAAAATATAATAGAAATATGGAAAAAAATAAAAGAAAATTAATACCGAATATATCAATATTAACTCCGATAGTGATGATGGAAAAATTTCCAATAAATTTAAGAGAAATAATAGAGAAAGAAATAAAAAAACAAAAAATTTATAGATTAAAAGAATGGATGAAAATAATGATAAATAAAGATAGAATGAAAGAGAGATTGCAGGAAACTAAAATATCCTGGTTAAATTATATACAATTAGAGCAATGGACAAAGAGTATGAAAAGATATGTTAAGGATTTTAAAGAATATACTAAATTTGAACAAATTATTATTCAAAGAGAAAATATGCAAGAAAATGAAATACTAAAAGGTATTACAAGTGAAATATATAAAATATTAGCAAAAGAACAAGAAGAGGATTTTCTTAGAAAAATGTGGGAGGAAGAGATAGTACAAAATATAGATATACAAGAATGGAGGAAAATTTGGAAACAACGTCATTTAAAAAAATTATCAATAAGAATAAAAGAGAATTATTATAAATTAGTGTGGAAATGGTACTTGACTCCAGTGAAATTAAATCAAATAGATGAGAAATATTCAAGATTATGTTGGAGAGGATGTCAAGAAATTGGTACATATATGCATATGTGGTGGAATTGCAATAAGATAATGGAGTTTTGGCAAAAGGTTTTTAAAGAGATAAAAGAGATTATAGGAGCAGATATACCAGTATGTCCAAATATTGCATTGTTATCTATATATGATAAGGTTGAGTGTACTCAAGTAAAGAAAGAATTAATAACAAATTTGTTAACTGCAGCGAGATTAATAATAGCAAAAAAATGGAAAGCAAATGAAAAATTTCAAATAGAGGAATGGTATAACGAAGTGTGGAAAATCGCAATTAATGATAAACTAACATGTAGAATTAGGTTTATGAAAGGTTTGGTTAAAGGGAATGATTTTGAAGAAATTTGGAAAATATTTTTGGATAAAGTTCTGAAAAGAGATAGTGATACTACCCTGTCAAAAGAAGAATGGCAATTTTGGAAAGTGGATTAAATAAAAAGTTGGCTCTGGGGGGTGGGTATTTTTTAGTTTTAGTTTTGTTTTTCTTTTATGTTGTATATTTTGTAATTCTTAGTAGGTGTGTGTGTTAAACTTGTGATTTATAGATTTAAATGGATAAGTGATGTCAATGTTTTTTTAAAAAAAAAAAGTTAAAAGAATTAACAATAGAAATAGATTAAAGGGGATGTGAAAAATATTGAATTAAATGTGAAATTATAACAGTTGAGCAGATTTATAAATTTAAGGGTAAAGGTGCAAAATAACAATGAAAGTTAGTATTGCTTAAGAGAAGAGAAAAAAAGAAAAAGAAAAAAAAATTTTTTAATTCACTATTATGTATATCACATGGTGTTTAATTTTTTTTCTTGTTTTGTATTTGTGATTTAGTTATATAATTAATAAAAATTAAAAAAAAAGGGGGGGAGGGTTACCAGTTTTTAGGCATTAGAAGTCTATCCAGAGCAGTGATTTAGGGCAGTGTTTCCAATCTATTTGATGTTGTAAATAACTAACTAACTAACTAACTAAATAATAAATAAATAAATAATAACGAAAATGATTTTATGGTTGGGGGTCACCACAACATGAGGAACTGTATTAAGGGGTTGCGGCATTAGGAAGGTTGAGAACCACTGCTTTATACTTATTTATAGTGAATCTCATCTGCTATTCTGAGGTGTATTTGTCAAACTTAAGACAAATTGTTTTGGAGTTATTCAGTGTCCAGTTGTTTCAGTATCATGAATGATTTGGTATTATTTGCAAACTTAGCCACTTCAGAGCTCTTCCTAAATTCCACAACACATATGAAGTGAGTGGCTGTGAATGGACATTGGACTCCCACCCTTTTCAATACACCACTTCCATCTCCAAGTGGAATCCAGTTACTCTGTGAAAAAGCACTCTCACTGGATAAGAAATTCCTTTGAACACTGTAGCTGATGACAGTCATTTCTACTTCTGTTTAAAACAGAACACAAACAGGTGGAAGTATAGATACTTTCTGGATTGCACAGAGAATTAACTTACCAGTTTGTTTCCTTCTTGGAGGAGGCATTGATGCCTGATTGAGAACCAGCTCTTGGAAAAATTTACGCCTGTCTTCCTCGCTAGGTCTCTGAATATAAAAAACTTCTTCATACTGGATTTTAAAGATACACTTCACCTATTAAAAACAGTGAAAAATTTTATGATGCCATTACAGGTTGAGGACCAATTCTTTAAAAATGTTTTAGATGTCACCATTTCACAAGAAGACTGTGGAAACATACCGCTCTGAAAATGTGCCTTACCACATGCATTGCAAGGGAGAGTCATACACTGGGGCCTTTCTGCACTCTAAGTTTATAGTATTACAATGCCGCTCTAATTGCCATGGCTGCATCCTGGAGAAACCTGGAGTTTTGTAGTCTGGTCAGAGTCACTAGAGGAGCTCTCTGGTTGAGAATTATAAATCCCCCTGCCTCCTCAACTGACAATCCCAGAATTTCACAGGATGCTGCCATGGCAGTTAAGAGAGAAATTATTATTGTTTGTTGTTAATGACCCTGTTATGAACAGCCTTGCTCAGTTCCTGCAAACTCAAGACTGCTGCTTTCTTGATTGGATCTATCCAACTGTAAAGCAGTCCTCCTCCTTTCCTACTGCCTTCTGGCTTCCAAAGCACTATTTTCTTTTCTAAAAATGATCAATCAGTCAAGTGGATTGTAGTGTGAATAGATGCCTTATGAATTCATGTACACCAGATTAGTGTTCATGTTCAGTGACAATAAAACAAAACAAAATGGTTCTTCACTGGTCTGAACCTCCAAATAGTATCTCTTTAACAGACCCTGATCACTCTCAAAAGAAGTTGACTTCACCTAAAGAACTTTTCTACAAAAAAGCAGCTGGATGCTCATTCCCACAAAAATCTGAACATGAGTTGCTAAAATCTAGAGCTCACCTAATACCAAGGATGTTTACAGCAATTCATCAGAATAAATATAGTCTGTGATTCAAAAACAATTAAACTAAAAGTCTGAGAGTGACCAATCAAGATGTTTAAAAAATATCTTTCTAATTGCCGGCCTCCCATTTTCTCCTACTAGCATTCTCAAACTCAAAAGCACCTGGAGTGGGGCTGCAGATCACAAAAGAACTAAAAAGAAAGGTGTTCAAGGCATGTGACATTTCATGGGGAGTTGCTTATTAAGCAAAGCTTTTGACTGACACTTTTCCTAATTCTGTAATTATGATATACTGCTTTGAGTAACCACAGATCTCCATGTTTAGGCATTCACAGAGATCATAAAGGACTAGCCTTCAATTATGGACAAAATTCAACATCATGTTGGTGCTGCTACACCACCACAACAGAGCTCTCCTCGTTCTCCAGGTCTTACTTAGAGCCACATAAAAATTGGCTCCAGAGGGCTGGAAGAGACATTCACATACTCCTAATTCCACTGTCCCACCAAAAGAACTCCAGGATGCAGTACTGCCCTAAAACCACATATTTTTCCCCAACCCCTGTTAAACAGCATTTCAGCTATAACCATTTTACAGAAGGAAATCAAAATCAAAGGTGGAACTAAAAAATGTCTACAGAAAATTTCAAGCCTAGTACTGGTTTCAAGCCTAGCGTAACAACTGGTTATGCTCACAGCAGGAAAGTGCACCAGAACAGACAGGACAAAACATTTATTTATGCTGCAACAATATTCATTCAGTCAACATCAGCTACTTTGGCAATCACAGACTAAGATTCAGATAGTAGTTAAGAGAGACATGAACACAAAAATGTTCCCTGCCAAGGCATTCCACAGGACCAACAAGGCAATGTCAAGAGAGGAAGAGGACAGGTGAGGCAAACAGGTAACAGCATGAAACCTATTTCTGTATTTTTGAATAATGTATTACTGTCCTCTTTTATACAAAATTTTGAATATTAGAAAAATTACCTGATCTAGAGATGCATGCAATGAAAGGACATTTTCCCCCTGATGTTTCCCAACCCGCAGTCTTCCATTTTTATATTACACGAGGATATCAAACTCCTTTTAGTAAGGAGCAATTCTTGTAATGCTGGAGCAGAGGTTCCCTCAAAAGTCAGGAGAACTGGGGAAAGTTCCTGTATACATAAGTTTGAGCTCCCCGGAGCAGGTTCACTATTCTTTACATGATGCCTGTTTGCTTCTCAAAAAACAATGTCATGCTCACCTCTTCTGGCAGCTCACTGTACATTGTTTCAGAGGTAGAGAGTAGAAATATAGGTGAGAATGATGGTATATCTTGCAGCAAAGTTAGAAACGTAGCTCTCACAGTTTCACTGACAGCTTCCCACCAATCACCAATATGAGGCATGTAAACAATACTTGGTAGTGTTCTTCTTGCTTCACGAAAGATCTAGTTCAGAAGGACACTGACATTAAGATAACGCTAAACAAATAGTTAGAATTGTTAATGTTGGTTAAGAAGGCATTATGCAGAATTTCAACGAGTGATCTCATTTAAAGTTTAAGATTTTAGTAACATTTTTTCGCATACATTTTTATCATACAGCAATAACAGATCTTAAAAGGCAAACTTCATACAATCTAAAGAGTAACCAGAGTATGTTTTGTTTTTTATGAACTTGATTAAATTTTTCTGAATTTTATTGAATTTCATTTTAAAAAACAAAGGATCATGAAAATCAATGGATTGTATAAGAACAGTAAACATAATTTTTACACTGCTTCTCCAGATTTAGTTTTTCAAAATGTACTAAGTTCTTTAAAATTGCTCTTTGTTGTGAACCCTTAGTGCATAACTGAAAATTGGAAGTGATGAGTCATTTCTCATTTTACCAATGATTTCTGAATAAACAACACGGTAACATTTTCCTGCAACACCTCTATATCGTATCATTATGTATTTTCCAACACTCTAAATGGATACACAATAGCAGGGTTGCAATTACAAATGGGATTTAGGATGAAGTATCTTGGTTTCTGTGTATGTGTGTATGTTCCTTTAAAGTCACCTGTTGACTTATGACAACGCCATAAATTTCATAGAGTTTTCTTAGGCAAGGAATACTCCGAGGTAGTTTTGCCAGTTCCTTTGAAATACAGTCTACAACACATGATATTTGTTGACAGTCTCCCATCCAAGTACTTATTGCCAATTCCCTCAACTCTGCCTATAGCCAGCACAAAAACATTCTCTTTCATGTATATTCCTCCACATTCAAAGGTTGGCCCTTTGCGAATTTGATTATTCATGAAGTATGTGTGTGCCTTCCCCCCATCCCCATTCTCCTCTTGCCATTCTCTTGCATTTTGCCAGGTGCAGAGAAGGCAGGCAAGAACCCAGGCAAAAGGCAAGGGAATGGGGAAGGAAGGCTTGTGCAAACCTTCTTGCCTCTCACCCCAGCACACAAAAGGCAAGGGAACAGGAGAGGGGAATGGGAGGTGGTTGGGAGGGAGTTATTTGCAGTTTTCCACTTTCACAAGGGTTCTGCATCCCAAACCCATGTGAAAGTGAAGGGACCAGTTTATGTATTTCCTACATTAAAGAAAGTATGACCATTCCAAATAAAAACATGACATTGGCAGAAACTACATTAAGATAAAATACATCTGTACGGTATAATAAAGAACATTATTTGGAATGAGCACACAATCTTTTAGATAGGTTTTCTAAAGGGTTTTGACAAAAAAAAATTAGCAATTTTGCTCTTCTCATACACAGCTAACTTGAAGTTTCTGCAAAGTTTCTGTCAGAAGCATCAGTTTAATTTTAACGGGTGCATTACAAAATGACCCAGCCTTTCATTTTGACTACAGTGATTCCCCCCAGCCAAGATAAATTGGCAAAATAACATTAGGCATATGAACTTGAAGTTCCAGAACCAGCTTCAGTAAAGAAGCTTCCTCCTTGAATGAAGCTGCTCCCAGTTTCTTCCTAAATTTCACCTATAAACATACACAAAGTCTTCCACACATACTCACTGGAAACTGAATTCTGGCCTCCCAATAACAGTTTGAAAGTACTGCTCATAACTGTGAAGAGTCTTAATTGAACTCTTCTAAAATGTTCCTTTATTTATCTCTATCCTTCTGATACCCCTAATCTTCACCATCAATTAAAATGGTGAACCAACAGCAAAACTGTAGTGCTGCTTGTGCTGGAGGAAAAATGTATGATGTAGGCCTCCTCCTTTCCCACATGGCCTGCGCCCCTGAAAAGCAGCTCCAAAGGGCTGTTGAAACCTCTGTAGCACTCTGGACTGCAGAATGGTGTAATTGGCCAAAATCAGCACATGCTCCCTTCATCCAGTAGGAAAATTCCCCTGTAACCTGATTCTCTCTACTACTGGAAGAACAATCTTACATGGCAATACTTTTTTATAGCCTGGTATCACTCTTCATCTTATCAGTGAGAAATCTGAGTCACTGTAGGGAGCTCACCACTGCAAGTTACTAATTCTGCCAGACCAGAGAGCTTTACACATGCACCATGAAGATCACCCTCTCCAGAGAACAGACAACTGGGTAATGAGTTTGGCTTCATATACACTCACTCAGACCAGAGAAAGGATATGCACCATCCTGACACTGGGAATGTGGGTTTATTCCTCCAGGGGGACAGCTATTAGTGTCTTGTGTTGTGTTGCATGATTTCTTAATATTTTGTAGAGAAAGGAGTACAGGATTTTCTCCTAGTATTGATTTAACCTGATATTAATTTAAGGTTTCTGCTTTGCAATGAGAAACTCTCCGATGAAAGGCTCAGGGATGTGACATGATGAGTGAATTATCAAAATGAAGAGGATACTAGAGAGTATCTTTTTTTGGAATCCAGTCAAGAAAAAAATAGAAATTTTTTTTTAAAAACCCTTTTAAAGAATATATTAGAAATTTGGAAGAAAAAAAAGGAAAAAACCAATGCCATCTACCTTACCATTAACTCCAGTAGTGATGATGGAAAAATTTCCAATAAATTTGAGGGATGAATTAGAGAAGGAATTAAAAACGCAGGGAATATAGAAGTTAAAAGAGTGGATGAACATAATGACGAATAAAACTAGAATAAAGGAGAGGTTGCAGGGTACTAAGATGTCATGGCTTAATTATATTCAGCTGGAGCAGAGGACAAGGAATTGGAAAAGCAATAACAAAGATTTTAGAGAATACAGTAGATTTGCACAAATGATTAAGCAAAGAGATGATATGGAAGAAAATGAAATATTGAAGGGTACCACAAGAGAAATATATAAAATGTTGTCAAAAGATGAAGATGAATATCTTAGAAAAATATGGGAGGAAGTATTAATACAAAAAATAGATATTCAAGACTGGGGGGAAATTTGGAATCAGCATTATTTTAAAAATTTATCCATAAGGATAAAAGAGAATTATTATAAATTGGTTTGGGGATGGTACCTAACACCAGGAAGGTTAAACCATATAGACAAGAATCACTCAAGGTTATGTTGGAGGGACTGCCAAGAGATTGGCACAGATATTCATATGTGGTAGAATTATGAAGGCGTACAGAAATTTTTGCAAATGGTGTTTAAAGAGATAAAAGGAATTGATCTACAAATATGTCCCAGTATAGCATTATTATCTGTATTTGATAAGGTTAATTGTACCCAGACAATGAAGGAGTTAATTACAAATTTATTAACTGCAGCAAGGCTAATTATATCAAGAAAATGGAAAACTCAAGAAGATTTTCAAATAAAGGTTTGGTATAAAGAAGTGTGGAAAACTGCGATCAATTATAAGTTAACATGTTAACATGTAAAAAAGGAATAATGAAAAGGAATGACTTTGAAGCAATATGGAAAATATTTGTGGAAAAGGCTTTAACAAAAGAGGGAAGTGTCACACTTCCATAGGAAGGATTACAATTTTGGAAAGCAGAGTATATATATACTGGAATATAATTGGCTCTGGGAATGGGTTCACATTTAGGGTTAGGGTTTATGATTAATAACAGGATCATATGTAGTATTAGCAACAGGTAAATATAGTTGAAAAGAACAGATTTAAGAACGAAATTGCTATAGCAATAATAAGTACAAGGAGAATGAGATTTAGATACATGAAATGAAAATATATAATCAACATGATATATAATATGTTGAATAAGTATATGATGATAAAAGATCTGGAGAGAAATAGTAATGTAAGCATTTGTGTTGTAATTTTTCTCTTTTTCACCTTTATGTTATCCACATACTATTTGTGTTTTATTCTATTATGTATTGTTCCTTTTTCTTTTATAATAAAAAAAAATGATGAGTGAATTATCAAAGAGGATATAAATGCAGACTAACCTGTGCACATGATTCTTCGGGTGTTTTGGCACTGACCGAATAAAGTGCTGGCAGATCTAATCTGTGTACAGCAATTTTTTCAAGAGAGTGCAATAGTGCTGGAGCAAGGTGTGAAGTCTGACCTGAATCTCTTTCTCCTGAAAGCAGTAATCTTGGCCTGTAAGAGGTGGGCTGGTGGTAAGCTGACCTGCAACAAAAGAAACATCTTTCTAGATGCCAGTGTGAAATTATATACAAGTAAAAGATAAATTTAGCATTATCAATGTGAAGCACTGACATGAGCACCAATTCTGTTTAAGCATCTAAGAACCACCATGAACTTTCCAGCAAGATGGGGATAAAAATCCCAGGATTCCAACTACTCTGGGTTGTCAGTTCTACTTAAATAATTACAAAATATCCTCATCTACCATGAATGTTGCTTGCCTTGTTTTTCTGATCTTAATTTTTAGGTAAAATAAATTTTGACAAGGCTGCAAACAAGCTAAGTACCATAAAGAGAAAACATCCCAAGAGCTAAAGCTAGTCTAGTTGGTTTCTCACACACAAGTACTTCCCAGTATAAGCATGCAACAGCTGTAGCACAACATTTTTCCAAGCTATCAGAAAGCATCATCCAAGGATCACTGTTCCTCCAATAGCCCTCAGAACTGCTGGGTAAACAACAGAAACAAGACACGGGATAGTCAAACTGATACACCAAAATCGTGTGACAAATCATGGGCCACGGTCAGTACCCAACATGGTGATTCTATGAATGGCACTTGCATTTGACAACAGAATCTAGAAGAGGGACTACATAACTCTGTAAGCACTCTGGAGGGCTATGAATCCTTCTATTTTCAGGCAGGAGGAAGGGCTGCTGAAAGAAGATAGGAAGGAATATTATGTGGATTTAGGCCTATGTTGCTACTGCGAACAGGAATTTCTATGCAAGTCTTGATAATGAGAATATCAGAGCACCTACTTACATTGTAAAAGGAAGGTAAGGTTTATGTATAGCAGCGGATAATTGTTTCTTTGGTGATCCTGACTGACAACTTGTCTCAAATATTGATGAAGAATTTTCATCTTCACTGTCATCCAAAATTAGATTTGATGCATCTGTTCAATCAAAAGTAAAAGCTTATTAGTAAAAACACTGATCTCCAAACATAAGAAACCAGATATTAAGAAGTTTCTTCTAAGCTCAAAACAAACTATTTGCTCCCAACAGAAAATTCTATTTTTTTCCTCTCCCTTATACAATTTATTTTCGTAACAAAAATAGTATACCTTCAGCCAATAGTCTACATACGGATGAAAAATGAAATTAGAGAGAACGTTATGGCTTTTGGTCCAGAACAACATGCAGTTTTAAAGAATACAAAAGGACACATTCTCCTCCTTGGATAAACAGTCTTGGTGACAATGAAATGCAGCAACTTTTAACTCTTATACAAGTACTCTCTACCATTCCCCTCACAGAACTGCATTCATCAGTAGAACTGGGAAAGGAGGAGCAATCCCTTTCCTACCTGTGGTTACCCATACATTGCAAAACCTGTTACAGAGGACTCTAGAATCATTTTCAGGATAGTGCAAAGGGCTGGGGGGAAGTTTCATAATGCTCCTATCAGACACTAGCTTCGCACCTCCTAGTGCAAACCACAGGACAATAATCTAAAGCCATATAATAACACCAGATTTTTAGAAAAGATATTAAACCACATTCTAATTATACCATGGGTAACTTTAGAATTTATGGTGAAATCTTCAAATTGCTCTCACTTATCATAAGCCACTTGGACTTCTCTCAAAACATCAAAATCCAGGTATAAGACATTCAAAACCATCTGATTTCACATAATTATTCTTGCAACCCACCATAACATGGGATGTAACACTTCAAAATCACATAAATACAAACTTTACTACTTCAAAAGTTAATTCATCAGGATTTTATAAAGGTGTTTCCATAGTTCCCATGAACCAACTTCTGGAAGGGGGGAGGATTCTATGAAAGCTGTTCCAGAAAATTGGAGGACCTCACCCCTCGAGAATAATATAGGAGATCATGTGGAAATTAACAAAAACTGCCTTCTCTAGCACAGAGTTGTTTCCACTGGATCTTAGCTCCATCCCTTAAGAGAAGGAGCATTCTGGATCCAACCCAATGCCCCTTTGTCTAACTGGAAAAAATGAATCATCCATAACTCAATAATAAAGCACACTTCAAATTACTTTAAAAGACCCAATAAATTCAAATTTAATTTGACTATTTGATTTTCTATCAACAATGCAAAGAAACAGAATTTGTGTTTTAGGATTATTAACATAATTTAATAGTAACTTTTACTGTGGATAGAACAGTTAACAAAAGAAACACAGGTATAATTAAACATATAAAAGCATTTTCAATCAATAATCTTAATAGGCCCTCCATTGCCCTTTTTCAAGAATGGTCAGTGAACATCTTACGTTAAAGCACCACTAAAGCTAAGTATGTTTGGAGCAGAGCAGTATGTTGGTTGTAAGACCACTGAGAGTACCAACTGACAGTTGACAGCTGATAAAGCACTGCTTCCAAAAAGCAGTGTTTTTCAGGGCCATGCAAAAAGACTGCTTTTCAGTTCCCTATCCCTGCAGCACAGGAGTATTTAGAGAACAGAAAAACAAGAATTTAGCATTTCTATAGCAGTTTTTAAGCACAGCCTTTTACAATATCTATTAGGGTGATTACTGACCCAGTGACTTACAATGATCCATTACTCCAAATTCAAATTCTTTGCTGCATTACATCAAAAATGATATTTAAAATTATAACTACATAATGTCATACTACTGTTGGTATTTTTGCTCTGGGTCAGACTCAGAGTGATAGAGAGCAGTTTTTCCATGAAATGACCCAATTTCGAAGGAAGGAGAAAGAAGAAAAGGTTTCTACAGATAGCCATTGTGCCCCTGAAATTCTGCTCTGGAGGGTTGGGATGTCCTTCACTGTGGTGGGGTGGGGTGGGGATTCTGTGAGCTTTCAGGGACTGGAAGAAACACCATCACCATCCTTTCATCCATGCAAGCGTGCAGTTCACTAAACAGGACCCTCAGTTCAATCTGCTTCACTTTCATAAAAGCAAGCAATTTTTCAATTCACAGATCAATAGCTTTAGAACCTACTAGATGTGCTAAAGAATAAATAAATCCATCTTTATGCTTTTTAAATTTTTAACAATTAGAAAAAGATGAACATCAGTCTTGCAGCTAATGACAGTAGCAAATATAAAGACAACACCCAGATACCAGTTTTGCTAAGTATATTTTTGGGATATACCAAGCAGAAACTGTGTACTTTCCTTTGATCAATAAACCTGTATATAATATCAAAACTTGCTTTTTAAACTCCTCCTCATTTCAGTCGTTTAGTACTTTAGTAGTCACAGAATGCTGTCTGAAACACAGTGGTGTGCACAAACAGCTGCACAGTGTTATTGATTAGGGGTCTAATTTGCAATAGAACCAAAGCACTAAAGAAAAGTAGAATAAACTGGAACAAAAATGTAGAAGTACCTTCTCTTTTGTCACTCTGACTGAGTTCAGCATGTGGAAATACTCTATGTAAAACTGCCAGAATATCATTGAAGGTTCTTTCCAGCAGTGGTCTTATGATGGGAGACAGCGCATGCCCTGATGACACTACAGCACGCTGAGAGGCAGGCACAATATTCTGCATTGCATGGTAAAAGTCTTGTGCGCTGAGAACTATCGAAGTAACGTCAAGCTGCAGCTTCTGACTGCTGGCATAGATCTGAGGATAGCGCCGTCGCAGGGCAATCAAGGCAGCCTCAGTGCAAAGTGCTTTTATGTCAGCTCCACAATACCCTAGGGCACAAAAAGAAAACACACACGGGCTTTGTAAAGAGGCACAAAATGTTTTGCATATATCAAGCATACACTTGAAGCTGAAAGCAGGAAGCACCCTTCTGTCAGATCCATGATGCATTTAGCAATAGGTAGAGCTTTAGCATCAATCAACCCTGCCACTGACATCTGAAGAAGCAAATGTTAAAACTCCTTCTTAAGTCAAGTATAATTAAGGCTTCGGAAAAATAAATGTAAAAGAAGCTATGAAAGAAAGGCAAGTGTAAAACACATGACTACCCAATATTATTTGAGCCCATGCTTTTAGCAGACATGGTAGATAACTATAGAAACCACAGAATCAAACCTCAGCAAGTTGGTATTTAGCAATACAGTTTTATTTAATGATGAAGAAACTCAAATTCTCATAAATCCAGTGAGACTTGAAAACCTGGAAAGTACATAAAGTTGTAAGCAGACTTCAAAGAAGCAGACATTTATGTCCTTCACATTTCCTTCTCTCTCCTTCCATAGTCACTGTTAACCACCTCATTCAAGAGGTCAGGGAAGAACCTCTTTGCCAATATCTAGGTTTCTTCCATCATTGTTTGCTTAGCCACATACAACTTTTCAGTCAATACATTTCTGTAAGACTCAAAATGTCCGTATGTTACATAACTGGTGGTGGACATTTTGCAGGACTCTTTTCACTACCACATGAACGCTTGGAAGAAAAACATGAAATGAGGTGCAACATAATTAAGCCAGCTGATTAACATGATTCTTAGTTTATTCCCACTTAGTATAGCAACTCTTGACAGGAGTTTCACTCACAGAATCTCTCTACCAGTAGAAAGAAGTAAGGAAACTCTCATCAATTCCTCCTTCTCTCTGTATCCCCTTGTGCCCCCAATGCTCAACTCCACAGCACCAACAGACCCTCTGGGCATCCCCATATCCCTTGAGTATGGGGAGTGCAGGGACAAGGTAAAATCATAAAAACTGTTTCCTCTCCTCCTACCAATGAGACCATCAAGGGCTCATTCTGTTCATTGGACGCTTAGCTCTCTTTCCTCTCTCCTCTTCTGGTAAGACCACAAGGAGTATATCTACTTCCATGTTAGATTAACCACAGTTCAGTTTCAAGTCCAAATCATAAACTACTGTTAACCTTAATTGTGGTTGAACTGTGGTTTGTGGAAATAAGCCAGCCTCATAAACTTTGGTTCGTCACTGACTTATTTCAACAAAGCATAATTAGGGTTAACCACAGTGTGTCCAGACAACATGACAAACTATAGTCAATCTAATAGAGAAGTGAAGGCTTCCAAACTCTTCACAGTCACACTAAAAGGTGTGGAAATGGCGAGAAGCGTGCAAGACCAAGGCTCACTACAAACTGTTCAACATCAAGGTAGAAAAAGTGTGATTACATGAGCCCACTTTGGCCCTCAAAAGTTTGCCTCTAAAAAATGACTTCAAGTTTGCTTCCTGGTTTAAAAAAAGACCTTTACTGGGCCTAAAACAGCTGAGAAACACATGATGAAATTGCCCCCTGCATATTCCCTATAGGCTACAGGAAGGCATTCTAAGCCTTTCTAAAAGGAAAATGTAGTGGGAAAAATTGGCAACTGGTTGCAGCCCTCCAATGTCTGGTGAAAAGCACCTGCATTTTAACACTGGGCCATATTTTTAAGTATTACACAGGAATCCAGCCAATGTCTAAAGAGGCACAAGACATATTGTGCTAACTGTCCCCAAATTTTAGAATTGTGTACAGCATATAATCAACCTATGCACATTAATGTATGTATTGATAAGCTTTTTAAGCACTGTGGCAAAAGGATGTAAATGACTAAGCTCCTAGGACATGATCCTGATGCTCTACCATAATTTTACACAGTTCTGCAGAAGCATGGAGAGGTCTCAAGAAGCTTTAACAACAACAATAACAAAATGTTGCCAGAGATATTTTAAACATAGAATTAAATAAGCCTATGTTTCCTCAACGACATATCATATTTAATGAGGAACTTTACAAATATCTTGATGGGAATTAGACATCACAGCACAAGATTTTAATTTGGAATCCACACAAATCTGAAACTAAATGCAGCATTATTTATTTTGGCAATTAACATTACAAAGCATAAAAATACACTGCAAATGAATGAACAATACTCAATCTCCTATAAGAGACCACGGGCTTATGAACACCATTTACAAAACATTCTCTTTTACATAACTCAACAGGGTAGTTACTCTTATAGCATATGGGGGAGGAAGAGTTTGATGAAGTCACTTAGGGGAAAACAGGCACCGAAGTATGGAACCAAAATGGCAACACTAACCTGTGGTTGGGGGCAACCTGTGATAGATTTGTATTTTAACTTAAAACATTTTACCTGGGAACATTACTTCAACTATTGATTCCATGTCTATGTCAGTTTCAGCAAACTGAATCAAGAGCCGCCAACTGTGCTTCAAATTAAGTGAAGGAACCATTAGGTCAAGGTTCATTCCTTTTACAGTTTTCTCCTAATAATGTTCTCCTAATAATAATTCTCCTAATGATGAATGCTTCAACAAGGTTCTTTGCTCATTTCTGTGCCTTACTACAACTCCACAGAATTTTAAGAGTAGAGCACAATAACTTTATGGTTTTCAGGAGATCAC
Organism: Ctenosaura bakeri; assembly: GCA_948474755.1. Lineage (NCBI taxonomy): Eukaryota > Metazoa > Chordata > Lepidosauria > Squamata > Iguanidae > Ctenosaura > Ctenosaura bakeri. The sequence continues at coordinate 549,305 of CAOLHI010000203.1, forward strand.
ATCTAAAACTGATTTCCTTCAGCTTCTTGGGGGTAAAATCATTTCATCTTTCTACCTCCTTCACAGGCATTCCCTAAGTGCTCTCTAGATGTTTTGGACTGCAGTGCCCAAAATTCCTGGTTACTGGCTGTGCTGATTACAGCCCCATAGGGGGGACACCAAGTGGAGAAAAACTGCCTAAATATACTGCAAGTTCATCTAGGTTGGTTGACAAGGTGATAACCAGTTTCTAAACAGAAATTTGGAAGCAGCTTGTTTAATTCATGTGGAACAGAATGGGCAAGAATATTTTTACTGGTAGCTCTACAAAACTACACTATAAGATATTATTTCTTTCTCTGCGATGTAGTCACCACCAAGGACTTGATGCATACTGACCTTTAAGGATATGCGTTTAGTACCACAGACAACTCTCAAAAGCTTTTAAGGGGGAAAAATTACAATGGCTACTGCCATTTAGTGTCACATATCTCCACTGATCCCAACCCGTCAGTTTTACTCTGTTGCTGAATGTGCTTTATTTTCTAAGAATATTGGGACAGAGTCAACCAGAAAAAAAATTAGTCTCCAAAATAGTTAATCATATGCCTGAGGCCACTCAGGTACATACAGTGTGCTCATTAAATATAAATTCCAGGCCAGGGAGGGTAGGTACAACAGCACTTTTTTAGAAACCAGAAGTGACTAGCTAAGAAAAATTCTAGAGCTAGGATTACATTTAGAAGGCAAATTACATGTGCAAACCTACTTATTTATTCCCTGTCCCCACCACAACATAAACACAGAGGAAACATGATTTGCCATGTGGCAGAGGTGACATGATTTCTCAACTGGGGGACTATCTAGGGGAAGACCTAAGAAGAGAAGACCCAACAGAATGACAGTTATGACCTTTGGAACCTCAGAAGTTGCCACCTCCAACTCAGATAATTGTCTTCAAAAAGCTACAACTGGTTTTTTCCCCAGATAGCACCTTGAACAATGATTAATGTTCTGTACTTAAGAAAACTTAGAATTTTTAGTAAGTATCACTCTTAACATGATTGGTGGTATCTATTTTGCATCCTTATAGAGCTTGTTTTCAGATAAGAATCCTGTGTTAAAATCCAGATGGATGATCATTGAACAAACTCACAAGTACATGTTTGGGGCTATAATCTGATCTTCGCCATTTTAAAACATTGCCAGCTATGTCTCAGTCACTAAGGAAAATACACTGGCTTATACTAAAAAAGAATAAAGTTTATTTACTCCATTGGAATAGTAGCCACATCATTCCAGGTAGATTACAAACTAGAGCATGCATACTCCCATTGAAATTTACTTCAAAACATGACTAAACAAGAAGATTCAGTTCACCTTAATGGGATGTAAGATCTCACCACAGCCAGTGAGAGAACTGAATTACTTAACACTTTCAAAACAAGTGTTCATCAAGAGGGAGGCAATACTTCCATATTTTTTAAAAGTATCACCTTGTAGTCTGAGGTTTTAATTTGACTTTATGTGCCTAATTATATTGCAAATGTGGGACACACTGCCAGAATTCAGCTGCTGCATTATTACAACACATTTCTGGATTTAACCCACTATATAATGAAGGCCCAAAAAGTGCCAATTGAGTGAATGTAGACTAGAACATTTGAACTGGTGCTGTTGAGTTCCCTTGATCAGGTAAGCATTACTGAGAATAATCTCAGATTGAATGATGAACTAATTAATCTTTATTAGATTGGAAGGACAGCTATAGAACAAAAAATTAAATTCAGTGTGATACAGAAATGATTTTGGAAAAGTTCATTAACAATAAGAACAAAGAAGCAGATTAAGAATATGGATGTCTGTTTATGTTTGTGACAAACAAAAACTGCAGTGAGCAAAGGGAAAACATAAAACATACTAAACTTAAAAATACAAAAAAAATCAGTGTATTATGAGACTGTATTTTGTGGTCAGGTTTTTTAAAAAAAAAATCTAGCAAACAGAAGTAAAGAGGCTCCAGAAAAATGATCACGTGCAATCTGAATGTGGGAAGTGACAGAGCTACTCTTCTGCAGCTCCTCTAAATAGCACTCTGAAAGCTGAAATTTTATAAATAATAGTAAAAAAACATATGATAGAATGTAGAAATATCTAGGCCTTTAGAAAACATACAAGGGATAAAAACAAAAAAACAGAACACGAGGCTTCTAGCAGGACATCTGAACCCACAAAAGTGACTACCACCAGCCTCCAATCCATGATCAGAAACTATCTGAATTGGTTTTTAACTGTGGTTTAGAGGGCAGACTGGATCATGCTAATCACTTAACCTAGTTCAGATATCATGACAAACTATGATTTGGGGAGGAAGAAACTGGCAACCAAGAGGGGAAGATGAAGAGGGAGAAAGCAATGTAAATATGGGTGAGGGTTCAGCATGTTTCAGAAAATGACCTGAAGCATAATTTGCTTCCGCATTTACTAACACTGCTGAACAATATTACTCCGAAAATGTGCCCTGAAATGGACAATCACAGAAACTGAAAATTTCAGTGTGTGTTACACTCAAATCAGAATAGTGAACTTTAGTAACTTGGCAAGAATCTTTAAGTCTTAAAAGATAAGATGCAAAAGATGACAAACTTTTAAGAGAAAAATAAAACAATGTCAGTAGTCATGCAGCAGTTAGCATACCTTCAACTGGCACATGATGCCTTATCACATAAAATGTACAAAAACACACACAGAACAGCAAGGTGAATCAGTAAAAATTCAAAGGGAGAAAATATCTGCCATCTCTTTTTTTCTTGTGAAAAGAGATTGCTTGGAGGCAAAATACAAAAGACATACTGGATTTTAGGTAAAACAGTTGATAAAATAAACTAATATGTAATAGTAAAGAATAGGTTAGAAGATGGCAAAGTGGAAGCTTTAATTTCAAAATATAAACCATGTGGAAAGTTATAAATCCCCAAATAAATAAAATTCAGTTACTGGAATTCTGCAACAATCAACTCTGTGGTCTATTTAATTCAATATCTTCCTTCAGTCCCAAAGAAGGGGAATAGGAACATAATGAGGCAATCATGTTAGAACAAAAGAATGAAGGTTTAAATCACAGAAATGTCTAAGGTTACACTGTGTCTCACACAAGCATGCACAATCATAAGAAAGTTATATAAGATATACCGCATGTTCTCAGAAACTAAAACAAAAGATAAGAAGTGTGGATTCCTCCTCTCAACAATTCAGAGAATGAATGGCTTTGTTAACATGTGGAAATGGCCGAAGAGGAAAAATCTCAAATCTTAATTGACATGATATGATCAGGCATGAAGTTATCAAGGTAGCAAATGTGTCAAAGGCTTGACACTAAATTTAAAATCAATTCCAACAGAACAAGCTACAAAGTCAAGCAACTAGACTGATTAAAGAATGGACAACTCATTTTAAGAGCAGAGATTAACAGTGTGTTGCCACCTGCTAAAAGAATAGGGGATATTAGCACAAGCATATATTAAAAGGATGCCACAGCAGATTAGAGGAGTGTCTTGGTTTCAACCATCCATGGATATGAAAATTAGTGTATAAATGAGTCATTAAATATAATTAAGAGAATTGAGATACTTCTAACAGAATTGTGTAGTTTTGGAATAGTATTGCTAGAACAGTTGGGTGAGTAAAGAACTTCTCTGTATTCAAGTTTCAGATACTTAAGCCAGCTATTTTACAGGTTTCCTCTGATAACATGATTGTGACTCCAAGAGAAATTACCGGTATTTCTTCCTACGTCCAACTGGCTAGAAAGCCAGGAGGCTTTTGTTCTACCTTTGCTTTTAATATATGGCTTCATTCAGTTGCATTAGTCACCTATAACTATGCCCACTGCAAAGCTCTATTTTGACAGTGGTTTATTCGGACCTGGACTACATTGGGTAAATCTGTTGTAAAATGCTGACGTGTCACTGGCTTGGATAATGTATTCTGATCGCTTCCATTTGGATTCCTCTCTCAATCACTTTCATATGTGTTCAACAAAATAATCCTCATATTACTCTGTTTTTTGCTGTACATGTGGAGTTTCAAATCTTTCATGCAGATTCACATCCACAGGTTTTTTTTCCCCATAAAACCCCACAAATTGCAGAGTGCATTTTTAAAGAAACAAGCCTCAAAAAACCACACACTAACGACTATAGGACCTGTGTTCAAATTCTTAAAACAAAACAAAGCATTAAGATGTCTAAATTTCATGTAAGTGAATGCTCTCAATCCATGATTGCTGTGTAAAACTACTTCAGCACCATTCAGTAATCATTTTCTTCTTTCTGATGCAAATATTTGTACTTGGGATATCAAAGACAAGCTGGATTTTGTCATTAAAATTCTTCAAAAGGGGTGAAGAGTGGCAAGTGTTTACCAACTGCATCTAATAAAAGACTAAGCAAACAGGTGTGCTTAAACAGTGTCAATTAATTTTCAAAACGCTTAGCAGCACACAACATGTTTCAAGATCTTCCAATAAAATGACACAATCTCTTTGTAAATTATGGAAATTAAATTCATCATCCAATCAGACTTCTCACTTAAACGTACCTTCATGTTTAAAAACTGTGTGCAATCGCAAGAGTTAGAAACATAAATCTATTCTAAGAGGAACATTCAGAACAAAAGCTATAGCATTTCCCCCCAACTTTTATTTTCCTTGCATATCCAACTGGACACACCACAGCACAGGGGATATTTTCTAACCATGTCAAGGGGAAATTTCCTTGCAACCTTAAAATATAATCATTTGAACTGAAAAATGGTCAATAAGGGGCAAAAAATGTTATTCTGTATCATCTGTTTCATACTAAACGGCTTCTGTAGACTCTACATGAAATGGGATTTGGCACATGCTTTCTTACACCAGGCAAAGCTTAATTTGTCATTTGCTGGATATTTGTTTTCTTCTCACCAGAAGATGTTGGGGTCTTTGCAGATCAAAAGTGGAGGAATGCTGCTTCCAAGATAGACGCCCCTGTGGATGAAGAGGATAATTCGGATGTACAGTAGCTGACTGAATGGATGGTGTTCAATTTAAAATGTTACTGCTTTGATGGAGACCCAAATGATCTGATGCCGTTGCTTTGCAAAAATAAGCCTGTCGACTAGCACGAGACTGACAGAAGATGAAAACTGTTTTGACGAGGCTGTGGTTATTTTTAAGGGTTAGTTTACAATGTTAAAATGTCTCATTTATCAAGCTTCTTCTTAAACTACTATTCTGAGGAAGCAAGTATTATAACTGACAATATACAAAGAATTATTTTTATTTTAAACAACCAATCTTTTATTCACTGCTTTATGTCTGGTGTTCCATAGCATGTTTCAGATATTCACAGTGCCTAGTTTTGAGACGGAAAATTTATCCTTTACCAGTTACCAGCAGATTCTAGATCACATTTTTGATGACATCAGATGGCTCAGATGTCTTCTCAGGGTAAAATCATCCCCATGGAGGAAAAAAATGGGCTATATTAGCATCCACACATCTAGGAAAGTAAGTTATTCCTAATTTTATTTGTAGTTCAAAAAAGACTGGTGGTATTTTTCCTCTAGTAGAACTGTATCCAATGAGCTTTAAGGTAGCCTTCCATGTTAAGTCCTATAAAGGAATCGTGGGTCATGCCAAGATTTCTGACCATTGACGTATCCTACTGAGGAATTGTGGTGGTGAAAGGAAACATCAACAAAAATGGTATGAGAATAAACTTATTATTTACATTTAAAATTCTAATAGATATTAATGTGCAAGAAATTACAGATATATTATAAATGAATAAAATAAATGTACAATATTTAATAACCAAGGATCAAGCACACTTCCAAACTAAAGATAAAACCTTTTAAGATCAAAGACATCTAATGAGAAAGCACTAATATGATACCACTCACCGACACATTTTTCGGCTAACTCTTCTAAAAAATGATCTGATAATCTGGGGTTCCAGTCCCTGGTATGAATTTGTAAAATGTGCTTTCTTGCCTGGTAAAGAAACAGAAAATGTAGTATTAAGATCTGTACCATATACCACTCAAACACTGTTCATTAAGAACAGGCTGTTTACCTGTAACTGTGGTTCTTCAAGTGGTTATCTGTGCCCTCACACAATGGGAATCTTCATGCATGCGCAGTAGCTTTTTGGAAAGTTCCAGAGCTGAGCAGCTTGGCGGGAGCCCCTCCCCCATCCAGTACTGAGCATACTAGGTCCAGCCAAGATAACAGTCTCCCCTCAGTTTCAAAGTCCGCCAAAGCAAGGACCTGAAGAGGGGAGGCTGGGCGGGTGCGTGTGAGGGCACAGATGACCACTCAAAGAACCACAGTTACAGGTAAGCAACCTGTTCTTCTTCTTTGTGGTCTCTGCGGCTCACACAATGGGAGACTGAGTAGCTTAATGATGGATGGCGGGTCAGGTCCCAGAAGACAGAGGGCAGCACCACACAACCAAAGCGAGCATCCTGCCTGGCCCTGCAGTCAAGGTGGTAGTGGCAGATGAAGGTTGAAGGCCTGGACCACGTAGCCACATGACAAAGCTCTTGTAGGTCAACTCCCGAGAAAGAGGCCATTGCCCTAGTGGAATGGGCACGAAGCAGGGGCAGGGGACGTTGCTTGGCAAGTTCATAGGCAAGGTGAATTGTCTGGGCAACCCATTTAGAAAAATGTTGAGAAGATAATCTGTGACCCTTCCGGTGCCCACTATAGCAGACAAAAAGTGCTTCCTTGTTGGTTCGTGTAGCAGACAGCTGTCGTGTTGTCTGACAGAATCTGGACAGTCCATCCGACAATGAGGTCATGAAAAGCCCAAAGAGCTTTGAGGACTGCCAAGAGCTCCAACGCGTTGATATGGAGACGCAGCTCCAGGCTGGCCCAGTGGCCCTGGACTGTGAAACTGTGACAGTGAACTCCCGAGCCAAGGAGGGACGTGTCGGTTGTGATGGTAAGTGTTGGACGGGGCTTGACAAATGACATTCCCAACAAGAGATGGTACGGGGACATCCACCAACGAAGGGAGCCCCGTACTGGATGAGGGACCCACAGAACCTGGCACTGATCATTGAGGAGAGGATCGAAGCACTGGAAAAACCAGTGTTGGCGAGAGGCATAGGTGATTGCTGTCGTGGCAGCCATGTAGCCAAGGAGCTGTTGGATCCTGCAGGCAGAAACAGACAGACTGCACAGGATGGCGGCTGCGGCCTGGCGCAGCGTCCGAGCGCGTCTCACAGGTAGAAAAGCCCTGGCGCAAGTGGAGTCCATAGTGGCCCCAGTGAAGTCCAGGGTGCGAGAGAGTTCCAAGTGGGATTTCTTTGGATTTGCCTTGAGTCCAAGATCAGAAAGAAGGGAGAGGGTCATGTGCATGTCCTCATACAGTTTCTGGTATGGTTTTTTTTGAAAAATTTTATTAAAGTTTAAGATGAAAATAAAATAAAAAACCTTCTCCACTTCCAAGTTTTTTCTTTTTTTCCAGTTGAGTCTGCTTGTTTACATTCCATTCATATACAGTTTCTGTTTGCAGAACACCACCAATAACCAATCATCCAGACAGGGGTACACCATAACGTGCTTCATGCGAAGTTAAGACGCCACAGGGGCTAGGCACTTGGTAAAGACCCTGGGGGGTGGTGGACAGACCGAACGGCAGGACCTTGTATTGGTAGCAAACACCGTCAACCGCAAACCAGAGGTACCTCCTCTGCTAGATTCGAACAGCAATGTGAAAATAGCCATTTTGTAGGTCGATGGATGTGAACCAATCCCAATGCCTCAGGAAAGGCAGAATGGAGGACAGGGTGACCATCTTGAATTTCCGAGGGGAAAGGAAGGAGTTCACACCCCTGAGGTCTAGGATGGGTCGGAGAGTGCTGTCCAATTTGGGAACTGTGAAGTACTGGGAGAAGAAGCCAGTGGATCTGGCTGAGGGAGGCAGCTGCTCTATGGCCCCTTTGAGGAAAAGGGTCGTGACCTCTTCGAGGAGGACTGGACTGGCAGGGGTGGAGTAGAAGACGCCAAGAAGAGGACTACTTTGAAACTCGATGGCGTAGCCAAGACGGACTATGGTCGAAACCCATGAGTCTGAAGTGATGTTGCGCCAGGTGTAGAAGTGGCAAGCCAGTCCTGTAGTTCCGGACAGGTGACTGGGTAGATGGAAGAGGGGCAGAGGTGGCAACCTGCAAGGGGAGTCAAAAACGTGACTTAGCCATGGAGGAGGATTTCTGGAAGATGGCTGACGTCGTCTAAAGGAACGACGAGAGGAAGATGGCAAAGACGATTGGTGAGACGTGCGGTGAGGAGAGCGTGACCTATAGGAGTAGGAAGGGCACCTCTATGAAGAGCAGAATGAAGATGGTCTTCTAGGTTGAGATGTTGAAGGCCCATCTTCTTAGCTGTCAGTCGAGCTTTCATAAGATGGTCCATAGCGTCATCTTTCATAGTCGCATGAAAGAGGCCTTGGCCATTAAAGGGCAGGTCCTCAATCCTTTTTCTCCTATCCTTGGTCAACCCAGCAGACTGGAGCCAGGCAAACCAGTGGAGGGCGATTGCGCCCATCAATACACATGCTGGACCCTTGACTGCTTCAGGACAACAGAATCTGTTAATTTGAGAAAGTCACAGACTCGTTGAAATACTGAACGGCAGTAGCTCTGTGGTCATCTGGCAAGTGAGAAAGCAGGGGGAAAAAACTATCCCAGATGTTACGTTGATAGGCCGCCAAGCAAGCTTCAGTGTTAGAAATCCTGGCGATCAACGAGGAGGCAGAGTAGAACCAACAGACAAAGACATCCAAACGGCAGCCCTCTCGATCAGGTGGAGTCGTGTGGGCCCTTTTGCCCCCTTTTGTTTGGGACGACTCGACAACAATCAAATTTGGAGTCGGATGGTTGAATAAGAAATCGACATTCTTCTTCTGGGTGCGGTAAAGATGATCCCGGCAGTGAGGGATCAGTTGAAGCGACGCCAGCTGGGCCCAAGGATGTTTCAAGACCTCCTGTAGGACTGGCAGAAATGGAATTGGAGCCGTCAACAGGGGTCGAGTATCGACTGGGTCCTGTACCATAGAAGCAGTACCAGAAATGTCAAAGCCCAAGGCAGTGGCCATCAAGACCAAGATGTCCGAGAACTGCTCGATGTCCTCAGGAACGGAATCAGGAGATGGGTCCCCAAATGCTAAAGGCGGAAAGCTGTGAGATTGCGGTGTGGAATTTGTTGAATCACCATCAGAATCATAAGAACCAGAAGAAGGATACAACGAGCAAGGGGATTGAGAATAATGATGTCGGGTGGGTCCCGTCGCAGGAAGAACAGCAGGTGGAGTGGGAGTAAAGACCAGTAGAGCAGTCGGAGCTGGTAGCGAAATCGGGATTTGCACTGGTATCGAGGTTGGGATGCAAATCGGTGCCAAGGTCAATGCCAACAAAATGGGTAGTACAGTCGGAATCGGTGCAACAACGGACTGCGTCAACAACGAAGCTGACAGAGATGTTGGCAGAGTAGAGGCAGGGTGAGTATCCAGTGGAGGCCTTGACACCATCGTTGTCACCCAAGGAGGAGGTGAAACAGCCCGACAATGAGGCGATGGGTCTCGGGACTGGTGGCGAGACCAAGATGGCGAACGGCGGTAGTAGGCCGACTGGGACCAAGAACAGAATCTGGAGCAATGATACCAAGGGGAGCATCGGTAATGAGATCCCGAAGGAGATCGTGATGGCGAACATGAATGTTAAGGGTGGTAAGGAGACCAATGACGAATGTCAGGACGGTACTGGTCATGGTAAGCTAGTGAATACGAGTGGTAGGAGACGGACTGCTCTCTCCAAAGGTGAATCAAGTCTCGTCAACGAAGGCTCGTAAGTGGTGCGGTAGCAGTAGTCCCGACATCGTGGGGATCTACCTCTTTCACCACATCCTGCAGAGCGGGCCACTCTAAGTCGAGGCCGGTCTCAGGAAATAGCCTTAGGAGGGTCCAAAACAGGTGGACGGTTGAACTCGGGATGGCCAGAAGTGAGAGCCAGGGCCAGTGGAGTTTGTAGACATCCATCTCCGGACTTGCCTAACGTCACAGGTGGAGAGGCCTGTGGCAGGGACCAATGGTCCAAGTCGGACACGAGATCTGCAGCAGCCAGAACTGACAGCAATGGGAGCTGGGCAGCGTCCCGCACCGGTGAAAGGATGGGAGCATCCTCCCCTTTGATGGTGGATGCTGCAGGCTGCATTGGGAGAGGTGTCGGTAAGCGACCGAAAGGGGAAGGTCGATTAGCCAATGGACGGGTAGCGGGAGAAGGAGAGCGGTGCTTCTCCTCCTCCTTCTCTTTATTGGAGAAAACAGAAGGATGGTGCGACAAGGCCTGTTTACGCTTTACCAAGGTAGGGACCTTGCAAGCTTGCTGCGAGGTCGAGGTGGCATCTCTAGTGGCAGATGGGACAGTAGGCAACCTGGAGAGCTTTGGAATCCTTCGTAAAGAAGATATCGGCGGGAAGGCTGGCAAGGTTACAGTCAGTACCGGTACTGAGGCTGTCAATACTGAGGGACTGGACATTACTGATAACTTCAGGGCCAAGGCAGAGGACATTGTGGAGGGCGTTGATACCAAAAAGGTGGAAAGAGCGGTATTAGAAGACATCTGCTCTTTAATGCGAAGGGCTTGCTCCTAACAGTAGGCTTTCAACTGAGAAGTTCTATTCTTCTGAGTCTGGGAGGTGAAATCTTTACAAATAGAACAGGTCTGAACGTTATGGCCCTCCCCAAGGCAGAACAAACACTTGGGGTGGGCATTCGAAAGAGAAATCTTGCGGCCAGAAGACACACGCAACTTAAACAAAGACGACATAAGAAGGGGGGAAGAGTTCTTACAGTTTTTGTTGTAAAAGGATGAAAAATGAACGAAAGGACAAAGAAAAAGCCAAGAATTTAGAGAACTGCTCAGCAAGGAAGCCTTCTGAGCTGCTAACAGGTCGGCAGACAAAAAGAAACTGAGGGGAGACTGTTAGCTTGGTGGGACTGAACATGCTCAGTAATGGATGGGGGAGGGATCCCCGCCAAGCTGCTCAGCTCTGGAACTTTCTGAAAAGCTTCTGTGCATGCACGAAGATTCCCACTGTGTGAGGCGCAGAAACCACGAAGAAGAACTAGTTTTACTATACTTTATTTTTTTTAAATCACTGTAGACAAAGAAGAACATACCAGCAAAACTGCTAACCTGTTAACTGTCGTAGTGAAGTACTATTACCGCAATGTGTAATGTTATATTATTTTCAGGAAATTGTGATATATTAAATTTGATGCAGCTGAAAGATGACATACAAAGAATATCAGAACAATTAATAGTTATTGTTGTGCTCCCCCATTTAATCTAAATTATGTGCCTTGCTATTTAATCTTTAGCACACAATTTGCCACTGCAGATACATATCACAAATATGACATTAAGATAACAAAGATTGTCTAACACTAGCTTCTCTTCATGTCAAAAATTAGTGTATTTATTTTAGTAATGAATAGAGAAGTGTATAGGCCTCCCAAAGGAGCCTCTGAAATAGAACTGAGGGGGAAAGGAGGGGCAAGCCATTATAGGACTTCAGGGCTAGATCATTTTGCTTAATGAGGTAGAAGTAAGATACCAAAGCACTCCAATTAACATATAAAAACTGAGCAAGCTGACAGTTGAAACCTACTTTGACACTTACAGTATACTGTATATAACTACGATTTTATTGTGGTGATTTTTAAAATTATGTCTAAATTATATTTTAAATGTTATTGTCAGGTTTTTTCACCTATTCTTCTCACTCTAGGAAAAAGGCAATGTATATACGAAATATATGAAAATAATAATCAACCATTTCTACTACATCTTAAAGGCAGCAAAATAGCCTGATCTTCCAATAACCTCACCACCATTTTCTGCCACCTAGCAGCTGCTTTCTGTGGCACTGTGAGAAAAGGGTCAGGCCAGCATAATAGTAAATGAGAGGATGGTATTTACCATGAAGGTTCCTTTTTGGATGGCCAGGAGGAACAATCCACTACAGTTCTTTTTCCGCTAATGTCATTGACTCCTGCTGCCTTCTCCTTCAGTTTCTTTCCAAAGTCTGCACAAGACTGCTCACCTAACACCTACAACCTTTCATTTAAATCCCGTTTTTTACCACAAACAAGGATGGGGATTAATTATTCTTCTGGGCCATCCAAGAATGAACATTCACAATAAGTACCAACCTCTCATTCTGTGGATGGCACGGAGGAGCAATCCACTACAGTCAGGATGTCTGTTTAGTTTATTACTGACTACAGCATAGTCTGCCCAAACACAACTTGTGCAGATTTATATTTATCTATTTTATAGTGTGTAATAGATGTGCATGGTTCTGTCCACACTGCTACATTGCAAACATCTTCCAATGATACTACATAAGTGGCACCTGTTGCCATTGACTGAATTGAGTGGGCTCAAACCTTTTGGAGTCTTGGAACCTTTGCTAAGTTATAACAGAGGAAAATACAAGCTTTTAGCCATCGTGACACCAAAAGCTCAGAGACCTTGTTATCTAACATCTTTGGATTAAAGGAAACAAATACTGCTTCTTTTTCTAAAATAAATTTTGTTCTGCTAATATATTTCTTAACAGCTGTTATAATATCTAGTGTATGCCACTTCCATGAGATGGCTTTTGGGCAAAAATGTGGAAAATGTATGGGTAGAAATATCTCTCTATTGAAGTGATGCTTTGGTAGAAAAGATGGATCCAGTGTTTAAAACAACATGTCCTCCTCCCATTTACAAAAAGTCAGATGCAAGAAAAATGCTGCCAACTCTGACACTCTTCTGGCCAATGTTATGGGACTTTTAAGGTTGCTCCCTTCAAGAATCCAATTTTTTTACTGTTCAAGAGTCCAGTTTTACTACTGTTCCCAATGCCACCAACTCTTTAATGTGTTTGGTGTCAAATCTTTCTCTATTTCTTCCTGCAAGAATTTCAAGATATCAGACATCTGCACTGTTTCCAAACCCACAGAGTATAACTTACACCAGTTCACAAAAACATTCTATGGAAGGTTATATATTCTGCTTATAAAAGACTTTCTTGATGCCAATATTGTCTCTAACACTGAATCCACATAACCTTGCTTAACTATGTATGACTTCTTTATGTCCATGTGGTCAGTTTCATGCAGCTTGGATTGTGACGGCACATTGGACCCCAATGCAGACAATCCAGCCTGTCCAGCAAATGCCAAGAGCCCTTCATCTACATCTAAAGTAACAGTGAGAATCATGGACTCTTGGCCAATAAGGAACTCTCAACAGAATTGTTGCTCTGCATATCTTGGTGTGTTTATTGTCCTCCTGATTAATTCCCTTATTTATGTCTTGCTTAAGTTTATTTTTATTAGTTGTAATTTGCTCCATTTTATCACGTCTTGAATTAATTGTACTGTTTAACTGCTGCAAATCACTGTCTAAAAAATCCTAATTATATAAAAGATATATTAAAATCATGCCTTTGTCTCAAATTCATTAAATTCATTTGAGTATACAAATTTATTAAATTATTATAAGCTATTAAATTTCCCTCTAAAACTAATGATGCTGTTGCCCTTGAACTCATTAAATTATTTAATTTGCTAGTTACCAATTTTCTAATGCACACCTGTAAAGTCATTATATTGTCCGCCACTGCAGGTGAAGCACGTGACTGTGCTGAATCATGCATTTAACCTTAGTTCTCTGCTAACATGTTTCTGAAATAAGATAGGAATGAAGCCTGGATGTCAATATTCTTCCACTGCCCAGCTTCTTCCCCGTTTACAGTGGGCTTATCACTCTGTACCTGTGTTCCAGGTTATCTTTGCTGTTTCTTTTGCCTGGCAATACTGCACGATTCAGCCCTGCCCCATGTTGTGCAACACTTGTTCCCAATATGGTGCCCCAAAGTAAAACGGGACTTTCTCTCACTGAGAACAGTGACTTCCATTGCCTTTTTGCACTGGAAACTCTATCCACCTTTAGCCCCATTTTTAAGTTTTTTCACCTTTTCAGAAGCATTATCAGCACAATTGACTTTCTTCACCTTCATTGCTTGGCTTCTTCAGGGCATTTGAATACAGCACTTGGAATCACTGTCACCATCACTGATGCTCACAAAAATCTATTTTAAAATGTTTGTTTTTTTCTGTCACCTGGGTACTATTTTCAGGTTTATTTTCCATGGCTGCAATCTGCTGAGTTGCAGTTAGCAACACCACTTTTCTTGCCCATTTTTAGCCATTGCTTTTAATCTTTCCTTTCAGTCACCAGCAAAACTTTAATATTAGTATCTCTAATTTCTTTCTTCTTTCTTGCATAAATCCTGTTAATAAACTATTATATTTAAACCTAAATTGTGAAGGCTCTAAATATGAGTAGTTGGCTTGGCAGGAATTCTAAAAACTGAAGGTGAAGGCAGTGGGCATCAATAACATTAACTGAAAAAGAACTTTGGACTTGGGAGACTCCTGCTATGTAGGCTGGCATGCTAGGAATAATCTAACTGTAATGGATTGCTCCTCTGTGCCATTCAGAGAATGAACACAGGTATTCATGTTGGATTTGGCAGAACATCTCAAATTTCAAACTAACTGAGCTGAAGATCGTAGTCTATATCCCACCCTCTATATGAAGAGCTCAGGGAGATTTACAATAAAACATGATCTATTTAAAACAATGTAATTAGTAAAAAAAAGAAGAAGACAACTAAAAACATATTAAACAATTTAAGAATTTAAAAGAAGACAGATTAAAACTAATTAAAATACTACACTTCACTGAAATGACTGTTCACAGCAAATTTTTTTTCCATTTAATGTTAGAAACATTTTAAATATAATCTTACCTTTTGATCAGGCAAGCTAAAAAGAAATTCCCTGTCAAAACGACCAGGTCTCCTGAGTGCTGGATCTATTGAATCAAGTCTGTTTGTAGCACCAATAACAACTATTTCTCCTCTGTTGTCAAGTCCATCCATGAGAGCAAGAAGAGTAGACACTATAGAGCTAAGACACAACATTTCATTTCATTTTGTTACAGCAGAAAATTTAGAATAATATCTAAATTCAAATGTTTTCATAATGAATAATAGCCATGATATGAGGTAAATAATTTCACATTTACAACTACATATACATTTGAGATAAACTATCCTTTAAGACACATTCATGAATAAAATATCAATAGCAACTATTCCAAACAAATACAGACCAAAAATTTATAACTATTAATCTTTCAAAGTTGTTTGTCTCCCATCTCTGGACAAGGGAAGGGCTTTAAGCCCTGAAAAACTCTACAGACAAAAAGGGTTGGAGAAGAATGGTAAAACGTGAACCTTACTCTACTATAGTCAACTGCTCTCCTAGCAACATGTCATTTGGAGAAGAACTACATTATTTTTGTTTTACTAGTTCTTTCTACTCTAGTCAGAGGAGGGAGGGTTTTTTTTTCCTTTTAATGCCATGTGTAAAGAGAACATCACACAAACTCCACCAAACATCATTATTCCAGTCATTTCAGCTGAAGCCTCGTATCCTGCACTATAAAAGCTGCACTTCTTTCAGTCAGGAATTTGCAATTTAGGGAGAAGCATTTAGAATTCTCAACCAGACAGCTCCTCTATTGCCTCAACAAACTGCAATTCCCAGGATTCCATAGGATGTAGCCATGATACCTGAAGTAGAACTATAATGCTATAATTGTGCAGTGTGAAAGTGTGTCATGGTAACAATTCAGGGCTCAAACATTAAAAACCACTTAAGATATTCAATATTTCTACGTTTTAATGACAGTTTGCTTACCAATCCTTTTAATTCTAATTTTATTTGTCCTATGCAAGGAACCTCCCTACCCCAAATTAAAATGATAATCTATATGTAACTGAGGAGATAATGGACTGAATTCATGCTTCTAAAATGAAAGGGCTCTCATTTGCTCAACTTGGATCCAGCCTTTACATACCTGTGAATCTGGTCTTGTCTGCTAGAACGGACTGGAGCCAAGCCATCTATTTCATCAAAAAAAATTATGGATGGCCTCATCAAGTATGCCTGGTAAGCAACAAACAATATGAATTACAAATATGAAAAGCAAGTTTTCCCCACTTCATGGGGAAACTTGTATCTTTATTTTACTGAACTTAAATTCCTGGGTTTCAAGATACATCTACTGATCACAAATCTAGAAAGCTTACCAGCTGAAGATATTAACTGAGAAAAGTTTTATGGTCAAATGTATTTTCCTAAACATTAACAGCATGAGTAACATAAATTCTGCATTTATAAACAGATAATCTCTTGACTTTTCTGGGGATTAAGTCCACAAGCCTATATATTCTCATATACAACAACAGACATACAAACACCATAGAATGTATTTTGTGAGTGCTCATTTACTTCGAAGGAAGTACCTGCAGTTATTTGTTTTCTTATGACATCCTATTTCTGCTTTTTTTTCTCCAAAAAGCCTCATCTATCCATTTTTCAGAAAATTAACATTTGCGGGCACATCATAAAAAAGAAAAAAAGTCAGTACCAAATTCTTATTTAAATAGACTATGCTTGGTTGGCCTCTTGAACATTTCTATTCTTAATTTATTAAATATTCTTGCCACCTGTATACCTGACAGTCTGCTAAAACATTTTCTTTTACAATCTTACAAATAAAGACTCAGATGCTAACTTCTCAGTCCACTTAGGAAAGGACCTCTTTGAATCATGAAAACACTCTTTGTGAATAGATGTGTCAGTTCACAGAGAAAATGTTAGGTCCAAGTTCCCTGTTCACAGGAGGATCAGTAGGATCCACAACATCTAACTCCACCATCACTTAGCATATGATCATAAAAAATCTCTAATACACTCGTTCTCAAACTTTTGTCCTTCAGATGTTTTGGATGAGCTGCAGGCCATGGATCATGTTGGTTGAAATCAAAAATATATGGAGAATCAAGAACTGAAAACTACTGCTGTAGCAGACCCTCTGCTTCAGCATCTCTAATTATATTAAAGCTTTCTTTTGTGTGGCATCATTGTGTTATTAAGCACAAGAAGCTAGACAGAAGACAAACTGGACCTTTTTTTTTTTTTTGGAGTGCAAGTAGTGTCAGGGGAAGGGCGAAACCTTTTCTAAAACCAAGTCCTTCATTGTTCATTTTTGGTGACTATTCACAGTTAAGTCATAGATATCCCGTCTATTCTTTGCACTACTTTATTCTATTTAAACAACATCTCACAGTTGTCATTCCTGCAGTAATTCTTTCAAAAGATCACATCACAAATGATACTAGGGTGCTATTTAGTCAAAATTCAGTCAGTGATGTCAAAAAATGCAAATAGATGTAGTTCAACCAACGACAATGCTTCCATGTGATTTCGCTCCTTTTTGTCACTGCCTTCCCCTTATCCCAAAGAGGGTATTTTTGCACTCACTAAACATGTTCATCAGAAGCACCTCTATCTTATTTTGGCCCAAACTATCAAGAGTATAATATTGTCTACTAACTTGATCAAAGAGGAGACGAAGCTGTCGTTCAGATTCACCAACCCACTTGCTGAGACAATCTGCTCCTTTCCTCATAAAAAAAGCAACTTTTCTCTCCCCTTCAGTGCATTCGTTGGCCAGAGCTCTAGCTACCAAGGTTTTACCTGTTCCAGGAGGACCATAAAACAAACAGCCCCTGAAGACAAATGGACAAACATAGTAATCACTATTTCTTTTTTTTCCTGTATGATCAAGCTGATAGTTGTGACCCACATGGCAGAAATTTCAATAAATAAGCACTCATCTATATTTTAATAGGCCTAGGAAAATTCAACTTAGTACAAATTAAGAATAAAACAAAGAATTGAAATCTGAGGGTTGTACTGAAAGTAATGCCTATATGCCATTTTCTTTGAAATTATTAATTCAAATGTGATGCTGTTACACCACAAGATAGAGTAATACTTAACAGCATGACTACCATATTTTCTGTATTTCTAGGTGTTGGGTACCCACGGGTATGAAGCAGAAACAAAGAGTAGGTGATCAAGTTCTTGACAAAAGAAGGATGTACTGCTGCTAACATTCACAGAAAGCTCAGAAATGTGTATGGTGAGGCTTAAAGATGAGGTTTAAAGGTAAACCCAGTGTTGAAGATAAACAAAGCAGTGGAAGGCCACCAACAACAGCCACCAACCAAAACCAAAACAGAGTGGATGGTATTATTCACGCAGACCAGCTTATGACCTTCCAAGAGGTTGTTGAGGAATCTCCTGTGGGCTCAGTGCTGGTCAGCAGATTATTCACAACCTTGGATACAGGAAAGTGTGTGCCAAGTGGGCAGTCAATTAAATGCTGTTTTGGAAGAAGAGAGACTGCACGCATTTTCACAACTGTTAACAGTATCTGAGCCTATGAGGATACTTTTTTTTGGAAATATTTGCACTGATGATGAGACGTGGGTATACCTGTATGACCCAGAGATCAAGAATCAATCCATGAGTGGCAAAATTCTACCTCCCATAAACCAAAGAAATTGAAAGGCCAGTGCTCAACACAAAAGATTATTGTGACTGTCTTCGGGGATGACAAGTGATGATTTTGTTTGACTTCCTCAAGTGTAGGACAATAATGAACAGCAACTGCTCCATTGCGTCACTCCAAAAACTTCAAGATGTCATCCATAAGAAACTGAATGCAATCCAGTTACACCAAGATGATGAACAACTTCACACTTCTTTGGCAACATCACAGGTTTTTGCACAAATGGGATGGTCAGTGGTGCCACATCTGCCTTATAGCCCCAATCTGGTGCCCTCAAACTTTCACTTGTGCAGTAAGATGAAGGAAAGCATTTGGCAACAGGGCTTCGATGATACAAGCAAAGTGGAAGACACAATCCGACACTCAACCAGGCAGTGCCCAAAAGTTTTTCCAAAGTGAATTTCATGAGTGGGTTCAAAGCTGATGCAAATGCATTGCCACTGGTGGAAACTAATTTGAATAGTACCATGTTCTAGACAAAGAGTTACTTTGTGCATGTACATAGTTGCATATGTCCCATGTTGTTAATAATGAAGTTATGACCTGACAGGTATTACTTTCAGTACAAGGCTTGTAATTTAGAGAATTCCACAAGTATTCCCCTTAATACAAATCATTTACAAAAGATCTGATGCATCCATGTGAACAAAAACAACTCTTAAATCTTTCACTGCTTACTGATATGTCAACTGTCAAGGCAATTAGCTGTTGTATATGATCATTAATTATCAAAAGGAACATTGGAGATGATCCCTTCAACATTGTTAACACAAAGTGAGATTATAATACCAGCTGGTCATAAATCAAATATAAATTCTCCTACCCTCAAATAAATCCACTTCCAACATCAGTCCATTAAACAACGGAAGCAACACAGGAAACAATAGCAAGTCTATCAATGAAATCCTAGAAGTTTACTTCTGTCAGAAAAGTTACCTCCTCCTATACAAATTTGTCATCCATTAAAAGATTTACTGTATTTTTGTTCACTTCTTATAGTTCTTTTAAGCAGAGGTGGGCAAAGTGTTGGCCCTGAGCCCCATCCCATATTGAGACCCCTAAATGTGGCACTTGGAAGTCATCCAGAAGTTCCCTAAAGCCCCCAAATCTTCAAAAAAAAAAAAAAAGGACAATTTTCAGGTGATTTCCCCCCCCCCAAAACAACCAAGATCATCTTAAGAAACACCTAAAATGCAGCAGTTTTGTTTCCCTAAACCACTAAAGCACACCTAACCTCCAAAAAGCAACAAGAAAGAAAACCAGAAATATCAACCAAAATAGCATCTTGAAGTGACATCATGTCACTTTGGGCATGCCAAAATATGCTGGTACAGCCCACCAGGCAGGCACAAGGAGGAAAAACGGCTTCCATCCCATACGCATTGCCCACTTGTTTTAAAGGTTCAAGAAATACTTCTGAGGTCTAAAAGCAATATTCTGTCAGTCTTCAAAAATACAATATTACTTCCTTCACAAGTGAAACACAATCCAAAAATCCCTCTGCTTTAAAATTATGTCTAAAAATTCATCTGTCTTAGCCTTCACAAGGTGTAGTCTTCACTTGGTGTAAACATGCAAATAAAGGAGGCTTCAATTCTGCAACGTGTCAACACGTTGAACAGATTCTGTCCATAATTTAAGAGGATTCCTTGTGCATATTTAAGAGACCGGGCAGTCCACAGAGGAAGTTTAACTTTTCTTTAAGCATTCCAAACTACTTTTGATATGCTTATATCCTTTCCAAAGTAAGCCACATTGTGTCAAGAAAGCTAGTTACGTGGTTGTTTGAACTGTAGAATGTGGTATAAATCAGTGTAAGCTAAACTTTACATTACAGAACAAGTAGCTTCACTAAACAGCTAATTCATGCAACAAGTGGAGAAAGGGTTTGGCCTTCCAGCTGGTCCTCTTCCCACTGACACCTCTACCTTCAAACTTCTTTCACCTCCAAGTCCACAACTGTGTAATAAATCGACAACTTAGTAACAGTATACATTAGGAATATAACTGAACAAGGAGCTGTCAAACACGTTAGAATGGAATGGGTCTCATCTAAAGTTCCAAAGATAAACTTCGGCTTCCACAATATGAGTTCACTTTCCCCTCATGAAGGAAGAAGGAATCTGTTCCATCAGCAGTGCCCACTGCAATACATATAAAGAAAAAAATTGTACTTACCTTGGTGGTTGAATTTTGAATTTTTCAAATATTTCAGGATACAGAAGAGGAAATATAACCATTTCCTTAAGTGCATGAATATGATTGCTCAATCCACCTATACTATCGAAACGCACCTAAGAGAAAGATTGAAAGTAAATTTTAATTACTAGTTTCATATTTAATGCTGATTGAATGTTTTTACTGAATGTGCTCAAAGCCAGATTTATTTAACATAAGTGATATCTTTAACATTTGGATGTGCAATTTTAAATCTGCCTACTTTCT
Organism: Ctenosaura bakeri; assembly: GCA_948474755.1. Classification (NCBI taxonomy): domain Eukaryota; kingdom Metazoa; phylum Chordata; class Lepidosauria; order Squamata; family Iguanidae; genus Ctenosaura; species Ctenosaura bakeri. The sequence continues at coordinate 570,323 of CAOLHI010000203.1, forward strand.
TTGGTTGAGGCATCAACCCATCTCAAATTAGAAACATTACTCAATATAGTCAATCTCTTGTCTATGAAAACTAGCTTTCAAGCAGAATTTAATTAGCTGAGTCAAATTCATTGTACATTTATGTAAGGTCTGATTTTACAAAGCTTCAGATTGGAGATACTGATGAGTTTATTTTTTGCACAGATGAGTAAACTATAAAGACAAACAGATGAAGCATACCGATTTGTCAAGAATCATTGGATCTACATCAGCCAAGCTTGCACCAACTTTCACTCGCTCACGTAGGATACCACTAGCCAAGTCTTCTGCTCTGAAGTTCATAGGCAAACATCTGTTTGATACAAACGCCAAAATACAGAACTTTCAAAAAGACCACAATCCAATGAAATTACAGGAATACACAGGGAAGAAAAGAAATCCTCATTTAAATCTGCCCCACCATCACTCTCCCACAATGAGAACTGCAATCACTGAGAGAAAAATGTGGGTAGAAAGCAAGGAACCCACCATGTACAAGTGACCACAGACAAATGCACCACAGGGAACATGAGTCTGAAATGTACCCAAGTTGACTGGGTTGGATCCAGTGCTGTGTTCAATGAAGTTCCATTCACTTGACAAAATACTGGGGACAGTTGTGGAAACTGATGCTAGGAGCTTCATGGAAGAATGAAACATCAGCTAAGTACAATCTCCTGTCCTCTCCTCCTGCAGGGGCTTCGACTAAATCTTGGTTTTCTCCACAAGTGGAATGAGTTCTTTGATTCACTAAGGGGGCAAATCCAACCTTTTCTACAACACCTAGAAAGAAGTCTCAAGTCCTGTGGCAGAAATGTGCCAAGTTCATAATCCTATGGTATGCATGCAAAAGCTTTCAGGCTACATCCCAGCATCTTTAATTAAAACAATTTCACACATCTGTCATATTCAATCAAATTATTTTCTTCAAGATGAACAAGCAAAAGAAAACTCTTACCGGTTTCTTGCTCTTGCCATACTTTTAGATTTTCTTCTTTCAAAACGTTCTTCATCTGAAGATGTTGTATCACTGCTATGGATTGCATGCTTCTTTCTTCTATGCAGGCAATGAAATATTTCAGCTGAACAGCACATACTGAACTGGCCAATGTTAACAGTAAATGACACCACCAGCAATTTACTACAACTTAAAGACTATGATAAAGAGCCTAATGCAAGCAGTGCTGCCTTCATAAACTGAGTTTATTCAGATGTCATGCTAACCCATATTTAACAGGATGGGAACAAGACACATGGGCCTCACAAGTTTTCTTCTTCCAGCATGGCTAGGAAACTGAACTGCAACCCAACTACAAACCATAAAATGAATCAAAATCAAATCACTGTATACAAAATACTATGGTTTAAAAAATCCTTTACATCTTGCATAATGAGACATGATAGGAATTCATTAGATCAATTGTTACATGTAAACCAGGACTATTTTACAACATGTTGTATACTAATCTAAAAAAAAATATATGTAACAGAATAACAAAGTGCACAAAGAATTATGAGAGGAAGAAAAAACTAAATATAAACCACTGGGCAGAACTACCACAGAGTGCAAACTTTCATCCCCTGTATTTACAGCTATCACTGTTTTCTACATTCATTTATCTTAGCACTTTTCACCTACAAACCTCCCTGAAAATCCAGGAACTCACAAATATAGACAAGAATATTCTGCCAGTACAATTTACCTGATATGGCTTCTTCTTGCAGGAGATCTATGAATGTCAAACAACGCATTTTCCCTTTTTTTCTGGTGAGCTGGCACTGAATAATAAACCAATTTAAAGAAAATCAAACCAACAACATATTGGGCAGAACTGACTTTGTTATAAATTTCTATCATCTTTTGTTATTGTTATGTGTCGGCATACAACTCACAAATCAGACATTTAATCAAAGATGAGCTCTAGGAGCTTCCTCTAGTTCTTCTCTCCAAATCTGTTCCTTCAAATCCCTCACCTTATTTACTTGGTAATACAAGAATATACTTGATGTCCACCAGACCACAATCAAACTATTTTACATAGTAAAAACACAGCTTCAGGACACCACTGAAACTTGAGTGATAATGAAAGATAAAGAAGACTTCATATTGCTGGCTTGGAAAATATCACAAATGTAAATGATTTTAAACTGCAATTTAAGGTACCAGCTTTCACTTTTAAAGGCCTAAACAGCTTGTTACTTGACTCTTTCTATCTGAACCCGCACATCCTTTTAGAAGAACTGTCACATCTCTCTTACCAAGTAATACTGATAATGAGAGCACATAAGGGACCTTTCTCAACAGTGGCACCCATGTGTGAATCCCTGCCCCAAGAAGATACATCACCTTTGTCTGTGTTCTGCCAGCAAGTAAAAACATTTCTCTTCAAACAAACATTTGATTCTAATTCTGCTCAACTTCATTTACTGGTTGTTAGTTTTGAGCTTTGTGAATTTGCTACTGTTTTTGGATTTGCTACTCCTTTTAGACGGTTGATATATTTTAATTATTGTTCTTTCTGTATTTTGTAAAGCATTTTGAGTCACTTTTTTGGAGAGGAAAAGCAGTTACAAACCAATTTAAAACTCTCCTACTCTGTAGCCACAGCTTTGAGTCTTATTTTGGGAGAAAGGCAGGATATAAATCAAATAAATAAGTAAATATAAATAATAAATGACACTGAAGTTATAAAGAGGACAAGAGACACATAAGCCCAAGATCTGCTCCTACTTTCTCCAAGACTAAAGGTCATGTGAGAATTTTCATTCAAACACAGTCACAGTCATAACTACAAAAGATAAAGTGCTTCTTTCAAAAATCAAGTCAAAGAATGAAATATACAGTCTCACTGAAGTGATAATTTAAGTAGAGTAAAAATCTTAACAGGACAAGTTCTAAAGGGTTCTCTCTTCATGTTGTATTTCAAGGGGAAAAGTAAGGTGGGCAAAACATTGACAATATTAGTCAAATTATTCTCACCTTTCCCCCAAAAGGAGTTCAAAATGACAAAAGTGGTTCTTTCTGCTCACTGTGAAGCTGGGCCATTTGAACACTAGTGATTGACCGGACATCAGCCACCGAGTTTTCGATGAGCACTAACTTGAATTTCCACAGTATTATTCAATATTCAAATCAAAGGTTCCCGTAGTAGGGAATCTAGCGTTCCAGTAACTTCAAGATAGGGCAAGCAAGTTGTGGCAAGATGGATAGCTACTGTGGTTCTCAAGAAAACATTTTTAAATCATATATTCCTTTTGTGAACATTATATTGTGTTGTGTTATGAAAGTTCATTGTGAAAAAAGCATTAAGGGAGGGATTGTTGTTTCTAGTATTCTAGCATGCTAGCATCTAGCATCTAGAAAAAGTGGAATCATTTCTTTTTGCTGTATGTTTCAGAAAGTCTGGTCAACACTTCTATGTAAGAATAAGTTCAGTTGTCAATGCAACTTACAGAACTTTTCTCCTTTTCTGTCTTACCTATAGGAGGCGCCTGATATCTTTCAACTGTTTTTCTTTGTCTCAGATTATATGGGCGATCATTTTCTTCTCCTTCTGCCTCTTCTGCTTCAATATCTCCATCCTCCTCTTGTGATTCTAGAAAAGGGCACATAAAAGATTTGATACAATGTCATCACAGACTCTTGTATAACATCTTGTAAAGGATTCCTCTTAATATTCAAATGAATTGATTTAATAAAATGTATAACCAGGTCAGGGTATTTCTGCAATATTCCAGGATGATTTTCTAATAAGTAATACAAAAATGTATTTATTTAAAAGGCTGTTAACACATATCTTAGAGGACACTACACTTACAAGATACTTTACAAGCCCCTAAACACACAAGAACATTATTATAACTTCAACATTTAAACCATAGAAATGATTTTTAAAACATCCTAGAAGCTAGGACTTTTTTTAGATCAACCGAACACATTGTGCCAAAAATGTATACTGTGTTTTCCCCTCCACTGTTGTTTTAAAGCAGCACTGATGAAGTCATATGCACCTCTGCAGTTCAAGAATACAAACAGGTACAGAACCTCTACTGAGAAAGTCAAATCCCCAGTACCTAGCAGCCTAATGGTTCCTTCTGTTGTGCCAGAGACCATGGCCTAAAACCCTAATCTTAATGCTCAAGCAAGCTTATATAGGTACGGGTTTTCCTTCAGACAAAATCATCGCAAACCATGTAGGAGTTTAAGTTTACCATTATTAGGATCAGAAACCATCGATCAATCAACTTAACCAATATAGTACAGATGCAGTATCAAAATACCTATCTGCCACAAGCATTCTAGCTTTTAGATTCTGTACTAGAATGCAGTTTCTGAACCATCTTGAAAGGCATAAAAGCATGTCAGAGTAGTCTAACCTAGAGCTAACTAAGGCACGTAACCTAGGCTACCTTTCTGTAGACGAGGGCTGCAACTGGCACCTAAAGGGGTAAAAATCTCTACTGGAAACCAATTCTACCTGTGCCTCCACAAACAGATCAACAGACAGAAATAAAGGAAGCTGCCTATGCTGAACAACACCATCTACCTTATGTCATCAAAAGATGACAGCGGTCATTCAGAATTTTAGAAAGAATTTTCCCCAATCCTGCCTGAAAATTTCAGACATAGACCCCAAAACCTTTTATATTCAAAGCATGTGCTCTATCACTGATCTATAGACCTTCTTGATTTGGCCCCCAGGACACCCATCTAGGATTTGAACTATCTCCCCAGGATTAAATCATGGAAATGATCCACACACACCTCCTCTCAAGTATCCAGCTGTCTTCACCCAACTGTTTCATGTAGCATTTCAAAGAATTTCAAATCTGGACAACATACGTATCAACTGAGTAAATTATACAAATATCCATGCAGCATATTGCTTTTTTATTTGTGGAATATAACAAACCAAGCTCAAGGATATTAGTAATTCTATCAGTTTTACAATCATTTCCAACTGCCACCTATCAGGACAGTTATCTAACTTTTGCCATCATTACCTTCCTCTTCCCCTTCTGTGGAAACTTCATGATGGTTCTGGATTCCATAACTATTTCTCCTCAATGATTTCCTCCTCCTTTTCACACGTGAATACATATCCATGTTTTCCTAGAGTAAAAGTATCCCAGAGTAATTGACACTGTACACAGTAAAATTTCAATTGTAATTTCCAAACTACATGAATACCTGCATAGATCCTACCAGAGTGAACTGATTTAAATCAAGTTTATATCACTGATTTAACTCATTATTTAAATCAATGCTGCTCAGTGTAGAGGACCAGGGACTAGTGCCAATCCATAAACTACTGGCTGGTGGTCCATTGAGAGTTTTCATGAAAGAAAGAAGTTGTAGCCAAGAAACACACATATGATTCCATTAGGGGGAAAAACACCATTCTCCTACATCAGACAGATGTACTGACTTAAATCACCAAGAGAAAATGGTGGTTTAAATTACCTGATTTAAATAAAAATTTCCCCTAGTATTGCCTCATGTATTTTTGGGACAGTGGCCCAAATTTGATCACTTAAATTTACCATTCAGTAGAGCACTCCACAACATCTCAGACAATATCATCTGAGTTACCTTTTAGATAACCTTCTCTTTATTATTTTAATAAATAGTAGTTGTTGTTGTTGTTGCGTGTCTTCGTTTCTGACTTATGGTGATACTAAGACAAACCTATCAATGGGGTTTCCTTGGCAAGATTTGCTCAAAGGGGTTTGCCTTTGCCTTCTGCTGAGCCTGAGAGAACGTGATTTGCCCAAGGTCACTCAGTGGGTCTCCAAGGCTGAGCAGGGATTTGAATCCCGATCTTCAGGGTCATAGACTAGCCCTCAAACCACTACAACAAGCAGGTTCTCTGATAAATAGCAGCACATATCTATACCCATTACCAGGTTCAAGCTGTGGATGCTGCATCAGTATTACTGGGGATAATAAGAAGTAAATCATTCATGTAAGCACAACAGCATTAAGGCCTGCATCCAACTTTTAGTCCCAACTAGACTACACACACCGAACCAATAGAAACTTGGTTTTAAATTTAACGTGTCTATTTTTCCGAGGCTTAAATGGGATTTAGCCATCATTCACTAAATGAAATCTTAATTTAAGTATGGGAACACTTCACATTTGATATTGCAGCAGCAGCTAATAGCTGTCCTGAAAACATACATCCTTAAACAGCACCTGCACATCCATCCACAGGCATCTAGTTGTTCCCTGGGATGGTCTCCTAGAGAAGCAGAGGGGCAGCAGACATAGGAGGCTTGGGAGCTCCTCAAGGATGCAGATGGTGATGGGTCTTGACCTGAGCACCCCAAAAACCACACCTTAGGCCACTTGGACAATTTCAGTATTCTGTTTGTTCTTACCCACTTTTCAATTATTTAAAAAACTTTCCATTTTAAATACCTAAACAGCAAAAAAAACCTGCATTTTTTTCATGTTTGATGGTAGACAATTCAATGTGGTTACAGATAAGAGAATTATTAATTCATCTGTATGAGACTAAGTATAGTTTTAGCTACCACTTCTATAACAAGATGTAGTTTTAACTCTTATTTTTCAATCAACCTGAAGAGTGAAATATTCTGATATTTTTCAATCAATATATAAAATCCAATTTAAATATTAAAAATCTGAGGTTTAAGTATCTTTTAATTATCAATTTTCATCTATCTTAAATCCCAGTCACTCTAGAAAATGTTAACATGTTCTGATGAGAAAGAGAGAGAGAGAGAAGGGCGGCGGTTAAGCTTTAGATCACAGGCAAAATAAATACAACTGCATATTGGAGATTTGATCAGAATACTAAATGTTACAAGTTTCTATCTTGCTTCTGGAAATACAGCAACGTAGAAGGGCACTAAAAACACAAACATTTAGTGCTTGCATCTATCTACCCATCCATTTATGATATGACATTTACAGCATATAAAAATATTTGATTTTATAATCATGATAATCTCTATTTAAGCTCACATTCAAATTAAGGGCACGGGGCCATTCTGCACTGTAGTACTCATAGTAGTAAAGAACCTTGCTTGTCATTTCTGAATTCTCTGACCTTGTCACATGAGATATACAAACTGTTTTTTCTGCAAAGAAACTACAGGCTCAAGGATTCCATCATTCAGAACCAGTTTCCCATCAGCTGGTTTACTGGGAGGGGCAGTGCTGTTGCAATTTAGCCAGCTCATGGAACAGGAAGACTTGTTGCTTCATCAGCTGGTTTCCATTTAACCACATATTTGTCACTGTATTTCAATAGTGGAGCAAGTCTGATGTTGCAACAGATTTTTATAGTTTCTGTGACCAACTTTCAAATTTGGGCTTCCTTAAGATACCACAGGGATGGTATTGGTCCTAGAATACCAATGTGCACAGGGGATGTTCTACACTGCATTATCACAATGCAAGGAAAGAACTCGGTCAAACTAATACAATATGTGAGAATCCACATCCACTTTAACAGATTTTATATTGCTACTATTGATTTTTTACCCTTCTGTATGTTTCTGCTTAGCCTACTACATTGAAGTATCCCTTTCTTTTTCTGCTCTACAGCTGTCAAGTAGTCACAAAAAATAAAATATGATTATATCTGTTAGAAGTTAACTCGTTTCAATACATTCTTAATATATGTTTTGAGTGTGGCATATAAACAATGTATCCAATGCTTAAATAAGATGCAGGGGCATACGGGTTTGCTGGGTTGTTTTTTTCCAAATTTAGGGTTAAGAGACTTTAAACTTACAAATTCTGTATCTGTCCACATGCGTAATCGTTCCACTTCACCCGATCGCCTATTCCGTCTGATGTTAATATTGTCCATTTCCTGAAGAACAGCTTCAGCAGTACTGAAATGTATATAAAATATTACTTCATATTTAGAATAATCAATTCACCAGAATTTACACAGATACAATTGGTTGGAAAGTAACCTATCCTTCTAACAACAGGAAAGCTTCTTCTGTCCATGGAACACTTTTAATCTACCAAAGAATCATACTGGTAGAACTGGAGGAGAAATCTCCCCCACTCTTCCCACCTCTAACGAACCCCAGCTCCATGGTAGATTTTTCGAAGACAAATCGGGCTGCAGGAAATTAGGAAATCAGTGACAATTTCTCCTTTCCCCCATTAGGAGCAATGTCATCTTTATGCCTCTTGCCACAGGTGCACCGAGATGGTTCAGCACACATGAAAAATGCAGCCCATAAGAGTCTCTCACTCAGGTCAGCTACCACAGCTGTTGCTTCCTGTATTAAAATGAGCACACACCAGTTCTGAGCTAGAACCAAACCAATAGCATTTCAAAATTAAGTGCAAGGTAAAGAAGCAAAATCCCCAAAGAGTTCCAAATCAGATACAAGTGGTTACCAGCTAAGAACTATTGAACACAGCCATGGAAGCTCAAAGTAGTGCTCAGCCTAATTCAAAAACATTTGCCAAGTCTCACAGAAAGCTCTGAAAAGTGTACAAAGAAGGAGAAAACTTGCCTAGCTGGTGAAAATATGCCATGGCATCTAATGCTGATGTGACAGGACCTTCAAAAAACCTAAGGTACTATAGCCCCCCAGTATTCTTGGAAAGGTACTGCCTGAAAATCTGAAGCCTGTCAGTCTCCAATAATAAGCTGAGGCCTACCAAGTATCCATTTAAAAATGTGTAGATTAGAAAGGAGAAGGCTTTCCTTAGAAACTGGTTTGACATGACGCTTAGTGGGCAGTATAATAATAATCCTACAAGAGAAGTGGCAATCATATGGCTCTCCAGACATTACTAGAATGCAAGTCCCAGCATTCTGCACCTTTGGCAATATTGGCCAGGGCTGCTGAGACCTGCAGTCCAACATCTGGAATGTTGTATAATTTTTTTTAGACTGGAAACTTGGGGGCAGGCAACTATCAAATTAACAATTGTAAACTGCTCATGTAAAACACAATGTATACTCATGGCACTATACAAATAAATACATGACAAACAAGATGATGATGCTGATTTCCACCCCAGCCTATAATCCATCTACCAAAAAGGAAATAAGAAAGGCACAGTGAAATCTAGAAACTTTAAAAGGAGGCTATTTATTCTTTTGTCCTACTTTTTCAAACAGTCCACCTTTAAAAATATAACTGATTTTTCATTGGTTTCACCGTGCATAACAGAAGTTTTAAGGCATAATTTTGTAGGTACAATGAAAAGTAACTTTCAGATATGATTGGCCATTTGTTTATAAAGTTAGAAACAGAATGAAAACCAACTATTTTCAAGAGGTACATGCAATGCAATATAATAAATATCACATGACAGAAACTGGAATACAATAGTCTCCAAATATGAAATATACAGACAGTTAGCTAATAAGCTATGGTTTCAATGGTTGCTTATTAACCAGAGGATGTTAAAGAGACAAGAGAAATTCAAAATCTCTGCTAAACAAGATCCTATTAAAATGTTTGCGAAAGAAACTAATATATAAGCACAACTGAGTAATGATTAAACAAAAACTCAATATGCTTACTGGCAATACTACGTTATCACTAAGACATATTTGCAAATGATAATGTAACAAAGCTTTATATGGCATCAGAAAATCATTGTTTAAAAGATATGAAACTGAATGGGACACATCTTTGACTACATGTTGCTTCTTTACAGTCTGAAATGTTAAAGATGCCAAATGTAACAAAGCAATTACATTGGAAAATACTGTTACTGCCATCTTCCAACATACCTGTTTACTAGCTGGTCAAACAATAAACTCTGGTTCAGACTTTCAAATCTGTTTTTCCTGGAACGACAACTTTTTCTGATTTCTCTGCCTCCATTCATACAAGCATGGTCCCCATCTCCCTTTTTCTCCCCACGAAGGGAGCAGCTTTTGAGAGCTGAAAGTTTTAAGTCATAAATTTAATCTTCAAGAAAAACCATTTTGAGTAAGAATTCTAGACATCTGTTCTCTTGCTTTCACTATAGGATCAATTATTACTTTTAAATTTAAGTGGTCGTTAATTCCCCTAGTTCAGATATAACTTATTTCTCTACTTCCCTTTTTGGTGTCATCTGGTTATTTATTTAGTTCTAATACAGTCAGCCCTCCACATTTGTGGCTTTCACTTTTGTGGGTTTGATTATTCACAGATTACTGGGTATCACCTCTGCTGCCTCCTTATGCTATTTTAATAGGGACTGCAAGCCTCACGAGACTGAGAAACTGCAAACAAGGCTTGTAAGTCCCTACTAAAAATGGTGTGGGGGCAGCAGTGGAGGTGGCAGTAAGCCCCACCAGCCACCCACTTCTGCCTTGTGAAGGAGCCCAGATGCCTCATGATGGGTTGAATATAGTGATCATACTTTTTTGTATGTTAAATATGGTTCGGGAGGGCTTAGAGTTATTTACGTTTTTTCCACTTTCATGGGGATCCTGTGCCCCTAACCCTAGCAAATGTGGAGAGATGACTGTAGATATTCCTTTTTATAGTTTCTGAAAAAGCAGAAACTAACCTAATAATTCTGACAATATTATTTTCTTTAAAAATACAATGTAAAAGTAACTGAATTCCTCTTTTATTACATATTTCTACTACTGTCTTTCATATTTTCCCTAATTTCTTCAAACTAAGAACCATTTTCAGTCAGTGTTACAACAATGTGTGACAGCTGCAGCAAGAAAAGCATAGCAAGGGTGCTGGATTTCTACTGGCAAAATAGTACAATCCAGCAGGAATAGGGGGAAGGGTAATTTTCCTTCCCCAATGTAATCACTATGCACATTGTAAATCCTGGCCTGAAAGACTGAAAAACCTTCTGGAACCAGTTTTCCAACAGCTTCAAGAATGAAAATGGATTTCTTTAAGCTGCCAGAAATAAACACTGCAGATGCCAGAAGATAAAAGATGCAAGAGAATTATAAATGCTTAAAACTATCTATGGGTGGAGAGCCATAGGCAAAACAAACATAACATCAAAATACTTACATAAGCTACGCCCATTTGGTAAGGTAGCACCAGATTGAGAATTTAACCTAAGAAATAAAATTTGCAAAATATATTAAATTTGTTGCACTAAAACTACATTTCACGTGGTGGTTTTACATCAATCTCTAAATGTTACAGGCTAAGAATAACCATCTCTATAATTTAATATAAAACTAATAATCTAAAAAATAGTTTATTAGCAATCTGTGTCTTCCACTATATAAAACAGCAAGCCATTATTTTATCTTTTACAGATGGGAAAATGAGACAAAGTTAATAATTTGCCATGTCATGTCTACCCAGTAAAATCCACACTACAGTGAGCACTAAACCTAGGTCTCTCAACCTTAAGTCTGATTCTTTCGCAGTGAACATTTTCTCTACATTTCTCTAAAGCAACGGTGGTAATCAGGTGGCCCTCCAGATATTGTTGAATTGCAGGTCCCAGCAGCCCTAGCCAGCTGAGCCAAACTTAAGGAATGCTTGGGAAAGATCATAGTCCAACAGCAGTCTGGAGGGCCACATGATTCCAAACAGTGATTCATACTACCAAGATCTTAAAAATGGCTAAAGGTGTCCAAAGGATATAGATTAATTAATTCCACTGAAAAACAAGAATTATTTGTACTGATGCTAGCAATAAAATTATACTGAGACCCTTGCCCTTCCAGGCCAGAGGGGGACTGGCTGACTGAGTGAAGGTGGTAGTCAATGCCTCCTTACAACAAGGCAGAGTTGTTTCCTTTAGGCAAGTTGGAACAGTTGTTAAGCCTCTGAAAAAGCCATTCCTAAATCCCTCTGTCATAGATAATTTATTGGCTACTGTCCAACATACCATTTCTGGACAAGGTATTGGAGCATGTCGTGGCCTCCCAACTCCAGGAATTCTGGATTAAACAGATTATCTAGGCCCATTTCAATCCTGTTTCCTAGTTATGGTTCAGAGGCAAATGGTCACCTTGGTGGATGACCTACACAGGGAACTGGAAAGTGGAAGTGTGTCCCTGTTGGTTCTGCTGAACCTCTCTCTGGCTTTTAATACCATCAACCATGGTATCCTTCTGGGCTGCCTTGCTGGGTTAAGAACTAGAGGCACTGTTCTACAGGGGCTTTGTTCCTTCCTGGAGGGACAAAACCAGAAGATGTGGGGGACTCCTCTTTGACCTCCCCCACTGGCAATTAGCATGTGATGTCTCATAGGGTTCTGTTTTGTCTCCCATGCTAGTCCAAAGAGCTGCAGCCAGTCTGTTCAATGAGGAAGGTTATGGCTGAGAATTCTAAAGGCCCCTCCACAAACTGCAAACCCCAGGATTCCGGAGAATGTTGAAAGTGGAATAATAACACTATCACAGTGTAGTGCAGAAAGTCCCTTGGAATGAAAGGGCACAAAGGGATCTGTTAGTGTCTTTGAGACTAATTGGCTTATTCTAGCATAATGTGAGGTACAGGACAGCTCCAAGTTCAAGGAATTGAGCTTAGAGGTTTCAAAAGCTTTATCTGGCAACACTGAAGAAACTCCGCTGGCTGCAGTTAGTTTCTGGGCACAATTCAAAATACAGGTTATTACCTATAAAGCCCTATATGGCTCAAGTCCAAGCTATCTGGCAGACCATATCTTCCTGTACGAGCCAGCATGGGCTCTTGATCCTTAGCAGAATCCCTTCTCTCAGGCTCACAGCAACCACAAACAAGGCTGGTAGAGACACAAGATAGGGCCTTCTCAGCTGCTGTCCCTAGCCCCTTCCCAGGGAACTCCCATCCCAGGGAGGCAGAATGGCCTCCCTCCCGCTGTCCTTTCATCAGCAGGCAAAAACCAAAGATTTTAAAGAACAGACTAGGGGGTGCTGTACTGCTTTGAACTGAATGGTTTTAAATATCTTTTTACCTTTTTAAATTGTATTTTATTCTTTTAACTGAGGGCTTAAATTGTTTTAATACTTTGAATAATTCTATTTAAATGTTCAATTCTTCTATGTTTTTGATTGCACTGTTCTTTTAAATTGTAAGCCACTTTGAGTTCCAATTTTGGGAGAAAAGTTGGGTACAAATAATACTTATTATTCAGCTAAATAATGACAAGGTTTCAGAATGTTAAATCTTAGAAGAGAATTTTAGTGGGATATATGTGTTCTCATTACTGCAGAAAAAAAATCTATACCAGTAGAACTGAGTAAAAAAAAGAGAGAGAGATCTGTGTCAAATGGAAACTTGAAAGCTATATTTATACACTGTGAAACACGCAAAAGCATTTATAAAATCCTGAAGAGGTATTAAGAAATCAGCGGTATTGTAATTCTGAAATATACATTACATTTCTTTACAGTAACAGCACATTTATATCCCATGCACCAATGGATGAAATTATGTAACACAAATTCTAATACAGCTGTTGCAACAGCAATGTTTACAGCAGCACTCTATTAACTGGGTCAGAACCCTACAGACTAAAGTATTTTGGAAACAACTGAATATAGCTAAAAAAAAAAAAACCAAAATAATTTTCAAGCTATATTTTTCAAAAGAAACTAGAGAAATCATAGGAAAAAAGCACACAAGTAAGAAGCACTCACTGAAACCTTAGTCAACAGCTATCATTCAGTGTGGACAACACCTTGTGGATCAAATAATCTGATTATGTACCAGGATATTTTCCACATTGCTTAGATGCAACAGGCACAAACCACTCTACCTTCCTTGCTCACATTCTCACAAGAAAATCTCTGTGCACCATAAGGCAATAACATTAACTTGCCTGACAGCAGGGGTGAGAACTGTGCAGCCTTCCAGATGTCATTAAACCAGAGCTCCCATAATTCCCCATCAATGCCTATACTGTTAGGACTGCTGGAAGCTGTAATCCAACAATATCTGAAGGATGACACAATCCCTTTAGAGGGACACTGGAATGATTACTAAGATAATATATATATATATATATCAAGAATACGAGAGCCAGAGTAGTACAGTGGTTTGAGTGTTTGGAACAGGCCACTGCAAGATCAAGGTTCAAATCCCTGCTTGGCCATGGAAACCCACTGGATGACTTTCAGCAAATCTTTCTCTTTGACTCAGAGGAAGGCAAGGGCAAACCCCCTCTGAACAAATCCTGTCAAGGAAACCCCATGACAGGGCCATGTTAGCATTTCCAGAAATCGGAAACAACTTGAAGGCACACAACAACAAATGTTGACATATTCTATATAAATTTTATTATCAACAGACAGCACTACTATACACTTAGACTACACAGGGATGGCAATGGGATGTTCAGCATCTTGGCATATCTCTCTGTTTTCCCATTCTCATAACGTAACACCTTAATTAGAGCAGATAAGAATCAGCCTATTTTGCCTCCCTTGCAACTATTGACGGGTCCAGCATAATCAAGGCCCTTAAGCCTGTTGAAACATGACCAGTTGCCTTGCCAGAGTGAGGAAGAATAAATTCACTGAACTTTTAAAAATCCAACATACAAACATGTTGAGCTGCACTATTCTTTTGATATACATATAACTAAAAAACAAACAAACATTAAACTCTGGGAGAGATAAAGAGTTAAGAACTCCTATTACAAAAACAATTGTACTTTTGGGAGAACTGTTTTAAGATTATTTTTTTTTGTCCTTTTAAAGCGTGTTTGTGACACTGTATTTTCATAAATATATCTTCAAATACATGCATGCTGTATTTTAAGATTTCACGAAATTGGACAGGGTTTCCCCTATATCAATGGATTAGATTTCTCCAGTATGTGCCTTTCCGTAGAATGCTTCCCTGTCCCCCACATTTTAATTTTTAAACTGAATCCTGTGGCAATGGATGGGCAAAACATAAGAAAGTTTAGAAAAGAGGCTCAAATCAGCATCTGTGTAGTGGGTTTATCATTAGCTTAAATGGAGCACATTAGCTGGGCAGTTTTGATTAAGTGTCTTCTGATTTCCCACAGTTAATGTTTAGAGTATAGTTCAGAAAGATCACAGACTACAAGATCCACCAGGTGCAAAGATCACCTGAGGCAAGAACCACAAACTCTGCTTCAACATTACTGGTGGGAACTAGCCTGTGCCAGAATCCCTTGTACAACATACTTAATATACAATCAGCCCTCCATACCTGAAGGGTGACACTGCATCCATGGATTCAACCAGCAATGGATCTAAAATATAATTTGGAAAAAAATTCCAAACAGCAAATCTGGATTTTGCCACATGCCAAGCACTATGCTGATGTGTGGGCACACCCTTCTGTAAGCCTCCCAACATTTCACAGATCCTCAGGCTCTCTCTGGCACTTGTTTGAGTTGGTTGCCATTTCATACAAGGGACACAGTTTTATTGCACCACTGTATGTAATGGGACTTGTGCCTCCAATGATTTTGGTATCCACGGGGGTTGGGCTCATGGAACCAAACCTCAGCGAATAATGATGGCCCACTGAATATTACCTATAGTTAGAGCCAGCATGGTATAGTAATTTAGATGTTTGACGAAGACTCTGAAAATCAGGATTTGAATCCATGCCTGGCCATGGAAAACTACTGGGTGACCTTGGACAAGTCACACGCTCTCAGTCTCAGAGAACAGAAAAGGCCAAACCCCTCTGAACAAACCTTGCCAAGAAAAGCCTGTGATAGGTTCGTCTTAAAGCCACCATAACTGAAATGACCTGAAGGCATACAGAAAATGTATCTACAGTGCTTTCTCTAAGTTGATATAACAAGAGAAAATGTTCTATTTACAGTAGAACAAGGAACCCTCACACATCCTAGACGTATAATACACGACAAAGACAATTCTAAGTCACATTTGAGTAAGTAAGCTTCTCAGTACAATTTGCCTGTGTAAATTTGATCAAATCAGGCCCTTGTCATCAAGCAGTCTCACAGTTCAAACATGGGACTGAGCCAGCCATTTGGTACACACCAAACAAACACAGAAACAGTCACATGCTTTCAACTGCTGCAAACATAGGTCTGAATTACTTAAATGTTTTGGATTTAGCACAATACCCATGAAGGACACAAAACTGCACTGAAATCACAAGGAACTCCAGATGTTTTAATATAAGCAACAGATGGAGTTGCTCTTCTCTGTTTCCACAAACAAAGCCCTGTCATTTGTAACAAAATGTTTTGGAGGGGGGCAGGGAAGAGGAACAAACTATGTCTCATGTACACATGCACAGAGTTAGAAACTTTGGGTAAAATCAGCAACTAATATTACGAGAAATACTGGGATGCCACACAAAGCAGCACTCCAAACCCAGCACACACGCTCACGCACACACATACACACAAACTCTGTTCATTTCCCTCAGCCCATATCACAGCTGTACAATCTCTCAGTGGGTGTACAATCTCACGAGACCAGGACACAAGATACATGTTAGCAATGGGAACCAACACATCACAGGGAAGCTAGTTTAAGCAACAGTTTCATGTAACATCTTTCCCTGAAAAAGAATATGTATTGCTCATTTTTTTATCAGTAGATTTCCCAAATGTAGGAAAATGATCAGACAAAATACAGGACACTCTTACCGGGACTGTCCAGTTGAGACGCTCCATTCCTCTCGCTGCCCAGTATTGCGAGATTTTGATTTGTCTTTGCATACAGAATCAGCATGTTTTAACGTACGTTTGGCTGGAGGAGATATATGAGTATCACTCAAGCTGCCATCGCTGCCATCATCTCTCTAGGAAAAAAAAAGCAAATAACTGACAGATTCCTTTTAATGCACATCCCACAAGTAAAGAATTATTCTACTAATTAGGCATGAGA
Organism: Ctenosaura bakeri; assembly: GCA_948474755.1. Lineage (NCBI taxonomy): Eukaryota > Metazoa > Chordata > Lepidosauria > Squamata > Iguanidae > Ctenosaura > Ctenosaura bakeri. Next base: position 587,113 of record CAOLHI010000203.1, read on the forward strand.
AAGGATTCAGTTTCTCAGACAATGATTTTATTCTAATCATAGAGGTTTAGCCAAATATGTACACAACATCAGAAACCCTGTCCTAAAAAGAATGTATGGAGGAAATTGGAGGTTTGCATTTTACCTTTTTTGAGAAGTTACAGAAGACTTCTTATCCAGATTTTAACACTTAAATTGAGCGGGAGAGTGACAAATTAACATTTTCTCTGATCAGGATGAAAAACATGAAAGAATAGCAAGGATCACATGATGCATTTACATGCCATGCAACTTCTAACATTTGCATGCTAATAGGATATGCATCCTACAGAGGTTTTTGGTGTTTCTGTTTAACTGTGTTCTTCATAAGCACTGCAACTGTAAGGATTTGTCCTTGGTGCCTAAAAATTCTTCCTAGCAAACAAAAATTTGAAGTTTTTTTTCCCAACTCTGCCCAATAATGAATCGAAACAATTAAATACAGACAAGATACTTTTGAAGATCTCTGACGCCTTTTAAAAACCAGCAGTCAAACACTTTTATATTAAGTCAACAAACTAAAAGGCCAAGATCATGTGATATAACTGTGATACATCATGTGATATGACATCATGTGATATAACTGCCATGATAGAATTTCATTTGCATAGTTATGTCTGAAGATGTCATCTTCCAAAAACCTAGCATTTCATTTTGACAGCACCTGTACCAAAGGGTTTCCAGAATGCTGCAGATGAGGGCTGGCAAATGAGACCTGCAGCACTCTTCCAGTCATGAGGAACATCAAGATCCGGAAGCTGGAGAGATCCCTCAGGGTCCTGCCACAGGCACTTCTCTCCATGTACCCAGCAACTGAGTGAGCACCGCAGACATCATTTCACAGCACCCTGCTCTGCAGCACCCCAGAAACCCATTGATTAAGGCACTGCCAGGCTGAAAAGATAGGTGTTTGGGTCATGTCCAAATGTTAATGACTGCAACCATGAATCCACTGCAGTTATGAGATTGTAGCTCCAGTTCAAATCTTGTAAGTACTGAACAGGATACCAGCCAAAGTTTCCCAACCCCAGAGGATCCTTTCCATATGAAGCTCTTGTGTATATGACAGAAACCCTCAGTCTAGCAGAAGATTATGGAGTTTATTCTAAAGCACTGCAAGTCAAAGTGATGATCCCTGAGCCAGAGCCAGTCTGCAAGCCATCAGCTACTAATCTGTGGAGAGTTTCCAAGAAAGAGTTGTAGTCACTGGGCATCAACACTGTGGTAGTCCCTGGTGGGGGGGGGGGAATCCCTTACATTGATAGAGTTTGAGAAGCATTGTTCCAAAACACATACACACTGACATCATGGAAACTTTTTTCTAAGCCTCACAGCTGCTGGGATGGGATTATAGGGGCGAAAAAATCACACCTGAGGAGGCTAGGAATAAACATCTCCTCACTTAGGATATCTCAGTAAATATTACTGTTTCAGTGTAAAAACAAGGGAAAATGCAGCTATTTACTACATTGTTAATGTAACATGTAGTTTGCCCTCCACTTCTTGCTGGGCACCAGAGGTCCTTTACCCTGGGAGTTGCACACTGCAAGGAAAGATCAGCAGTAGCAGTCATGCTGCCTGTTAGGCACTCTATGGTTACCAATCATCTTGACAGTCTGGATTTCACAGAATGTAATTTCAACATCACACTATTTCTAATGTTTCTGAATAGGGTATACTCAACAAATCTACATTGAAGAGTAGAATATACACATTGTACAGATAGCCAGCACTCATCAATATAGGAAGAAAAAAACTTTTATTCAACCCCACTCTATTCTTTAAATTTCAAACAGCTAACCACCAAACCACAGCCATGTTTGTGCATGCTGTGTGAAGTAGCCAAAGGTGTTCCTTTACTAATAATGAAGTATACTTATAATGCAATTCAGTTCTTAATTAAACATTCTGAGTAATACTGAGTAAGCAGAAACTGAGTAAGCACAACTGGTTTGAAACCTGTTTGAGTAGTTTGGGATTGCTTAATTAGATAAAGCATGCAAGGCAGAAAAACTGTTGCATCATTATCCAAAGAGGCTGATAAACAACCCTTATTCAGTGTTCTGTAATTAAAATCAATAATTGCTAAACAAAACAATGAAAATATTAAAATAAATTACAACAACTTTCAAAGATGCTTTTAGTTTACCTCTAATGACAGTTTCAAGAAAGTTTAGCAGGCTGACATTTGTAAAAATGTATCTATCCTCTTTCTTTGGAGAATTTCACAAAATCTGGCAGAAATTGGGTGTGAGACGCTCAGCCTCAGTTTAAATGGAAACTGAAAAACCTGAACTTGTTTTGATGAAGATGTTGCACAACCCTCCTGATGCTTCTAAGTCAGTAATCGTGTACTGGTTTGAGCATTGGACTACAACCCTGGAGACCAATGTTCAATTCCCTGTTTGGCCATAGAAAACCATCAGGTGCATTACACACTTTCAGCCCCCAAAAAATGTTGTAATAGAGTTGCCTTAGGGTCACCATAAGTTGGAAACAACTTGAAGGCACACAACTACAAATGTGAAATGATACAGTCTGCAAAGCAATATTTTTTCACACTAATCTCTACCTAAGAAGCCGATTACTTTGCCTCTCAACTGCCCAAATGCCAGAACTGTTTCTGAGGCTGGACAGTGGACCAGTGTAGAACCAAGCTGGCAAAACAAGGAAGAACAGTGGAAAGCCAGATAAGCAAGGAAAAAGAATGCAGCTTTGTATTTGAGACCAGAAGACTGTACTGAATTTATAAAGTGATGCTGTTCTGTTTGACAAAAAAGCATGTCAAGGTGCTTGCTGCTACCACACCCAACCACTATTTAAACCACTCCTGTCTCTCAAGACAGACTGCATACAATATGAAATAAGCTAGTGAATATTTGTTGTCTAGAAAGATGGACTGCTTCTCAGCAGTTCAAACAGCAAAAGCCAGTGAGCACTGTTAGTGAATTAATCTTTAGAGAGTTCTTTAAACTCTACTGAGCATTTACTGGCCAAAAAATGTATGCTCAAAGCATTATCAGATAAGTCTTGTACATAACTTCCAATAATTAAAAAAAAGTACCCAAGAACAGAAGCAAAACACATTGAGAGTGGCAGATTTATATGGTATCACCTCACATAGAGCCAAAATCTATGAGATCTCCCAGGCCTGGACAGAGAAGTTTTTGATAGTCATTCAAAATGCTATTTCATTTTTATAGGAAGAAATTAAGTACATCCTTGTAACAGAAGGTAGAACTTCTAAAAGAAGTTTACAGATTTCGGGGGTGGAGCCATGATATACTAAACTAGTATGTATTACTCCGAAGACCTGCTGATCCCATGAGCTTTCCACACAATGGATTAGAATGCTAGCAGCTGTTTAGCTGACCTAAGTAGTCATTATATTGGTAACTGATTAGCTACATTATCACTGGAATAATCTGAATGATTACAGTGATTTTTCACAGAGCTTGAACTATTTATTTTAACTACATTTTCTGATTCCCACAGCCAACATGGTTTCTGGGAACTGCAGCCCAAAAAGGTAACTCTACTTTTCATAGCTTTGCTTTTGCATATACTATTTTGACAGAACTCAGATTTTACAATCATATTGTTAAAACTAGTTATATCTAATAGGTGATGGTTGGTCTCTGTTCTTTTTCAAAATATGTTCACTATTTGATTTATTTCAGATTGCTCATGGATGAACATAATACATTTCCAGGGCTACAGCAATCCACAACTGAAGCAGGATTTTTCAAGCATCCCTATCGGACCATTTGTGCTAGATGGTAAAAGCACATTTATTCATCTAAGTTCATTTAGCTATGCAGAAAAACTTGTATACAAAGTCAAACTTGACAAATTGAGTCTACCTGTTTCAAATATTTGTCATCTTCTAAAACACAGGTAAACTAAACACCTTAGTTGTCAATTAAAAATTGCCTTTTGGTTTTTTACACTAAAATCATACTCAGAACCTACCTAATAGTGAACAGCTACCAACAAAACTTGTTAATAGTCATTGTTGGTGTTGCTACACCTATAATATTTGTTTTTATATGTTACAAAAAAATCAAGTGAGTACTTCATGGTGTTTTTACAACAGCTATCTGTTTGAAGCAATTTAGTCCTACAGAATCCTCTCTCCCAAAACATTCAGTGTTTTTTCTACAACAGAGTTGGAAGACGAAAAGTTTGTTTTCTAAAATGCAGTGACACTTGCTCCTACTTTCCTCTTCAACTTCTCTAACATAATTTCAAGGTTCAGGATAGGTTTCATTCATGTCTTCTGATTACCAAGTTTCCCTTTTTTATTTAGAATCAAGACAGACTACACAGGAGAACTTTGATTTGTTTCATGCAGTCTCTCACATCACAGCATTAATTAGGGTAAAGGATGAGATATTCCTAACGTCTTCAGTGATCATAATGTCTAAATGGAGCATCATATTAATTAAGTCCTGTTACAATTAGCTTGTGAAAGCAGCCCACAACAAAGCCCAGTAATGTGAACATTTGGAAAGTTAATTTAAAACCACCTATGTAAGAACTTTGTCTTAAAAAGAGAAAAAAAAACTCAGAACAAAATTATATGGGACTGCTCATTTTTGGTCGTCAAACATATTAACACGAAACAATAAAATTAAGTATTACTGCATTTTGCAGTAAAATTATACATCAGACAGAAAATGCAAGACTTTCTATAACTACTTTGTACTCTTCTGCCTAATGTTTAATTCAAGACAGAATCTTAGACAGTATGAACTATCTCCTGCCTTTTTCTTATCTGAAAAGTAGGAGAGAAATTCAGATGAAAAGTGAAAGAGCAGAAAAAAGAAAGGCTAACTTAACCTTTTTAAACATCTAAAAGCATTGTTTTAGAATAGCTACCTAATCATTCCACATCATTAAGGAGAAAAGACACATGTCTTTCCCCTTGTGCTACAAAAACTGCTTAGAGCAGGAAATATTTAGCAACTGGCAGAAGAGCCAGCGTGGTGTAGTACTTGAGCACTGAACTACGACCCTGAAAACCAGGATTCGATTCCCTCCTCAGCCATGGAAACCTACTGGGTGATGTTAGGCACACACCCAGACCCAAGAAAACCCCATCACAGGTACATCCTAAGGTCACCGTAAGTTGGAAACGACTTGAAGGCACACAGCAATGAGAAAAACCATACTATCTTGCAAAGATCTTCAGGAAAAGAGAAATCAAGAGACTTCACATATCTCCCAAACAGTTTTGGACTCTAATCTAGTTTGCTGCTTCATTATATTACTATAGGTGTTACTCTGAAAAGGTGGTTTGTACAAAATGCTATGGCATCCCTCAAAATAATTCTGGAAAATATGGTTTGAGAATGTATCATAATATCTTTTAGAGTTCTATCCTGACTCTCTCAGGGTACTCCTACAACACCATGGACTCACAGCTAGCTGCTCCCAGACTTCATGTGCTGTCTTCTTCCTAGTCTGAGACTCAAAATGATTTACAGCAAAATTTTAAAAATACGTAATTAAACATTCAGAAAATATAAAAGTTAAAAAGTGATTAAATTAACCAGAAATTTAAAACCTATTAAAAACACAAGCCATTAAAAAAAAATAGCACAACAAAAATGAAAAAAAGAAAAATTCAGTACACTTTTTAAGGAGGACAGGCCTCAGTCTGCAAAGACACACAGAAATAGAAAGGTCTTTTTCTCTGTGGAAAAAACAGTAGAGAGGTTACCAGTCTAATCATTCCAGGAAGGAAGTCTCAGAGTCTGGAGACAGCTACTGAAAAGGTCTTCTCTTGTGTTCCCACTAGATTTACCTGTGATGCTGGTGATACAGAGAGAAGAGAGCAACTTCTGAAAAGTTCTGAAAGAAAAGAGCAACTTTTCTTCTTGTTACTACATGCCTGTCTGTGTAGGAGGCACAGACAGACTGGCAGACTGTTATGCCAGGCAGCAGATTGGGAGGAGGGGGAGTTCCCAGACTGTGCTGCAAGCCTGGTACACAGAATTCAGATTAAGGTACAGGGTGTGTATGTCAGCATTCTTTGTTTCGAGGACTTTCAGAGGTAATTGTGTTAGTTTCAGTATAAACAAGGGGAAAAAGGACCCTTGCAGCATCTTTAAAACTACAGTTAACGTCCCCTGTATCTGCAGGAGATATGTTCCTGATTTACAGTAGATAACAAACAACATGAATAACAGCAAATGCTATTTTTTTCAATGAGAAGAATGGCATAGGTATCAAGATGAGCATGCAGCCCGGAGAGGAAGCTCTGAAACTTGACAAAACTTTAGAATCTAAGAGAAACAAGGCTTTGTAGCCATTATCTGCAGTCCAAAGCCAGAACACAACTGACAAAAACATAAAAATTATCAACAACGCATGGTCCAAAAAGAGATGGGAACAAAATGTTTTCACATGCAGAAAGTCAGCAGAAGCTCAGCACTAACATCTCAATGCTGTAGTGATAGGCTAGTATTGACCTTCTGACAGTAAGTCAGAAGGCAGATCATCATCAGAAGGAAGATTACCAGAAAGTAATCCTGGATTATAGCACCAGGATGATATGGATGGTTGGATTTCAATGTCAGGAGCAGATGAGGTGACCGTTTGGAGATCTTCTGAAAGTTTTTTTGCTGGAACCTTTTGGAAGAACACTGTAAATGGAAATTGATGTCTCTGTCTATTCAACTCATCAAAGTCTTACGGCAGAGCTTGTAATCCTTCAGTGGTCACATGGTTGATTTTAATGCTGCATTCTCTCCAAGGATTGTATTCCATAATTTTGTCCTTTAATATCTGTGCAATTTGAAACACTTTAGTAAATGTCCCTAAGGTCCACATTGCTGGTTGTGCTTCCATTTCTTCTTGTTCTGCTGCTGCTGCTGCTTCGTCTTCAACTGTAGACATCTTAACAAGTTCCTCCAATATCTCATTGGTTAACACTTCACGGCCATCTATATGTTCCTCCACTTCCTCATCCCTCTCCACCAAGTTGTCTTGCTGCATGAATGATTCTTCTAATTTCTCCATCAATCCCCAGGAGGGCATGAAAATCATCTACAACCTCATTCCACAAGCTTTTCCAGCAGGCATTTACAGTTTCTGGTTTAAATTCATCCACTGCAGCTTTGATGAAGGTTATTGTGTCAGCAATAGTGAAAGATTTGCAGCACTGCATTATGTCCACATTAGGGTCTGCATCAACTGCTGCTAGAACGCAATCAAATACCAGGTGGGGGTACCTGGCTGTGACAAAATGAATGATGCCCTAGTGAAGAGGTATCAGTGATGTTCTATTGGGAGGTAAGTAAACAACACTGACATATTCATATTTAGGATGCCCAGATGCACTGTCTACTATTATTAAGATTTTAAATTCCAAATCTTCCTCCCACAATATATTTTAACTTCTGGGTTGAAGTACTGAGTAAACCATTCTGTAAACAAGAGGGCTGTCACCCATGCTTTCTTATCATGCTGCCAAAACACAGGCAGATAAAGTTTGTTTTTGTTAAGAGTGTATAGGTTCTTCAGCTTGTACACTACGTCTGGCTTTATTATGTGCCTTGCAGAGTTGCTACATAAGACTGGGGTTAACCTGTCCTTCCATGCTTTATGCCCTGGTGCCACCTTCACAATTTTATGAAGGTAGGTTCCAGTGGGCATTTTTTTCCAAAAGAACCTGGTTTCATCACAATAGAACACCTGCTTTGGATGGTATCCTTCCTCTTCAATCAACTTCTTAAACTGATTTGGAAATGCAGCAGCAGCTACTTCATTAGCAGATGGAGCCTCTCCTCAGTTTTATTTTTTTTAAGTCCAAACCTGTTCCAAAATCTGTACAACCATTTCGTTCTTGCAGTAAAGGGCTTGGTGGAACCCATTTGAGGGGGTGTCCTGTTGAATTCTGTGTATAACCTTAACAGCTTGTGGCACAGCACATTGATGTTAATAGGAATTCATTTTCTGCTCCGGTCTTCCAATGGCTTCTCCATTTTTATTAAGCACGCATCACACATTGTAGAGGTAACTTTTGCAGTTCAAGGTGCAACAACAACACTAGCATGGATTTCTTTCTTCTTCTTCACAATTTCACAGATGGAGGATTCATTCTTACCATAAATCTTAGAAACCCCAGTACACATTTTGTTTTCTTTCCTTTTTAAGCCAAGAACCTTCACGTTGTCAGCTAAAGGAAACACTTTACAGGTTCTCTTAGGTTTACCAGGATTTCTGGTATCAGCACTCTCATGCTTTGGGGCCATTACAAACAATTCAAGCAGAAGCACTTTATCACTGATTAGGGCCAAGCACTTTACTGTACTGCGCAAGAATTTTACAGAAGGGCATGGTACCACAATCAGATCACATTACCAAAAGACCTACTAAGTGACTGGGTAGAGTATCACATTTTTATACAGCCAGGAAAAGCAAGACAGCTTGGACAACACAAGACAGCATGCAAGCAAACATGGTGCCATTTCTGGAGTTTTCTATTCCTTTCCATTTTCCATGTGATATTGTATGTATTTCCCATTATTAGTTCAATTTCAATTCAATTTCTATTAAATTCAAAGTAATATTTTCAGACCACATTTCAGCATGAGGAAGTAAAATTGTGTATACCGGATACACAGATATGGAGGACATAACGTAACATTTATTTCAGCATGAGTTTCATGGACTGTAATTCAATTCCTCAGATATATAATGGAGTATAATACACAAGCTTCAGGTATACATGCACAATTATAAAGAGGGGACCAAGAAATATAGTTATAATTTTCCTTTTTCCATATTAGCATCACTGGCCACAAAACTTCAAAGGACTGTTTTTGCAAAAACACCCTGTTTTTTTGTAAGCTACTACAAAAGGCTCTGTGCGTGTGTCCTTCAAGTCACTGTCAACTTATAGTGACCCCATGGATTTCAGACGGTTTTCTTCAGCAAGAAATACTCAAGAAGTGGTTTTGCCCATTCCTTCTTCTGAAAGTAAACACCATCCAAGTACTAACTAGGGCTGACCCTGCTTAGCTTCCAAGATAAAACAAGAACTGGTGCCTTTAGGGTATTTAGACTACTAGACTTAATTATCTCTGAAATGTTACAGCAACATTTGTGTTGTGAAAGTTTGTTCTTTTGAAAGCAAAGCCTTGTTCTGAAGGAGAAAAACACTGTTGACTATACATAGCACTGTAATGAAAACATGCCTGTGCACCAAGAAGTCATTGTCCCTGTTCAGATCACTGTTGCTAACACCAGAATTTGTGAATGTATGCCACTTCAACTGTTTCTCTTTCAAATCTTCCCTAGGAATTCCTTTGTTCCACACCAATCACTGCTATCTGCAAATGGATATCCTGGGAGAGACACTCTCCTAATCATTTCAGTAGTTACTGTTCCAGGAGTTATTATTTTCAAAGGCTCAAGAAGCAATTACCACACTGTAGATTTTTCCCACTATCAAGGCAGAGATGTAAAATGCATTTTGATTAGTATACATCAAATGACACACTCAAACATAGGTTGGCATTTTGCTGGTTAGTCCCAGACACAGTGAAGCCATTCAATCAATTGCCGAATAGTAAGTTAACTATGTACAGCTGTGAAAGCTGGACAGTGAAGGAAGAAAATCAATTCATTTGAAATGTGATGCTGGAGATGAGTTCTGTGAATACCATGGACTGCTGAAAAGACATATAAATGGGTCCTTGAGCAAATCAAACCTGAACTCTCCCTAGAAGCCAAGATGACTAAACTGAGGCTGTTGTACTTTGGCCATATCATGAGAAGACACGGCTCACTAGAAAAGGCAATAATGCTTGGTAGGGTAGAAGGCAGTAGGAAAAGAGAAAGCCCACATTACAAATTGGTCAGGGAAGCCACTGCCCAAGGTCTGCAAGATCTAAGCAGAGCTGTTGATGACAGGGTGACTTAGAGGTCTCCCATTCAGAGGGTGATCATAAGTCAAAGTTGACTTGACAGCAGGTAACAGCAACAAAGTCAATACATAGATAAATCTAATAAGATTCAATCATAGAATCATAGAAATGTAGAGTTGGAAGAGACCCCAGGGGCCATCCAGTCCAACCCCCTGCCATGCAGGAACACCCTCAAAGCACTCCCGACAGATGGCCATCCAGCCTCTGCTTAAAAACCTCCAAGGAAGGAGACTCCACTACACTCCAAGGCAGCAGATTCCACTGCCGGACAGCCCTGACCGTCAGGAAGTTCTTCCTGAGGCTCAGGTGGAATCTCCTTTCCTGCAGCTTGAATCCGTTGCTCCTTGTCCTGGTCTCTGGAGCAGCAGAAAACAAGCCCTCTCCTTCCTCTACGTGGCATCCCTTCAAATATTTAAACATGGCTATCATGTCCCCTCTTAACCTCCTCTTCTGCAGACTAAACATACCCAGCTCTCTATCCTCATAGGGCATGGCTTCCAGGCCTCTCAGCATTTTGGTCGCCCTCCTCTGGACTTGCTCCAGCTTGTCAATATCCAATATCCAATTCCATAGGATGTTGAAAGTGGAATAGCAGCCGCTAGAACAGTATAGTGCGGAAATGGTCTAAGACTTCCCAATTCAAAACCAAATCTCATCTGTGGTGATGGTGACGCCTCCCAACAACTACAACAGCCACCCAGAATTAGAGGTCCATATTGTGTCAACCATAATTCCGCATAAACTATACAGATTATCTAAAGAGAAATTTCTCATATTAACTGATTCAGGGAACAACATAGAATCATAGAAATGTAGAGTTGGAAGAGACCCCAGGGGCCACCCAGTCCAACCCCTGCCATGCAGGAACACCCTCAAAGCACTCCCGACAGATGGCCATCTAGCCTCTGCTTAAAAACCTCCAAGGAAGGAGACTCCACTACACTCCGAGGCAGCAGATTCCACTGCCAGACAGCCGTGACTGTCAGGAAGTTCTTCCTGAGGCTCAGGTGGAATCTCCTTTCCTGCAGCTTGAATCACTGCTCCTTGTCCTGGTCTCTGGAGCAGCAGAAAACAAGCCCTCTCCTTCCTCTATGTGGCAGTCTACTCCAATCAGGACAAGAAAAAAAACCGTCCACAGACTCATGACTATCCACACTGCTCTGTAAGGTCACATGCTTATTCCAAAAACAGGATTTAAAAACATTCTGAACATTTTCCAGAAACTAGGACGAGAAATGATCCATATGAATTAGGTGAATGAGGATTCCCGCTTCCCAAGGGGAAAATACTAGAAAAAGTTGGGCGGGGGGAGCGCAGTACTTTGTTTTTTAAATCCAAACTTAGCGCAGTTGCCACTCTCAAGGCCCCCCCCGCCGCCCATGTTGTCCTTTTAGAAGCAGTACCAGCTTCAGCCAGCGGGGGAGCCCCACTCTCTCCCTGGCACAACAGAGGCGCCCACGGAAGTGTGTGTGACAGAGACACAACACCGCGCTCTCGCTCGCTCGCTCGCTCTCCCTTCCCTTGTCAATTGTTCGAAACCACACTGAACCGACCCCCCCCTCCCCAGCGCTCTCTCTCTCTCTCTCTCACGTTCTCCCTCGGGTGCCGCCGGCAGCCAGCGCACCGCTCCCTCCCGTCGCCGCCCGCCCGGCTCGGCGCCAAGGCTTTCAACTGCAGCCCGCGTCCCCCTCAGCGGCGAGCCGGGAGCCATTCTACCTCAAATGACCTCCCTCGGATCGCGCCGCAAATCCCCGCCCGCCCCCGCCCCGCCGAGCCGAGGACTCCTCGTCGCTCACGTCGCGCCCTCGCAGCGCCTCCGCCACACGCCCAGCGCCCGGAGGGGCCGGGAAGGCGACGCCGCCCCAAGACGGGGGGCCACTCTCCGGCCCCGCGATTGACGGGGGGGGCTCGCCTTCCTCACCGCCCCCCCCACAGGCACACGTCCCGCCGCGCCCCGCGACCCCCTCCGAGGCTCGCGCTTCCCGTACCTCCAATGACCCCTCCTCACCTCACGGGAGGAGGCAGGCGCCCAAGCCGCCGCCGCGGCTCCCCCGGGCCCCGCTCCGGACTTTCTCCCGGGCTTTGCCTCCCCCGCCTCCGCTCCTCTTCCGCGACACTTTCGCCCGCGCGGGGACAATGGCCATTTCCGCGCTAGCCGGTTATAGCGCGATGATTCCACTTTGAACCTCCTCTGGGATCCTGGGGTTTGCAGTTTCGGGAGGGGCCGGCCTGCAAACCCCAGGATCCCAGAGGAGGTTCAAAGTGGAATCATCGCGCTATAACAGGCTAGCGCGGAAATGGCCCAATGAGGCCGCCGCGCAGCGCCCTCCCCGCGCCCCAACCCACCCCTACGCACGGACACCCCACGCCCGTGTTAGGCGAGGCCGTCCCGGCCGCCCTCTCCCCTCGCCCCCTCTCTCCGCGCTCCCCGGTTCCCCCTGCCCGCCCCTCCCGGCCGCCTCACCCGGGCCGACTCCTCTTCCTGCCCGGCCGCCGCCGCCGCCGCCGCCGCCGCTTTGGCGCTGGTTCTGGACAAGCGGGTCCTGGACGAGATGAAATGGCTGCCGGGCCCGGGGACCGCCGCCGCCGCCGCCGCCGCCGCCGCTTTCCCTAGGAGACGCTGGGACTGCGAGCTCTTTCGGGTGTTCACCATGGCCCCGCCGCTGCTGCTGCTGCTGCTGCTGCTGCTCCAGCTGCCCCTGCAGCCGCCCCGGGGAGGGAGGGCGCTGTCGCTGGCTCGGCCGCCTCTGCTGTGGGGAGCGGCGGCGGCGGCGGCGGCGGCGGCGGCTGCCGGGCGGAGAACAAGGAGCCCGCAGGCACAGCAGCGTCCGCTCCTCCTCCTCCTCCTCCTCCTCTGCTCAGTCACACACACTAACTGGCCGCCATTACTCGTTCCCTCGTCCCTTTCTCTCCTCGGTCACCGCGGCGCCTC